>JANRMT010027041.1:106124584-106190551 GCA_026402145.1 Polypterus bichir lapradei
TTTATTCGCGATCAATGATTGTTTTGGTAAAGCCATACTCAGTGTATTCATTAGATGAACGGTAAAAAAGTAAGAGCAAGGGGACGGTAACTTACTGAAGCACACAAGCAAAACCACAATAGCACGCGGGCTCGATGTACTGACTTGCGCGATCACATTCCAAAAAATATTTCTTTTCAAGTTCTATTTAGTCCATATGAGTCAAACTCAAGGCCCACGGGCCACATCCGGCCCGGCGTGTAATTATATCCGGCCCGCGAGATCATTTTATATACTGTATTATTGTTATTAATGGCCCGGGTATATGAAGCGCTGGTAACACAATAAACTACAGATCCCATAATGCAGCGCTTCAGCTGCCTTGCCGAACACTTACCGTGTTGCTGCAAGTTATTGCGAAGCTAGCCCACACGATGCCGAAGAGAAAAGTTGATTCTGAAAATAGAGCCTTTAAAAACCGATGGGAGGCTGAATATATGTTTACTGACATTGCCGGTAAACCCGTGTGTCTCATTTGTGGAGCTAATTGCACTGATACGAAATAGCCTGCCCATTTAATTATTTAGGAATGGATAAATAAAGATAAGATTTTGTACAAATAATGTTTTTCATTTTTCTTCCTTGATGGATTCTGCCACCCCCAGCAACAGTTGCTCGCACCCCAAAGAGTGTATGTATGTATGTATATATATATATATTTATAATATATATATGCGTGTGTATATATGTAGATATGTATGTATACGTTTATATATGTGTGTGTGTGTATGTATATGTGTATATATATATATATATGTATTTGTGTGTATATATGTGTATGTATGTGTATATATGTAGATATATATGTATGTATATATGTGTGTGTATATATATATGTGTATATGTATAGATATGTATATATATATGTTTATATGTGTGTGCATATATATATTTTTTTTTTATATATATATATGTGACAGCAACACTCATCACTCACAACAGTGACAAAACAATTACATTTACAATCATGTTATGTTATTTTCAAAATGTTTCATTTTCTTTTTCATTACTTCTTTAACACACTACTTCTCCGCTGCGAAGCGCGGGTATTTTGCTAGTAAACAATAAAAGGAAGTTGATCAAGTGACGTAGAGCGTCAGAGAAACTCAAAAGTTCAAGTTCACAAAATTGTACATTGCCCAAAATAAAAAAAGAAGTGGTTAGATATCAAAGTCATTGTGTAAAGGCGCGTCGTAGCCTACCATCTGAGTGCCGTATGGAAGCTTCTTAGGGTACAGAGAAAAAAAAAATAGACACATACCATAGACACATTGGGAAAAAACTCAAAATGTCAACTTTAATCTCGAAATTTCCATTTTAGTCACATAGTTTATTTTTTGTCATTAAAGTAGAACATCATAAACTTCCTTTTTAAAATTGTTTAATTTACTAGTTTCTCAAATACCATCGTAAGTAAAGTAGCATGTTAATTGCTTTGTATTCTATGCATTCTTCTATGTGCTCTGTGTATGTGAAGATTCTTAAATGGGCTTTGTCTTCCTCTGTCAGGACACAGAATCCATTACATTCATGATATTATACCTCTCTGAATAATTTAAATACTGAGATGTATACTTGATATAATTTTCATGATGATAGGATTTAAAGCATGTATTAAACATGGGAACATGGTGGCACAGTGATAGTAATAAGCTGGCGCCCCGTCCAGAGATTGTTCCTGCCACCCACAAGATGCTTGCTGCACCATGCATGACCTTCGATGAAATAATTTATTGCAGCAGTACTGTCCTTTCTTTTCTTTCTCCAAGTAACCAATCGCCACACAATCAGCTCTGTAATAGATGTCAAGCCATCTGTAAGCTTATATCTTCGTAGTACATATTTAATTATTCTATCCATCCAGTGTCACGCCAGTACCAGCAAGAATATAGCGCAAGGCAGGAAAAATCCCTGAACAGGACGACAGCTCTTTGCTAGCACTGCGACACTGTGTCCTCATATGTTTAATTATAAACAACTAGCGACTGGGAGCCCGATCGAATCAGGCTACAAATTCTACATTTGTGAAATCCATACTTTATCTGTAAAGAATTATTTGTTTTTTTAAGTCCTTGAAATGATTTTGTTATCATGGCACTGATATGTGCTTAAAACAGACCTTTTCGGCCAATGTAATGAAGAGCTTCCTGTTTAAACGGGGCTGCGAGACGTGAACTCAGGTCTTCGGCGCACCTCATTTGATTTTTTCCAGCAAACAGATTTTCAAAACAAACCGTATTTTACGACTCTAATCAGAGTTGGAGTAATAATTATGTTGGTGTGGTCATTTTAGATCTGAGATCGGCTAAAATTTAAACAATGACCATTGTTAATACCCAGCCGTCATTACTCAGTTTGCCAATAGATGTCAGAAGGACGGATGCCAAAACCAAACTGCCCAAAGATAGATTTCGACGTACCAAGCAAATGGCGATACGTTCTAAATTACTTACGGCTCCGGAGCTGTCGTAGGGTTAAGTCAGTCGACAATGTTAGTCCTGGAAAGTATGCCCCACCAAACCAACGTTCCAAAAACCAACCGAACTAAATGTTATCTACTCGAATCAACACCGACTTACTATAGTCGGCCATCCAGCGGCGTCACTGAAGCATTTGAACATTCTTAGCCAATCATGCAATACTGCGTTCACGTTTGCCACGTTATGTTCTAACTACAGAGGCAGAGTCCCATTACATGGTTCTAACTTGTATTGAGTTGAGGTATTGACGCGAACACTATACATATGGATAGTATCAAATTATATATAAGGATATAGATTATTTAAATGATGTTAAAATTTTACCTGTATAATGTAATAAACATACTTTGCTGCATTTCATCTTAAAAGTGATATCATCATCATATGTAAATACGTGCTTTATAAAGTGGCTCAGGTTGTGCAATTATAACTGTATTATAACTGTATCGCAAGTTTACAGTGAGGCAGTTGTACTTATAAGTACAAACAGTTCTACAAGGAGCACTTGATGGACTGATTGAGTGTGTTTTATAGTTCTTGGGATGAAACTGTTTCTGAACTGCGAGGTCCCTGCAGGAAAGGCTCTGAGACATTTGCCATATGGGTCAAGTTCAAATAGACTGTGCGCATATCTGAGTCAGTGTATGTTTGATGTTGTATACTAATAATTCTCTTTTCGATCAGCTTCTGTAGAGCTGTGATTCCACACTCAGATACAGTGGGATAAATACTCTGAGTGGTGCCGTGAGAGTAACAAAGCTAAAGCAACTATGGTATTTGGAATAATTTGGCCATTCCGTGGACCATTATATTGTTACAGGTTAATTACAATCAAATGTTTTAAACCAACAAACAATATGTGGTTAATTTCAGTGTATTTGATAAAGCCACGTCAGGGATGTGGATCTGAAAAAGAAAGGGAAACCACACAGGAACAAAAGTGCTGCTTTGACGCTGGGTGCCGCCAGTTTGCAAAACCGAGTGGAGAAATTGCGTAAGCCATGGATTGAGCTAACGTGAAAATGTGCGTGGCTTTATGCTAAGTTTAGTTTTAATACATCGCAATGTGAGTGTGGAAATGGGTGTACGCAACATTTTTGTGCATATGCACTGTTTATACATGAGGCCTCAGGTCAGTGGCCAAGTTATAATGTTCCCTGCATCACCCATCGGGTGACTGACACTTTGCACGTGGTAGGGGTCAGCTTGTACTTGTTTCTGTGTCAATGCAAATCTGTGGTTGCCTCAAGGACAGACAAGCTACCCTCAACTGATGGGGCAGTCGTGCTTCTGTGTGTCGTCCCATTGGGGAGGGTCTCAAAAGAGTTCAGAAGTCTTACAAAATAAACATATTTAATGTTTCATTTTAGCATTTAGTAATTTCAACAGTGGAAAGCTCTTGTTTGAGACAGAGCTGTCAATGTCCCGGAACCTTCAATCTTCCTTAAAAGGTAAATACATGAACAAGGAGAGTCTAGAAGCAGAACAGTGTAGCTAAGAAGCAGATTCAGCCATTGACATTGAGTTATATTGCTGTTTTTTAACCTGAAGTAGTATGTAACTTCTGAGCACCTCTTTTGATCTGAATTCATATGTACTGTAAATGTATAGTTTTTATAAAATAAAAGTATGGAAATTTTAGGCTATTTTTTATTCCATATCAAACCACACTACATTTCTTACATTAAAATGGTAGTTCATTTGAAAAGTATTTGTCTTAAATAAGAAAAATTAAAAGATTCATACCTACACAATAAACAATTAGTGATCAAATGTTAAATTCTCACAATGCAATATTAGGGATGGGGAATTAGAGAAACATCACCTTCAGTTGTTTGTAACTCAGTACAGTACTTAACAATTTAAGACCAACAAATTGTGGCATTTTGAAACGTTTTAAATCCTGGAGAAGGTATACCAAAAAAAAGGTTGTGAACCCCAGGCCTAGAGCTATCTCACAATGTTTAATCACATATGTGTCAATAGTCTGCTGTAGTTCATCATTCATTTTGATTAATAGAGTCTACTATTATCGAAAATCATGCTCTGTGGATACTATTAGCATTAGTCAACAAAACAAGATGATGCCTCACTTTGCAGCATTGATTTTCTATTAGTTGGGGATGGTACAGCTGTTTGGATGGCCTAGGCCCAAGAACGTTGGGGAACTATAAGGGATGATGCATGTCAAAATTAAGATTCACAATGCGGGAATGCACATTCACTTCTGGAGTGTTAAGACTCGCAATGTGGGCAAGCTCAATCAACATTAAGACTTGAAAGTCCTCGTTCATGTACTAGTGTTGCCACGGAAACCGATTCCCATAGTGCACTTTACACAAAATGGCGGCGCAGGAAGGGTATGTGAGTGTTGTGTCATTACCAGTTTACAAATTTTATAACAATCTTTGCAGTGTATTGTGCAATCTCAAAATACAAACGTAAGCAAACTTGGAGTATTCCACATTGCATCAGTTTTGATTTTTAAGATGAAAAAACAAACATAAATGTTATTACAAACGATGACTTTAATTTGTAAAGTTTTCATTTCTCTTTCTTGATTATGGTGAAATAATATTGTATGAGAATAGTTTTTAATATTGTTATAGACGTTATCCATTGTAACAATCTGAATTATTGATTAACTGAATTAAAGTTAACTATTGATATTTTTTTAAAAACCTCATTCACATATTGCCAAGGTAGTTAAACAGAAATATGTTAGTTTATTTGTATATTTTGAGTGTTTTAACTTCAACCAGGTAACATGAACTTTTTAGTGTTACAGATTTTCAAGTGTTCCTCGGGATTTTTTGAATTATGTCACAAATGACTTAGAAAACAGCTCGACACCTGCAAAGTATAAATTTTCAACAGAGTGACAGCGATTTTATTAATTTCAGAATAGAGCAAATGTTGAACCATTCGGTAAGATGTTTCCTTAAAATATCATGGTGCATAGAACCGATTTAGCCATACAGAATCTTCAAAGAGCCCTCGAGTTACTGGGTCGCCAGCCCAGAACGTTCGCTATTGGGTTTGACCCCAGAATAATTTGTAGTTGTAGCAGGGGCTGCTCCAAAGTAAATGTGACTGAAGACCAGCTTGAATTTTTTTAGAATATGACTTTACTGTTCTGCAAATAGCACAGATGCTGGTAGTAAGTGTTAGAACAATCCACAGAAGAATGGATGAGTATGGCCTTTCAATCAGCAACACCTACAGTAATATAGCTGGTGATGAATTATTTGAAAAAGTTAAAGACTTCGTCACAGAATATCTATATTCAGGCTATAAAAAAGTGTCAGGCTTCCTAAGAAGTGTTGGAATCAGGTGCATTAATTAAATACTGTCTCTAACATTTAGAGTACAACAGAAAAGAGTATGGGCAGCAGTGAGAGCTGTTTATCCAATTGGCACATTTCTCCGGGGTCTCAGCATTAGTATGGTTCAGCGAAAGTGTTATAGTGTCCCATCACCTTTAGCACTGCGGCACATTGATGGTAACCACAAGTTAATTCAGTAAGTACAATGTATTATCAATGTGTAGTCTTGCATGGAATTGAATAATATGTATTTTTATTAATACTTATGTGTTATTCAAGTTAAATTTAAGAATATGGCATCACCAAATGGTTATTTTTTGTGTTAGATGGAGGATTATAATCCATGAATGTATCGATGGATACAGTAGAAAAATAATTTATCTTAAAGCCAGCAATAACAACAAGGCTTCTACAGTTCTGAGGAATTTTATTGAGGCTTTGAACACATTTGGATTGCCATCTCATGTCTGATGTGACAGAGGTTTAGAAAATATTGAAGTGGCTAGATTTTTGCTAGCACACCCACTTTGAGGTCCAGGTAGTTTAACATTCTTTAATTATTACAAATTATGTTTTGATTTACACTTTATTCTGTTAAAATGGCTTTGCAATGTTAACTTGAATTCACTGTAGCTTATCTTAAATCTTTTTATAACACAGAGGCAGTCATATTGCAGGCAGAAGCGTTCACAATCCGAGGCTTGAGCGTTTATGGATAGATATGTGGTATACAGTTGCCAATAATTACTATTCAACATTCCAGTACCTCCAAGAAATGCAAGCTCTGGACCCCAACAATGAGCTTCATCTCATTTGCCTGCACTATGTTATGGTCCCAAGACTCAATCAGCACCTTGAAATGTTTGCTAGGGTTTGGTATAGGCTTCCCCTTTCATCAGAGCAAATGAGATCACCACAGCAACTTTGGATTCAAGGCCTTCTGTCCTATTAAAATAACCACGCAACTGCAACTGAAATGTTAGGATCAAACTTGGTAAGTTACTTGCACAACTGCATGTAAAACTAAAAATATTGGCACTTTTTTAACTGTAGAAAACATAAAAAGAGCGCAATGTTTTGTATAGACAGACACCATCCCCCTGTGCAGTTAATTTTTCATATTATTTTTTTTTAAGATGGATTTCACAGCATATGGAATTGACTGGGATGGACAAGTTCCTTGTCATGAAATGCATGCCACAGTAGAAATTCCAGAATCTCCAATTTCAATTCAAAATACTGCTGTTGCTACCCTCTCACAGACCATAGATCCACTGAGAGGGAGCACCTGTTTTGGTGTTGATATTTTTGTTGAAGCTGTCAGTGTTGTAAAAAATATCAATTAAAGGCAAAAAAATTAATTCAAGAAACAAAATATATTTATTCCAAATTTGTAATTTATAACATGTCAAATTATGAAATTCACTTACTGATGCGAAAGACACAAAATAAAGCATTCTTTTTAAAATGATGGAATTACTAATGTAAACAGAACCGTGATAAAGTAAAAAAAATGTTAGTTTGAATCAGAAGGCATTCAGTTAATGTAGAAAATTGTTTTTAGAAATTTACAAAATTAGTGAAAAAAACTGAACTCTAGAACAAAACACTATAAAATGCCTTCCCTGTTTTGAAACATGGTTTCTATACCTAAACATTTATACCAAACCCAGGAGAATTTTTTATCCCAAAGTCCATGTTGTGATTGAAAGAGTTGTAGGAACTCGCATGGAATTCGTAAAGTACAAGAGCAAGTGTTTGCTTGTGGGAACTTGGAGTCACCATGAAGAAATTGCAGAGTGGTAGATGGGCTACATCCTAGTGTTGGTATACAGTCACTTCCGGTTGCAAATATAAGGATTTCTTCAAGCGTGAGTCCACAAATTCCCACTGGGGAGGACAAAAATAAATACATTAAAATGCTATATTCTCTCAGTGCATAATGAAGGCTTGACTTATGAAGGTTATGTGTGAATAGTCAAAAGAAAAGAGGGCAGACATGAGACATTTTAAATAATACTTACCACCTCCCATATGTCAAGGAGAACAGTTGAAATCCACTAAGGGTGTAATAGTCCTTGGGTGGATTTGAATTTATAGTGTCACCATACAAGGCATATGAATTTTAGGCTTAATGTAAAATGTTCCTTATAACATTAATTAGAATGACTCAGTGTGTCTCATTAATATATCTGAAAATTTAAACATTAAGATCTGAGAAATACTGATCTGCTTTGGTCCACAAAATATTTAGATCTTCATTGGTGTAACAGAATGAGAATACTAACAAGTCATACAAATAAAGTGTTTCATTAACAGCAAAATAGGAAGTTGGTAGATTAAAATGGTGGTCTTCAAGGACTGATTATAACACCCTGAATTAGTTGGTTATCTGTTGGCCTGCTTTGTATCTCTTTACTGTTTGGCTGCTGGTTAAAAAAAAAGAAAAAAATAGGCAAGTCAGTCATAGTTAAGGCATATTCATTAAGTTAAATTTGCAGCAGTTGCTCATTACTAATGAAGAAAGTGCCTGGAGTGAAAACCTGCACCCACTGTGTATCTTCCAGGATTGGAGTTTGACACCCCTGATCTATAGTGTATAACCTATCTATAAATACTAGCCTGGCTGCCCATGAAACATATGAAAATAATAAAGAAACCATACTCTCTGCATCCAGTAGATAATCTCGGGACCAACTGATGGTTTCAGTTGCTCCCTCTCTCCGAACAATTTTCTTTAAATAACTGTTCTATCATCTCTGCTGTCACCCAGTATATGGCTGGGTGAGCCCTTACTGCATCAAGAAGTCCACAAGAACGCAGCCCATCTAGGAATCTACAGTAAATCAAATATATGTTATATCTTTATCCACCCAGTAATTTTCAGAAATTGTATGGTCACAAACAGTCAAAGCTTACAGAAGCAGTAGCACCTTGTTGAGGAGGTCACATACACACAGATCCAAAGTCACTCGTACTACTCAGGGTAAATATGCCAATTATACACAGTAATTCGTACCAGGTGGGTATTTTTTGTACGTGGATTACTCGTTTAGCTGGGTGTAATTGTTGACGATTTGGCATGATCCTGGAACTGTCAGTTTTTTGAAACTCTTGCTGGATGTGTTGTCATAGTAGCACATCCAAATTCTCAAACCTGCTTGGAGCAGGTTTGTTCTATGTAAACAAGGATTAGCTCACACACTTAATTAGTGTCTGTGCATGGAATTCATTCAGTCATGGCTTCACCGTTCATGAATGAGCGACCAATTAATATCGGTGTGCAAATTATAAGAAGAGAATTTCATATAGAGAGGGTTTTGTGTGATCAGCAGGATCCTTTATTGCTCCCAGAGGAAATTCTTTTCGAAAGATACCGCTTTAGCCGGGGAGGAATATTGTACCTCAAAGATTTATTAGCACCTTATATTCAAAGTCAACCACACAGACAGTATGCATTGCTTTGACGTTTTTTGCAAGTGGCACTTTTTTATATACTGTAGGCGATACGGAAAATCTATCTAAAAGTGCAGTTTGCCAGGCAATTCGTAAAGTCTGTTTGGCTCTGAACTATTTCCTTCGGGTTTTCATAGTGTTTCCTGGACACCTGCGTGTGCAGACAATAAAAGAGGCGTTTCATGCCATTGTAGGTAGGTAATACACAGGCAAAAACACCCATAGTTCCATAAAGAATCTCACAATCAGCCTAACATTCTCATTACCCAGGATTTCCAAATGTGATTGGGGCACAAGGGACTGATCAGAGTGGAGTTTGATCAAACATTATTTGGAAAATTTACCTCTCCTCCTGATGAATAATCAGACACAGTGACTTCATCAAATATTTAACCTTCGTCAATATCTCATTGGTCAGACACAGGTTCTAGGGATATGACATTCCCTGCAACTGACCCAACAAAAAAGAGGGCTATATGGAACATACCTATGGCACACATTGAAGGCAAATATATGCAATGACCATCCTTTACTTGAAACAAAGTGACCACTCCATCCTGCCACTGGTTCTGAGGAGGACCTTCCCCCTGGTATGCCCTCAAAAACAGGGCGATGGGCATTTTGCTGGAAAGCCAACTCTTCTGCAGGGGTTAGGTCTGGACCGCGTGGACCTCCACCTGTTTTTTGCTTGTCTGCCTTCTTCTTATTAGCATTAGAAAATTATTTTTTTTCATATTATATATGATTCTTTATGTCAACAATTCTTTAAATAGTTATATACTAATATTTACCAGTTTGAAATATATTCTTGTACTTCACTTTAACCTGTTCCCATGTTCTCCTTGTGCTCACGTTTGATCTGGAATTATGACATATTAAATAGTAATTAATCTGACACATAGGAAATGAAACGCTGCATTCAGTAAGTAAATGCACACTACTTACGTGTTTAATTTGTCGGCCACTTTTTGCCAGCCATCTTTTCTGGTTTGGGCTGCTTTTGCAGTGTTACCCCTTGTGCATATTAAATCTTAAAATTCTTCATATCCTTCGAGTAAAAGGTCCTGCTCCACTTGTGTGAAAAAAATGTGCCCGTTCTTTCTTCATTTTGTTGCAGCCTATCAATGTTTTCTAGACTCAATATATGTGGGCTTTTCACTCAGCGTGGGCGCGCGTAACCATCTCCGATGATTAGATCCAGCTAGACTAATCTACTACACAGCTGCATTTGAAAAACCAACTTATCCTGGATGAGTTTCACTGGCATTAACTCATCCAAGATGAGGCATCTGATCTCGGATGATTTAAACGACGTAGGAAAATACCCCCCAGATCCTAGATCGACAAAACAACAACAGCATTTGATTACCTTTATTTATATGATTAAGTAAGTGAGCCTATATATAGTTAGAGTTTATTGGTAATTATTTCAAAATATTCTATAAATATGGCATTTTTTTTATAAATTGATTATAGTACCTTTCAAATGGTGCTCTTGTTCTCGGAAGAACATACCAGTTGATTACATCTTCTTTATGTTGTGCATAGTAATATTCTTTAAACACCCAGCTAGTGTCAGAAGATTGCTGCACTTTTCAACTGCTGTCCACAGTTCCTGTGGACATTCTGGTCTTGCCATCTAAACATTAACAGAAAATGTAATAATCACTAGAAACACTTGGTCACTTGAAAAAACAACCTCTTCATACCTCAGACAGCAAGCATTTTATTTCTTGGTCACTTATATCCTCAATATCTGCTTGTACATTGTCTGAACCTGAAACTATGGCATGGTATAACACTGGAGCAAAGAAGTGTGGTGATGGTCCTCCATGCACGATACTCATTGCTATTAACTGCCCTGCATAGAAATAGCTGTTTTCCCTTAAAGCTGTTGGACAAAGAAAAGTGCATTTGAAATCAGATTATGTCAACAGATAGAAAGGGGGAAAATAATTTTGGACCACAAAACTTACACGGTGCATGACATGATAGAGTTTGTTGGTTGTCTGTACCTGTGACCATAGATCTGTCTCTTATTTGTTGAAGTGCTAACCTGAAAAATTCTCTCATTGATCCTCCTAAATCCACAGCACCTTCAGAATTCCCATAATCATCAGTAAATTTGATGTCAAGTCATTTTTTAACAGAAAAATATGGCTTTCTTATTGCTCCCAAAGCCCTATCTCAGACATTTTTTCTATTGATGTTAAAGCGAACAACTTCATCCATGATGATTTCTTCGTGCAGGAAGTGCAGAATATCCTGGTCACTGAAACAAAATGATGCCAAATATTTCTAAAAACAATGTTATGAATTACAGATTTGACATTTGAAAATGTAACTTACTTGGCAGCTGTTTCACCTTTTAAGGATTCATATATGGCTTGATTGAGCTCCTCGTCTTCTGAGTGACTTGAAATGCCCATATTGATGAGATTTACATATTTTCTAAGGGTGAATACAAGAACAAAATATTTTACACTGTAAAAAAATTCAAGGGGTTACCAACTTTCATAAACACTGCTCCTAAAGTTGATCACACTGTAAATTACAGTACAAGACATATGCTCTGGATCAACATTTTCCGAAGATGCCCTGTGTAGCAACATGTTTTCATCACTGCTTGCTGTAGAACGTGACATACATGTAAATGTCTCATTACCAGAGACAGCTGGTAATCCTTCATCTAAGTGTTGTGTTTCACTTGGTGAATCATTACATAGTTTTGTCTGCCTGAGTAAAGAAATTACAGATAAGCAGGTAATTTTTAATTGTAAATGACACGGTTGTCTCACTTTTAAAAAGGTATCTTTCATAGTCACTTCAGAATTCTCATTTGTTAAATACTGTTTATTAAAATACATCCTTTAATATTTAGCAAGGAAAGGTGTTATGTATAATAATCTAGTGGCTCTACAATTACTGTATATAGCCACAGGGTACCTGTGCATTACATATTTTAAAGCTGTAACACTAAGTGGTTTACACCGGGCAAAAAATTATTAAAGGGATAGAGGTGAGAACCTTGTGCTTTAAAGCACAGAGCTTAAGCCATGAAGCCACACTGCTTACTGCACCCTAAACATGCACTGAACATGGAACAAATATACTTTAAATAAACTTTGACTCAATTAACAAGGAGTTGTGGTTTATTTGAACCTTCCGATTTTCAGTATTATGGCTAGATTTGGGTACATGCACTTGTAGCAAAACACTAGCATTGTACAGTAGGTATAACCAAATCAAACATAACAGGCATTTATATATACTAAAAGTCTAAAATGTACAAAAATACTTCAAAAGAACATATATATATAAAGTAAATATTACAAAGTGCAAAATATTAACAATTATTGTTACCTTGTGCACTGTTTTGTGTGTTGACAAACTGATTGCAGAAGAATCATTTGTTCACATGTCTGGCATTTCTCAAAAGCCATTTCTTGAAGCTAAAATTAAAATTTTACACTGGAGTTGAAATAAATAATAACCATCATAACCATCGACAATTCCGTTGTTACAGTGGTTATGTGTCGATTTTCATATCTGCATTAGCAGAATTTCAGAATTAACTATTTTTGTTTTCCAAGAAATAAAGTTTTGATTTTATAAGGATAAAATGTGTAATTCTGTGTAAGTTGTTTTAATTATTAATATTATAATTCATATAGATGATCAATTTTGGCAGTTTGCTGTCTTAAGTTTAAAGTTAGTAGTCACAAGGAAAGTCAATTTAGTGGTGGAGATGAATGTCAGATTATCTGACTGAAATCATTTTTTTCAAAGCATTAGGCTTATATTCATGTTATAGAAAAATAAAGTAAATTAATAAACACATACACACATTCATTTGTAAGAAACACTGTTTAGGTTAAAATAAAGACAGAGGGAAACAATGGAACACATCATTAAACAGTTAAATTTGATTTATAGCATTTACATTTAAAAGCACACATGAGCTGTCAAATTTTAAATTGTATGTGTTACAAAAATAAATCTTATCAGAAATATCACAATTAATTTTAGCAATTACCTCTTGTTGACAGCGACTGTTGGTGTCTAGGTTAGTCTGAAGTGGTCTTATATATGCCACTGCTTGGTTGAGGCCACTTTCAGCTCAAAGAAATCTGACAATGTACCCACTGGCTTGTATTGCAATAGGGTGTAAAGTTTTGCACCTAAAGCTCCTCAATATTTCAAACCCTCCTGCTGATTTTAGTGCTGGATAACTTGCAAACAAATGATTTGTGAGATCTTCATAACTTCCATTTTTGTCTGGAAAAGTTATTCTTTTATGGCCAAGGCCACAATTTTGCAAAAGAAGACGTTCTTCAGGACCAGGCACAGTGTTAATGTTTTTTTCTGCTAGACAGAAAAAGTCATGTGTCCAAGTTTCTGCTGCATATGTATTTTAATTTTTGATCTTGGGGTACTGGTTTCTTTGTCCCCTTGAATTGTCGTATGGTTAGTGTGGTCCCCGGCCGGGGCTGGAGCCCGGCCGGGACGCCCAGGAGGACGTGAGGAGGGCTTGTGCCTCCTCTAGACCACGAGGGGGCGTCCGTCCTGGTTCTGTTGGGGGCCACGGGTCGAGGGCATGGAAGCCCTACCCTGTAGGGGCCCGTGGTCACCGCCAGGCGGCGCCCCGATGCCGGTTTATCCCATGTGGTCCTCGGCCGGGGTTGGAGCCCGGTCGGGACGCCTTGGAGGACCGGAGGAGGGCGTGTGACTCCTCCAGACCGAGTGGGGGCGTCCGTCCTGGTTATGCAGGGGGCCTCGGGTACAGGGCTTGGAAGCCCAGCCCTGTAGGGACCCGTGGCCACCGCCAGGCGGCGCCCCAGTGCCTAATTATTCCGGGAGCCTGGCACTTCCGCCACACCAGGAAGTGCCGGGGGGAAGACGACAGGGGACACACGGACGGCTTCCGGGTGCGCAGCCGGCACTTCCGCCACACAGGGGTGTGGCCAACGTTAAGTGCCGGGAAGCAGCTGGAGCCCATCCGGGTTCCCATAAAAGGGGCCGCCTCTCTCCAGTCATGAGGTGGAAGTCGGGAGGAAGCAGACTGAACTGGAGAGAGAGGACGGGAGGCGGCCAGGAAGGCACAGAGACTGTGGGCCCTGGACATTGGGGAAATCGGTGCTGAAGGCACTGGGGTTCGTGAGTGCACGTGATTTGGACATTTGTAAATATTGTATATAGTGAATAAACAGTGTGTTGGGTGCAAAAATGTCGTCCGTCTGTCTGTGCCGGGGCCAGCGTTCACATTAGAAAAGCTGGACAAGACTCCTTTGAATTTGGTCCTGTCGTTTAACAGTGGATTGTGCGATCACACTAGGAGTTGTTTGTTCACTTTGTATTGAAGTTAAACAATTATTTGACTCTTCTGAACGTGTTGTTGATCGGCTTTCCTATTCTCTTCTCAAAATTCTAGCAGATTCCTGCAGCAACCTGGCTCCTTCAAAGTTTAAAAAAAATAAACAAACAAAAAAATATTTAGTAACAATAACTGGCAACATGGTTATGGCTTTGATCTTTAGTAGTAAATAAGTTAAGGTCATATCATGTAGTTGTATTACATAGGAGACCTCAACTCTCTCATCTGCATCTAATCGTAGTATATTTTTTGCCAGTCTGGCTGTAGTAACCTATAAAAGCGAAATCTCGTCACTGAAAAAGAAAAAAATAATTACATTTTTATTAGATAGATAGATAGATACTTTACTAATAAAAAATATCATGCAAATAACACAATGCACCTGACAGCATTTATAAGAGGACACGCTTCCTTGTTTGCAGGAAAGCTAAACAAATAGCATGTATATGCAACAATAATTTTTAAAAATGAATACATTGAAAAATAGCTTCGTACACTAACGGTCTTTTAAGTGCCTCTACAGCTAGTGCACAAACAAGCAAATACTACTTATGTTTTGCTAGCCTAAATATCAAAATAGACAAGTGGAATGCTGTACGTTTACTTATGACATGTGTTTGTACTCCAGGATTGCAACATTACACTGCCAAAAATGCTATAAAATGTCTAAACTGGTAATGACACAAACACTTACATGCCCTTCCCGCACCGCCATTTTGTGTAAGGTGCTTTATGAGAATTGGCTTCCATGGCAACACTAGTACACGAACCATGCCAAATGAGCTTGTCCACATTGTTCTGCAAGCGAATGCACATTCCCGCATTGTGAGTCTTAATTTTGGCATGCATCACTCTAAGGCACAGTAAACATGCTGTGCTTTGAGAAGCAAATCTTAGCGCAACGCCACGGAAGCTGTTGTGTCTTTCTTGAACCTTTTGTGAAATTGTTTATTTGATCTTTGGAAATCAGGCTTCACACATTCTATAGTTTATGCCTACATTTTGTAACATTTATTATTAAAATATGAAAAAGTTTCTGTTTTAACAATGTGTTTACACAGATTACTGTAGAAACAGAAATGCATGTGTTCCAAATAACGATCTATTATTTCCACTCTAAAACTCCAGCAGTTGATAATCAAACAAGGCATGTGCTGGGAAAACTTAGTGAACGTTCCGCGACGGTCAGGGATGGAATAGCGGCTGCTTGCTGTTCGTCTTAATCGGCACATTTGGAAGACAAAAGACGGTGGTGGAGAAGTGAGAACGGTTTTAAGGTGGGCCGGATCTACGAGTTTTTTCGTAGACTCTGGTAATTGTAGTGTTAAATGCACATGAGTCAGGAGAGGATGTTCTGTGTGGTTTTCTTGTGTGTCTTTTAGCTTCTTGTTTTTCAAGCTATTGATAGGGCTTTTAGCGTTTATTACAACAGATAGGGTCAGCTGAAGTGTGCATTCAACATGGGATCATTTCAAGATGATGTCCTCTTAGTATGTATTTACAGCAACCAGACAATCTGTCAGTTTTAGTGGTGCATACTCTTGAAATGCATATTAGTTGCAGACTAAGACTATCTGCAAGATAAGACTAATTATTTGCATCCTAGAACTGGTGAAGAGCAACAAAGTTGCACACTAAATTAAATAATGTTGTGAACAGTGCTTACCAACTTAGTATAAGTGAATATTATAAAATGAATGATTGCATGCATTATACAGACTGTTACAGACAGGGAAAGCACACATATGCAAATAAATAAATTGTAACCATCACAAAATAGGTAAATCATAAAAACCATACTTAGAATCTATTTTGGTATGAACTTACATACAGTATGGTAAGTATTTATTTATATTTGTAATATTAAGATTATTAATAATATCATTAATATTTATTATTTAATATTGGTAAATTGAAAATATTCTTCTGCAAAGATAAAAAGGGTCACTTTATGCATTTAACTGCTATTTATTCTTCTAATTTGCAATTAGAGTCATCCAAAAAATTATTCACGTAAGAGTAAAAAAAGTATTTGGTGAAAAGACTACTCAAGTACTGAGTAACTGAGCATTATAAATGATTTATTTTTTAGAAATGTTGTAATAAGACAGACAAAAATATAAAATAGTGAGCAAATTATGCTATTTCCAAATAATAAAATAAAAAAATGAGTAAAAATAAATAACATCTTTACAAAATAAAGATGCACAAATAACACAAAGTTCCAAATCTCAGTTTTTCACAACAAAGCTTTTGATGGCAATACCTACAGTAGGTAACTTGTATGTTTGAACAGTGCAAACTACTTACAGTGACAGTATAATAACTGCCTATTCACTTTGTGGTGTAGCGGGTCCGCGGCTTCAAAAAAAAAAGCCCAGTTTTAAATCCATAAAGCTGTGTCACTCTCTGTGGGTGCAATTGTACGACTGCGGGGAGTTAATGAGGTAGTTGGAGCGAGTTCTCAATTGCTTCATTGGCTTCCTGCAGCGTGTGATTAAGGCCCACAGAGACAGTAGTGTGTATATATACGGGTCAGCACAAAAAAAGACGGGGGAATCAAAGAAAAGGAGAAAAGAAAAGAGCCAAGATGGAGGTTGGCTGAAAGGAGCTTGTGGCTGCCAAGTCTCCGCCAGTTACGCGAGCAATGGGTGAGCCAGGAGAATGAGAAGGAGGTGGGCTGAGATCAGGAGGAGTTAGTCTGCATTTTAACCTTTGGATTTTTAATGGATTTATTTATTGATTTTTTATCCTTACTTTTCAAAATGATTTTTATTGATTTATATATGTGCTGTTTTTTAGAACGCTGCACCATTGACACTTTTGTTGATTTTACTTTTGTTTTGACTGGTTTTTAATAAAAGCGCTTGAGCACTTTTTCCTCTACCCTCATCAGTGAATTATCCTCATATGTCAGCTCATCTCAGTCATAACTATCGACGGTGTGGGTTCAGCAGACTCCCATGTGGGAAGAGGGAGTCTGTAAGGGACCAGCATCGTCAGTGCAGGATTTACGTATAAGCTACACAAGCTATAGCTTAGGGCCCCCCGCCTTCTTGGGGGCCCCCAAAACAAATTGTCCGAGTGAGCAATTGTCATATATACTTAAATATACTACAGCATATCTGGACTTATAAAGGGCCCCATGTCTCAAATAGCTTAGGGCCTTATCAAGTCTAAATCCGGCCCTGAGCATCGTCACACACTTGCCCTCCAAATAGCACAGCTTATAGAGTATAACATTAGAAAAAGACAGCTTATGCATGTACACGTCTCACTTTACCATGACTGTCTGTGCATGTTTGGTTAAAATGTGCTTGTTGTTCACTCAGTGAAGTGATGGTTAAGCTTCTCAAGGTTCTTGCAGTGAAGCTGTGACCATTTAGCAGTAAACAGGAGCCCCGCATGACTAAAAAGTCTCTCACAGGCTGCAGATGCAGGAAGTTTGTGTGTGGTCATGTGACTGCATGGCTACGTCTAATTGGTGAAACAGAGTCATGTGATTATTTTTGCTAAGTCTGATATGTGAAACGTAGTCATGTTTTTATTGTTGCTACGTCTGAAAGTGAAACAGTCTTGCAGTAGATCCACTGGCGACTTCTCTCTGGCAAAGTATAGCGTAATGTGTAAATGGAAAAAAGTAACGAGCCGAGTGTTGCCCAATGTAGCGGAGTAAGAGTAGCATTACTTCTTCACAAATGTACTCAAGTAAAAGTAAAAAGTATGGTGCAGTAAAACTACTCTTAGAAGTACAATTTTTTTAAAAAAGTTACTCAAGTAAATGTAACTCGTTACTACTTACCTCTGGTCCTGAGGATCATCAAACTGCAACTACCATACTACATACCGTGTTTCCCCGATTATAGGGCATCCCCAACAATTAGGGCACCCCCCATTTTTAAAAAATTGGTCAGAATAAGGCACCCCCCGCAAATAAGGCCCACTAAGGCCCCCCACCGATACCTTTGCTTGCGGCTGGTATTCGGCTCTCTTCGGCTGGTATGGTGGGGGAGCTGCGTGTGATGCCTCCGGCTGCAGTGCTCTAGTGATATGTCGTTCGCGAACAAGCCGGCTCTAAGAGCCGATGCTTTGAAGCGAACGAGAGGAGCCGATGCCCATCGAGAAGAGCCGAAGCTTCAGCCGCTCCTGCTCAGCTCTGCTGAAAATCCATTCGGCAGGGACGGGACTATATTTATATGGGCACACAGAACATTGGCTCATAATGCCGGCTCGTTCACGAATGACACATCGGAATAGGATCGTACCATTATGTGAAGGAAGGAAGGGGGACAGACGCTCCGAAGACAGCGATTGTTGGTACAGGCCAGGTACACAGAGCAACACTGTCGCTCTGTGTACCTGTTGCTGCGACAGACTAGGAGCCAGATTTAAATGCAAGCGCATCGTGAAGAAAAAAAGAAGAGTGAAGAAATGAGTGAAAGCCGAAAAAGAAGCAGCATCTGTCTGCATTTCAGTGATACTGGGAACTGCAAAGCTAAGTGCAGAATTTGTAATATGAAAATATCCATTAGAGCAGTGTCAACAACAAACCTGCACAGACATATAAGAACCTCCCACCCATCCGTGCAACTGGAGGAGAGCGTGCCCTCTCTCCTGCCATCCACTGACCCTGGAAAAGAGCTTACCGGTAGTACTCCTGCTGCAGTGCTGGTAGGAAGACTTTGCATTGTCGCTACATCACTCCCCTCAGAAAGAGTCTTCTCAAAAACAGGACAAATAATCACGGAGAGGAGAAATTACATCAGCCCATCTAAGCTGAGGCATCTGGCATTTCTGAATGCCAACCTGGCCTAAAAACTTTTATTCAAAGAGTCATAGTGTTGTATTGTTGCCGTTATTACTGTACCATATACAGGTAATAAATTTCCTTTTTTTCAACAAATGTGTATTGTAGTCTTCTTCATGGATAAATAAGCCACCCCCTGAAAATAAGACCTGGGCATATTTTGGCATTTCAAAAAATATAAGACAGTGTCTTATCATCGGGGAAACAGGGTAGTAGCCGTTTCAAGAACATTGTGACTCATACTGACTCTATTATTTTGTATTCCTCCTGCTGATAAAATCTTGGTGATTCCAGTTTGCTCAAATATATATTGTGTTTTTCTTCTTGTGCATGCCTAACCCTTGTTATCATTAGGCTGAGCTCCTAGTCAGCTGTTTTATGCTGCCAATGTTTTTGTGTTGTCTGTGCTGCTCCTCAGTAGGCCCAACCAATAGCTCCCTCCCAATACCTCCCTTATCTTGTTTTGTCTGTATATTGTCTATAAAGTCTCTTCACTCTGACAAGCAGACAAAATAGATAGCATAGAGTAGTGGTACACAAGCAGTTACGAGGTAATATGTATGTGAGGGAAGCAAAAAGAGTTGGTAGCACCAAGCTATTGGGAAGAATTCTGAAATATAAACCATGGTAATGATAAAATCCTGCAGCATTTTCAAGGCAAACAAAACTTTCATTATTAACACTTTTATCTGTTTGTGGAATACTCGATTTGTGTTGAAAGCACTGTGAAGTGACCAATCAGCTGGCATATGGAGTTGTTTTAACTTGTACTGTTATACATTTGAATAAGGTAGTTGAAATAATGGCCGAACTTACCCCTTTTTAAAGCAGCACGATACATAGCTGTAATAAATGGATGTAGGCTTCACACTCCTCCTCTGATTGAAATGAACATGGAAGCAATTGTGTGTCAAACAATGTATCCATTTTATAGCCAACATACCCAGTTTAGGATGGATGGAAGCAGGTACCTATCCTGGTGGCGCTGTTGGACAGATCACCAATGCCAAAAGGAAATGCTCCGTATTTTCATTCTTTTCTATATATATTTATTTTTATTGGTTTTATTTGAAGCAAGTAACATTCCATACCATCAAGTTGAACTTAAAAAAGCATAATTCACCCCCCACCCAAAAGCCAACAGGCAGAACAAATGTTTAAAAGCAGCAAGGAAGGAAGAGTATCCTTTCCCTGACATAGTGGCTTATTCAAAAATGTTATTTATTGGAACCTGCCATATTTTAAAAAGTTTTGAACAGATCCTCAAACTGAGAAATTGATTTTTTCCTATTTCAAATAGTATAGAACATCATTTACCCACTGACTTAAAAGAGGTGAGGTGGGATTCTGCCAGTTGAGCAAGATCCATCTATGTGTTGGTAGCAAAGTAATGGCAATTACAGTTTTTTTGCCCTTCTCCACTTTAATCCCATCTGGGAGTACACCAAACAGCTGGGTTAGGAATGATTGTGATACCAAGGCTGTTTGAAAGTCATTCAAAGATTTTTGACTAAAATTATGTTAATTTTGTGTAGTCCAAAACATGTGGCCCAGTGAGGCTGGAGCTAGATAGCAGCGTTCACAGTTGAACCTTTCCCTGAATACATTTTTGACAAATTTAGATGAGATAAATATGCTAGATGAAAGATTTTAAGTTGAATGATTGAATGCTTTGCACATATGGCGCTAGAGTGTATTCTATGCATGGCTGCCTTCCACTAAATTTCTGAAACATACCCTGGGATCTTTGAAAGGAAAGGACTTTAAACTGTGTTTATATATTATAGAAATGCAATCTTAGTCTTCAAGACTAATCAATATTTCTTCTGGAATGGAAATACAGTGGTGTGAAAAACTATTTGCCCCCTTCCTGATTTCTTATTCTTTTGCATGTTTGTCACACAAAATGTTTCTGATCATCAAACACATGTAACCATTAGTCAAATATAACACAAGTAAACACAAAATGCAGTTTTTAAATGATGGTTTTTATTATTTAGGGAGAAAAAAAAATCCAAACCTACATGGCCCTGTGTGAAAAAGTAATTGCCCCCTGAACCTAATAACTGGTTGGGCCACCCTTAGCAGCAATAACTGCAATCAAGCGTTTGTGATAACTTGCAATGAGTTTTTTACAGCGCTCTGGAGGAATTTTGATGCACTCATCTTTGCAGAATTGTTGTAATTCAGCTTTATTTGAGGGTTTTCTAGCATGAACCGCCTTTTTAAGGTCATGCCATAGCATCTCAATTGGATTCAGGTCAGGACTTTGACTAGGCCACTCCAAAGTCTTCATTTTGTTTTTCTTCAGCCATTCAGAGGTGGATTTGCTGGTGTGTTTTGGGTCATTGTCCTGTTGCAGCACCCAAGATCGCTTCAGCTTGAGTTGACGAACAGATGGCCGGACATTCTCCTTCAGGATTTTTTGGTAGACAGTAGAATTCATGGTTCCATCTATCACAGCAAGCCTTCCAGGTCCTGAAGCAGCAAAACAACCCCAGACCATCACACTACCACCACCATATTTTACTGTTGGTATGATGTTCTTTTTCTGAAATGCTGTGTTCCTTTTACGCCAGATGTAACGGGACATTTGTCTTCCAAAAAGTTCAACTTTTGTCTCATCAGTCCACAAGGTATTTTCCCAAAAGTCTTGGCAATAATTGAGATGTTTCTTAGCAAAATTGAGACGAGCCCTAATGTTCTTTTTGCTTAATAGTGGTTTGCGTCTTGGAAATCTGCCATGCAGGCCATTTTTGCCCAGTCTCTTTCTAATGGTGGAGTCGTGAACACTGACCTTAATTGAGGCAAGTGAGGCCTGCAGTTCTTTAGACGTTGTCCTGGGGTCTTTTGTGACCTCTCGGATGAGTCGTCTCTGCGCTCTTGGGGTAATTTTGGTCGGCCGGCCACTCCTGGGAAGGTTCACCACTGTTCCATGTTTTTGCCATTTGTGGATAATGGCTCTCACTGTGGTTCGCTGGAGTCCCAAAGCTTTAGAAATGGCTTTATAACCTTTACCAGACTGATAGATCTCAATTACTTCTGTTCTCATTTGTTCCTGAATTTCTTTGGATCTTGGCATGATGTCTAGCTTTTGAGGTGCTTTTGGTCTACTTCTCTGTGTCAGGCAGCTCCTATTTAAGTGATTTCTTGATTGAAACAGGTGTGGCAGTAATCAGGCCTGGGGGTGGCTACGGAAATTGAACTCAGGTGTGATACACCACAGTTAGGTTATTTTTTAACAAGGGGGCAATTACTTTTTCACACAGGGCCATGTAGGTTTGGATTTTTTTTTCTCCCTAAATAATAAAAACCATCATTTAAAAACTGCATTTTGTGTTTACTTGTGTTATATTTGACTAATGGTTAAATGTATTTGATGATCAGAAACATTTTGTGTGACAAACATGCAAAAGAATAAGAAATCAGGAAGGGGGCAAATAGTTTTTCACACCACTGTAGGTGGGAGGTGAGGAAATTTGGGCAGGTTCCGTTTAGCAAAGTTTCTAATTTGAAATTAGTGGAAAAAATGTGTTGATGAGAAGTTAAATATGAATTTTAATTGTTTACAGGATGCAAAGACATTATCTGTATACAATTCCCTTAAGTGTTTTAATCTTGGACATTTCCCAAACATACTGTGTAGGTTTGAGAGGGTAGAAAAAGGTGGTTGCCATGTAGAGGTGCAACAGATAAAAGCTTCTCTGTGTTAAAGTGCTTCCTACATTGACTCCTTATTCTGGGTGATTGAAGGGCAATTAGAGTAGTACTATATTGATGATAATGTGTATTTACTGGGGCACAAAGCAGGGAATATAAAGAACTACTGCAAGATTTTAATTCTGTTGAGACTAGACTTGTGTATAGTATATTCATCAATTTCTGTTGATGTCAAGGTCTTTATGGCTGGTATATTTGCCTCCCATTAAATTGGAAAGTTAAGTAGTGCCATGCCCCCTTCTACTTTGTAGAGTCGCCCTTTGGATGCATGAACGTTTTGAATTCCAAATAAATTAGGTTATGATTAAAATATGATTTGTTAATGTATATGGGGATGCTTTGAAATAGAAAAAGAAGCTTGGGAAGGATGTTCATCTTGACAGTGTAGATTCCTCCTTCCACACCTTGTTTAATTTATTTCCATGTAGACAGCAAAATGTTGTTAAAGAAAAGCTTTATATTTACTTGTGATATTTACCCTTACATATTTAAACTGATCTGCTAAGATAACTAGGAAGGTGTCTAATCTAATATTGTGTGCTAGAGAATTCACTGGAGAAGGCAAACTTTTATTCAAAATGATTTTGAGTCTAGATACGGTATCTTTTGAAAATGTGTTTTTAGGACTGCTGGCATTGATTTTTTTATGGGCTATGTATATATATCTATACTAATAAACAGCAAAGCCCTCACTCACTCACTCACTGACTGACTGACTCATCACTAATTCTCCAACTTCCCGTGTAGGTAGAAGGCTGAAATTTGGCAGGCTTATTCCTTACAGCTTCCTTACAAAAGTTGGGCAGGTTTCATTTCGAAATTCTACGCGTAATGGTCATAACTGGAAGCTGTTTTTCTCCATTTACTTTAATGGAGATGAGCTTGAAACCCGTGGGGGCGGAGTTTCGTGTGACATCATCACGCCTCCAACGTAATCACGCAGTACGTAGAAAACCAGGAAGAGGCCCAAAAAGCGCTGAAGAAAACATGCATTATATAATTGAGAAGGCAGAGAAACAATAAGAAGCGAGCGAGTGACATATACAACCATATTCATGAGTTCTGCTACTTCGGAAACAAAGCACGATGTAAACCTAAACTTTAAATTAAGTTCATAGACAGGCTACCGCTGGCGTTTGTAATTTAGTGCCTGCCCATATAAGGCCGTCCGTCAGCGGCAATCCAATAGCAAACTGCCACGGGTAAATATTCACGGGTGAAGGACTGTGCTTATGCAGAGGAAGTTGAGATGGTCAGGGTGGTGTTTGGCACAAACTCAGCGAAACTGCGAGAGAAAGTTTTAAGTGCCGGGATTTCGGTAACATTAGATACAGCCATGGACATAGCACGACATGGCACCAGCACAGCTGGGAAACTTCGATGCATGTACACCGAGCGGCTCAAGTGAACTGACGCAGTGCACAGACAAAAAGCAACAGTTCCAAAGAGCGCTGAACAAAAACCGAATTACACAATTGAAAAGGCAGCAAAAAAATATGAAGCGTCTGATACATACAAGCATATTCATAAATGCAGCTACTGTGGAAACAAAGCACACGATGGAAAAAGTCAATGTCCCGCTAAAGGAAGACAGTGTAAAAAAAAAACCCGTGCATGCAGTGTGTCAGGTCTCAGATAAAGAAGAAGACGAGCTGTTTATTGATGCAGTAAGAAACTAATCGATGAATGAAACCTGTCATCTTTACAACGATTGACAAACACGGAATGTAACTTGAACACAACACATCCTACAAATACGAACCTGATTGAAAGAAATAATGATAATCAAATCCTTGATGACAGCAACACTCAGTAAAACTCACAAAACAATTACTGTATATTGACAGTCATGTTACGTTATTTTTAAAATGTTCCCTTTTCTTTTTCATAGCTTCTTTAACACACTACGTCTCCGCTGTGATACGCGGATATATATATATGTATATATATACCCCGATCTACATACTCGAATAATGGATACTTTATTCGCCATCAATGATTGTTTTGGTAAAGCCATACTCAGTGTATTCATTAGATGAACGGTAAAAAAGTAAGAGCGAGGGGAGGATGACTTATTGAGGCACGCAGGCAAAACCACAATAGCACGCGGGCTCGATGTACGAAAAAATATATCTTTTCAAGTCCTATTTAGTCCATATGTGTCAAACTCAAGGCCCGCAGGCCACATCCGGCCCGGCGTGTAATTATATCCGGCCCGCGAGATCATTTTATATACTGTATTATTGTTATTAATGGCCCGGGGATATGAAGCGCTGGTAACACAATAAATTACAGATCCCATAATGCAGCGCTTCAGCTGCTTGCCGAACACTTACCGCGTTAATCAAGTCTAGCTTATGATGCTGCAAGTTATTGTGAAGCTAGCCCACACGATGCCGAAGAGAAAAGGTGATTCTGAACATAGAGCCTTTAAAACCCGATGGGAGGCTTTGTATATGTTTACTGACATTGCCGGTAAACCCGTGTGTCTCATTTCTGGAGCAAATGTGGGTGTAATTACAGAATTTAATCTAAAACGGCACTATGAGACAAAACATCAGGATAACCTGAAAGACCTGAATGCAATGCACAAGATACAGAAAGCAGAAGAGTTAAAGAAGAATCTGACACTTCAGCAGACGTTTTTACCCGTGCAAAATCACAAAGTGATTTCAAGTGAAGCTACTTTTATGGGAGACACAAATGCACCAGTGCAACTTGCCCCACTTTCCCTGTTGCCAAGTAATGTTGAACCAAGTCGACACTATGGTGTTCCCAAATACGCACTTTGTTCATAAACTGAGCGCACTGAGTTCGCACGGCGCTTTGGTGACTTTGAAGAACAAAAAAAGAATTTTGTGTTGTTTCGCAACCCATTTGCTGTCGATGTGGAAACTGCTCCTGTGCAGATTCAGATGGAGGTGATTGAGCTGCAGTGTAATGGCACACTGAAGGCAAAGTACGATACTGCACGGCCCGCACAGTTTATTCACTCCATTCCCGTACAAATGCTCCAGCTCCGTCTACATGCAGCTCGAACCTTGTGCATGTTTGGTAGCACATATCTGTGTGAGAAGCTCTTCTCAGTCATGAAGACTAACAAAACAGCAAACAGGAGTCGCCTCACTGATGAGCACCTGCAGTCCATCCTAAGAATCTCCACAACACAGAACCTCACACCAAACATAAACGAACTTGTTGCCAAAAAAAGATGCCAGGCTTCCAAATCTGATAAAATGACATAAGAGCAAAGACAACTGAATGATTTGATTTGTTATTGCTGAAAAGAACAAATTTTATTTATGTTTCCAGGTTTTGTTATGCACCATGTTCATATTTGAATTTGTATAATTTTGACAGGATATATTTTTATGGAGAGCAAAATCTTTTGGGATATTTAAAATTTAAGTTTATTTTTTATATAAAATTACATAAGAGTAAAGAAATTTGAATGTTTGTTCTTTTAACATGTACTTTATTTCTAACTTGTATAATTTAGACAGGATATATTTTTATGGAGAGCAAAATATTATAAGTTATTTAAGGCTTGAGTTGATTTATTCCAGAATAATATTCTGTCGACTAAATAAAAATTCCTTCTATTTAAAATTTAAATAGAACTTCAACATATACGATAGTTGTGTGTGTGTGTGCGTGTATGTATATATGTAGATATGTACAGTATGTATATATATGTTTATATGTGTGTGTGTATGTATATATATATGTATTTGTGTGTATATATGTGTGTGTATGTATATGTATGTGTGTATATGTAGATATATATATATATGTATATATATGTGGATGTATGTGTATATATGTATGTATATATGTGTGTGTGTATATATATATATGTGTATATGTGTATATGTATATATGTATTGATATATATATATATATATATATATATATATATATGACAGCAACACTCATTACTCATAACAGTGACAAAACAATTACATTGAAAATCATGTTACGTTATTTTCAAAATGTTTCCTTTTCTTTTTCATTGCTTCTTTAACACACTACTTCTCCGCTGCGAAGCGCAGGTATTTTGCTATATATATATATATATATGTATGTGTGTATGTATATATATATATATATATATATGTATATATATATATAACTGTGTATATATATGTGTATATATGTATATACTGTATATATATGTCTATATTTGTATATGTGTATATGTATATATGTATGTATATGTATATATATATATATATGATGTGTATATGTTTATATATGTGTTTGTCTGTGTGTATATATATATATATATATATATATGCCAGCAACACTCATGACAATGACAAAACAATTACATTGTCAATCATGTTACGTTATTATTAAAATGTTTCCTTTTCTTTTTACTTCTCCGCTGCCAAGCGCGGGTATTTTGCTATATATATATTGTCACACACGTGCGCATGGGAGGCAGCTAAAGGGCTTGAGTGAAGGCAGTTCGGAGGCATGCCGGGGTGTGGCAGAGTGCACTGACTCTTTTTCTCCCTTGCCTGTAGACCATTCCCGGGGGATTCCACCTGGCTCTCCTGACATCACTTCCGGGACCGAGCCAATGGAAGTCGGCCACACCAGCTCCAGTCCCTCTGATGTCACGTCCGGCTATGAACCAATGGTGGAAGACCACGTGCCAGATCCATATGACCTCACTTCCTGTCTTCCCCTTTAAAACCTGCCCCTTTTCCTTTGTTTCCTCAGTCTTGTTTTGGACTCAGTTGATTGCACTTCAGTGCTGGTTATTTGTTGAAAACGACTTTTGCAGCCAGGATACCACATTATACGGGTGGCTGCCCAAAACCTTTATCTGTCTTTGTCTCGTTTTATTACAATATATATATATAGATATATATATATAGATAGATATGACAACAACACTCATATCAATGACAAAACAATTACATTAACAAACAAGTTATGTTATTTTTAAAATTTTTCCTTTTCTTTTTCATAACTTCTTTAACACAGTACTTCTCCGCTGCGAAGCGCGGGTATTCTGCTAGTATATATATATTCTAAAAGAGAAATCAGACAACAGCATAAAGGTTTGGGGTTTCCGGCCCCGTATACTGAAATATGATCCACAATAAATTATGGTACAGGTCAAACTACATGAAAAACAATATTCCGTATATTTGACAGGCAAAGATGGCGTCGGCGGACATTTATGTAGGAGGGGCCAGAAGTGGAGGAATGCTGGGAAGGAGCCATGGTGGAAGATGGGATTGATGACGTCATGAGTAGTGGACAGAGGAAGGGCGGAAGTAGCGTACTGCGGGAAGTTGTAGGAGGGAGGCTCATGGCGGCGGTGCATCTTTTCTTCTGTAAGAAGAAAATTCGACTTTTTGTGGAATTACACGTGTATTTTTTGAGCATGTCCGTTCCAAATAAAAAACATTCGACGTTTTGAAGAAATCATTTTATGACACGATTTACCTTTATTTATTCACTTACTTCCTAAAGCCTAAAGTCACAAGTAGTGTGCAGAGGGCATGCTCAAAAATGTGTGTAATGCCACGAAAAGTGCCTGCTGACACTTTAGTATGCAAGCAATGGTATGTGCATTCTTGCTCCGATGTAGAAGTGAGCTGAGTTTACCTCTGTTACAGCGCGTCTATGTGAAAACAGCAGTATCAGATGCGGGGGTGGGGTGTGTTTGGGCTCATGAATGCAGCTGAGATAATAAAACTGACTAAAAAAAAAAAAAACCAAAGCTAACCTTTACAAGTATCATAAATTACACTGGCGGTTACAGACTGAAATCAAATGTATGTTTTTATTCTAAAGTAGTAAGACTAAGAGCAGTTTACTTCTCAAAATGGAGTGGTGCAGGATCAAACTCATGACCTTTTGATTCCCAGGTGGCAGCTGATTCTATTGCACCACGGAGGCAGTCATAATCAATGGGTGTCAATGTCGCATGTTAAGGCGGCTTTTTGTTTCTGCAGTTATATTTTTGAATAAAAGCACAATTGTGTTAGATTTGTACCTTTTATGAAAGTATTTCTGTGATACTTCAGGCTTCATACATTATATAGTTTATGCCTACATTTTGTCATCTACTTGTAGAATATAAAAAACTTTCTGTTTTAACAATGTGTTTACACAGATTACTGTAGAAATGGAACAGACATGAAATGCGTGTGTTCCAAACAAGATCTATTATTTCCAATCAATCAATCAATCAACATTTATTTATATAGCACATTTTCATACAAAAAAATGTAGCTCAAAGTGCTTTACAAAATGAAGAATAGAAAAATAGAAGACAGAATAAAAAATAAACATAAGTGAACATTAATTAACATAGAATAAGTAAGGTCGTTTGGCCAGGGTGGACAGAAAAAATAAAAAAAAACTCCAAGAGCTGGAGAAAAAAAATAAAATCTGTAGGGATTCCAGACCAAGAGACCGCCCAGTCCCCTCTGGGCAATCTACCTAACATAAATCAAACAGTCCTCTTTGTATTTAGGGTTTTCATGGAAGGGCCTGATGATGATGGTCACGTAGACTTCTGGCTTTCAGTCCATCAATGTTGGTGCATCATGATGCTTTGAGTAGGTGATGGTGGCGCAGGCCGCCGCCACCACAAAGAAACCGGAAAAAGAAACAGAAGAGAGAGTAGGGGTCAGTATGGATTTTGGAGCCACTGTGAATAGTTATTATGATGAATTGAACATACAGAGTATCAGGATTAAGTTAAAGTGAAGTTATAAAAAGGCCATGTTAAAGTAATGTGTTTTCAGCAATGTTTTAAAGTGCTCTACTGTATTTGCCTGGTGAATTCCTATTGGCAGGCTATTCCAGATTTTAGGTGCATATCAGCAGAAGGCCGCCTCACCACTTCTTTTAAGTTTAGCTTTTGGAATTATAAGGAGACACTCATTTGAGGATCTGAGGTTACGATTTGGAATATAACGTGTCAGGCATTCCGATATATAAGATGGAGCGAGATTATTTAAGGCTTTATAAACCATAAGCAGTATTTTAAAGTCAATCCTGAATGACACAGGTAACCAGTGTAGTGACATCAAAACTGGAGAAATGTGTTCGGATTTTCTTTTCCTAGTTAGGATTCTAGCAGCTGCATTCTGCACTCGTTGCAATTGATTTATGTCTTTTTTGGGTAGTCCTGAGAGGAGTGCGTTACAGTAATCTAGTCTACTGAAAACAAAAGCGTGAATTAATTTCTCAGCATCTTTCAATGATATAAGAGGTCTAACTTTTGCTATGTTTCTTAAGTGAAAAAATGCTGTCCTAGTGGTCTGATGAATATGCGATTTAAAATTCAGATTGCAGTCAACAGTTACCCCTAAGTTTTTTACTTCCGTCTTAACCTTTAATCCTAATGCATCAAGTTTATTTCTGATAACCTCATTGAATCCATTATTGCCAATTACTAAAATTTCAGTTTTCTCTTTATTTAGTTTGAGAAAATTACTATTCATCCATTCAGAAATATCAGTAAGACATTGTGTTAGTGAATCAAGAGAGTCGGGGTCATCAGGTGCTATTGATAAGTACAGCTGTGTGTCATCAGCATAGCTGTGGTAGCTCACGTTGTAACCTGAGATAATCTGAACTAACGGAAGCATATAGATTGAGAAAAGCAGCGGACCCAGGATAGAGCCTTGTGGAACACCATATCGGATATCATGTGTCTTTGAGATGTGATTACCACAACTCACAAAGAATTTTCTACCTGCCAGGTAGGATTCAAACCAATTTAAGACACTGCCAGAGAGGCTCACCCATTGACTAAGGCGATTTCTAAGAATGTTGTGATCAATGGTGTCAAATGCAGCACTCAGATCTAAGAGGATGAGAACAGATAAATGGCCTCTGTCTGCATTTTCCCGCAAGTCATTTACTACTTTAACGAGTGCAGTTTCTGTGCTGTGATTTGTTCTGAAGCCTGACTGAAATTTATCAAGAATAGCATGTTTATTGAGGTGGTCATTTAATTGCAAAATGACTGCCTTCTCTAGAATTTTACTTAAGAAGGGCAGGTTAGAGATGAGTCTAAAATTTTCAAAGGCAGAGGGGTCAAGATTATTTTTCTTGAGCAGGGGTTTAACTACAGCAGTCTTAAGACAGTCTGGAAAGACCCCCATATCTAATGACAAATTATATATGTCCAGAATATTGTCAATTAGCACGCCTGATATTTCTTTGAAAAACCTTGTTGGTAATGGGTCAAGGACGCAGGTGGAGGGTTTTAGTTGAGAGATTATACTATGTAATTCAGGTAAATCTATCCTGGTGATAGCATTTAATTTGTTTATAATGGAGTACCGCGGCTTTGGAGGTTCTGCAGTGTTGGGGAGATATACTATGTTATCTCTAATATCATTAATTTTTTGATTGAAAAATACAGCAATGTTCTCACAGGTTTCACTGGAAGTATTCTGGGGGCATTCCTTTGTGTTACCTGGGTTTAACAGACGATCAATTGTAGAAAATAAGACTGTGGGATTACTAGCATTGTTATTTATAATATTAGAGAAATAGCAGCGCCTCTCAAGGCGGACTGTGTTATTGTATTCCGTTATTTTAGCCTTCAATATCTCATAATGGATAGTTAGTTTAGTTTTCCTCCATTTACGCTCAGCTCTATGACATGTTCTTCTTAAATCAGACACTCTTTGGGTCTTCCATGGAATAACAATACTAGAAGATTTTTTAACTGTCTTTTCAGGTGCAACTATGTCAACAGCAGCTCTTACTTTAGAATTAATGTTTTCCACTTTACTATTTACATTATCCTCGCTATTATAGTTGGCATTATAAACGGACTGATTGCTTAGAATGTTGGTAAGTTTTAAAGCTGCTGATGAGTCAAAGAAGCGTTTTTTAACAAAATGCTTCTCATGAGTGTTTTCTATCTTTATTTCTATATTAAATAGTAGAAGGAAATGGTCTGATAGACCAATATCAATGACCTGCTTTAAATCAACTTTAAGTCCTTTAGCAATCACTAAGTCTAACGTATGACCTGCTTTATGTGTAGGCTGATTAACGAGCTGTTTCAAATCAAAAGAGTCCAGGAGGTTCATGAATTCTTTTACTTTTTGGTCACACTGATTGTCGATATAAAAGTTAAAGTCGCCGACTATTAAGAGTGTGTCATAGTTTGTAATTAAAATTGACATTAAGTCATAGAATTCCTCAAGGAAAGACGCGTTATATTTAGGAGGTCTATACACGGATAATACTAGAACGTGAGAATCTCCATGAATAACAACGGCGAGATACTCAAAGGACTTAAATTTACCAAAACTAACATCATTACATTTTAATCGGCTCGAGTAAATGTTTGCCAAGCCGCCCCCCTTTTTTCCCTGGCGGTCTGCACGAGTAAAACTGTAATCCGGAGGCGCAGATTCGATTAAAACAGCCGCGCCGTCTGAGCTAAGCCATGTTTCACTTAGTGCAATAAAATCAATCTTTCTATCACTAACAAGATCGTTTATAAAAAATGTCTTGTTAGTTAAAGCTCTAACATTTAATAGTGCCATATTTAATGTTTCTGAAGGGCAGAGCTGAATTTTATGCGTGTTATTGGTATTTGGAACAAAAATTAAGTTATTTTTGTTAACGCCGCTCTGTGTGTATTTTTTATGTAATCTACAATCTGTTTTTATAGTTTTAATGCATTGTTGATCTGAAGTAGTAATTTCAATTAAATTATTGGTGTTTATGCTGCACTGCCTAGATTTTTTACGTGCATTAAGATTTGTTATTAGATTATTAATGTTGTGCACTTTAACGGAAGACTGTGTTAAGCCATTATGTCCTATCAAAGCAGTAGCATTACGGAAGGGGTTAAAAGTAGAAGTAGACAGTCAAGATAGACGAATTACCTTAGCGATGTTTTCGGAGAGGACCCGGGCACCAAATCTATTCGGATGCAGTCTATCCCGCTTGAAGAAGCGCAGCCTTTCCCAGAAAAGATCCCAGTTGTCTATAACCCCGATGTCTTGAGTCTCGCAGAAACCTCTCAGCCAGTTGTTTAAACCCAGCAGACGACTGTAGTGTTCATTCGATCGTCTGACAAGAGGTAGTGGACCCGAGATGAAGATTTTTGCGGATGGGGTCCTCTCCTTCGTGTCTTTAACTAGTGCTGCGAAGTCAGCCTTGAGAACCTCCGACTCTCGGTGCCTTATGTCGTTTACACCGGCGTGTAGAATAATGGATCCACTTGCCCTCTTGTGCTTCTCGTAAAAGGTCGGCACCCGCCTCATCACATCTCGGACTCGAGCACCGGGAAAACAAGAAACAAAGGATTTTCGATTAGGGCACGTGATATTCAGGTTTCGTACAATCGAATCACCTACCACGATTACATCACCCGGGGTTGAAGGCAGACTGGGGACGCGGAGAGGGTCGAATCGGTTCTGGATTGGGATGCTCGTCTGTGCCGATGAAGGTGTTCTAGCCTTGAACCCCCGCCTGCAAAGCTGAAACCCGTCGAGGTCTTCATCAGCGTTGTCGTTGCCCCTACAAGGCGCGGTGGTGAAGCTTACTTGCCCTTGGACTTGAGCGGCACGAGGTGGGGTTGATGTTACGCCGACTTCAGTTGTTGAGTGTGGTTTGTCCAGCAGCCGAGCCTTCAAGTCTCTGAGGTACCTTCGTCTGGACAGGAGTTTCTGAATCTGTTTGTTGAGTGCCTGGAGTTCTTTGACGATGACGGCAACGCGATTCATCTCACTGTTGGCCATTGTCTGCTTCTACTTCCGCTTCCGCTTCGTCACCTAGGAAAGAAAGAGAGAAAGTTACCCTGCCTCAACCAGGAGCCTCACACTCCACTCTAAAACTCCACTTCACTCCCAGAAAATCAATCAAGGCATGAGTTGGGAGAAGTTTGTGCACGTTCTAAGTCAGTGGGGGGATGGAATAGCCGGCTGCTTGCAGCCTGATTTTTATCAGCACATTTAGATGACAAAAGACACTGGTGGAGAGCTGTGAACGATTTTAAGAAGCGATTTAAGGTGGGACAGATTTACGAGTTTTTTCGTAGGCTCTGGTAATTCTAGTGTTAATGAATGAATATATTACATAAAGCGCTGAAGATTAGAAGCCGAGTGTCTACCTTTTATAAACTCAGTTTGGTTTTGTGATATTACTGAAGGAAGACCGTTCTCAGTTTATCTAGTTGGAACTTTGGAGAGTATCTTAACATCATTATTCAGACGTGAGATAGGACTGTATGATGCACATTGTAGTAAGTCCTTATTTTTCTTAATAAAGACTGTAATTAATGCTTGGCCAAAGGTTTGAGGCAGAATTATGTCTTTTCTAGCTATGTCTCCAACTGCTAATAATAACGGAGCAAACTTTTTAATTTTTTTTTTTAATAAAAATTCCACTGGGCTGCCATCAGGGCCTGCTGAATTTCCACTGTGTAGTAAGTTTATAGCATCTAGTAATTCTGAGAGTGTCAGAGATTTATCCAGTCCCTCTAGCTGTGGTATCTGTAATGCATCATACAGCTCATTAGATTGTGTCTTATCTTCTTTAACCTGAGTAGAATATAATGACTTAGAATACTCCATAAATATGTGGGTTATATTTTTGTGGTCAATAATTTTAGCATCTGTGCTGGTAATTACAGTCATTGAATTGCTGACTTCGTGCTTGTGAATTTGTTAAGCTAAGATTTTATTAGCCTTCTCTCTATGTCCATAATAATGATGTTGTGATTTAAAGATGAGTTGTTGTTTTTCTTTCATTGTTAAGAGGTTTTGATGCAAAACCTGTTTTTTTTCCTATAATTGCCTCATTTGCAGACGTGGCGTATTCTAGATATATTCTGGTAATTTTGCTGATTAAATCTGACACCTTCTTGGTTTCCAGTTTATTTTGGTGAGAAAGAAATGGAATAATATGGCCTCTTAAAAAATCCCTTCAGAGTTTCCCATAGTATTCCTACAGAGACCTCTGAGAGGATGCATTTTTCTCTAGAAAATAATCAATTTGCTTGGACGTAAATTCTCTATATTTATCATCAGCTAATGACTGAGGGTAAAGACACCATCTATGAAGTGAGTGTGTAGGGCACAGTGATTTAAGCTCCATGATCAGAGGGGCATGGTCAGATATCACAATAGTATCATACATACAAAATTTGATGTGGGGAAAAAAAGTATTTATGAAGAAATAATGACTTCTTGAGTAACAATGATGTACCGGTAAGAAGAAGAAATATGCTCTTAAATTTGGATTTAAAAATCTCCATGGGTCTGATAGGTTATGATCCATTACAAACTGTATAATTATTTTTGCAGTGAGTCTCCTGTTAAAATACTTTCTTGGCATTTAGTCACGTTAGGTAAGGCTAGACCACACTTCACATAGTCCCGGTCCTCTGACATGTCAAGAGACAGCACATTCAAAACAAAAAGAACCCCCCAGCAGTGGTATAGAAAAGATTGAAATTGAGATATCTTATGATAGTGTAAATACATTAAACTTAGGTTATGACCTTATACAGTCCCAATACAATAAACTTTAGGGAAAGATATTAAACAATTCCCTTGGAGATTAACCCCTTTAATGGGATCCCTTTTTTCAATAGTAACTCCCCGGTGGGTTTTTTTTTTTATCTGTCAATAGAAATGCTTGAATTTCTTAGAATATTATTTAATTGACATGTGAGTTAGGGCGGCACGGTGACGCAGTGGTAGTGCTGTTGCCTTGCAGTAAGGACACCTGGGTTCGCTTCCCGGGTCCTCCCTGCGTGGAATTTGCATGTTCTCCCCGTGTCTGCGTGGGTTTCCTCCGGGTGCTCTGGTTTCCTCCCACAGTCCAAAGAGATGCAGGTTAAGTGCATTGGCGATCCTAAATTGTCCCTAGTGTGTGCTTGGTGTGTGTGTGTGTGCCCTGCGGTGGGCTGGTGACCTGCCCGGGGTTTGTTCCTGCCTTGCACCCTGTGCTGGCTGGGATTAGCTCCAGCAGACCCCCGTGACTCTGAGTTGGGATATTGCAGTTGGAGAATGACTGACTGCTTGATATGTGAGTTAAATTTTTGCAAGAAAACAAAAATTAAAACTACAAACAAAATTATTTAAACATTTTTTGTTAGCAACAATAAGCTAATTTGATGTCCATATTTCATGCTATTTTATTTAGGGAAAAATTTTACTTACCAATCAGGCTATTTCTTCGTTATTGTACACCATTGATACTAGGTTTTTTTGTAGATTTATTTACACTAATTACAAATTTTCCGTTTTTCACTTAGTACTCCAGTTGCAAGCGGTATGCGCAAAAGCATGGAGCAGTGCAGAATGAAACATTGCAGTCTCTTGTTTCCCTCCTCTGCTTGTGTGACAAGCACACTACACATCTCATATGACCATGATTTTTAGTGGCAGTTGGTGAATTTACTTCTGGGAAATACCTTCCTGATAACAGTGGGTTCAAGTTTTTAGCGGCTTCCAGCCAACTTGGAAGTCGTTCCTCCGTATTTATTGAACAACCAGTAAACTAGACTTAAACAGAACTTTAGATGATTGCCCTTTCCTCCATGATTCCTATAGATTACGTAAGAGTTGAAAACACATAAGTCAAGAAGGTGTCAAAAAATCTTTTGATAGTATGTTTTCATTCTCTTCTTCATTGTACTGTACATCAACATGTATTGATCTGAAAGATCAACTCTTCCCATGCAGTCATTGTACTCAACAATGGTGCGAGGTTTCTCCTTTGACTTCCCTTTCCTGTCCCATACTGTCTTCATGCTAGCATCATGCATGCTAATCAGCATGCAAACATCTCTGTTATCCTTCCGCTTGAAAGCCATCAACTTTTTTTTCTGAATGCAGTGGCAACTTCTCATGATTTCAAGTTTTTTGTCATCACAAATTTTGGCAGGTCCTTTCTGTTTGATCTCACTGTTCCTACTGTGTCAGTTTCCATTGAATTGAAAAATTCTTACAGCTCGGGACTGCTGTAGTAATTATCTAGCCCTATCAGATAACCCTGTTTCAGTAGCTTCTCAGAAAGTGTTAGCACAATCTGCGATGGTTTTGTAAAATTATGTATATCAACCCCTCCTACATTGTTTACAAGTTCTGTATATTTTACCGTGTACATGTGCATGTTCCACACAAATCCATTTTTCACCTTGCAAAGCTTATAGGATTCGATCCCAAAATGTGATTTTGTTTCGGAATGCATACCTTCCACCCTACACGGTCTTTCCATAGCAGTACACTTTCATTTCGAAAGATCTCCCTCAGGAATGTTACTTCCAGAAAATTTTCTAATGCAGGTGGTCAAAGAAAGGCTTGATTTTATACATCTTTGGAGAAACTGGTCTTTTTTCACTATATGCTTCATTATCAGCAAAATGCAGAAAGCTCAGAGAAGAAAAAACTCACTCATTATTTCGTAAAAGATGGGGGTCAGCAAGAGCCGGTTGCAAAAGCATCACTCCAAACAACAACTTTATTTCTTCCCTGTTGGTATCAACACAGTCTTTATCACGGCTTCTCCTTTTCATTTTCTTTTGCAATGTTTTTTCATTTATTATTTCATTTACAAATTTGTTTGCTGTGCTATGTAGTCACAAATCTTATCATCAATAAAATGCTCAAAAATTTCATTAGACTGATCTTTGTCAGCCAGATCTCCTTTTGCACCAGCCTAAAATCTACCCATGAATCTAGGCCTACGAATTTCCCACACTCTGGAATGTGACTGTACAATATTGTCTTCCTCATCATCATCTTCCTCCACTTCACTTTCCGTTTTGCTCTCAGAAATCTCCTGAAGTTCTTGTATTCTGCGAGGAAACCCTGCAGCTGTCCCACTAGTACCGGCAGTTGTTTTCCACTGACACATTTGAATGTTCTTTGAGCTTATGACATCTTCAGGCAGTGTAGGCAGTCCCTTAGCCATTTTAAGTATAACTTAGGCAAAGTACTAAAAAAATTATAAACTGTACACTGATGGAAAGTTTTATGAAAGTGGCAAAATACATACACTGAGAATGAGAGCACAGAAAAGAGGAGGAAACTACACAGTAGGAATACCAAATAATGGGTAACACAAGTCTGTTACACAGAAGAAACAAATCTCAAAAAAGAAACTTGTAAAGCACCAAAACACAGGCAAAACTAGTAACTGAATTACCACTCTCAAAATAAGAGTGGTAATCAAAGAAATTTCAAATGTTCAAAATATGCTTGTAACTTTGTGCACAATTAAAATTGTGAAGGAACACTGCAGAAAGAAAGATGTTCGTCCACTAAAAATAAATGCCAAAACTAAATCCCTTTCCCTTAGAAATGTTACTGAGGATAAGTAAAACAAAAAGTACCATTATGGGTTCTTTGGTCTTGAAACTACCATAAAACCTTCACCCAATTAAAGGATGTCTGTACCTCTGCCACTATGACCACCCAGTTAAAAAAAAATTGCACTAGATGGCAGAACCATGCAGAGTACAGATCTGAAGGAATTGTGTCCATAGACGCATTCCCCAAGGGGGGAAAAATCTTTTTATTAAGATGATGACACTGATTCAGTGTCATTTTCGGAGTGTGTCTAAAGACACGTTTCCCATTAAAGGGGTTAAGATAATGTTTGATAGTATATTCTCAATGCAATAAAACAAGGATATGATGTTTAAAAAAAATACGCACACACTGTAAATAACTAGTTACATTGTGGTTACCAAAATGTACAGTACATATAATTAATGAAAAAAATTACTATGTAAAAAAATGGAGCTAATGGAAATGGCAAATGTCATATTGTAAATGGACCAAGTTGCCAGCAGAATCTTCTTTACCTTTCCAGGACACCATAGGGTTCATTATCATGTTTCAAAAGGATGTCAGGATCAGTCTTCTTAGCTCTTTTTCTGTTTCATCTGGAGGATTAAAAATGTAAAACTGACCTTCAATAACCCCTTTCAATTTGGCAGGAAACAAGAGGTTGTATCTAATTTCGGCTTTGCATATGCTCTGATTAATGCTGTAGAATGTGGCACATATAGCAGCTGTTGATGGGGAGAAATCTGGGAAAATACAAATGTAGATATTTTCAAATATAATGTCCTCTTTCAGTTTTAGAAGCAACATCAAGCTTTCTTTAACCTGTAGTTTGTTGAAATGGACTATCAGGCTTCTCGGTTTTGAGTCATTTGATCCTCATATATGGTAAGCGCCTTAGATCTCTGTGTCCAATTTGAAGTCCTCTACAGTTATTTTAGAGAATAATTCAGCTATGAATTTCATGTGTGGTTTCCCATTATTTTTCAGATTCACATCCCTGATGTGGCTTTATTAAATACACTGAAATTAACCACATTTATAAATTTAAGGCATCTGATTATAACATAATATAATATAATATAATGGCCAAACTATTCTAAATATCATAGCTGCTTTAGCATTGTTACTCTCAGCGCACCACTCAGATTATTTTAACCCACTCTATCTAAATGTCAAATGACAGCTATACAGCAGCTGATTGGAAAGCTCTATGGCTGGCTGTGTTGAGAGCACAGAGGATTATTGGGATACAACAACATCTACCCTGGAGAACATTTATAGCATATTCTGCCTTAGCCATGTGCACAGTCTGAACTCTTTCATTCGGTAAACACTTCAGAGCCTTTCCTGCACATACCTCGGGGTTCAGAAAGAACTTCATCCCAAGAGCTACAAACGCGCTCAATCAGTCCATCAGGTGCTCCCGGTAGAACTGTTTATACTTAGAATTACCATTATCTCACTGTAAACTTGCACAACAGTTATAGTATTGCACAACCTTAGTCAATTTCTGAACCATTTGCACTATCTGCACTATATGTACATGTATATTGTACTGATGCTTTCATATTATATATTTTTCATTTTTTTTATTATCATTTTATAGGAAAATAGGTTTATGGAGGATTTGTATATTGAATCTCATTGTATCATACAATAACAATAAAGGAATTGTATTCAATTTAATTGAAGAGAGCGCATATTTAGAGATGATGACGACTGGCCTCTTGTCAATTTAGATTTCCAAGAGCTATCTTCTTGGCACTCTTGATATCATTTTTAAAATGAAATGCATTAAAGTGTGTATATTACATTATGCAGATACATTTAAACTTAATTTCAATAATGTATATTATTAATAATTAAACGTGGGGGCACAGTGGTACAGCGGTAGCGATGAGCTGGCACCCTCTTCAGAAATTGGTCCTGCCTCGCACTATACTTGCTGGGATTGGATGGATAGATTGATAAAATAATTAAACATGTACTGTGAAGATATTTCAATGTTCCTTAAAAGCTTCGAAGAATCTGCGTTCTAAGCTTACACATGGTTTGATATTTATTAAAGAGCTTATTGTGTGGTGATTGGTTATGTGGAGAAAGAAAAGGAAGAACAGGAATTGAGGGTGTCATTTAATAACATTTGTGCCTTATCTTGCTCCCCTTTATCTTTTGACTAGCAGAATACCCGCGCTTCGCAGCGGAGAAGTAGTGTATAAAAGAAGTTATGAAAAAGAAAAGGAAAAATTTTAAAAATAACGTAACATGATTGTTAATGTAATTGTTTTGTCATTGATATGAGTGTTGTTGTCATATTTATATATATCTATATATATATATATATTAAAATACCCACGCTTGGCAGCGGAGAAGTAAAAAGAAAAGGAAACATTTTAATAATTACGTAACATGATTGACAACGTAATTGTTTTGTCATTGTCATGAGTGCTGCTGGCATATATATATATATATATATATACATACATGTGTACATATATACACACACACATATACTATGGGGTGCGAAACAGGCAAATACATTGATTTTCTGAATATATAAAGTCGGCGTCAGAATATATAAAGTCAAAACTCGGTGTACATGCATTGAAGTTTCCCAGCTGTGCTGGTGCCATGTCGTGCTATGTCCATGGCTGTATCTAATGTTACCTAAGTCCCGGCACTTAAAACGTTCTCTCGCAATTTCGCTGAGTTTGTGCCAAACACCACCCTGACCATCTCATCTTCCTCTGCATAAGCACAGTCCTTCACCCGTGAATATTTAGTGGCAGTGTTTCTATTGGATTGCCGCTGACGGGCATATGGGCAGGCACTAAATTACAAACGCCAGCGGCAGCCTGTCTACGAACTTAATTTAAAGTTTAGGTTTACATCGTGCTTTGTTTCCGAAGTAGCAGAACTCATGAATATGATTGTATATGTCACTCGCTCGCTTCTTATTGTTTCGCTGCCTTCTCAATTATATAATGCATGTTTTCTTCAGCGCTTTTTGGGGCTCTTCCTGGTTTTCTACGTACTGCGTGATTACGTGGGAGGCGTGATGATGTCACACGAAACTCCGCCCCCACGGCTTTCAAGCTCATCTCCATTACAGTAAATGGAGAAAAACAGCTTCCAGTTATGACCATTATGCGTAGAATTTCGAAATGAAACCTGCCCAACTTTTGTAAGGAAGCTGTAAGGAATGAACCTGCCAAATTTCAGCCTTCCACCCACACGGGAAGTTGGAGAATTAGTGATGAGTCAGTCAGTGAGTGAGTGAGTGAGTGAGTGAGTCAGTGAGGGCTTTGCCTTTTATTAGTATAGATGAGGGACGTGCTGGCGTTTCATCAAGGTTATTAGGCAAGCACCTACCATCGACAATGTTTCATTGATTTGCCTACAACTGCTAAGCAGTGCGATCTGGTATCCCAGACCAGTCTTGAAGTCTGCTCAGGCCTCTTATTTACAGGCCCAATTAGAGTCATTGTACTTGATCCATATCCACTAGCTGCTTCTCCTTGCTGCCTTTGGCATTTTCTTCATGGTTTGACACAGGGCTTGACTATTTGCAATGTACAAAATTATTCATTTTAGTGATTTGATTCATTTTGCTAAGTTTATCAGAATGATGTGAATCTTTTAATCACTGATTCATTCATTTTAAAAATAACAACAAGCTATATTCTAGTTTAAAATCTACAAATCTAACAACTTTAACCACCAAACAGTATAAACAGTATAAAAAGTAAGCAACAAAATAATTAATTTACGCATAATAATAATCAAATAAGCAAACGTTTTCATAGCCTATGGTATAGTAAAATAACTTGCAATGGTTCTCCAGGTCAGTATGGGAATACTGGGAATACTGGTTCCTTCAATCAATCAGTGTACTGAGACAGTCATAGTCACTCGGTCAGAGGGAACCAATAAATGGGAGGTGCATAGTGTCATCTACCAAGTCAGTCATTAGCTAATTGTCACGATTTTTTCCTGAAACAGTTTACTGATAGGCTATTTCCAAAAGACAGTAGCTATTTAGGTGAAGTTAAGATTATAGCTCTGGACTTATCTGGAATGCAATATAAAACATAGCACAAACTGCAAATGTCTTGAAAAAATTCATTCTGTAATATCATTGTATCAGTATGTTCATTCAGAGAGCAAGATAAGTACAAAAGAACTAGTTCATTTGTTCATTGCATCACTGTTGACCACTGATCCCCAGGCCCTTTAACAGCCTTGTCATGGATGTTGCTGCAAAGCCTGTACACCGAATAGATCTTATTTCTTCAGCCTTGGTGCTTTTTTTTTCCTTTGCTGATTTGCTGTTAAGCAGCTTCTTCTGATTGAAAGCTTTTTTCACAGTATGCTCCCAGGGGGCTGTAAGTTCAATAAAATATACAGTGTGCAGTGATTTGGACTATAAATAAAATAACCAGAATAAAAGTGAAAAATAAAGACTAATTTTTACAAGTACTATAAATTTACACTGGTTTTACAGACACAAATCAAATGTATGTTTTTATTCTATAATATTAACAATAACAACAGCTCCCTACTCAAAAGGTAAATTTGCGAGGGAGTTGGTTTCGAACTTGCGACTTCTGGATTACAAGTCAGAAATTCTTACCGCTGCACCACAGAAGCTGTCGCATTATGCTTGCACCTTTTGTGAAAGTGTTTATTTGATATTTGGACTTCAGCCTTCACATATTATACAGTTCATGTCGACATTTTGTCATTTATTACTAAAACATGAAAAACGTTTCTGTTTTAATGTGTTTACATAGATTGTGGTAGACACGGAACACACATTAAGTTATTTTCCCTATACAACTCTAGGTTACTCACTCCCAGATAAGCAAGGCTTGAACTGGGAGAACTTCTTGCCCCTTTTGCGGCGGTGGTGTGGATGGTATAGCAGGCTGTTTGCTGATTGCACTTATCGACACATATATAAGACAAAAGACGCTGACGGAGAGGTGCGATGGGATTTAAGGTGGGCTGAGCTGGGTTTACGAGTTTTTTCGTAGGCTTTGGTAATTCTAGTGTTATGAGTCTTTGAAGCTGAGCAATAGGGGTATAATAAATCTTCTCCCAGCTATTGGTTGAGATTTTTAGGGGGATAGGAAGAACATCATAGATTGTTTGTATAATAAAACTAATCCTACTTGGTTCTATCATCAAAAATGTCCTTCACACTAATCCTCCTTTTCTCTGCATTCTCCCATCTCATACATTGGCTCTGCTGAGCTTGTGATGCAGCCTTAGTGCACTTTGCCATTACTGCCTACCAGCAAACTTTAGCCACAGCCACCCTTTGCTGTTCAGATACAGATGCTGTATTCCAGGGTGGTTGTGTTTTGCTAAGGCCCAACCCTCCCATTCAATGCTCTACTTGACAAACAATGTTGCCATGGCAAAAATTTGATATTGCCTGCTATATTGTGTTCTTGTCATTCCATTTTCTTCCTAATTTGGGGGTTGAAGAAGCTGCTCAAATTGTATTATCTTTGGACTCTGAAGAGCTCATTTCCAGTCTTACCTTTGTACATTTGAACTTCTGTGTAAGACTAGTTAGAAGGAGATTGAGTACCCCATGTCTACATAGACCAATATCGCTCTGGCATCTTGGAACACCTAACAGTTTCCATACATAGGAGCTAATTGTTCTCTTCATTTTCTCAAATTGTTTAAGGGTGATGTCGTAAATAGTCATTAGACACATTAGTTGATGTAGCAATCCAAACTGCAAGCATCAGATTTTCAACTTGCTTGGAGATAAAGATCAGTTGATGTTTTTAAGACTGTGTGAAAGTCGCTATATTGGCGCCTGACCCGGCACAGAGAGACAGGGAGGCACACATAAAATTAAAAAATATTTATTTTTCTTCAGCCGGGGAACATGTCTTCCCCGTGCCCCTCAGCCACAACACAATTCCACAAAGAACAAACAAGTCACAAAAGTGTTCACAAGCACACTGGTCTTCACCACCACTACTCCCAGCAAGCGCTGTCCTCCTCCTCCTGACTCTCGCTCCCGATGGTGGCTTCTGGCTCCCTTTTATATCCCACCCGGAAGTCCTTCAGGTGATTGATGACCTAGATCTGGCTGCACTTCCGGGTGTGGCTGCATCCCCGCCCACATGGGCTTAGGATGCCATGCAGCTCCCCCTTTTGGTGGCCACAGAGCCCAACAGGGCTGAGCTCCGGAGTCCCATATCTTTGGCCCAGATGCAACCCGGGGGGCTGCCACCAAATGTTCCGGGGGAAGTAGTATGCCGCCCATGGCTGTTCCCCTAGACCAAGGGTTGAGGGAGTGTCCCGGCCAGGCATGGAATTCGGCCGTCTGCCACACCTGATAATCACATCCATTGCCTTGGTGAAAGCAAGTGGGGAGATACACTCGGCCATTATGCTCATCTCCGCCACCATGCAGTGATGAAATAAGGTGTGGTGAAACACAATTGGAGGTCTTGTAAGTAGGATTTAACAAGGTTCTGGGCTCTGGTATACTGAAAAAATCAAAGAATGACCAGATAAAATTGTGATGAACCGATTCAAAAGTTTTTGTAAGGAGCTTGAAAACAACATGGAGGTCTTGCTTCTTTCTTTTGGCAGACTGCATTTAATGCCAAATTATGCTGGCAGCATTTTGGACTGCTATGTCCATGAAGGTTTTTCCCATTACTTGGTTATTCTCTAAGCTAAGCCGCTGAAGATACTATTACCCTCTACATTAAGTAGGCATATCTGATGGATACATTCTCCCTCAGAATTAGAACTGCTCCAGCTTTGTACCATGCCACTCTCATTAGCTTCCACAGAAACTGTGGAACACAAGGTGCAGTTTTGTACACCCTATTTATCTTCTGGGGCTGATGTTGTTTTTGCCCACCTTACTACATTTTCCACTTCTTTCCAGTTTGGTGAGTTTGGAGAATTGCCTTTTGAGGTGGTTGCCTTTTCATAACTTCTATGCTCAGTATATGTACTTTTGAGATGGTTTTCCAATTCCTGCTTTGATGTTTCTAGGTTTCCTCCTTTATGCTAGGTGAAAAGAGATTTTTTAAACTTAAACATATCTTTAAAGAAGTTCTCTCTCTTTGTCTCTCCCTCTTTTTTCCTGCGTGTCTTTTGGAGATCGGAGATCCTCTTGTCTGAAGGTTGTCAACTAAATTTTGAAATTTAGATTGAGTTAGTTGATGGCCTCTTTCCTCCCTTGCTTCTTAGGATACCTTCTCTCACAAATAAGACAATCGATTTCCTGCAGACATCTGGACTTCATTACAATCCCTGCAGCCTTCTTTTCTTGCCTCCTAATCCATATCGTTCCAATGTATAGTTATAAATTACTTCACCCATTCTGTCAAGCTTTCTTTCCAACGTACCCCTCATTTTTTCCAGCACATTGGTCAGGTTTGTATTTATTGTGCCCCATTCTGTCTTTTCCAAGACCCCAGGCCATTTAATTTATGGCTTGTTTCTGCTTAATTTAATCTCCCTTGCTGTTTTTGGCTCGCACTACTCAAACCAGGCCTCCATTACCATATCAGTGGAGTATGAGGATATAAAATCTGAGGATAATATCAGTGATGCTTCAGCAAATGTATGACCATACATAATCAAAAGAACTGCTAGAAAAGTACTTGGCTAGCGCAAAGAATTGATGTCCATCGGCCATGCAGGCAGTGCCTAGAGAGGAACATGACAGATGCTACATATTAAAATGACAAAAAAGGTCAGGTCTTTAAAGAAAACATTGCTTTTGTGCTGTTGCACAGCAAACCAAAAAAGAAAAACACCAAATAAAATAAAAAATACTACAGCAGTGGTGGACACAACATAAAAATGCTTCCAGCACATCATAATGAACCTGTCACTATTTCTGCAGTAGCAACAGCCCTTTAGATGGAAGAGTCCCAATGGCAATCTGTTTTTACAATAAACAGATTGTTTCCTCATTTTGCTCCCTATCAAACTGAATACGGTCACTCCCTACCATCCATTCACTCTTTTTTTTACTGCTTTAAATCTGGGACCTTTTACTGCTTATACACTAAAAACTTTATTTTGGACAGCAAAGTTCTTGGTCCAGGTTTTTGCAGTATACCCACATTCCAGTTTTTCATAATGAAAAAGTACAAATTGATGGAAATTCCATTGATTTTACTTAATGGGGACATCACTGTGTGATTACCCTAGGAGACATTTATGATAATGTGGAGCTTTTGACATTCTAGTCTTTGAAATTTAGATTCTGCATTCTTTCTTCCTTGTTTTGTATCTTCAGATAAGACCAACTCATAGAGCATATGGGGCTTTGCTATCTTCCCCTCTGCCCTTGTATAATCTTTCTCTACTCCCTTTCCATTGACAGTGGTAAGCAAAGCTTCCTACAAACCTTTCCCATCAAATTCAGTCAGACAGAGAGGTGGGGTGTGATGGTTTGGGTTGGCAAATATATGTTTGAATTGTCACTGACCCAGATGCAATTGATAGGATTGACAGGGAAAACTATCACCAGGGACCACGGTTTCACAATGTTATCCTTCCGCCTTTGTTTCCGGGGGACAATATTTACACAGACACACATAGACCATATAAATGGGACAACGCTAGGAAAAGCGTGACTCAGCATAGAACATATTTAAGACATCGCTATTCATGTAGCACCACTAAAGGTTTATTTATTGTATATATTCCATTGTTACATAGCTGGGTGCACCATGCTATCACTGTTGAAAAACTGGTCCTAGCCTATTTATTCTGGCTAAGGGCTAAAGACCTTCAGGGGGCATTGCTTTTTGTGGGTTTAAAGTTATTATTGTAGGTATTGTTCAGATTTTCTGGTATTTGTGGATGTTTGGTTCTGTTGCCCACACAAACTAGAGTCCTGGTCTGGCTTTTTTGTATTTTGATGCCTGCTCATTCATTTTTCTATTTTTTTGTTGCTGAAAATTTTTTAATTTTGTCTAAAACCATAACACAGTTTCCTAAAAGCCTAAAAATCTATAACAACATAAGATACCATTTTCAAACAAACATAATGCAATTCATTGGGTTCTGGGGGATGGAGCCTAACTCAGGAGCACTGGATGCAAGGCAGGAGACAGTGTTGGACAGGATGCCAATCAAATACAGGACCTGTGAAAAACTATAATCAATGTCTAATTACTTAAACTAGGCTACAGAATTAATAGGGAAATAAAGTTTTTTTTTGAAGTGGGACTTGTGAAGATTCTTTCAAGAATTGTTTAAACAAATTTTACTAGCTGTTTGCTGACTTCAGCTTATTTAATGTTACAAAAACTTTGGTTTTAATTGCTGTTAAAATGAAAGTAAGTATAGATCATTAAATCATTTTCTATATAGGCCTACTGTATTTACAATACCCTTTATAGAATATTTGTATGGAAATGGTCAGAATATAAACTATACTTGTATTCTGCAGCTAGTTCCATGATAAAATTCAGAACCCATGTAGTGATTTTCAAGCCTTATGTGCTTAGAATGAATCTTTCAAAGGTCATTTGCACACATACCTGTAGCTTTGAGATTATAAAACTGCTAAAAACTTTTGATTTATTAATGCTGTCATATGGGGTGATGCTGGCCAGAATAATAATAAAGACAAGGCTGCCGTATTAACTTTTTCAGATTGCTAGGCTTATTTTTGCAAAACATCTCACAAAAACCGTCTTAAACAGAAAATATGTGAATAATAATTGTGATGCTTTTGATTAAACAATATTTTTGATTTTTTTTTCTCTTGCTTAAACACAAGAAGAAATTATTAGCTTACTTTAAAATAATTTAGTTTTAAAACTACAGCTCCTCTTCCTATATAAGATGCTGCTCGTCCGTTAAGGGAAATGGACGTCTGAAGCGGAGCTCTGTTAACAGCGGCTTATTTTCTCCTTATTTCTTATTATTCCGAGGTATCCTGTATTTACCCAACCCGAGGAGTTTCTAATGCAGTATATAAATATGAGTAACAAGAAAAGCGGTCAGAAAGAAATGGAAAAGAAACTTAAAATTACACTCAAGTCTAGACAGACATCAAGCCCAAGTACAAGGTACGGCCTTTCAGAGACTGACCTGGAACAGGCAGGCGAAAGCACAGATTTCCCAGGATCCCGCTCCTCTGCAACATCTCCAGTCAAGAACAAAAATGGGAACAAAGGTGCAAGTGATGCAGGTCATGATAGCTCGCCTATTCCAGATGATCACTTGAAACCAGAGATGGCCTTGCAGATCCATCTAATCCTCGTGAGCCAGAAGCATCGGCTGTTGCCACTTCACCCGCGGAGCACAAAAGCCGAAACGATTTGTCCAAACTGAAGGAAATGATTGCAATATTGACCATGGCCACGGCTACGGCCATGAGTGATCTCAAGAAAGACATTCTGAAAAATATGAAGAAAGAAATAAATGGCTTGCTCAAGACGAACAAGAAGCTGCGGCTGGAGTTGCAAGAGATGCAGCAAAAAAATATTAGAGAAAAACGTATATATAATCGTTTTGATGTAGTCTTTAAAGATATGCTGATAAAAATTGAGGAACACATCCAGGAAAATGCATCTAAACTGAGAGAACTTGCCGATCAGCTGGAAGCCGTTAAGCAGACATTCATGGCTCAAATTGAAACAGCGTAACATTTGGCATCTAACGCCGATGGAAAAGCTACAGCTGCGAATTCCTAATCCAAAAAACTCGGAGACAGACTTGCGGCTCTGGAAGATGGAAGCAGAAGGAATAATATTAGAATTGAGAATTCTCAGAATACCTGAGAATCGTGAAAGTCCAAACCTAGTGAAATTCGTAGCTGAACTAGTCTCAAAAATAATTGGGGAGGACATTAAATCAGATACCGAGATAGCAGCAGCTTATTGCATATGTGGATCAAATACCTTTAAACCTAGGTCTTTTATTGTCCGCTTTGAGAGATTACAATTTAAGCTTGATGTGATGGCACTTCTCAGACACAAACAAGAGATTATATTTGAAAATAACCACATTTGTATTTTCCCTGATTTCTCACCCTCAACTGTTGCTAAATGTGCAGCTTTTTGTAACATTAAAACAGCGGTTATGGAAAGCCGATATCAGATACAGCCTCTTGTATCCTGCCAAACTGAAAGTGGAAATTTAAGACAAATATCACATCTTCTCCTCCACAGAAGAAGCAGAAAAGAAATTAAGAAAGCTGATCCCGACGCTTTTTTAAAAATACGAAAGTGAGTCGCATCCTGTCATGATACGGCAAGAAGATATTACCTACTGTCTGATCTGCTTTCAATGATACGGGTACCATAATTATACATCCTTTTCTCTTCTCTGACACTTTTTGTTTATGTTTTAATTATAATTGTAGGCTTATGTTTGGAAGAAATTAAAGCAGGTTTTTTTTTTTTTTAACTATTCTAAAAGACACTGTTTAACATCATACCCTTGTTTTATTGTTATTGTTATTATTGCATTAGGGTTTACTATGTTTATCCAGGGTCACTTTTTAACACTATTCCCTGAGTTTACTGTCTTAATATTTCAAGACTGTTGATGATTATATTTTATGCTTATATTCTGTTAATGATTATATTTTATACTTATAGTATTTAGACTCTATCGGCAATAGATATCTCTACTTTTTAATCTGCAAATGCCGCTGCTGGGGGGCTTGTTTTGTTTTGAACATGCTGTGTCTCTAGGTATGTCAGAGGACTGGGACTTTATGAAGTGGGGTCTAGCCTCACGTGGGAAGGCAAAATGGGGGGGTGGGGGATAAGGGGGTGAGAGAAAGAGAGCAAGCTATATCTAATCTATAATTTTAATACTTATAATGATAACTACCAACATAACAATAAGCTGCATGCCAATAACTCGTGGGAAAATTGGAAATTAAGGTTATCTTAATACTTTAAGATTGCTGAAGATTATATTTTAAGTATATAGTTTGTTAATGAGTATATTTTAGGCATATAGTATCTAGACTATATTGGCAATAGATATCTCTACTTTTAATCCTCAAACTCCGCTGAGTGGGGGCTTGTTTTGCTTTGGACGTGCTCTGTCTCTAGGTATGTCAGAGGACCTGGGCTTCTTGAAGTGGGGTCTAGCCTCACGTGGGGAGGCAAAATGGAAGGGAGGGGGGATAAGGGGGGAGAGAAAAACAGCGGGCTATATCTATATCTAATATATCCTTTTAATCCTTATAATTATAACTACCAATGTAACAATAGGCTGCATGGCAATAACTCTTGCGGAAATAGGAAATTAAGGTTAAAGCTGTCTCACTTCCAGTTAAGACTATACAATGACATCAAAAATTCCGAATCAATGTCTCCATGATGGGACAGTTAACTTTGTGAGTTGGAATGTTAAAGGCCCGAATCATGAATTAAAAAGAAAGAAAGTATTCTCTCACGTAACTGGTCTAAACACTAAAATAGTATTTTTACAGGAGACCCACTTACTAAGCAAGAATCAGTTCTGGCTGTAAAATGACTGGACTGGCCAAATGTTCTATTTCAGCTTTACAAAGAAAACTAGAGGTGTGGGAATTCTTATACATAGAACAGTGTCATTTGTGGTATCAGATGTAGCATCTGATTCCGAAGGGAGATATGTGATTGTCATGGGCAATTTATTTAACTGTAAAGTGATTTTGATAAATGTTTATACACCCAATGTTGATTATAGGGAATTCATGCAAAATGTATTTACATCCATTCCCAATGTGAAAATTATAATGGCTGAGGACTTTAGTTGTGTTTTAAATCCACTCTTGGATAGGACTCCTGTCACAGGGTAAATGACATCTAACACTGCAAAGACAATTACACAGTTTTTAACTGACCACAACCTATCAGACCCTTGGAGATTTCTAAACCCAAACTCAAGAACATATTCCTTCTATTCACCATTGCATCATTGCTACTCAAGAATTGATTATTTGTTTATAAATAATAATTTCTTGCCTATGAATAAATCTTGCAAGTACAACGCTATTGTTATTTCCGACCATGCCCCTTTGATCTTGGAGCTAAAATCATTAGGCCCCACACACTCATCTCGCAGATGGCGTCTTAACCCACTTCTATTAGCAGACGAGAACTGTACAGAATTTATATCCAAACAAATCAGTTTCTTCTTAGAGACAAATACATCCTCAGAGGTCTCTGCAGGAATACTCTGTGAAAACTCTAAAGGCCTTCTTAAGAGGACAGATTATTACATATCTTTCCCATAGAAATAAATTACAAACCAATAAGGTATCAGAGCTAACCAGCGAAATTACTAGAATAGATGAAGAACATGCCAGGTGTCCTAGTGAGGCTCTTCATAGGAAAAGGCAGAGCTCAACCTCTTAACAACCAAAGAAACTGAACAACTCATTTTTAAATCAAGACATCATTACTATGAACATGGAAAGAAAGCTAATAAGCTCTTAGCTCAACAAGAAATTCGCAATACAATCCCAGCAATCATCAACACGAACTGAGATACAATCATTGATCATAAAAATATAATGCATACATTCAGAGACTACTATAAATCATTATAATCTGCTGAGTTTAAAAAAGACAACACACAATCTAATGCATTTCTGGATATACTACAGATACCACAAATAGATACTTTTAGTGCAGAAGAACTGGATAAACCTTTGGAGCTGTCAGAATTTACTAGATGCTGTAAAGTCACTTCAAAGCGGGAAAGCAGCAAGCCCTGATGGCTACCCTTTAGAATTTTATAAGAAATTCTCCATTCAGTTAGCTCCCCTCTTATTAGCAACATTTACAGAAGCTAGAGAAAATCAAAGTCTACCTCAAACTTTTCACCAAGCATTAATCACCGTCTTTCCTAAACAAAATAAGAACTTATTACAATGTGCATCATACAGACATATTTCACTTCTGAATAATGATGTTAAGATACTCTCCAAAGTCCTAGCTAGAAGGATGGAGAAAGTGCTCCCTTCAGTAATATCACAAGATCAAACTGGATTTATTAAAGGCCGACACTTAGCCTCCAATCTTCGATACCTGTTTAATATAATATATTCACCAACAAAGTCAAACACCCCAGAGATATTATCATCATTGGATGCAGAAAACGCATTCGACATGATTGAATGGAACTACCTTTTCACTACATTAGAGAATTTTGGGTTTGGTGCGAACATTTGTGCATTGATCAAACTACTGTATACCAATCCAGAAGCTTCAGTTTGTATTAACAACATTTGTTCAGACTACTTTAAACTAGCACGTGGTACCAGACAAGGATGCCTCTTGTCACCACTGCTATTTTCAATTGCCATTGAACCACTGGCAGTTCACTGTCGAAATGCTTATCCAATAAAGTGGATTATCAGAGAAGGACTTGAACAGAAAATTTCTCTATATGCAGATGATATGGTACTGTATATATCAGAGTAGAATATAAGATGCTGCTGTTTGCTACCAAACAGATTGTTTTGTTTTTTTTCAAGCATCTCTAATGCTTGAGACAATGTCTCATTCAACAACCGTACCTTACTTATGTTATTCTTCCAAGATTCAATATATCCTGCCTTTTGACTCTCCAGGGAAGGTTCCCTAAGGCAAAACATCTTAAAGAGTCACTAGAATTAAAAAGAATAACACAGTATTGACTACTACAAGTTGATGCCACCTTGGAAGAGAAAACTGTACTATATGTTTTGATTCTGGTCTTTATGGAATAGCAGGTCCGTGGCTGGGAAATTAATGGCCTGTTTTTAAAAAAATAAATGGCCAGATTGGTCTCCGTCAGTGTGCAAGCTTGCAAAGTTGCAAGAGGTTGGTGAGGTAATTAGGGTGAGACTCATCTGCACATGAGGGTGCGATCTGTCTCAATTGCTTCATTGGCTTTTGGCAGCATGCAAATGAGGCGTTGCGCCCACAGAGATATATAAGGGAGAGCCAGCACAAGAAAGAAAGAGAAAAAGAGTTTTTGAGTTTTAAATATACCATTTATTAAACATTCAAGAATCAATACAAAAATCAACAAACCATCAAAAAAAAGAACATCCTATGTAACCTATGAGTGAGTATTCTGCCGTAGTTTCATAATAATTAATTCACCAAAAGAAAAAATATAATAATTAATTCACAAAACAAAAACACACTCCTCATTAACAATTTTACAAATTGTATTGCATTGCACACCACTGTTCTATAAATGTTTGCAAATTGTGGGTCATCCTATAAAACTTGAAATCTAAGAAAATTCTTATTTTTTATTGTGCCTTAAAGAAACCCACCAAGTCAGACTCCCTGTCACTCTTAATTTTTTCCTTCCTAGAGATATAAATAGCAAGCTTAGCCTGGCCCAATAAAAAATTGCTATCCTGCTAACATTGTTTTTTGCTCTCACATTAGCAAAAACATATATAAAAACCTGATTGGTAAAATAAACACCCAAAACACTAAAAACACTGCCAAGTACAGGTAAAAGAGGTTAAATTCTAAAACAGTAAAGAAAACAGTGAAAAACAGTCTCTCTCTGTTGGCAAAAAGGACACATCTCTGAGATGCTGGAGTTAATTAAAGACAAAAAAGAATTAACTGCCTCAATCTCGTGAACAATTCCCTATTGCAGATCGCTAGTTCTCTTATTCAATGGTGGACTGTACAGACTGTCCTAAGTGGGGCCGACACCCTCCACCCCTCCCAGTTTATCCCTCCAGGGTGTATCTGGGTATCTGCATAGTTGTGACTGGTATCAAGCTTGGACACACACTTTATATAGCTCCTTCCCTTCTGCAGAGTTAAAAGGAAGATATTTAGTTCTTCTCAGAATCCTGTCATTTTCCACCATCATGTTCTCATTGGCATTAATTAACAAATTTGGAAAAGCGACAAAGGCTCTGGGTAATCTGTAGCTTTGAAAAAGTCTTGCAATAAATCCTTAGCTGTTGAAGGTATATTCAAAAAAATCTGCCGCAAAAATCTTTCTGCTGTGTGCACAGAGCTCAGACCTAAAGCTGCAGCCACCTTCTCTGTGCTCAGCCAACTGAGTAGCTTTGGTTGAGTCAAATGTTTTATTTCTAGAATACCAGCCCTGATGAGGTGTTGTTTTAGAGATGTCGACTCTACTGCCATGGTAGAGACAACTGGCAACTCTAAAGTCCGATATAAATTTAAGGATCTTTCCTCTATGCGGCAATCCAACTGTTGCCAGATTCTCAATACACTTTGGTAAAAGTCTGAAACATTACCTGTGAGGAAGGAATCACTGTCCAGTACTTGGTCCAATTTCAGGTTGCCAACTTGGTGCAGGAGAGCACATGCTAGTGGCTTCCAGGACACAGCCATATAACCACAGAACAGTTTTTGGAGAGTTTGTAGTCTGAAATCATTTTTTCTGCTACAGATGTCCACCAGTCCTTGTCCTCCTACACTCCTAGGCAAGTGCAAAATACTTTGATACAGCCAATGCTTCCCATTCCAAAAAAAAAACAAAACTAATCAACTCCATTTGTGCTTCAGTAATCAGGTCAGGTGGGGATTCCAGGCATGCCAACCTGTGCCATAGAGCAGATGCAACAAGGTTGTTTATGATTAGTATCTGTTCTCTATATGACAGTTGGGGAAGTAGCCATCTCTAGCGTTGTAAACCGTTTCTGACATTTTCACTGTCAGTTTCATTTTGTCACTGTTTATGCCTCCTAGATGTAATCCCAGGTATTTAATTCCATCTCTTGTCCATTTCGGTCCAGATGGCAATGAAGGAAAAGGAACCATCCAGTTACTCAATAGTACCGCGGAGCTCTTGGTTCAATTTACTTTAGCTGAGGATTCTTTTTGGAACTCATCCAGCACAGATACCAACCCATCCACATCTTGTTGTTTTGCAACTAATACTATGAGATCATCTGCATATGCTGAGATTTTCAAAGGCACTGAACACTCAGGGACAGAGAATCCACCCTCCACTCTCCTTAATTTGATCAGCAGGGTTTCTATAGCCAGGGTGTACAACATGCCAGACAAGGAGCAACCCTGTCTAAATCCCTCTATCTACTTTGAACGGAGCGCTAAGCCCACCATTGATTTTCAGTACACCCTGAATGTCACTATAGAGCACCCAAAGTATGGAAACAAAGCAGGGTGGGAAACCAAATCCCATTAGTACTCTCCAAAGGTACTGGTGCTCCCCATAATCAAAAGCCTTCTCTTGGTCCAAGGAAATTAGACCACCGTGTAATCCAAACAGTTTGCAGATTTTAAATGTATCCCTAATAAAAAAGATGTTGTCATATATGGACCTATTTGGTACACAGTATCTCTGATCAGGGTGAATGACATGCCCCAACACGTCTTTCATTCTCGTAGCCAACACTTTAGAAAAAAAAGGTTTTAGTCAGTATAAAGCAAGGCTACTAGTCTCCAGTTCTTAATATTACAGAGATCACCTTTTTTTGGAATTAGGGCAACAACAGCTCTTCTACAGCTAGTAATTCTGGTCCGATGAACTCCCAAAACAACCTGTAGAATTTAACAGTAAGTCCATCAATACCTGGAGCTTTCCCGGTGTTTAAACTTGCCATTGCCAGTGAGAGTTCTTCAAGGGTAAGCCCTCCCTGTAAAGCTGGCAACTCCTCCTCTGGCACCTGTGGCAGCCCATTAGTAAAACCCAAACAAACAGTGTCCTGTTCCATCAGCTCAGATGAGAAAAGTTTAGAATAGAAATCAACAGCAATGCCCTAATTTGAGAAGAGCTTCTCATCTCACTTCCAGAGGGATCATACAAACAATGAATCATTCTGCTTTGGCCCTGTTTTCTTTCCAGCCCAAAAAAGTAATTGGTTGGAGCATCACACCCAGTTTCTGCTTGAAAACAGGCTCTAACCAAAGCAACTTGGACTTTATAATCAGTCAGTTGTGCAAGGGCAGCCTTTCTCACTTTTAACATGTCTGTTATCTCTTCCTCCAGTGCTTTCATAGAATCATTCAAGCTCTGTGTGACATTCACAGTATACTGCTGACAGAACTGTCAAATCTGAACTTTACCAACATCCCACCACTGACCCAGAGAAGAGAACTAATATATCCTTTCATGCTACTGTGTCCAAAAATACCTAAAGCAATTTTTAAAATGGGAGTCCTGACATAAAAGCCCATTAAAATGCCACTGAGAGCTTTTTGACTTTAAAGATGACATAAGAACATTGCATGTAACTATTGCATGATCAAAATAACTTGTTGGCACAATGACACATGAATTAAAACGGTTAAGATGATGGTTAAAAGTATAAAACCGATGAAGCCTGGCAAGCGAAAGAGTGCCACCTCACACTTGTGCCCACGTGTACTGCCTGTTGTCCCCATTCAGAGCCCTCCACACATCCTTCAATTCATATAGCTCATAGAGCGCTTTCAGCTATCTTGAAGATTGTGGGTGGAGCTCTGCATGATTTCTGTCATCTGCATCATTACGGGTGCAGTTAAAATCCCCACCTAAAAACACACATTCATCCAGGTCACACTCTAATAAAGTACGCTCAAGACATTTAAAAAAGCGCACTATTTCTCTGCCAATTATTGGAGCATAAACATTAATAAAAACCAACCAGCTATTTTCCAAGTCAACCTTTACTTTAAGCATCCGCCCTCTTATCACTTCGTAGGCAGACACAGATGTCGGACCCACTTGTTTGGATATACCAATGGCAACACCAGAGCTGCGTGTTGACATGTGACTAAAAAAAAATATTTCCTCCCCAGCATTTCTGCCACTCAATTTCTAGAGCATTTTCACGGTGCGTCTCCTGCAGGTAAACCACTGTCAGATGCTTCCCTCTCAGGAAGTCGCACACTTTAGCTATCTTAAGAGGGCTCTTACAACCGGCAACATTAAGACTCCCAATTTTAAAATCACACATTGGTAAAATTTATAATGGAACCAAAAAAAAATGCTATAATGCCATTAAGTAATATAAAAAGTGCAGAATTTTGAGGCATTATTAACAAGTTGCTAAATTAGTAGAGGTACGTAACTTTTTTAAAATACTTCTAAGCCTCCACCCCTCCTTGTCCGAAAAAACCTCAGTACCTGATCTTTGCTTCATCAATTGTTTAACGGAAGAAATAAATAATTTAACACCCGGAAAAAAGTTCTCTATATCCACTTTTATCTCCTTTTAGAATCCATATCCTTCTGTGGTGTCCTGACTACTTTCTGACACAACAGAGGAATCAGTTAAATAACCTTCCCCCCCGCAATCTGAAACCGAGGACGCTTCCATGTAAGCCGCAACTGCAGTCTCTTCAAAACTTCTTTTTTTAAAAGCAACTTGCTCATCTGCCCCACAGTGTCTTTTAACAGCCTTTGGTGTTTTGAAAGTACTGTCGGAGCTGACACACTCTATGTCCATATAACCCCATATACTTGGGACCACCGATTGTTTAACAGAGTCCGATACCTCCAAGACACCCGACTGATTAGCAGTGTTTCCTGACTCTGATACAGGGGGGTCCTGATTTTCATTATCCCTATTCAGTTTGGGATCGGCATTAAGCGAATCGCTGATCAATTGGACCAATGCAGTCTGAACACTAGAAGCGTGTTCATTCTGAGCAACAGCGATCCCGCCGATATTTCCTGCTGTGTTATTAAATGCATATGCCTTCTCTGCTGCATCTGTCTGATCCCCAGGGGGGTTGGGAGTCACATCTGGGGTCAGTTGTTTGCCTGATTGTGCAGCCTTATCAACATCTGTGCAGTCTCTGGCTGCATCACCAACTTTGCCACATTTAAAGCATTTTTTCTTCGGTTCCAAGGTGACAAAGATAACATATTTGTAACCGTCCACTCAGAACCTCAACACTACGTTTAACTTATCTGCTGTATTTTTTAAAATCATTAAAACTTGCCTCCGAAAAGACATCACATGTTTCAACTGGGGTGCTTTACATCCTAAAGGTATTTGTTTAATCTTTCAATGGTCTCGTTAGAAAGAAAAGGAGGTACATTAGATAAAGTAATCTTTTTTGCTGGAGTTGTAAGAGGTATTACGAGAGTTAAATTGTCCCTTATAACAACTCCATTTTCTACCAATCTATGAACAAAATCTGTTGTAGCAACAAACACAACCACTGCAATGCTCATTCCTAAGGCTGAACAAACATTGTCATAGCCTATCACATTTCCTACAGCCAATACACATTCTTCCAGAGAACAGGTCGCTTCTGGCATTAGCTTCACTCCATGTTGTCGGGTGAATTTTTCAAAATCACCGTTCTGAGAACGGACCCCTCCTGAGGAGGCCATTCTGGCCTTCCTCAGAATAAACCACTCCAACAAAAAGATAAACAATTAGAGACAGAATATCAATTAAGAACAAAAAAGCAGGAACCGCAAAACAAACAGTAAAATCACAAACCTTCAAACTCTCCCGCTCTCACTTTCACTTTCTCATAGAGCTCCACCCACTTACCACTCTCGCGAAAGAAAGAAAAAAAGAAAGGAGGTTAAAGAGAGGAATTGAGAGAAACAGGCAAGAGTGTGAGAGAGCTGGTGCCAGACAGGAGGAAAAAGGGGTATGGGAAGGAACATGTGGCTGATGTTTAGGAGACGGCTGAGGGGTCTCTCCTGTTGAGTGACCATGTAGCAGGATTGGCCAGTATGCTCAGGGTATGCTCTCGCTGGGAAGAAATGACTGGAATTGGCGGGAGGACAGCACATTTTTACTTGGAGGAGCCAGGTATTGGCAGTGGTGTGAGTGGAGCAGGGCTTGGCGGCTCCCCATGGAACGCTGCGGGATTGGCAGCGAGGGCACAGGCCGGAATAAAAGGTTGTCTGCACCTGTTGGTGAATGTCTCTAAATGTTGTGGGGCCCAATCAGAGTAGGACAGAGAGACTTCAGTTTTAAAAGGAGGGCACCAGGATTCAGAATTATAATGGTCAATTTCCTGCCTATGTTTTAAATCTCTGATTTTAATGAATATTTATTGGGGATGTTATTAACCTCCACTTTATACTGTTTTCTCAGATTATTTATTTATAGACTTTTCAACAGTGCGCTGTTTTGGACACTGTTTGGTTTTGATTGTTTAATACAATCACTTTTCACTTTCACACCTACTCCTTGCTATGTGTGTGTGTCCACATCTGTCTAGCTCATCCTGATTACGTTACAAATGGTGGCTGGTTCAAGAGGCTCCCTAGAGCAACTGGGAGTGTGGAACCGATCCACACCGTCACAGCCTTGATGTGGCTGATGGTGCAGTGGTGGAAGAAGTACTCTACATTGGGCAAACCAATAGAGAAGACAATAGTGAGGACTCCTAAAATTTACCATGCACAACAGCAAGCTATTCATCTTCTGGATATGTATAATTAACACCAACCAGTCAGAAGTCAACAATAGAACACTGCATGAAAACAGACAGTACTTGTGGACTGAAAAAGGTAACTGACATAATTATTAACATGATGAGGTGGGGGATACCATGAGTGCCAATTTGTCATAAACAAAACATTGGGAGAGGGCAAAAATAATAAATCAGTTTATCTGAACTCAACAATCTACTATTGACAAAACTGTTGCTTAAATTCAGAAATTTGTAATGAGTGACAACAGATTCAGAAACAGATAACACAGAAATGTTTACAAGTAAACAAAACATTAAAACCTCAAATGCATTTGAGCAGACTGTTCTTTGAAACACAAAAGAAAAATAGGTCATGGACGAGATATTCTTTTGTATATCGAACTATACAATTTCTTCTACAATGCATACAATACCAGATAGTATTGAGAACGGCAACAAGGAGGGGGAGGATTTGGTCTCTCTAATTGCTTCCAATTTTTGTAAGGATACTGTTCAAAACTCTTGTCTTGACCTACAGTTCTCTACACAGTTTTGCTCCTCAGTATCTCCAGTCCTTGGTCTCTCCTTGTGTCCCTTTAAGAAGTCTCTATTTTATCTCTGCTGACTGTCATTCCTCTTGCTAGACGTGCCAAGGCTGGGCAATATTTCTCAGTTCTTGCTTCTAAGCTGTGGTATGATCTCCCTTTGTCTATTCAAAGTGCATTACATTTGCTTGTGTGTAGGCATCTTTTGAAAATACATCTTTTCATTAAATACTTTGGATCTGCTTAGCTTCTCTCCAGATGTTGCTCTATGGAGAAAGAGTGTAAAATATTGATTTTTGTGTTAGTCTACTTGCTGGTATAACTATGTGATAATTCTATTCCCTTATGTTCACTTTTTTATCTTGTTCTCAATTGCTTTGATGCTGATTATACTACAAAAATAATGGAATTCTCGTGACACTACTGCATGCCAATTGGTTCCTTTATTTGGGTAGCCAGAGTTTATTGTGCATACTTCATTTTAGTTTGTTTTACTTGGAAATTATCCAGTTGTGGTATTTATTTGGGCAACATCTTTGTTGTTTGTAGCTAGTGGTTTACTCATTGAACTGTAGTCTCTTTGGTGCACTGAAGTATTCCATAGCTAAGTTTGATATATTAGGGATAGGAGTTAGTACCTCCTAATTTGAGGTCATGGCCCAATCTAGAAGAAAAAAAATCTTACTTCCTCGATTTAAGTACTATCTGAAATGAAGGCTTTCAAGGACCTCAGGATCTTGCTTATGAGTGAGGGCAGAGTTTGGAGGTTATACAGGGCACTGGTGGTGGAATGGGAACCCCTAGGTATTTGAACTTATTTGCTAAAATAAATGGGAAGATGTCCAGCCTAATGTTGTGTGCTAAAGAGTCTACTGGAAAAAGCACACTTTTATTCAAATTAATTTTGACTTCATATATCTTTTGAAATTCTGCTGAAATTAGTGCATTGGGGACTGCTGGTACGGAAGTTTGTGGGTGTGATATATACAGTACCATATCATCTGTATATAGTGGTATTTTCTGCACAAATTCTTCTCTGGTTATTCCCTTTATTTCTGATACATTTCAAAAATGAATGGCCAATGGCTCAGTGGCATTTGCAAAGAGCAATGCTGATAGGGAGCATCCTTGTCAAAGACTACATTCTAGTTTGAAGTAGTTTGAATAATGTTGTTAATACAAACAGAGGCTTCTGCACTTGTGTAGAGTAGTTTGAGCCATGCACACATGTTTGCGCCAAACCCAAATTTGTGCAATTTGGTGAATGGGTAGTTCCACTCAACTTTGTCAAATGCTTTTTTGCGTCAAGGATAATAAGATCTATGGTGTGTTAGAGTGTATGGGTGAGTATATTACATTAAACAGCCATCAAAGATTAGAAGCCAAATGTTTGTCTTTACCATATCTGGTTTGGTCTTGTGATATTACAGAGGGAAGCACTTTCTCAGTCCTTCTAGCTAGAACTTTGGAAAGTATCTTAATGTAATTATTTAGAACTGAAATCGGTCTGTATGGAACCCATTATAACAAGTCCTTATTTTTGTTTGGAAAGATGATAGTTGATGCTTAGTGAAAAATCTGAGGTAGAATTTTGTTGTCTCTAGCTTCTATAAATGTTGCTCATAGCAGTGGAGCAAACTTTTTGAAGATTTTTTATAAAAGTCCACTGCGTAGCCATTAGGGCCTGCTGCTTTCCCACATTGGACTGAGTTTATAGTGTCTATTAATTCTGAAAGTGTCAGAGGTTTATCCAGTTCCTCTGCACTAAGATTATCTAGCTGAGGTATTTGTAATGCATTAAAAAACTCGGATTGTGAACAGATTGTCTCTTATCTTTAAACTGGGTAAAATAAGGGCTTATAGTGCTCTCTAAATGTGTAGGTTATATCTTTATGGTCAATGATTTTAGCTCCATATAAGCTAGTAATTTCAGTTATTATGTTGCGGACTTCCCACTTGTGGAATTTTGTGCTAAGATCTTATTAGCCTTCTCTCCGCGTTCATATATTGATGTTGTGATTTGAAGATTAGCTGTTTCATTTCTTTTGTTGTTGAGAGGTTAAATTCTGATTGCAAAACCTGTCTTTTCCTATAAAGTGCCTTATTTGGAGACCTGGCATATTCTTGATCTATTCTGTTAATGTCATTGATTAGCTTTAACACTTTCTTGGTTTCCAATTTACTTTAGTGGGAAAGATGTGAAATCATCTGTTCTCTTAAAAAAAGCCTTCAGAGTTTCCCATAGTATTCCTGCAGAGAGCTCTAAGGATTCTTTTGTCTCTAAAAATATTAGATTTGTTCTGAGATGAATTCTGTATAGTTGTCATCAGCTGATGACAGTTGGTTAAGATGCCAGCTATGCGATGAGGGTGTGGGGCACAGTGATTTAAGCTGCATGATCAGTGGAGCATGGTTGGAGATAACAATAGCATCGTAATTGCAAGATTTGATAGTGGGCAATAAATTATTATCAATAAGAAATAAACAATTAATGAGTACCTGTGATGTACTGGTGAGAAGATAATAAGAAAAATGCAAGACCCAGAGATAAGGTAAGTTTTCAGTTTCTCCCATGCTATGCTATAACAAAGCCTTGGATTTAATTTGGTATGTGGTGCTTTCTAACTTCTCTTAGATTTATGTTCCTATAATACAAACAGTGGTATTGAGCAAACAAATGGTTCAAGGATTTTGATATGGTTAGTGAAGTTGCTGTTTCTGCAAGATGAATCCTCTTGGTGAAAAGAGAATTATGTGAATCAATGAAAAGTTCTGTATATATGTATTCCCATACTTACAAGACAATGGTGGTAGAGAGTATAAAAGTGATGCTATTAGTTATTCCATAGTCATAGTTATTCCCTCTATCCCATATCCCCCACTTCCACATGTCAATATTGGTGAATGTAAACTTGCCAGTGGAAGAACTTCTGATGCCAACTTTTTTAAAAAAGAGAACTGCAAAGTGCAACAAAGCCAATGCCTTAAAACTTCCAAACCCAATTTCAGAAAGTCTTTTGTTTTAGATTGTTTGTCACCATTGTAACATTTCATCTCGCTTTTCCTTCTTTACCAGCAATCTCTCATTGTTTCCAGAAATCCAATATGCCCACTATATCATGCTGTCATGGGATGTAGTCACATGGTCAGTATGTGACTCATGGGGCATAATGATATGCTTTTTTTGGCATTTTAGAAAACTATATAAGAAACCCTGGATCATAGTGTCAACTCTTCTGATTTTTTAGAAATAGCCAGAATTTAATTTTGTAATTTTTTTGATGCTATATGTTAATGTTTTTTTCTATTTGTGCCTTTGCATTTTATTTTCTATTGAACGTTTGAGCACACTTTGTTGCCTTGTGCTCAAGTTTGCAGGATGTTCCCTTTTCAGTTTTTTTTAAATTGTGGTATGTTAATGCTCATTTAGAAGCTAATTAAAGTATGCATGTGCCAATATTGACAGGACAGTGGAAACTCAGTGGGGGTGTTGCTAGCTCTATGTATTTAAGCCTATTATGAGGCAGAGCAGGCTCTGAGAGACTGCTTTGAAACTACGAACTGGGATATCCTGCAGGGGTCACATAGTGAGAACATTGAGGAGGTTGTTGACTGTACTACTGACTACATCAACTTCTGTATGGACATTGTAGTTCCAGTAAGAACAGTACACTGCTATGCTAACAACAAGCCATGAATTACAAGTGACATCAAGGGCCTTTTGAACCAGAAGAAAATGGCTTTTAAAGGCGGTGATCAGCATGAGCTCAAGCGTGTGCAGAAGGAACTCCAAGTCCAGCTCTGGGCGGCGAAGGAGCAGTACAGGAGAAAGTTGGAGCAGAAGTTGCAGAACAACAGCATGAAGGAAGTGTGGGATGGGATGAAGATCATCACTGGCTGTAGCTCAAAGCAGGCTGCCACCATCGAGAGAGACGTGGAGAGAGCAAACCAGATGAATAACTTCTTTAACAGGTTTGACCACCCTAACCCACTGTTACCTCAGAGTACTGCACAATCCACCCATCCTTCTGCTGATACCAGCATAGGAGAGACATCCCCACTCACTACAGCAGCCCAGTTAAGCAGAGAACTGAGGAGACTTCATGCCAGAAAAGCAGTTAGTCCAGATGGAGTATCGCCACGACTGCTGAAGGCCTGTCCGCATCTTCAACCTGAGTCTGGAACAGGGGAGAGTCCCGAGGCTTTGGAAAACACCAGTCCCAAAGGTATCATGTCCTAGTGAGCTGAATGACTTCCGGCCTGTCACTCTGATGTAACATGTGATGAAGACCATGGAGTGGCTGCTGCTTCACCACCTGAGGCCACAGGTCTGTCACAGCCTCAGTCCTCTGCAGTTCGCATACCAGGAGAAGGTGGGAGTGGAGGATGCCATCATCTATATGCTACACCGATCCCTCTCCCTCATGGACAGAGGCAGTGGTGCTGTAAAAATTATGTTTCTGGACTTCTCTAGCACCTTCAACACCATCCAACTTCTGCTCCTTAGATACAAGCTGACAGAGATGGGATTAGATTCATCCCTGGTGGCATGGATTGTGGACTATCTTACAAACAGACCTCAGTATGTGCATCTCGGGAACAGCAGGTCTGACATTGTGGTCAGCAACAGAGCAGTGCCGCTGGGGACTGTACTTTCTCCTGTCCTGTTCAGCCTATATACATCTGACTTCTAATACAACTCGGAGTCCTGCCACGTGCAAAAGTTCACTGATGACACTGCTATCGTGTCCTGCATCAGGAGTGGGCAGGAGGAGGAGTATAGGAACCTAATCAAGGACTGTGTTAAATGGTGCGACTCAAACCACCTACTGGTGGTGGATTTTAGGAGGACCAGGCCCCTCATGGACCCCGTGATCATCAGAGGTGACTGAGTGCAGAGGGTGCAGACCTACAGTATAAATATCTGGGAGTGCAGCTGGATGATAAATTGGACTGGACTGCCAATACTGATGCTCTGTGCAAGAGAGGACAGAGCCAACTATACTTCCTTAGAAGACCGGCGTCTTTCAACATCTTCAATAAGATGCTGCAGATGTTCTATCAGACGGTTGTGGCGAGCGCCCTCTTCTACGCGGTGCTCTGCTGGGGAGGCAGCATAAAGAAGAGGGACACTTATATGCCTGGACAAACTGGTGAGGAAGGCAGGCTCTATTGTAGGCACGGAGCTGGACAGTTTGACATCTGTGGCAGAGCGACGGGCGCTGAGCAGGCTCCTGTTAATCATGGAGAATCCACTGCATCCACTGAACAGTATCATCTCCAGACAGAGAAGCAGCTTCAGCTACAGACTGCTCTCACTGTCCTGCTCCACTGACAGACTGAGGAGATCGTTCCTTCCCCACACTATGCGACTCACCCAGGTGGGTAAACGGTAACATTATACAAAGTTATTGTCTGTTAAACCTGCATTTTTATCACTCTATAATATTGATTTTTTTATTAGCATACTGCTGCTGGAGTATGTGAATTTCCCCTTGGGATTAATAAAGTATCCATCTATCTATCTATCTATCTATCTATCTATCTATCTATCTATCTATC
>JANRMT010027041.1:106190561-106201767 GCA_026402145.1 Polypterus bichir lapradei
ATCTATCTATCTATCTATCTATCTATCTATCTATCTATCTATCTATCTATCTATCTATTAGCTTTCCTTTTCAGGACAGTGAGAATCTCTCAGGGTTTACACCACATTGCAGTCTTCTTCTTTTGGTTTCCCTGTTGCTCAGCAGCATGTTTGTATAATTTTTTTTCTTTATTTTTACATCCCTGCTGCATATGACACCAAAGCTTATATTGTGTGGTAAAAATGATATATCTGATGGTAGACCACATTAGAAGAAAACAAATACAGCTTCTAGTACAATATCAATGGGAATTAATCTAATAGGCAGATGCACATTTCAAAGGCAGCCACTTCAGTACTGACAAATGGTTTGGGATTGGCAGTACAATTCTACTGAGTGATCGCATAAGTTGATATAAATAACTATTGTATGTGGTGTCAGCTGAACAAAATTCCACCTCTCTTAGTCAGGCTAATGTATGTTATTGTAAACATACCAGATGTATTGTGCTGGACATTGTAAACCACTATAAATAGTAAATATATGGCCACCGATTTGTATCAATTATTGTAATTTATGCTACCTAATAGATTTCTAAAACTCTTCTTAGATTGGGCTATACCATTTAATGAAATCATGAGGGCAAACACTGTAAGCATTTACTGACCTTAAGAAGTGTTCACGTGATATTTTGGTTGCAACTAACTTCTCTCTATACCGTTTTTCTTTCAGCGAGATGTGTGTGAGAAAAACCTGAGAATGGTGCTGACACAGTCAGCTAGAGAAGTTGTCTACTCTGTGATGTACAGTACCTGTGGTAGAAGTTCTTGCCATGGTTAACTATGCTACAATGGAGCATTAACACTAGAATTACCAGAGCCTACGAAAAAACTCGTAGATCCGTCCCACCTTAAATCGCTTCTTAAAACCGTTCTCACCTCTCCGCCAGCTTCTTTTGTTAATCTAAATGTGCTGATAAAGAAAAGTTGCAAGTAGCCGGCTATTCCATCCCCCACCGACTTAGAATGTGCACAAACTTCTCCCAGCTCATGCCTTGATTGATTATCTGGGAGTGAAGTGGAGTTTTAGAGTGGAAATAATAGATCATTATTTGGAATAATGATTCCGTTTCCACAGTAATCCGTGTAAACACATTTTTAAAACAAAAACGTTTTTCATATTGTAGTAGTAAATGACAAAATGTAGGCATAAACTATATAATGTATGAAGCCTGAAGTCCAAATATCAAAGAAGCACTTTCACAAAAGGTACAAATATAACAGAACAAGTATGCTTTTATTCAAAAATATAACGGCAGAAAAAAAGCCGCCTTTGCATGCCACATTGACATATACTTATTACAACTGCCACGGTAGCGTAATGGTATCAGCTGTTGACTAGTAATCAAAAGGTCATGAGTTCGATTCAGTTTTGAGAAGTAAACTGCTCTTATTCTTACTATTTCAAAATAAAAACATACATTTGATTTCAGTGTGTAACAGCCAGTGTAATTTATGATACTTGTAAAGGTTAGTTTTTTTTTTTTAATTCACTTTTCATTCTTTCAGTCGTGTTCAGGATCCTTCCCTAATCTGACACTGCTGTTTTCACATAAAGATGCGCTGTAACTCTGCAGCGTACTTGTGACTGCATTCTCGTACCAATGCTTGCGAACTGCAGTGCCTGCGTGCACTTTTTGTGGTATTACACGTCTATTTTTTGAACATGCCCGTGTCGCTCAAACACAGGAACATATATTGGTGTTCAAGTATAACAAAACAAGTTTACTTTTATTCTAGACTATAAGTGAAGAAAAAATAAAGCAAGTTACAGTAGGCGGTTGATACGACAGCTTGCATGGTGCAATGCTAAGAACTGCTGATTTCCGATCCGTGCTATATAAAATCATCACATTCAAATATTAACAATTCCCACACACCCTTCCTACATTTACGACACGAGTACTTGTTGCAGTGTACACACCTCTCTGTGCTATGGTTCCTACTACACTGAATGAGCACCTGACACTGTACTTTCTTCCCTATATAAATAACATTCGAGCTATAGCGCGTCTCCAAATAAATCACATTTGAGCTATAGTGCGTCTTTACGTGAAAACAGCAGTGTCAGATTGTGAACGTGACTGAGAGAATGGAACTGAATTAAAAAAAAAAAAGCTAACCTTTACAATTATCATGCATTTACACTGGCTCTTACAGACTGACTGAAATCAAATGTATGTTTTTATTCTAAAATAGTACAGTACATGCAATATTATTTGAAAACGAACAACGTCAGATCGGGTTTGAATAAACGCTGACGCTGTTACAGAAGGCGTCAGCTTATTCAGTGCAGCAGTTTCAACGCACAGTACATGCAATATTATTTGAAAATGAACAGCGTCAGATCATGCGCATATTCAAACCCGATCTGACGATGTTCGTTTTCAAATAATATTGCATTAGTGCAATGATGTTTTTACATATATTGTCTCTTTCATTCATCTTGCGGTTTGTAATCAGTGACCGCGTGTTTTTTTCCCCGATCTTGCCAGTTCGCACATGTTGCTGTATGGTGGTGTTTCTTTTGTACTCCAGGACATGCAGAGGACAGAATAGTACAGAGCAGTAAGTTCAGCGCTATATGCAATCAGACAGACAGACAGGCAGAGAAGGCACTAGATATATAAATAAACAGGGAAGGCATTGTATAATAGATATATAAAAAACAGCTAAGGGGATAGATATATAGATAGGTAGGAAGGAAAGGCACTATATGATAGGCAGACAGGGAAGCTCCTATATAATAATAAAATTACTGTTATTACTATATAGATAGACAGGGAGTTCAGGCAGGCAGAACGGCGAAGGTTAAAAATAAATAAATAAATTTTCTCCCCAGCGGGGAGTCAAACTCAGATCTCTGGAGGTACAGCAAGTCTGCTGCGGTCTGACAAAATCTTACCAGTACGCCACAGAAGCTGTTGTAAACCTCTTGAACCTTTTATAAAAGTGTTTATTTGATCTTTGGCTGTCAGGCTTCACACATTTTATAGTGTATGTCTACATTTTGTAACATTTATTACTAAAATATGAAAAAGTTTCTGTTTTAACATTGTGTTTACACAGATTACTGTAGAAATGGAACACACATGAAATGCGTGTGTTCCAAATAACAATCTATTATTTCCACTCTAAAACTCCACTTCACTCCCAGATAATCGAGGCATGAGCTGGGAGAAGTTCGTGCACGTTCTAAGTCGGTGGGGGGATGGAATAGCCGGCTGCTTGCAGTTTGTTTTTATCGGCACATTTACAGGACAAAGGAGGCTGGCGGAGAGGTGAGAACGGTTTTAAGAAGCGAGTTAAGGTGGGACGGATCTACGAGTTTTTTTCGTAGACTCTGGTAATTCTAATGTTAAAAGAAAACTCCGAAAAAAAAATGTTATTTTTATATGTTAATTACCCTATGTATTTTGTAGTGGTAGTCAAGAAAAAAATGTAATCTCATGTTTTCATGCAGAATAGGAGAAAGATGTATATGACATGTTAGGAGGGGTGGCAGGGCGAATTATACCCCAAAGCTCAGAAGTATCCAATTATCAAAACCAAGACACTCCCATCCTGCCCCCTCCTAAATATTCAAAATATTGACTATGCTTCCCCAAATTTGTCAGGTATGGGAAACCCAAATGGTATTCCACACTAATTCACCTCCACTGTTCAGGTACTTTTTATTCCAGAGTTGTGGTTGCGCAAAAATTTTGAGACACCAATATAATAACTTTTTTTTTTTTTTTTTTTACTTGTCAAATAATCCTAAAATATAAAGATATAATCCACAACTAAAATATTCAAGACCTGTTCGTATCCCAATCAGCACAATAAAACAGAAATGTCAAAGTCACATAATATCATTGAGTGTCACGGAAGTTTTTTCCTCAAAAAGGGCAAGGGAAAAGAGAAGAGGGAAAAAAAATTTCCTCAGAGCGTCATCTTAAGCGATCCCTGCTCCAACACAATACACACACTCGCTGCCCACAAGCCTGCAGCCCGGTGTCTTCACCTACACTCCCTGTCAGCATTGCATCTACAGAAAAAAACACACACTAGGCAGGGCTCCACGTATAGTATCCCACCGTTATGCATCGATCCAATACACCACAAAACGTGGTTAATCACACTCTGTCTGCCTCATTGCTCATGCCTTGTGGTGGTTAGCCGAATGAGACACTATTCTTCTGTTGCCTTGGAAAGCTGCGGTTACTCCTCCATTCTCCCCTCTCGCTCTCTGGCGTTCCTCCGCAGTGCACCCCTGAAATAGAAGGGCGATTCTGTAGCCACCTGCACTCCCATCTGTCTTTAAAATGCCCTTTTCTGTGCCGTGCATTGATTCTATATGCCTCTTTGGTTTTGTCTCTTCCCACACCTTAGGGGCACAGTTGCACCACTTAAAACTTACAGCCCCTCCCCAGCCCATACATTGTTGGCCTAAGGTCCAATGGCCAATCAAAAACGTTTGCATGCAAGTCTCCAGGGGCCTCATGCATAACACAGTGCGTAGAATTCACACTAAAACATGGCATACGGACAAAAGCGGAAATGTGTGTACACACAAAAAAAACAAGATGCATAAATCTGTACGTTCGCCAACTTCCATGTTCTTCCGCACCATAAATCCCAGTCAGCATGAAAAGTAATGCACATGCCTGCTGCCACTCGCCAACTCCTCCCAGAATTATGCCTCTTTGAATATGCAAATCAGTATAAATAGTCCTTAAGCTCAGCGTTCTGTGAAAAGGCAATGGCAAAAGCACAGGGGAAATTAGAAGAATTTCAGTGAATACCAAGTGGAGGCAAGGAAAAACATACTATTTGTTGGTTTAAACAGTGGTATAAACAACAAAAGGAAGTTGATCAAGTGACATAGAGTGTTGGAGAAACTCAAAAGCTCAAGTTCACAAAGTCGCACAGTGCCCGAAATAAAAAAGAAGTTGTCAGATATCAAAGTCGCCGTGAAAAGGCGAGTCGTACCCCACCGTCTGAGTGTCATATGAAAGCTTGTTAGGGTACAGAAAAAAGAAAAAAAAATAGGGACATAGTGAGAAAACAGCTCAAAATGTCAACTTTAATCTCGAAATTTACACTTTAATCACGTAGTTTATTTTGTCATTAAAGTAGAACATCATAAACTTAATCTTTAAATCGTTAATTTACTAGTTTCTCAAGTACTATCGTAATTAAAGTAGCACGTTAAATGCTTTGTTTTGTATGTGTACTTCTATGCGCTATATATGTGTGAATCACTGCGTGCTTCTTAAATGGGCTTTCTCTTCCTCCGACAGGACACAGAATCCATTACATTCATGATATTACAGCTCTCTGAATAATTAAAATACTGAGATGTATACTTGATATCATTTTCATGATGATAGGAGTTAAAGCATGTTATTAAACATGGGAACACGGTTGCGTAGTGATAGTGACGAGCTGGCACCCTTTCCAGAGATTGTTCATGCCTCTTGCAAGATTCTTGCTGCGCCGTGCACAACCTTTGATGAAATAATTTATTGCAGCAGTACTGTCTCTTTCAAACGTACTAACCTTCAATTCCTGTCCTTCCATTTCTTTCTCCAAGTACCAATTTCCACACAATCAGCTCTGTAATCGATGATAAGCCATCTGTAAACGTAGAACGCAGATTCTTCAAAACTTTTAAGGAACATTGAAATATCTTCATAGTACATATTTAATTATTCTATTCATCTATCGTTCCAGTGTTGCACCAGCCCCAGCAAGAATACAGCGCGAGGCAGGAACAATCCCTGAACTAACTAGTGCTGTGACACTGTGTCCTCACATGTTCATTTATTAATATTATAGAGTATTTAAATGATGTTAACATTTTATCTGTATAATGTAATAAACATATTTTGCTGCATTTCATCTTAAAAATATCATCATCATATGTAAATACGTGCTTTATAAAGTGGCTCAAATTGTGCAATATTATAACTGTTTCGCAAGTTTAAAGTGAGGTAATTGTACTAATAATTACACACAGTTCTACAAGGAGCACTTGTTGGACTGATTAAGTGCATTTATAGTTTTTGGGATGAACCGTGAGGTCCGTACAGGAAAGGCTCTGAAGCGTTGGTCATATTCATGATATTAAAAAAAATATCATGAATATCACAGTTTAAATAGGCAGCAAGGCTGAGGTAGTGTGTGCTTGATGCTGTATACCGATAATTCTCTTTCCGATCAGCTGCTGTAGAGCTGTGATTCCACACTCAGAAACAGTGGGATAAACAATGCTGAAGTAGCTATGGTATTTGGAATAGTTTGGCCATTCCGTTGACCATTATATTGTTACTGGTTAATTACAATCAAATGCCCTAAACTAATAAACAATATGCAGTTAATTTCAGTGTATTTGATAAAGCTGTGTCAGGGATGTGGATCTTAAAAAGAAAGAAAAACCACACTGAAACAAAAGCACTGCTTTGACGCTGAGTGCCGCCAGTTTGCAAAACTGAGCAGAGAACTTGCGTATGGCAAGCATTTAGCTGGCATGAAAATGTCCATGACTATACGGCAAGTTTAGGTATTATACATCGCGATGTTAGCATGGAAATGTGTATACACAACATTTTTGTGTGTACGCACTGTTTATACATGAGGCCCCTGGTGTAGAAGATTGGCATGAAAAAAAGAAAAAAACTATAGCCCCCAAACAAAATAATGTTGCCACACAAATCCAATAATCAAAATACAGGTATATATACAATAGTACTCTAATCCCTGTACAATATACATATTTAAAAAAAGTTCAATTCACAAGTGCGAACAAAACAAAAATGGTGCAGCAATCCAGCAATGCCAATTCTACCCTGTAACAGACATAAAGAAGGCAAAAGTGGCCTGTGCTGTATAATATCAAAAAATTTTGAAAAATGTCCATGATAAAAAGAAAAAATATGTTACTCGCAACGTATTATCCACATGTCTGTTATCCAGTTGTTTTGTTCAAAATGTGCAAAACACATGCTTTTTGCAAAAATATTACTATATAACTACATAAACAAGAAAACTAAAGCCTATTGGGAGTCACTTTTTAAACTGAAGACAGAACTTTTGACCACTGAATGAGGAGTAGAGGTGGGTCCTCAATTCAAAATCTGTAACCTTATACTGTTACAAATATTTGATGGGTTTAAGTAATAAGCAGTACATAAAATGAAACAGGTCTAGTGTAAGGGAACAACAGTTTACCTCATAGAACTTGGAAAACTAAAAACTGACACCAGAACTGAAATAAACCCCATAAAGACTCACAAAATGGAAAACAATGGAAAATTAAATAAAAAGCAAAGCAAACCACAAATCCTAACCTTGCAATGAGCACTACACATGTATCATACATCTCAACAAGCAAACTGAACTAAAGTGGGTTTTTACTTTGTTCACTGAAAAAATTGTTGTCCAGTTTACCACTAGTCGTATGTTCACTGGGAAAAGGTACTATAGTATTATTTTTAACTAACTGTTCTACATGTCTAAGACAGGTTGAAATCTAAGTAATCAAGATATACTTCAGCATCACCATTTGCAGTGGACCGTGCAATGTATATGTCTCTCTTATATGCCATTTGGTATTAGATTTATAAAAGAGGTGTTAGTGTTTGTGATTCCCCATTTATTGGAATGACAACTACAATGCATTTTTACAATGCATTTTATTACTAAACATATTTGTGATGCACAATCTTTTGGAATGACAGAGACATAGCAACCAGACTGACACACAGTCTGACACACAGACATTTATCCTTTTATCAAGGTGATTTTTTTTATTTTATTTTATTCATATGCCATTACCGTGAAAGCCATAGCCAAGTTATAACTCTAAATTGTGTTTAACTTGAAATTATTGCAAACAATAACAATGTTTTCAGGCTGCACATTTATGCAGCCTATGTAATGAATTTAACATTTAAAGTACTGTATTGAAAAAAACAGGTGATAAGAAATAATGGTGTAAACTACATACAGCACAGACCACAGAAAGAATATACAGTTTTGGTGCAGGTGTGGAAGAGATTGTAGCAGAATTCTGTACTACAATATTGGATAAAGGTGATTTAAAGTTGATTTTTACAAAGCTAAAAACTATTAAAAATGCAGATTGTGCAATGGCATAAAAGCATCATTATACAGTGGGTTTGAATAAATGTCTACCAACAAAAAACAATAGAAATTACTAATTATTTTTACACACTTATAAGCACAGTCCTGTTCTCTTTGTTCACATTCTAAAAACAGCATTTCTGTCAGATGCAGAAAAAGCACATACTTTATTCTGTTTCATTGTGGCATGGTTCCATTGGGTCATTTCAATTTCCTTTATGTTTTTCATTGTTGAGTAATGTTCGAACTTAATGGCGATGTGAAGATGGACAACAGTACTGGCTTTTTAAAAAAAACACAACTATTGCTATATGTACAGAGTAAAATGAAGTCCATGCTTAGCCAAGCACATCAAGCTCCCTTCGTTGAGCTGCCTGAATCTCACTTCATAGATTATGTCACAAATAACATCACAATGGGTAATGATAAACAAAACAGCCGAGTTCCTGTTCTGGAGTTCCAAATCCATTTTTGTAAATAGCAGTTGCTTGTATTTTTATTATATTTTGCTCTGACAAAAAAGATGAACTGAACTCTTCCCGTATTGCACCAGTAATCTACCACCGTAAAACAACTGTTTTGATGGTTTGCTTCAGGCTGTGTTGATTATTTTATCATTTGAGATGTGTAAAAAAAAAAAAAAAAAAAATCAGAAACTTTGAGAAAAGTCATCCATCAGACGGACAGCTTATTACTTGGAAACAGAACTTTGACAGACAGCCAATCAAAGGTGTGTAATATCATGTCATGAATCCCCACATCACGAAGCTTCATATCTCATGTCATAAAGCCTCACGTGGAATTTTAACATAAATATAGCTTGTCCGACAGATCAAAAGGCAAAAGAAACAGCACGACAAGGGCAAGAGAAGAGGGAGAAGGCAACATCAGAAAGGGAGACCAAGACACTTGTGATCGTTTCATCTGAATGTCACTGAAAGCATCTTATGCATAATTTCCAATTTTTTAGATTTTTTGTAAGTCAGTCAGTCATTGTCTAACCCGCTATATACTAATACAGGGTCATGGGGGTCTGCTGGAGCCAATCCCAGCCAACACAGGGCGCAAGGCAGGAACAAACCCGGGCAGGGCGCCAGCCCAACACAGATTTTTTGTAAGCTTTTTCTAAAAACTATATATCCAGACTCTTACTATCAATGTTAGTTTCTATTATATCTTGCTTTTAATTGTGTGATAGTAAGTTTGTATGTAGAGACTCCCATAGAATATGGTGTGATACATTTAGGCATTGCCATTCTCTAAATTAGGATATCAATGTATAAATGTGAAGGAGTTCTAAGAATATTGTGGAGTGACTGACAATTGGGCTTTCACCTGAGACCGTTTATAGGATCCCTATGTTTATGTGTATTTGCATGTGTTTTAATCTGAAGGAGCAAGAGTAGACCAATCTAGTAACGAATTTGGGAAGTCCTACAGAAACCCATAATAATAGTGTTTTCTTTCGAAAATGTTATGTTTCATGTTTGATTTTGCCATAGCAATACTTATTAAAAACAGGCATTTGTGCTTGGGAGTTTGTAAGGTATTTTTTTTTTTTTAGGAGTTGGCATAGAAAAAAAGGAAGACTGCAGTAACATTTAACCTGATGCGAGGAAACCACTTCCCGCTGTATTTTTCTCAACCTCCCTGTGCTGCTCTTCGAGTACATGTTTATACAACGGGCAGCCACATTTCTCTGTGTGCTCACAACGCTGAGCTGTAAAAAGGACCCAATGTCTTAGAATAGCACACTCAGTACACCGTTATTATTGACAAATATCAACCCCCAGTTGTAAACTTGAAAGCCAATGGGCTAAAAAAAATTAGAGATTACACAGATTTCCATAAACAAACATGAGCTTACACTTGTCAATTAAGTAAGCATTTTAGTTTAATACCTGCTACCTAGACCAAAGATTGTTTCACTATGACATTTAATACTGTTTGTTTTTTTAAAAATAAAATAAAATACATTCAATAAGAGAAAAAAAAAAACTTACTTGTAGATAAACACAGCTTGTAAAGTGCAAAGTGTATGTACTGTATGTATGAAATTCTTTAGAGATTCAGATGATTGTTCAACTCTTAACCTTTATAAGAAGTCAGGCAGTTAACATTTACCTGAAGTTGTGCTGTTTACTTATATAACTAAGGCTACGTTTACATTAAAAAAGCTGAAGTCTGATTTTTTGCCTTAAAGTGACACAAATCTGATGTTTTCAGGGTAGTATGAACAAGGAAGTACAATCTTTTCAAATCAGATTTAAGTCACTTTCACATGCGGTCCTAAATTGATTTGTATCCGATTCATAGTCATGTGACATGAATGAGAATGGTCAGATCAGAATTCATGCTTTTTTTTTTTTGGCAATACGCATGGGATAAGCACTGCCGTCATCAGCCAGCACCAACAGTGCAACAAAACAACAATGAAGGAAAGTTACATTTATGTTAGGTAGAATGCGTAGAGGGGGCTGGGTGGTCTCGTGGCCTGGAACCCCTGCAGATTTTATTTTTTTTCTCCAGCCGTCTGGAGTTTTTTTTTTTTTTTTTGTTTTTTTCAGTCTTCCCTGGCCATCGGACTTAACTTTTATTCTATGTTAATTAGTGTTCCCTAATTTTAATTATTTATTTTGTCTTTTTGTCATTGTTCATCATGTAAAGCACTTTGAGCTACATTGTTTGTATAAAAATGTGCTATAGAAATAAATGTTGTTGTTGTTGTACCCACACATCTCTTTGTGCAGCAGTGCCAGCAATGGATTTAAAAACAGCAAAAGCTATCCGCCTGGCTTTATTTCATTTTCTTGACCTAATCATGTACAGCTGACAAACTGTTTACTGTCCCCCAGAGCAAAATATGATGCATACACTAGCTACTAGTGCATTCATTTTGTCAATTTTAATACCATAACTCATCTCACAAATATGATGTTTTTTGTTGTTGGTGATGCAAATGACTTGTGCACAAATGTATCAATGTGTGCATGCGTGCCGTTTTGAAGGAGAGATGCATTCACATTATAGGTACAGT
>JANRMT010027041.1:106201777-106220905 GCA_026402145.1 Polypterus bichir lapradei
ATTGGTTTTGTTAAATAAACCGTGGACTTACATAATAATGATAACAAACCAGGTAGTTAAACTCATCTACACCTTAGTTTTATTAAGAAGGCAGATTCAGCTGAAACTAAAAATATATCCATTTGCTTATTTCTTCTTTTGGGCTTCTAGTATATCCTCAATGTTCATAATTAAAATTACTATAAACTTAATTAATAGGAATTAGCAGAAATTTTTACTTACTATAATTAGACAGAAAAGCAGGCATAATTTTGTATTGTACACATTAACTAAAAATAAACAAAAAAATATACAAAAAGTCTTACATATATTGTGTAACACAGATACAGACTTCACCACATATGCAGAGCATTTTGCACATATGTAAACACAAGACATTTGTATGCATATGTGGTTGTACCTAATAATTTGTGCTTTGTATTTTCTCCTGGAGAGGCCTTAAGCTTTTTTTACGTCTCTCATAAATCATGAATTGAGTCAAGATTGCTATAATTTCAGCTTCTGTCACAAGATGCATTAGATATGGGCAATTGATGTATCTCAGCAGGGTGTTTGTGTGGCTTGGAAAATCCTTCAAATAGCACTGCAATGGTTATCAAAGTCATTTCTGCACTGCTAGTGCATCACAGCAGAGTGGAAGAACAAGATAATAGGGGTCAGCGTGTGGGTGAATGGCTGCATTTCTTTATATGCCTTGATAAAATGTATACATGGTGTTATGAAAATTGAAGACTATGTTCCTTTTGCCATTTTTAGTACTGCTGATTAAATAATAAATTTTGTTGCCTTTTGTTTAAGTTGTTGTAGGTAAGAATATTATATTTTAAAAAAATCAATTTGTGACAATTTTTCAAAATCACAGTGTTATGATAATAACAGTATTAAAGGTTTTAGTAATATTTCATTTGGGGCAATTTATGAATGCTAGAAAAATTAGCAATAGCATGTTGCCGTGCAGAAAATTCTTTTTCAGATTCAATAATCACCAGAGACCTTTCTTTCATCAGATAGCCTCATAGAATATCTTGTTTAAAAAGATTTTCTGTAATTGTAGACTAGTGTTCTAGACAGTATTTCTTACTAATTGTTGTAAATATTCAATTCAGCATTTTTGTAAAAAGTGTAGACAGTAGCAATTGGCGAATAATAATTAATGATCAGTAATTAATACATCACAGTGATTTATGCTTTAAATGGCTTTGCAGACTTTTTGCTTTATTCACAGATTTACAAATAGGTTTACTTTACATTTATATATATACACAAAGACTTTAGCTTGAACTAGAAAAAAAACATTTTAATTCAAGTCAGGTGCTATATGAAGCAGAGAAGAGTGTGTGCAAAGGCGAGATCATTTTAAGGTGTGAACAGTCAAAGAGAGGCAGACTACATAAAATTAAGCAAGTTAAATAAAATGTTATGAACAAGCTATTTTTATTTACCAGTTTGTTAACCAGAAAAAGAGGGGACTTTAAGAAATAGATGAGAGAGAGAGAGAGAAATTTAAAACATGTTTTAAACATCATAAATTGGACTGATTTTGTAAATAAATTTTCAAAAATGTGATTATTAACCACTTTACACTGGACTGTTGATTAATATCCAGTGCCATTCTTTCTCATGTCATCATTGAGCTATCTAGACTTTTTTTTCTGTGTCACCTGAAGATAGCCACAGAGCCAAGAACCCAAAACAACAAGACGGACATATGTCCAGTCTATGTCCAGTCATTACCATTGGGGAGCAGAGATTATTCTTCTTCTTTTGCTACTAAAGTGTGTGTGTTTTGGGGGGGAGGGGGTGGGGGTTAAGGGGTCTATGTACTTGACAAACTATTCCAAACATCTTGGCCCTGTACCTCTTCCCCAGTCAAACCCTTTTCCTTCAGATCTTCTTTTACTTTATCCATCCACTTCTGCATTGTCCTCACTTGCTTTCTTTTTGCCCCTGTACTTCCATTCCCATCACTCTTTTGCCCTTGTATTCAATTGTCTCTACTTATCACAAGTTCTTACCAATTCAATCCACTTTCCTGTCTTTCTTAGATATCTCTCCCACGATTGTTGTACCTCTAATTGTCTCAATTCTTATTCTGTGTTTTTTTTGTAACTCCGTACATCCATTTCAACATTTTCATTTCTGCCACATCTACCTTCTTCTCCTATGCTCCCTTTACTGCCCATGTCTCTGCTCCATGCATCATTGCTGGTCTGACCACTGTCTTTAAAACCCCACCTTTAACTTTTGCTTTAATTCTTTGATCACACAGTACTCCTAATACCTTCTTCCAATTGTTCCATCTGCACTGCACTCTATGGGTTATCTCTGCATCTAATTTCCCATCCTGGGCTACTACTGATCCTAGATATTTAAAGTTTATGCACTCTTTTCAATAGCTGTCCCTGCATGTTAACTTCTGGATTCGGATCATCATTAAACCTCATATATTCTGTCTCCTTCCTATTTATCTTCAATCCTCTGTCTTCCATTCTCGCAACTTCCTCTCCACTTCCACTTTTCTGGCGCTACACAATATAATGTCATCAGAAAAAAGTATGCACCAGGGGAACTGGTCTCTTATCCCATGACTCAGCACATCCATAAACAGCTCAAAGAGGTATGGACTTGAAAAAGATCCCTGGTGCTCACTGGGATCTTGTCTGTTAACCCAAAACTGCATTTAACCCGAGCCCTTACTCCTTCATACATATCCTGGAGCAATGATTCTATGTATGATTATGATATTTGACCTATCAGAGAAGAGCATCTTTGGTTAGCTAATAGCTATGTTGTTCAATTATGTCATATAGATACTTTTAACAGGTTGACAGGGTTTTTGCTTTAACTGCATAACTTATTAATTTGTTCATGAGTCCCATGACTGTTTGCACAAAGAAATGCTTCATGGCACCAGTGTTTTACATACACTTCTCCTTAACATCCCAGATGTCTTCTACTATGTGATGCACTATTTACAGGAAAAAGAGGAGACTGGAAATCGAGAGATTAAAACATGTATCAAACATCTTAAAATTTCAAAAATGTGATTAATAACAACTACACACTGGACTGTTAATTAGAATGTAATTCTATTGAATCAACCTTATTAATACAAGTTAAGTCAAGTTGGGGAGCATGCACTGGTACAATGTGTTGCCACACCAACTACACGACGAAACAACTTGGGATCCCGGTTGGCAACCCCCCAGGCAGACACACGGTCCAGTCCCATCCTCTGGAAATGACCCACTATCTGCCGCAGCCAGGTGTTATGTGGGCGATCCCTTGGCCTAGTCCTACCACTCGGGTCCCCAACAATGAGGATCCTACACGCTGGATCATGACGCTCCCTCACAATGCAGGTAATATGCTTCATTCGGGACTCCATGAGCAACCACTCATTTGACACAAAGTCAAACCAACGGTACCCAAGGATTGTCTGGAGAGACAGTACCAAAAGGAGTCCAGTCTTCATCTCAGGTCACTGGATAGCGTCCATGTCTCGGAACCATATAGCAAAACAGGAAGTGCCAGGACTCTAAAGACTTGGACCTTCGTCCTTTTGCATAGATATTGGGAGCACCACACACCCCTTTCCAGCGACCTCATGACCCCCCATGCTCTCCCAATCCATCTACTGACTTCATAGGAAGAGTCACCAGGGACATGAATGTCACTGCCAAGGTAAGTAAACCTCTCGACAAGGTTGCCACTCTCTCTGCAAACAGACTGCTGATGGTTGTGCCCAAGAGGTCATTAAAGGCCTTATTAATACCTTTGAGAATTTTTCACCCCTGGATCTTCTGTACTAGAGGCTAAAGGGGTTTCGTTCCCTGAACCTTTCAGAGTAGGACATGCCCTTTAGTCGTGAGATGTCCTTGGTTGCTGTCCTTTACACAGCTTCAAATGCTATCTTTTTTTTTTTTTATATAGTGTGTTGACCATACGTCATATAATACTTAACATACAGTCTCACTAGCGCATTACAAAGTGTTAGTATAACACCCCCTGATTAATATTCAATAGTAATCATAACATAATTTAACATTTTATTTCCTTTTTTAATTGCTTCTATACATTGACATAGACAATATGAATGTTGCACTAAAGTAAACCCCTAAATATTATTCATAGATTGTAGATTAGCATTGCCTATCTCGTATTTGTAATTAATGTCCTTTTAGCCTTCGAGTAGCCCCCTGCACTTTTCTGCATTGAACTCCATTGTCCAAAGGTTCAGCCATTTCAGAAGGTTGTTTAGGCCTTTTTATTTTTATCTTTTTTTTGCTTCCTCCTCAGTATGTGCTATCCTTACAATTTTAGGGTCATCATTCACAAGTTTAGTAACCGAACAAGTTTTCAGATGACAAAAAATTATGATGTGTGTGATTTGTTGTTATAGCCACTTGTATGTAAACAGTTTAACATTAGTTTAAAGGCCAACTTTATTAAATCTTTGAGTGTTTTAACCTGGAGTCCCTGTTTTCTTTTGCAGAAGAGTTTGACTTTCAGTTAAAAGTATAAGTAAAATAATATTTTCTCAGGAGGCCTGTGCTCCAAGTAGAATAACATACCACTCACAAAATACTCACATTGCATAAATTAACAATATACTATACCTTTAGTTTGCAACCCAGCATCTGAGACCACATATAACAAATGTTAGAAACACACATAACTGTTAAGATTTTTTATTTATACCTACCAGTAGTCAAATACATTTTTCAAACATCAAGTAAAAAGCAATGTTTCAAAGTCAGTGTTTCAAAAACATCTTATCATAACAGCAACCTTTATAAAGGATTAAAAGATGCAGCAACACCAATGCTGTTTACATTATATAGGAGAATTAAACAGATGTGCAAATAAAGGATCTGGTGAACACAAAAATCTTATTTTAATACATAATTGCAGATTTATTTATTTAATATCAGTTTTGTAAAATAAACAAGTAGAAATACTTTGTTGCTGTACCTTGAGCGTGTTTTGATAATATTTCCATTGTACTTGAGTGTAGCGTTTTATGTCTACTTTAACTTTAACTTCACCACATTTTCAAAAGCAAGTGTCTATTTTTTACCTTCATTTACTTTAATAGACACAATCAGTATTACAATATTTAACCACAATATAAATAGGATATGCAAATATATACAATGGCTTACTCAGTCAATTATCTAAAATTCTGGCTTTCTCACTTTACCAAAGTTCCAATGTACAAAGAATCTGGGCACATTTTTAAAGCACTGGTGCTAGCACCTGATCATCTATGAAGTCATTCCAAGTTTACTTTACTGCAGCCTACAAAACGGACTTGTTGTTTGCAGCCTGGCTAGAAATTGGTAACTCACATTCTCCAGTTGGAATTATTTCCATGGCTGAGACACTGTATTTCAGCAGTCATTTAAACTGCTGTACTAAAATTGAACTGATGTCATGTCACTGTGGCTCTGCAAATTTATGATACTGGAGCAGCCTGCCAAATTAGTGGGGCTAGATCTGCAATTGCGTTCACGTGCTGTGGTCGGTTACCTTGTCACATGTCTCCTCACATTATCATGCACATCACAACTCTAAAACAGATTGTAAACTAGTTGATGAAAACTAGGAAAAGCTGATGAAAAACCAAAAAAAGCTATTCCTTTGAATGTGAAGTTTAAAGTGATAAATTCTAGTTAAAGAGCTTTGCTGAACATTACTTTATGAAAGGCAATGTCTCACTAGGATTGTTTTGATGGCCAATGTTAATATTAAACACAATTTTTCAATTTTCCTGTAGTTGTGTTATTCAGGGATTGTTTTTGTGGGGGAAGAAATGCTTTCACATCCAAATGTTTTCCTTTTAAATTAATTGTAATCAAGAGTTCATGCTTTGAAAATTTACTTTATGATGGTTTTTTTAGTGCCTTCCCCAATGAACTAGGAAGCAATGATTACAATGCCCAGTGCGTACTGAATGTCACTGCCACAGGTTGTAATTTCTTGGATATTATGGTACTCCTTGTAATATGACTCACATACAAAACGAACATAGGCTGAATTTTTTTATGCTTAAGAGAGAGCCTACATTTAACATTACTTTTTGACACTTGAGTACAGTTAATATTAGATAATTTAAAACTTCTACTTGAGACGTTTTCTCATGAGCAATTTTACTTTTACATGAGTCACTATCCAGAAATGTAAGTCTGCTTTTACAAATATGGCTGTTGGTTACTTTATACAAGATTGTTTTATAGGAAGAGGGAACTAGAGTTTAAGCTAGACATCCAGAGCTAGTAATATTTAATTTATTTAAAAAGGAAATCTGGTTTTCACAGTAAATTGAAAAATATATTTTAAATAACATTCAAAAAAGAAAATAAGGCACATTTTCACCAAGAGCTGTACATGGCAGAGTAAATTTTATTTATATATTGTTCTAAGTGATTTTGTAACATACTCCAATGAATGAGGTGTACCATATCTAAGATAATAGTATTATGTGAAACATCTAGACAATTTGAATATGTTTGTTAAATGTTATCAAAATATTTGGACTATTCTTCACATTCCTAACATTTGATTATTCTTTATATAAATTAAAATATATAAATTAGGTAGATTGCCCAGAGGGGACTGGGCGGTCTCTTGGTCTGGAACCCCTACAGATTTTATTTTTTTTTCTCCAGCTTTTGGAGTTTTTTTTTGTTTTTTCTGTCCACCCTGGCCATTGGACCTTACTTATTCTATGTTAATTAATGTTGACTTATGTTTATTTTTTTATTGTGTCTTTTATTTTTCTATTCATTTTGTAAAGCACTTTGAGCTACATTTTTTTGTATGAAAACGTGCTATATAAATAAATGTTGATTGATTGATTGATAAATCACCCAGTTTTTTAGTTCAAATAGTCCACTTTAAAGATGCAGAAGCATGTAAAGATAAAACAGAATGAAAAATCTAGCTTTTGGTGAACTCCACCACTCTTCTATTTCAACATATTTTGAGATGTGTAAACATTTAATGTAAAGTGATAAGCATTGAGCCTGCCTGAGGATACAGTATGTGAAAGTTACTTCAGTTCTGCAAAGTAAAAAAACACAATATTGCAGCTTGTATTACATGGATTAAATATTCACTTTTATTTAATTTTATACTATGCATAGTGACATTTATAATAAGCTATTCTTTACATTTTTTGGAAATATAATAAATTTTCCTTTTTAATTTATAAAGATTTACAGTTGTGCTTGAAAATTTGTGAACCCTTTAGAATTTTCTGTATTTCTGTATAAATATGACCTAAAACATCATCAGATTTTCACTCAAGTCCTGAAAGTACAGTAGATAAAGAGAAACCAGTTAAACAAATGAGACAAAAATATTATACTTGGTCATTTATTTATTGAGGAAAATGATCGAATATTACATATTTGTGAGTGGCAAAAGTATGTGAACCTCTAGGATTAGCAGTTATTTTGAAGGTGAAATTAGAGTCAGGTGTTTTCAATCAATGGGATGACAATCAGGTGTGAGTGGGCACCCTGTGTTATTTAAAGAACAGGAATCTATCAAAGTCTGCTCTTCACAACACATGTTTGTGGAAGTGTATCATGGCACAGACAAAGGAGATTTCTGAGGACCTCAGAAAAAGAGTTGTTGATGCTCATCAGGCTGGAAAAGGTTACAAAATCATCTCTAAAGAGTTTGGACTCCACCAATCCACAGTCAGATAGATTGTGTGCAAATGGAGGAAATTCAAGACCATTGTTACCCTCCCCAGGAGTGGTCGACCAACAAAGATCACTCCAAGAGCAAGGCGTGTAATAGTCAGCAAGGTCACAAAGGACCCCAGGGTAACTTCTAAGCAACTGAAGGCCTCTCTCACATTGGCTAATGTTCATGTTCATGAGTCCACCATCAGGAGAACACTGAACAACAATGGTGTGCATGGTAGGGTTGCAAGGAGAAAGCCACTGCTCTCCAAATAAAACATTGCTGCTCGTCTGCAGTTTGCTAAAGATCACGTTGACAAACCAGAAGGCTATTGGAAGAATGTTTTGTGGACGGATGAGACCAAAATAGAACTTTTTGGTTTAAATGAAAAGCGTTATGTTTGGAGAAAGGAAAACACTGCATTCCAGCATAAGAAACTTATCCCATCTGTGAAACATGGTGGTGGTAGTATCATGGTTTGGGCCTGTTTTGCTGCATCTGGGCCAGGATGGCTTCCCTTCATTGATGGAACAATGAATTCTGAATTATATCAGAGAATTCTAAAGAAAAATGTCAGGACATCTGTCCATGAACTGAATATCAAGAGAAGGTGTCTCAAGACCCTAAGCACACAAGTCGTTCTACCAAAGAATGGTTAAAAAAGAATAAAGTTAATGTTTTGGAATGGCCAAGTCAAAGTCCCTACCTTAATCCAATCGAAATGTTGTGGAAGGACCTGAAGCGAGCAGTTAATGTGAGGAAACCCACCAACATCCCAGAGTTGTAGCTGTTCTGTATGGAGGAATGGGCTAAAATTCCTGCAAGCCGGTGTGCAGGAATGATCAAAAGTTACCGGAAACGTTCAGTTGCAGTTATTGCTGCAAAGGGGGGTCACAAAGCAAAGGTTCACATACTTTGGCCACTCACAAATATGTAATATTCGATCATTTTCCTTAATAAATAAATAACCAAGTATAATATTTTTGTCTCATTTGTTTAACTGGTTTCTCTTTATATACTTTTAGGACTTGAATGAAAATCTGATGATGTTTTAGGTCATATTTATGCAGAAATACAGAAAATTCTAAAGGGTTCACAAACTTTCAAGCACAACTGTAGATAACAAAACATTTTCATTTGTGTTGGAAAACCTACTGATGAAAATAAGTGCACTGTTTTAAAAGAACCCATGTAATTTAGGTTGCATCATTTCTTGTCTAATATAACCCATACAATCAGTGTAATTAAATTTACTCATATGGTGAGGAATAAAAAAAGTACAAATTGTTACTTGTAGTTTTTAAATTTATTTTATAACAGCTGAACACATAAACCTATCAAACGCAGACAACAGGGGGTTTATTAGTCAAGTGAATTTTTGTCAAAAACAAGAATCTCATCCATTCGAATGTAACATACTTAAGAAGACACAACTTTCCTTTCTTTTGTTAGGTGCAGAATATTTTCCTTTGTCTTTTACATAAAATTTAGATAAACATTACTAGTAACAGTTTGCTTTTAAGTAACATGTTAACCATAATGTCCCATGGCTCCAACAATGACATTGGCATCTGTAGGAACCAGCCTGATGCAATGATGAAAGACATCATTTAGGATAGGGCAACAAAGTTCAGGGCTACACACTGAATCTGACTCAGAATTTGGACCAGCATAACAATCACTTTTGACGATGACCTCATCAGACCTTCTTCTAATGCAAGGAATCTTGGTGTTATTTTTGATCTCTCCCTTTCTTATTCCATCCACATAACTCACATTAAGAAACTTACTTCCACCTCCATAACATATCCTGTTTTTGCCATTTCCTCTCTGTTTCTAATGCTGAGAAACTTGTCCATGCTTTTATCACATCCCACATTGATCATTGTAACTCCCTACTGGCAGGTGCCTCTTCACATCTTATATCACAGCTCCAGTTGATTCAAAACTCTGCTGCACAAACCAGCAATAGTGAGCACATAACACCCTTCCTGCTTCACCTTCCTGTAGCTTACAGGATTGAATATAAAATTTGATTAATAACCTACAAAGATTTACATGACCTTGCACCGGACTACATCAGTGAGCTTCATCATCACTATGCTCCTGTTTGCTGACTAAGGTCCTGTGATTCTGGCAATCTTGTTGTGCCTCACACTAACCTGCACTCCATGGTGTATCCAGCAGGGGGTGCATACTCCCAGGAAGAGTGTCGTTAGAGATTGTAGCCTTTACTAAAACATATATACGATATCTTTCAATAGCGGTATGGATCATTATACTTAGCTTCTGTTTAATATCGGTTTGACATTCACAATAAAATAATACTCAAAGGGGAACTATACTTGGCCAAGGAACAGTCAAGGTTTCCTGCAATCTGTGTTTGTCCAACTTCGTGAGAGAGTGTCGGAAAGCATTTTGTCCTATTCAAGGGCAGGAGCAATGTTTTTCATCCGTCCGAGGGTGAGTCGATGTTTTCCATATGTCCATATCTTGAGGAAAGCTTCCATAAAATATAGCCATCATGCTAAGTAAGGTCAAAGTTCTGCAAAGGTAACTCTGTCCTGTCTTGGGTTTGGTGCAAAACTGAATGCCTTTATAGCTTGGGGACCTGAAGCAGCAGAGTCAATTTCCATCGTTGGGCGTCTTTTCTGTGCTGCAGTGGAAATAAGAGAAGGAAATGTTAGTGCCAGTGCCCCCATTGGACCTGAAGTACATACCTGTGATGAGCCCGGAGAGTGGTCCACAGATATGCATGTGTGACAACATCCAGTTATATTATGATTATTATATACATGAATATACTTCAATAAGTAGCTGCACTGATTGTATTATCTATATACAGTACAGGCCAAAAGTTTGGACACACCTCCTCATTCAATGTGTTTTCTTTATTTTCATGACTGAAGGCATCAAAACTATGAATGAACACATGTGGAGTTATGTACTTAACAAAAAAAGGTGAAATAACTGAAAACATGTTTTATATTCTAGTTTCTTCAAAATAGCCACCCTTTGCTCTGATTACTGCTTTGCACACTCTTGGCATTCTCTCGATGAGCTTCAACAGGTAGTCACCTGAAATGGTTTTCACTTCACAGGTGTGCCTTATCAGGGTTATTTAGTGGAATTTCTTGCTTTATCAATGGGGTTGGGACCAGCAGTTGTGTTGTGCAGAAGTCAGGTTAGTTGGACGATCATTTATTTTTCAACAGGACAATGACCCCAAACATACCTCCAGGCTGTGTAAGGGCTATTTGACCAAGAAGGAGAGTGATGGAGTGCTGTAAATGGTCATGAAAATAAAGAAAACCCATTGAATGAGGAGGTGTGTCCAAACTTTTGGCCTGTACTGTATATAATTCACTAAGGGCACGCAAGACAGTAAGCACAAGACAGAGAGCCACGCCCGCCAACTCACAGAGCCCCGTCCACCAACTCTAAGACCACGGGATACGCACGACAGAGCCCCGCCCGTCAACTCTAAACCTCCTCCCGCGTCATGAGATACGCACGACAGAGCCCCGCCCGCCAACTCTAACTCTCCTGCCGCGTCCACCCTCGCTCTCGAGGCATGCGTACTGCCTGCTCATGTGCCTGCACGGAACACCTCACCAAACACAGCCTCAGTCGCTTTCGTCTCTGCTACAATCCATATGAACCTCAGAGCCACGTTGACTTTTCATTGTTCTTTTCGATACCGGCTGCTTTTCTATATGTATATAATCAACCAAGTCGCCTGACCATGGGGTATGCACGACAGAGCCCTGCCCACCCACTCTAACCCTCCTCCCGCATCATGGGGAACGCATGACAGAGCCACGCCCACCATCTCTAATCCTGCTTCCGCGTCCACCGTCGCTCTCGAGGCTAAAGAGAAGGCTAAATCAAACAGCAATAATTAGCAAACAAACAAAGATAACTGGCAGTAACAGTGCAAAATTCAAAATTGGTATGCCAGTTTGAAAAGATAAGTTTTGAGAGTAGTTTTAAAATGTGTTATTGAATTGAGCTGATGTATATGAGAAAGAAAAGAATTCCTGAGTTGAGGAGTACAATGAGAGATGCTTGAGCTCCCATAGCACAGAGTTTGATGTGTGGTACAGAAAGTACAGCTGCAGATAAAGAATCTGAGTGAGCGAGAGGAGTGTCAGTCTGTAGGAGATCAGTGAGGTTGTGGAGAGCTTTAAACGTTAAGAGCGGTATTTAGTATTGTATTCTGTAGTTAACAGGGAGCCAGTGAAGTTGAGAGAGAATAGGTGTAGTATGTTCAGTGGATTTAGAACAGCAGGTTATTATCCTGGCAGCAGAATTTTGAATAAATTGTAAGCGATGGATATGTTTTTGTGGGATGACAGATAGAATAACATTACAGTAATCTATACGTGAGGTGACTCGGGCATTAACCAATACTTTAGTACTGTGTTGCGTAAGAACAGGACGAAGTCTAGAAATGTTTCAGAGATGGAAGAAAACAGTCAGAGAAATGTTACTTATACAGGAGGAATTATTTAATAATAATAATAATAATAATTATTATTATTATTATTATTTAATAATTGCCATTATTAGTGTATAAATGGATAGAAATAATTGCATGTAAACAATTCGGCAAAATCTGTTGTATGTAAATGATACTGTTCAAAACGTTATTGTTTTTTCATCAGAAAACCCGGTTTCCACATCTACCTGTATTAGTTTAAATGGCACTTTTACCACTCGCAATAGTGCGGACGCGCTGACATATCATGTCGAGTGGGCAACACAGTGAATGCGGAGTCTATCTATATAGGTCTATGTTTTCCGTAGCCTGCTACAGGAAGGTACTCTCTCGACCATTGGCATTGGTTTCACTCCTTGCTATTTTCGTTATACTGCGACGGTGGTTTCCTAAGCCTTTATTATACTGAATTCCTTTCTCACCGTTTTCTATTCCTACTCTTACACTGCCGTATGCTACGGCAGGCTTCGGCTAGTACACTTTATTAAAATATTGAGCCTCCCAAGATATTGTATAAGTTTGTTCCACAAGCCTACTTCTTTACCTTTAAAGCAGAACTCACTTACTTTCAACAATTGTTTTTATTGTCAACATAAAGATATGACTATGGGGGCTGCCTGTAATACTACTATATCAAATCTTTATGTAGCCTCATTTGAAGATAAATACATGTTATCCAATGACAATCCTATTCATATATATATACTATCATTTGTTATATCATTGACATGTTTATTATCTGGAATGGCAGGATATCTACACTCTATTTCTCCAGTTTCCTAACAGCTGCAACCCTAATTTGTTGTTTACAAAGCAACTATGGCAACACACCTATTCTTTTTAGATATCCTTATATACCCAAGAATTATTCTTTTGAATGTACTTTATATCACAAACTCTCTGATGGAAACCCTTCACAGCATGCCTCAAGCTATTATCCTAAAATCCTGATAACAGCCTACACCGCCTCCCAATTCTTTTAACTACATCACTGCATTTTTTCTAATCAATATAACTCTATTGTGTTAGCCACAAAAATGAAGTCTCACTTTCACAGTGCAGACTAATCATGTTGGTGCATTTAAAGAGATTTTATTCAAGCATTGCATACAAATAGGAATTTACTGGTAATGCATCACTCAAAACAAACAGGTAGAGTCATCAGTATTACTTATGTTTTGCAAATAGGTTTTGACAGTCTATTCCAGGGGTGTCCGACTCCTATCCTGGAGAACCGCAGTGGATGCAGGTTTTGGTTTCAATGCAGCTGCTTAATTAGAAGCCAGTCCTCACCAATAACAGATCTTATTAAGTTCCAAGCCTTGTTAGTGTTTTAACTCTACCATGTCAGTTCATTCTTAAATCACAAATTTCTTCCTCCTTTCTAATGATACATGTATCATCCAAGTGATTTGAAGCCAAACATGGATGAGTAATTTTCAGTTCTTCACTTTCTCTTCAGTTTCCTTCTGAGTACTTAATTAAATTTAACAGTGAATGATGGATACGCACTTGTAAAAATGGAGACAAGCTAGACGTAGAACTGGTGGTTCCTTTGTCATTTACATCTTATAGGAGCAGTTAAAACAATGAATGCAGCTGTTTAAGACTAAAATAAGCAATTAAGCGTTCAAAATCTTAACAAGTGAGACAATTAAAATGAAGCAGAAAAATGTATTTTGAGCAGTAAGTGCTTCATCAGCAACAAATGATTTCTCATGAAGCAATTGGATTGGAAGAAAAACCTGAAGCCATCCAGTATCAGCGTTGCTCAGTCCTCATTTAAAGGGTCTGAGTCTTAAATAGCAAATACATTAAATGAAGTTAATTAGTAGCAAAAACTAGTCACTAATTAAGAAAATAGTTAGAATCTAGTAGCCACTGTGGGTCTCCAGGATCGAAGTTGGCCACCCCTGGTCTGTTCTAATACATTAGCAAGTGTTAAGTTTGTACTCCATACTTTTAAGATCTTCTCATTCTCATATGGAAAATTTAAAAGCATTTATCACCAATCAGTATGTTATTTCTTTTAATGTCACACTATTTTATCTTCACATGTTTACATTGTTCTTACTTTCACAAACATTTTAAAAGTAACACTTTCAAACAGATTCAGCAGTAGAACTAAAGGCATACTATATCCAGTCCATAGGCCCTGTGCTCTTTTATATATTAGAAACACATTTTTAACAAGTAGACATTGAACTGCAGAACATAAATGTAACATTAAATATGTAACATGTAAATATGTAAATGTAACATTAAGATCAAAAAAGCATTTGGTATTCAGGCATTTCACTTATTTCAAATATAACTTCACTGATTTAAAGCATATCATATTAGGATTTATCAAATGGCATCTATATGGTAGTAATTACAATATTTAACAATGCAAGGAGTCATTTTGGATTCACGTACTGAAGAATTGTAATCCAGGGTGTTTTATTCAGATTAACAACTTTGGATGCTTCTTTTAACAAAAACATTTATTTATATAGCACATTTTCATACAAATGATGCTGATGACAAATTGCTTTACAAGATGAAGAAAGAAAAGTTAAAAAAAAATAAAAATATAAAAAAAAGATTAGGCAATACTAAGTAACAAAGAATAAAGTAAGGTGTGATGGTCAGGAGGACAGCAAAAACTCCAGAGGGCTAGAGAAAAAAAAATCTGCAGGGGTTCCACGGCCATAAGACCGCCAAGCCCCTACTGAGCATTCTGCCTAACATTAGTGATCTAGATCAGTCCTCATGGTTTCCAGGCTTCATGTGGAAGAATTAGATGATGATGATGATGATGATGGTGATGTGGACATCTGGCCTTCAATTCATCAATTTAGGGACTGCATGGTGCCTTGATCAGGTGGTACTGGCACAGGTCGTCACCACAGAAAACCAATAAAAGTACAACAGAAAAAGGGATTAGTGTGGATTGTGGAGCCATGATAAAAACGATAATTAAATGCATATACAGAATATCAGGGATATACTAAATTGAAGCTATAAGAAAGCCATGTTAAAATAATGCGTTTTTAGCAGTTCTTTAAAGTGCTCCACCGTATTAGCCTGGCAAATGGCTATCAGTAAGCTATTCCAGATTTTAGGTGCATAACAACAGAAGGCTGCCTCACCATTTCTTTTAAGTTTAACTCTTAGAATTATAAGCAGACACTCATTTGAAGATCTAAGGTTACAATTTGGAGTGTAAGGTGAAAGGCATTCAGAAATATAGGATGGAGCAAGATTATTTCAGACTTTGTAAACCAAAAGCAGCATTTTAAAGTCAATTCTAAATGGCATGGGTAACCAATGTAGTGACATCAAAACTGGAGAGACGTGCTTGGATTTTCTTTTCCTAGTTATGATTCTGGCAGCTGCATTCTGCACTAGTTGCAACCGATTGATGTCTTTTTTGGGTAGTCCTGAGAGAAGTGTGCTACAGTAATCTAGTTAACTAAAAACAAAAGTGTGAACTAATTTTTCAGCATCTTGTAAAGATATAAGGGATCTAACTTTTGCTATATTTCTAATGTGAAAAAGGCTGTCCTGGTAATCTGATTAATATGTGATTTAAAATTCAGGTCAGAGTCAGTAATTACACCTAGTTTCTTTACCTCTGTCTTAATCGATCAAGTTTATTTCTAATACACTCACTATATCCATTTTTGCCAATAATTAAGATTTCTGTTGACTCCTTATTTAGTTTGAGAAAATGACTACTCATCCATTCAGAAACACAAGTAAGACATTTGGTCAGTGAACCAAGAGAGTTGAGGTCAGCAGGCACTATTGATAAATATAGTTGTGTGTCATCAAAATAGCTGTGGTAGCTCATGTTATGCCTTGAGAAAATCTGACTTAATGGAAGCATGGAGATCGAAAAGAGCAGTGGACCCAGGATAGATCCTTGTGGTACACCATATAGAATATCACGTGTTTTCAAAGAACAATTATCACAAATAACAAAGAATTGTCTACCTGTTAAGTAAGACTCATACCAATTTAAGACACTGCCAGAGAGGCCCACCCACTGACTAAGGCGATTTTTAAGAATATTGTGATCAATGGTATCAAATGCTGCACTCAGATCCAAGAGAAAGAGACTAGATAAAACAAGTGCAGTTTCTGTGATTTGACCGAAACTTGTCAAGAATAGAATGTTTATTCAAGTGATCATTTAGTTGCGTAATGACTGCCTTTTCTAGAATTTTACTAAGAAAGGCAGGTTAGAAATAGGTCTAAAATTGTCAAAAACAGAGGAGTCGAGATTATTTTTCTTGAGCAGGGGTTTAACAACAGCAGTCATAAGACAGTCTGGGAAGACCCCCGTATCTAATGATGAATTTATTATGTCAAGCATGCCAGATACTTCTTTGAAAAAACTTGTTGGTATTGTGTCAAGGACACAATAAGGTAAGGTAAGGTAAAGTTATGTTACTTTTTCCAACCCACCTGCTTTGTTCTCCTGTTTTGTGTGACCTAATTGCCACTTGGTTACAGTAGGGAGTCCCACATTAACTGTAGGTATTCTTTGGAATTCTGTGTTTTCTTATTTTTTTTTGTTTCACTATTTTTCAGGACTTTAATTCTATTTTCTACACCCTAAAAATCAGAAGCAGACAAATTCATCTCAAAGATTTGTTCACACTATCTTTTATATTAATGGGAGGTAAACTAAAGGATCATACTTTTATCTTGGATTAAGTAGCATAACCTTTGGTTTATTAATATTACTTATTTTTCCCTTATCAAGTAAACTGCTGATCTCACCATTTATCTATGTCTGTATTTATATCAGACAAACACTTTTATCAGTATGATATATACCCTAGGTACTTTAATAGTTTTTTCTTTTAATAATGATCTGAATAGTCCATATAATCCTAGTTACCTACTCATTTTTATTTTTTCCCCCCAATCAGCAACATGTTTATCTCAGTTCTAATGCCTTTCATTATGGTTATCCTAACAATGCATTTATGTCTCCTGTAGTGTGTAAAGCCAAACAGTTCTAGCCCCAGATGTGTTGGGTGCTTTTTTCAAAATATAATGAATACATCCAGATTATTTGGGTGGTCACCTACCAGTTGGTCAGCCAGTTGGCCAACATCCAACACACCCTGTCAGTTGTGAGAAGCAGATCATCGTTATGTAATAGAGTATCTGCCAATAATACAAAGAGTACATGACACGTGTTTCCCCCTACTTGGGGCTCATCAGGTGTACACATTTTTGCTTTCCTTGGTGGAGATCAAACCTCGGACGTTAGCACCTGAGGCAGAGCTTCAGACAATTCGCCACAGTGTCTGGTCTGCTTACTTGACAGGGTGTAAGTCAGAGTATTACATTTATAGGTCTGAATAGCAATGCTATTACTTGTGTGGTCACCTACCAGGTAATGCTTGTGGTTGGTCGACTGTGATTCTCGCAACTGAGAAGGTGTGGTGGATGTTTGGCGACTATATATATATAATAGTCACTTCTTTCAGAAGTAAAACGAGATCAGTATGCAGTTAGTTTTCGACTTAAGAATAGACATCATACGGGAGCACAACGGGAGCGGGACCCCCAACAGGAGCAGAGGATGACCGGAGGAGGAGAGAGAAAACAAAGCAATCAGCCAATCCCAAAACCAACAGGTGCTGTTCAGGCTTTTAAGTACCACGCAACCGAGCAGCTGCAATTAGGCCTGTAAGTAAAGGAGCAATGTGAAGGTAGTCTGTCAGCCTTTTTAGATGGGGCTTTCTGAGGAGCGCCCGTATCCTCTAGGGGTGTGATCAGCCCCCCAGCTCACAATATATATATTGTGAGAGATTTGAGCTTTCTCGCTCCCTTGAACCCTCAGACCACTCGTCAGACACCAGGTAAAAGTCCAATAATAAGATTTATTATAATAATAAAGTGCACAAAGCACGCTCCTCTCCACAATTCTCAAATAAATCAATAACAATCCTCCAAACTCCCAGACGCTTAGCCACCCTGCCTCTCAACTCAGCTTGTCTGTCTGGGATTTCCCAGAGTCCTTTATAGTCCTTTACCCGGAAGTGTTTGTCCCTCAGTCCATGTGACTTTCTTTCACTTCCGGGCCAGATAAAAACTCCTTTTCTTCATCCCGGAAGCACGTCATTTCTTCTATCCATGTGACTGGGACATACTTCCGGGGTGTAGGGAAAATAGTCCCTGGGCCTCCCTGCAGCGACTCCTGGCTGCCCCCATGGTATCCAGCAGGGCTGTGCATTAAAAGTCCACTGTCCATAATTCCCTGCTGGCATTCGGGGCACCTCTATGCTGTAAGGAGGGCTCCATCTGGCAGCCTGGGGGTATTGCCCAGCATGAATGGCCGGCTATATCTCACAACATATTATATATATATATTATATATTGTATATTATATATATATATATAATATATAAATATATATATATAAAAATAAATATATAAATATATTAAAATATATACATAATATATATATATTTATATATATATATACAGTAATCCCTCACTATATCGCGCTTCGACTTTCGCGGCTTCACTCTATCACGGATTTTAAATGTAAGCATATCTAAATATATATCACGGATTTTTTGCTGGTTCGCGGATTTCTGCGGACAATGGGTCTTTTAATTTATGGTACATGCTTCCTCAGTTTGTTTGCCCAGTTGATTTCATACAAGGGACGCTATTGGCGGATGGCTTAGAAGCTACCCAATCAGAGCATGTATTACATATTAACTAAGACTCCTCAATGCTATAAGATATGCTTCCCGCGCGGTGCTTGATTGTTTGCTTGTCTCTGCCTCTATCTCTCTGACATTCTCTGCGCCTGACGGAGGGGGTGTGAGCAGAGGTGCTGTTTGCACAGAAGCTGTTTGCCTGGACGCACCTCTAAGAAATGCCGCTTTATCGCGGTGCTTCAAAAGCACACT
>JANRMT010027041.1:106221305-106304921 GCA_026402145.1 Polypterus bichir lapradei
CATGACAAGCAAGTGATTTCAAAAGTCTGTATTTAATTTAAGTTCTGTATTAACTGTAATCATGTAGAGTTTTCCTTATTTGAAGTACTCCTAAGGATTCCTTTAGAAATATGTTGTTATCTATGCTCATGAACTCCTAATCTGCTGACAGTTCAAACAGGGCTCAGATAAACATTTAACTTTTTCACCTAACTTCTGCAGCTTCTAGTAAATGTTTGTCTCTTATTTTCTCACACTCTCTTCTTTTTAATCTCATGTTTGAACCTTTCTGCAAGTGAAGAAATAAAAAATATCCTCAGCCAAGTGTGAAGCAACACAAGTGGGAAGTTTAGGCACTGTATATTGGTGTATGGTTACAAAGTTAACACAGTAAGGTTATGGTAAAAGGAACATTTTCAGAATTAGGTCATGTTAAATATTGTGTCCCTTTAGGGATCAATGCTGGGGCTGCTGCACTTTTTAATATGCATAAATGATCTAGACAAATGTATAAACAAGCTGGTTAAGTTTGCAGATTATACAAAGCTAGGTGGAAGGACAGATAATGCAGAAAAAACTAAATTGATACAGAGACAGTTTATGATTAGTAGACTCCACTCTTATGGCCTTACAATATGCTACCCTTTGGAGTAGAATCTCTCCAGCACTTTTTACACTCACACTCTAGGCAAAAAGGGTACCGCTGTAGAGCAGATGTTAAAACCAGGCCAAGAACAGAGAGATTAGTTTAACTAGAGCGTACAAATATTTATAATGGAAGCAGTGAACAGTTTTCCATTGCTTTATTAGGTGCACATAAGTCCAAAGTTTTGATTGCTAGTTAGTTTTGTCCATCAAATTTGGCAGTGGCTGACTTATGGTCTTTGTTCACTAAGGGTGGTAAAAGGTGTAACAATAAGACATTTCTCAATTTCACTTGCCTGTTATTGATCAGTCTTATCAGATGAGACCCAAAATAATAAAATGAGAAGCTCTAAGTGGGACACTTCATCTGAAATTAAGTGTCAGTGAAAAATCACAGGTTTGCTGTTGTAGCTTAAATAAAAGTCTTGTTTACCATGCCAAACAAACACGTCCTAATTTATCTTAGGAATGCAATCACTACTCTTAAGCAAATATAAATCTCTCAGAGTCAGATCCAGCTAAGAATAAAATCACTTTCTAGGACACATAGTGTAGGTGTATTAAGTATGGCGGCAACCAAAATACAGTGCATAGCCTCTAGAATCACTGCATGAATATTTTGTAACCTTTAAATAGGCAGGCCTTGTATATAGCTTCTACACTGCCCTCTTAAATGTACAACATGGCCCAATGTCTTCAATTTTAGCATTATTTGCTGCCAGCTAATAGGCTGGAAAGTTATAATCAGCCTCAAACAGCCTGACATGTTTCCATTTCTTCTGGAACCATGTGCTACATTTAACTGGCTCCAAGAGGTATTATGCTCTCCTGTCAACCTATTTCTACAATGTTAGTTAAGAATCCCTGATCTTCCTGGATCATTTAACACTTAAGTAACCTTAGGAAACATATTATAGTTCTGAACAACTCTTGCCCCTTCTTTTCCTCTTCTTTTCTGATTTTCCCATCCTTGTACCCTTGTGGAAAAACTAGAACATTGACAGAGCATTAAAAAAACTGTGAGTGACACAGATCAGTGAATAACTTTCTTTTTGAAATAGCTAAAAGCAGAATGAACATAAAATCATCTAAATAGCATTAATGCAAAGCACACCTAAACTGTATTGAAAGTCATGCTGTGGCTACAGTATATGTGGTCTTTCTCTAAGGACAGAAACATCTGCATAATGTTCTTTTTGCAAGAATCTTGCTTTGGGAAAGAGGGGATGGTTACAGATATACACTCTATTAATTTAGATTTATAGAAACATAAGATAAATTATAATTAACAGGAATAGATACATAGATTTTAAACCCATTGTATTCTGTTCAGGATTATCAGGACTCATATTGCACACTAGCAACAATGGTGATAAGGCAGGAAATCACACCTGGATAGAACAGAAATTCATGCAGGTCACACAGAAAAAAGTACAAATTCTGTCTTTAATTTCAAGGTCATTTAGGCAAATCTATTTGCATTATAAAATTAGCGAGGAGACATTCTTGTTAATATACAGAGAACAATGAAACCTGCATTACAGGTTAGAATCTATCATCAGAGGTGATCTTATGGTCTTTGGAATGTTTAAATAACAGAAAATATCAATCAAACAAAGTGTATTTTATGTGACACATTTACTGTAAGCTTAAAATGCTTCATATAGCAAATTAAGTTATTAAAAAATCTATTTTCTTAGATGACTGAAAATGTAATACAATACAATTTATTTTTTGTATAGCCCAAAATCACACAAGAAGTGCCGCACTGGGCTTTAACAGACCCTGGCACTTGACAGCCCCAAAGCCTTGACTCTCTAAGAAGACAAGGAAAAAAAAAAAAAACCTTCTAGGGAAAAAATGGAAGAAACCTTGGGAAAGGCAGTTCAAAGAGAGACCCCTTTCCAGGTAGGCTGGGCGTGCAGTGAATTGGTTTCAAAAAGAAGGGGGTCAATACAAAACAAAGAACAGAACAGAACATTGTTATCAAAATTATAATCCTCTCTTAAAAAAGAGCTTTGCACAATCCTTTTTCTTTTGTGCCTTTTTTCTTCTGTCATCATTCTGATATACGAAGCAAGAACCTAGGGTTTTTTTTTTTGTTGGTTATTTTTTGCTTATTACTGCATGAAAGACAGCAGAACTGGAAAACATTAATCCATTGAAGACAGGCAAAACATAATGCATTGTCTCTGAGATGTGTAAAAGCTCAAATGCAAACACAAAAAAGTTCAAAAGATTAATTGCTTGCTAAAATCGTATGGCTAGCAATAATATTTGCACTTCAATACATTGAATATTTCATGACTTATATAAAGTTGAATTAAATACAATTACCGACTAAACACATCCGATGTTAGCAAAACAGTACTAACACTTGAATAAGTCCATATCTTCTATGCTTTAAGAAGAATACACACAATTCCCTTAATTACTGACCAGAATGACCTTGGTGTGCAGTAACTATGGTTAATTTAATTATGGAATAAATACACCTGTCTCAGCAAGGTTACTCACACAGTTAGTGCACATTAACCAAAAAGACAAATTCAGTTTTGAAACAACTCCGGGATGTGGCAAATAAAAATCTGAGATCAGCATTGGGTATAACAGTATTTCAAAGTCTTAGAATATCCTCCAAGAACACAGATATGTGGATTATGAATTAGTAGTACAGTATATACCTGTACAGTATATGCTTGCTTTTTTAGGCAGTCGTTGAGAACAAAGATATACATAGTACTTGCAAGGATGTGCATAGGTGGTAGGTATGGATGTCTATCTGTACAAGCTAAATGTTACAAAATGCTGCTAATATTCCAATATTAGCATTAGGAAACTGAAATTATTTGTAAGTTATTTCCAAGGAAATAGTCATAAATGTCTCTGTCAAGTTACAAAGTTGCTCTGCATATCAGATATTCAAGAAGGTAACTGTTAGATGCAAGGGTTAGGAATAAAAAAAAAAACTAAAATAGATGGGAAAGGATTTTATAGTTTCAAGAATCTATAACCTTTTATTCTAATTCCAAAATTTTACACCTAAATGAATGTACCACACAGTTGTCATACTGTACATTATGGTGCTACTTCATATTAAGCAAGGGCTGTAAAGATTTTTCAGGACAAAGAGAAAATAACAAAATGTTATGAAATGTTCCACTGGATAACACCTATAAACTAAAATTGGGATTTAACTAAGTAGGACAATGGTATGAAGCAGCAAAGCAAAACTATGTCTTGCATAATTGCAGTTATAAACTTTTAACTCTGAAAAGTTTAAATAATTGAATCTACTGTTTTTCAACAGTACACTGTACTTTGTTTATAATTTTAAGGGATATAGCATAACACAGCAAGACTCCTTAAGTCTTCAACTAATTGAAAAAGTAATACTTCACCACACACAAACATATTCATGAAAGTGTGTAAATAACTACAATAAGGATCTTTAATCTTTTTTTTGATCCCTGATTTATCTTTATTTGCAGGGGATCATTTCTAGAAAAAGAAGATGTTCCATTATCAAACTCGTTTAATCCATTTTAGGGTCAAAGGAAAATTAACATAAGTAATTTTTTTATACTGAAGTATTAGTTTTTTGCATTGGTCTGGTTGCTCATTGAGAATAAACTATCTTCATGTAAACACTGCATTCTCTACAGAGTAATCAGATTGAGGTTGATACAAATGATATTTCAATGGAAATAAAAAAGTATAGCTTAAACATTTAAATAATTCATTCTATTATGTTGATATATTACATCATATTGATGGTTTGATCTCATTATTTTTTCTATACATGCATATTAGAGAAAAAAAAAATACAAGATGGTGGCAATCCAGAAATACTCATTCTATAAATTAATCATATCAAGATTGCAATAAGTCTTTCTTCTCAACAGAAACAATCTTCTCATTAATTCCTGGTTATGTTGCCTGGAAGATTGACCGCTTTAACATCAGTTATGTTACGTTTGGTATCTGGCCACCCAGTAGTACTCAATAGCAAAGCCATTGCCATCTTTATTCAGTTTCTGTTCAGACTCTCATCTGAAAAGACATTTTTACAAAGCTGTTTGTGCAAAGTGTTTTTTTTTTTGTATTTAATTATATGGTGTTTTGCCTTCAGGTGCCCCAACACTTTATGTGTCTCTCTCTGTTTCTTATATATATATTGCTATGGCCTTGCACAGTATGTTAGCTGGGATTGACTGCAAGCCCCATATGACCCTGAGCTGGGTTAAGTGAGTTAGAGAATTACATGACACATATTAATTTCATTAACATGTTTTTTACCTGTTGTAGAATTGTGCAGCAGCGCCTCATATCCTCAGCTTCCTCTTGGCATATGCAGTTTACCATTAATTTGCTTAGTGTAAATGCCAATAGATAGTCAGCCATCCTGACTGGGATGTAGAGTAATGTGTTACCACTCCGGGAGGTCTTAATGGAGGTGCAGCCTGGCTGAGATGGTTCCCAGTTCTAATCCTTGAAGAACTAATGATAGATGGACTTGGGGAAACTGCATAACAAGAACAGTTTATCTCCCAATGTGATAAGTGGTAGTGCTCCTCTGGCATTGTACCAATTTGGAAGGGCAACTCTTGGGTAACAAGTTTCTTGGGTAGTGCCATAAGGTGCTGCTGGGAGAAAGCCTCCCTGATTTGTGGAGCTTCATCATGACCCAGAAGTGCTTCTATCGTGCAATACTATGGCACCGGACGTACTCCCAGATCCAACATAAAATAAGCCACCTCACCTCAGTCTGGGAGTTAGAGTCAGGAGGAGGTGGCTAAGGCTTTCTGGGAAGTGTCAAAGGAGATGAAAAAGTATTCTATTCTGTTGTTTTGGATTGTGTGCTGGAAAAAGGGAACCTGTGATAAGGTACATTATAAATAATGGCTGTTTTCTTTTGAACCTGGGACTGTGTGGGTGCCCCTGTGTCTGGGTGTGGGGCTAAATGAGACCACCTAGAGGTCACAATAGTTTACTGAAAGAGTGTTGTATCTTGTTGAGATTTTACCGATAAAGAAGATGCAAACTGTATGCATATACTAATCTTACAAGAGTATGCTCTTAATTAGCCATCTTTTCCTAAGCAATAGAAAGGTTTATTTTCTTATATTGTAAGAATGATGAGTGACTGGCACTGGTTTTAGCCTTCTAAATTAAATGTTTGTGAAACCGTGTCTCCCAACAATCTCAGGGGTTATATTTAATCATTATAAAAATATGATGGGTGATTCTTTAAATGTGTCCCTTAACTACTGTTAAAATTGATTCTGAAATCCAGCGTCCTCATTTTCTAGCTTCTTAGACTGTGCATATAAAAATAATATGCTATGGTTGAAGTATTAGCACAGCACATTGTCTGATTTTGCACTTTTTCTTTGTGCGATTTCTAAAAAGCTTTAAAGGATGACTGATGCCTGTACACATCCAACTACAATACACATGAAACACACTGTGTAGCATAGAAAAAACATTTTCATGCAGATTTCAAGAAGGGGAAAAATTCTCACCATATTTGAACATTGTAATTACATACATTCACTAGTTAAGTAAGCTTTATATATGTTTCCAAGACAAAAAAGCAATATTGCAACATTTCACACTCATCCATTTTCCTCTTAAAGGGTCATGGATGGCTGAAATGTGTTCATACAACATTTAATTTAAATCGGGAAAAAATGGATTATAACAAGCACAAACAACACTACAATATAGCACCATCAAAGGGCACATTACAATGCTAATCATACAGCATCTAGTACAAATACATGTATTTATCATGTAGAAATAAATAAGTAAAGAATCCACTGCAAATACATTAGAAATACACTACAGAAGAAGTCTTCAGTTGTAGTCCTGGAAGGCTGCAGTGGCTGCAGATTTTCATTCCAACCAGTTTCCTAAACAGAAACCAGTCCTTGCTGATAATGAAACTTGGAATTTAATTGTATGGCTTGTTAGTGCATTCATTCTTTCAAGACACATCTTTATCATATTGCACAGTATAATTTACTGAAAACATTATCTATTATTTTCTTCTAATTTAATTCTAAACATTCATTTAGCTATTCATTAATACAGATACTTTATGATGCATATGCACACAGTGTTAAATTGAACCAAGTTAGACGGAGAACTGGTGGTTCCTTTGTCATTTCCATTTCATTATTAGCTTGTGGCTGGTTAATTAAATGAGAAATCATTAAAACTTAAACTCAGCTGCTTAAAATTAAAATAAACAATTGAGAGTATTGAATCGTAACAAGTAAGTCAACTAAAATAACTTCAATCACCTTCTTCATTAGAACTCATTTATTTGCTGCTAAGGAAGTACATTTTTTTGGCGTTAAAAACTGCAGACACTGCAGTTCTTGAGGATCCCTGCACTAAAGGCAAGTGTCAGAAGGACTTTGGAAATGACAGATTTCAATCTGTATACATCCTAAGTCACTGTAGAAATACAGAACTGATATAAAAGTATAAATTACAGTACAAAATAAGAAAATTAGGATAAGTCTATGACATTTAGTTAGAGCACTGAAGGCTAAGAGTCCAAATAAGTATTATACAGTGTATTAGTGACAGTGTAATGTCAGTTTCTTCTATTCAAGCTTTTAAAAAAATTTAATATTAGTGTTTCCAAGAATTGCCACTCTTCTATCAAGCTTCCACAAATCCAGTCACACAAGACATTAACTTTGTTAATAACTAAATTCTCTTCTTAGATTTGGAGCACATGGTCCATTTTCTTAACAAATGATAAAGGAGCTTCAATCCATAGTGCTCCTTTCTTATTGACATGCTCTGTCATGTCATAAGGCACTTTACCCTCCAAATACATAAACTAAAACATGAATAAATACATCAAAATATTACCAATAATGTACCTCATTCTAGCAATAAAAACATGCAGTTACAGATTACTGGTCATTTAAAACTTGTGTAATGTTATCTGCATAAATATGTCTAGCTCTGCCTCAGAGTGGAATGCTGGCACAGTGCTGCCTCTCAAGGCTGTGCCATTTTCAAATGGACATGGAAACCAGCTTCTTCTATGGGGAATTTCATTGTAGTAAATGAATTACATTTTCAAAACTTCTATTTCCAATATACAATGCTCACAAAAATTAAGGGAACACATAATCATTATAGTCTAACACCAAGTCAGTTAAGTTTCAAGGATGTCGGGTTAGGAACCATAAGCAATTGTTAATCAGCTTCTCCTGCTTTAATGCAAATGAAAGTGATAACAGATGCACCGGAGAGGCAAAAGCAAGACAACTCCCAAAAAGAGGATGGTTTTGCAGGTGGTGACCACAGAAAATTGCTCTCTTCTTATTCTTCCTGACGAATTCTTCTCTAGTTTTGCACTTTGCCCTTGTCACTACTGGTACCATGAGGCGTACCTGCAGCTGATTCATGTTGCACAGGTAGTTCAGCTTCTCCAGGATGGCAAAAAGGTTTGCTGTATATCCCAGCACAGACTCAATAATAGGAGATGGGCCATTACACAAGGAGAGTTGGTAAGGGCCTTAGAAGGACATCAATCCAGCAGCAGGTCCGGTATCTGCTCTTTTGTGTGAGGAGGAACAGGTGAACTGCCAGAGCCCTACTAAATGAACTTCAGCTGGTTACAGGTGTGCATGTTTCTGACCAAACAGTCAGAAACATCCTCTAGTGGGACCTCTGCTCACAGCCCATCACAGTGTGGCTGAACTGGCAGCTCTGCCACTGGCACCCCATTCTCTTTACCAATACAGGTGCACACTAAGCACATGTGACAAACGTGAAAGAGTCAGGAGACGGGTTGGCGAACATTATACAGCCTGCAACATCATCCAGCATGATTAGTTTGGTGGTGGTTCAGTGATGGTTTGGGAAGGCATGTCCTTGGAGGGTCACACAGACCTCCACGTGCTAGGCAACAGTACATTTACTGCTGTTAGGTATCGGGATAAAATCCTCAGAGCCATTGTTAGACCTTACACTAGTGCAGGACATTGCGCAGCCTCATGTGGCCAGAGTTTGTAGGCAGTTCTTGCATGACAAAGACATTGATGTCATTGACTGCCCAAATGTCCCACATACCTGAATCCAACTGAAAACCTCTAGGACATTATTTATTTGTGCACCTGACGTTGCCAAGTAGTGCCACATACATACTGTCCAGGAGATCACTGATATCCTGTTCCAGGTCCGGAAGGAGATCCCCAGGACACCATCCACCATCTCATCAAGAGCATGCCTAGACATTGTCAGGAGTGCATACAGGTACTTATGGGCTATACACTACTGAGTCACATTATGAGTTCACGCAAGTTGGATCAGCCTATCATTTCAATTCTTGACTGATTTTTGGTGTGATATTGAATCCAGCCCTCAATGGGTTTGTGATTTTGTTCTCTTCAAATTACACAGTATTACACAATAAAGATTTTCCACTTGAATATTTTGTTCTTTGAGATCTGATGCGTTGTTTAATTATTTTGCACATAACAATGTGATTGTCTGCGATTAATCACAGACAATCATGTGATTAATTGCAATTAAAAATTTTAATCGCTGCCCAGCACTAATTATACTAATCTTGTTTCTTTAAGATTTTATTTGAACTCAAGAATGATAAAGTAGGTATGTCTTTAATTGTGGCTTGGATATGTATGCACATGCATGTATTAATAAAAATTTGATCCACTGTTAAATTATCCATTCACCTGTTTAGTAAACATTGATTATTCATTTACTTGTTTTTGAGGAGATACAAGCAGTATGGGGAAGGAAGAAAAGAAGCCAACTCTCAATGCATACTAGTCCATTGGAGAAACCTTTTCAAAACCCTCATCACATGCATGTCACCATTTCACAGGGTGCATATTTTGGTTTGAGTAGCTCCCCAACCATCACTTTGAGGTTGTGGGTTAAGTACCAAAAAAGTATGCTAATGAGGTTTTTAGCCAATCACTAAAAGTGAACCAGTATTAAATTATCTTTTCTTCTGTATTTCTTCTGTGAAGATAAAAAAGTACAAGTTTGTAATTGAACAACAGCTGCCATTGCCTTGAGAGCTAATGCATGTGCAACAATGTGCAGGTGTAATGAGCCTCAAACATAAAGGTCATGCTCGCTATCAACAGCCCCATTAGTCTCATGAATTGAACTAGGTTTTTTTTTTTACTTTATTGGCTAAGACAGCTGTAGTTTGCTTTCCAGGCAGAGAAATTGGGGCTACAATCCTGGTTCCCAGAGAGGGTAACAACATGTCGGTAGAACAGTTCATTCCAATAGAAAGTAAACTAGACACTGTAGGCCATATAGGGCACTCTCAACCTGTCCCCAAACCCACACAGTAAAATCACCAGTGTTAAATCAACTCTGTAAGTGTTAAAATTAACACTTTTGCAGTGTTTATATAATTCTCTCTGGCCAGTGTTAATTTAACTCTCATTCCAGTGTAATGAATTTAACTCTATCTCAGTGTTGTTCAATCTACTCTGTTAGTGTTAAATAAAAAACTCTCGATAGTGTTGTTTTAACTCTTACTAAAGGTGAAACTTTTAGTCAGGAGAGTAAATAAGTAACTCTAATTAGTGTTGTTTTAACACCATACATGTGTGATTCATATCTACAAAGAGTGAATGAAAAACCCTGACTGGTGCATATTTATGGGTTCATCATACATATGAAGAGTGAAAGCAAACTCTGAACAGTGTTAACATTAGGCCTGCATCCATTGGAATAAAAATTTTAAAAGTCTAATAAGTTGATATTTTAGTAACATTTCTGGACAAAAGAATTTCAGTTAAATTTTTCTTGTCTTGTCTTAAGGGTTTAAAAATGTTAGTAAATCAAATCTACACATATTTTACTTTTTTTATTGAGCAAAAAAAAAAAAAATCTGGGCTTTTTAAACAAGCCTCACCTCATCTGAATCATTATGTAACTGTCCTCAGAATGTCAACAATACAAACATTTTGTATTTGACTAAATACAACTTAAATAACTTACTGTCTGTAATTACACTCGGACATAAATCCAGTATAAAAGTTTATATCAAACAATGGAGAAACACCACATATATGCTGTCATCTGGTCCATATGAACACTAAAGATCAAACGGTCTATAAAAACGCAAACTCTGCAACTCAATGACAGCTTCTTTTTCTTCTCCATCACATAAAGTCAAGGCATGGTAATGCTCATTGAAAGAAAGTGTTACCAGAGAATTCACCAGAAAATAGATACTATCACGCATTAACAGAATTTGTGTGATTCTGGAAAAGACTGGAAGCTTGTGCTGTATCTCATTACAAACAATAAGACCGATTCGATATTCTGCACCATCAATTTTAACCCAATTAGTGCAACAGACATTTTCATTCTGTGGAATTGAAAGAGACATAACCAATTCATCAACAACACCAGACTCTTCAAAACGGTACAAAGACATTGGAACATATTCTTTACGTTGGAATGTCAATGTGTCCCAATGATACCCAATAGCCATCTGGTGTTTTTTGGCTAAAGACTTGGTGATGTTTTTAAAGTTTTTGAGAGTGTTTAGAAAAGCTTATCCTTTGCTTCAAATCTTATACTCCAAGTGTGCAAAAGAGGACCAATTTTCCTAATGCATGATGGGTAATGTATCATGAAATGATGTTTGGGAATTAAATTTCGGTCTGGGTACAATAGCTTAAAAAGTTGGTGGTGACTACAGTCATCCCATAAGTAATGCTTGGTGAAAAAATAATGTTCATTATTTGTAACAAAAGAAGCATTAAGTTCCAGTTTTGATTTGCAAGTGGAACAACATCCCCAAACAGCGAGGGGGTGTTCCTTACATGGCATAGAGTTTGAATTGAATTCAAGCCCAAACTGTTTCCAGTGTGGTCCAAGTTCACATTTGTTGGAAGGTTTTTACGTTCCATGTAACCATAGTTATATGAATTGATACACGACAGAAGCTCTTGGTTTGAGAGAAAATGTTCAGTCAAATAGGCAAGCAACAACTTGAGCTCATACTGAGCCACTCCTTCAAGGACATTATGCATGATGTCAAAGGAAAAATTGTTGCACACATGAAAAAACTGTAAAGTGTTTAGTGCTGAATTTCTCTTGACCCCATAAACATTGTTAAGCTGTGGGTCTGATTGAAGAGTTTCACAATGTATTTGGAAACTTTGCTCATCACACATTATGACCCTGTGATCATCCTCGCAAAATACATCTTGAGCACCCTATTTACTTATCAAACACAATCGATAAAAATAGTGGCTACTGAAGGACTCTGTAAAGCTAAGAATGGAGTGAAGTCCTAAGTTATCGCCTGTAATTTGACATATTGTTCCATATGTTCTTTCAGATGATATAGGCAAATACACTCCTTCACTCTCAAGAGTTTTAAGGTCCAAAAGCAAGGGCTCAAGAATCAAATCAAAGCCGTGTTTCTTAATATCTAAAGAATGAAACAGAGACACTAAATGAATGTTTAGTACTGACGAATTAAATTGTGGGGGTAAATTTCACAAAACAAAATACTGACATCCTACTTTGTGAATTCCATGTTTTGAGCCAAGGGGATTGGCTGTTTCAAATTCGTCATAATAATGCTGTATTTGTAAATAATCTGAGCATTGAGAGAACAGTGGGTGGGTTTTACAATAACTTCCATCCCTGAAGTCTTTGTATAAATTTGGAATGGATGCGATGCCTGCTTTGGTCATATTACAAATCTCTGGGTTTCTGAACATGAATTTCAAACTCTCTAAAACAGGAATGTATATAAATGTATCATTAACAGGCACCTGGCAATAAGTAGCCATCCTTTTGTTCCATCTACTATCATACCTAACACCTAAAACTATTTCAACAGCTGAACAATTCCCCATTTTTCAGTAAAGTAACTATTTCTTTTAGGATCTGTATTAAAAGAAGCAAAGGGGTGTTCAAAATCATTTAAACTATGTTCTATTTCTGACTTTAAAGAATCGTTCACTTGAAAAGCAGAGAGTACTCTGTGCTGAATCTCAGAGTGTATCTCAGTTACCAGTCCCTCTAGATCACAAACAATTGATGATACTACATTACTGGAAGCACCACTTCCTTGTAGTTTTGCAACAATATCTGCACACATGTTTTTCACATCACCTGGTGAAAAACCAGACTCACTGTTCTCAAGATTCTCTGCATCTAAAACGGACTCATCACCTAAAGTACATGGTGTCTCTGATGTATTGTCTTTGGAAGATAAATGTTTATTTTCATTCACAATGCTTTCAGGGATGTACTGGGATGGATGACTAGTGTCTAAATGTTTTCTAAATCCAGAAGAAGTGCTAAATTGTTTTATGCATGTTTCATGTCCACAAATCAACTTGAATTTTACAGTGGGATAAAAGGCATGCTTGAACCTTAAAAGTGAAATGAGTGACTGACTAGATGTATATAGCGCTTTGCATTTAAAACAAGATGGCATTCTCAGCTGCTTTACAAATATTAGTCATTCAGTAGTTTAGCGCAAAGCTCTTTTACTCTTGGGGACTCTCTCGTCTTGCCTACATCAATTTTGTAGATGGTTGTTTGAATGAAAGTGTAGAAGTTTATGAGTGCATTGTCATATGTTAAATTAAAAACAAAGTGAGCTTTGAAAAGCTCATCGAATGCACTGAGGGAACCAACCACCTGACAGGGGATGAGATTTTTGTCAAGGACTACATAAAAGTTGTCAATCTGGTCTTGGCTTCTTTCTACAGCAAGGAGGTATGGCTGCCGTCCTTCTCTTTGCTGAACATGTTCATTAATGCTGTTGCAAGACTATAAAGAAACAAGAAAGCATTACATTAATCAACTAGGCCTACTAAGAACATGGGATCTACAAAAACAGTTTACACACACCATTACCTTATGATACACAACAAGGCGATCAGCAGCATCAGCAGCACTGATTTTGGCAGTTGTTTTGCCTCCCGGTTGAGGTGGAAGGAGATGAACGAGCAAAAGAAGAGTGGCCAAGTCACTGTCCCATTCTGACAATAACAAAGATGAATTAATGAATTAGCCTTAGCCCATCATATACATTTGTTGACACACATGTCTTACTGTATAACTAAAAAATACTAAAATCTCTGTTTCTGATATAATAATAAGGTAATAGTATACGGAAATACAACTTACTGCAATTGTCTTCACCGATTGTCCGTTTTCTTGCTGATGAGATGAGGGAACGCACAGCAGGAGTTATAGTCAAGCCCATGGCTTCCTCAATGATTCCTGGCTTAAATACAGTGTCCCACTTTTCCAGCAATGTATTAGCTGTTTCAGGATTGAAGAGGAGTGTGAAGTCTTGGTTAACCTTTAAAACACCAAAAACATGCATATCAGGACCATTAGTTAATTTCACATTATTATTTTCACATTATGCTAATCACTGGATAAACCTACCAGTCCTTTGGTGTCTAAAAACCGGGGAAATGTTTTCAGAATATCCATGGTTTTATCTGGGTCATGGACAAGTCCATGTCTGTGATGGAACGTTTCCTTCATCTTAAAGAAGATCTGACCTTCTTCAGAAGTATGGCGAAGCAAGGCAATGGCCTCTCTCACTGTGTCTTCATCAAGGTGCTCTTCAGGGTTGATGGATCTCTTCAAGGAAGGTCCTCCCAGGTCAGAGCTAGCTGTATCACCCTTAGCAGCACGAGGAGATGTATTCCTCTGCACCGTCTTTAGTCGCCAGGCAAGGTAGCCAGTTCCGCTGTCAACATCATAGAAGTGCTCCTGCACAATTAAGAAACAAAAGATTCACTTATCACTGTGATCACAGTCAAAGCAAAATACACAATAGAGTTCAAAAACAAGTACACTCACATAGCCCTTCTTTGAGTGTGGATCTCGCAATTCTGGAAAAAGTGTCACAATACCAAGGGCATACTGCTCTCTTTGGTTCCGTGTAGGAATCTGCCTTAAAATGACTGAAAGGATTTCAAAAGAAAGGTGTATTTATCCAGTATTTTAAGATCAACAGCTGGTACATCCCAAATACTGCCTGACTGCATAATTATGCAAAGCATAGGGAATATTAAGGTTAAATTGAGATCAAATTACATAGGGGAAAAATAAATGGACTTACTCATGCATCTCTACCATGTGTCCAACCAGTATGTTGACAAGAACACGCCTTGTTTCACTTGTCAGAGTGTTTTTGGACCTGTACTCAGCAAGTATGGCATCGCCACCGGCTTTGTGGTTTAAGTCAGCAAGGACAACCTTCAAAACAACTCAAATACATGAGTTCTGAATTCAGTATTTAAAATTGTTAACTGATTAGATGTGATTAACAATATAGACTTTAAGTAACTTATACAAATGTAGAGAGAGACCAATGTTATAACTAAAGGGCACATAATATGACCATATGGCAAAATTTGACAATTCTAACAAACAAGGCAAGACAATGACATTTATGTTTTGATTCTGTAGGATTAAAAAGAATGCAAATGCAATGCAGAGATAAAATTTAAAACCTCTTTGGCAGCAGCTGCTGAATCTTCTAATTTTTTGGACCTCTTGGCCGGATGCTCTGGTGTTTGGACTAGGTCACTTGATGAACGGTTAGATAAGGACAAAGTATCAGTGCAGGAACTGCTTCCTGGAGCTAACATCTCCAATTCTGGAAGGAAAAATAAGCATTCTAAGAGATTAGGATATGACAAAATGAAAGAGAAGAGAACCAAACCTACCAGTATTGTTGTCTCTGACTGTTAACATCATGTCAGGTTTTGCTTGAAGTAAATCATGTAAAATGTCCTCCTCAATCTCAGTTTCAGTGTCATCATAAATACGAAGAACTGTCCCTGAAGGCAGTCCAAATTTATTGTGAACTAAAAATGAAGAATGAAAATTACTCCAAGCATGAAAAAAGCACTACAGCAAAGAACTCAAATCAGATAAGGAAACTTACCTTCATTTATGAAGTCCACATATGTAAATCCATCTTGAAGCTTGATGAATTTTTTGGAGTTCCAAAACTGAACTTTAACAAGCATGTCTTACACCTGAATGAGAAACAGTAAAAATCGTACAAAATGAGGACAACTTGCGTTTAAAATAAATATTGCGTATGCACAACATAAAAAAAATCTCTTTAGAGCTTTGTGGATTTGTTTTTTCTGTTTTATTAACTTTTTTTTTCTGTTTTTATGTAACTTGTATTATGTTACATAAACGGCTCTTGGACAGGAGACATTCGCGACCAGCATACAGGACTTTTCCAACCGGCCAGTCCGCCACTGCACTTAACCATGTCACGCTAAAAAGTTTTAAGTATATGCCAGTTAAATGTATTTCTCGTAACACACTCACTACACATACATGCATTTAAATGCAAATTAGTCAGCGTTAAAATGGAAGCCCGATTTTTACCCTGTTTTCATGTCTGCTTCAGTGGTGTTGGCTAGACAAATGTACTTAGCCTAGCTTTAAAAGAAGCCACGAAAACTTGCTAGATATAAAATAAAGGCACAGACAAGTACAGTGGAACCTCGGTTTGCGAGCATAATTCGTTCCAGAAACGTGCTCGCAATCCAAAGCACTCGTATATCAAAGCGAATTTCACCATAAGAAATAATGGAAACTCAGATGATTCGTTCCACAACCCAAAACTATTCATATAAAAATGATTAATACAAAATATAAAGTAAAAATACATAAAACAAATTAACCTGCACTTTACCTTTAAAAAGAATCATGGCTGGTGTGAGTGAGTTTCTAAACTCATGTGGGATTCCACCCAACGGGACGACACGCGGAAGAGTGTCCCAAAGCAATCGCAGTCTCCCAGCGCTGTAGCAGTTCGCCGTATAAGCGCATTTAAAAAGATCACAGACATGCTATAAGCGCCTGCCGTCAATGGGTGATACAAGGAACATTATAAAGATCCCGCTACAATAAATAACAGCGTTGTTGCTGTTTCAAGCTGAAGGCGACTGGTGTTGTTAAAGTACTGAGACTCAGCTTCATGTTTTGGGGCGCAAGATGGGGACTCGCACTTCACAGCACACACGTGTGCGCGCGCACACACACACACACACACACACAGTCACAATGCTGTAGTAAACAGTATATGCTTGTACGGATGTTGACTATATGAGTGAGGCACACAGACTCAGACGGAGAATAGGAGAAAAGTGCCCTCAAGAGAAAAGAGAGAGAGAGAGAGAGACGTGCTGCGCGTGAGCAAGAGAGATAAGAAGAGAGAGAGAGAGGCGAGTGCGAGCGAGATAAGGAGAGAGAGAGACGCACTGCGCGCGAGCAAGAGAGATAAGGATAGAGAGAGAGAGGTGAGTGCGAGTGAGCGAGCGAGATAAGGAGAGAGAGAGACGCGCTGTGCGAGCAAGAGAGATAAGGAGAGAGAGAGAGGCGAGAGCGAGCGAGATAAGAAGAGAGAGAGAGAGAGAGAGAGAGACGCGCTGTGCGAGCAAGAGAGATAAGGACAGAAAGAGAGAAGAACCATCAGCTCAGTTGTGATCACATGACACTCAGCAGACAAAGTGTATCCATACTGCTCGTATTGCAAGACATCGCTCGTTTATCAAGTCAAAATTTATTAAAAAATTTTGCTCGTCTTGCAAAAGACTCGTAAACCAAGTTACTCGTAAACCGAGGATCCACTGTACTGGAATTGTAATACTATTGAAAGTTAATGTTGGATTACCTGCGTAATTTAAGTTATGGCGAAAACGGGTCGAAAAAAATAAATGAAATTCATGACAGCATATATGAAGATGATATAAAAATAAACAGTGTTCTATTTTAATGCATTTACTTCATGTGGTGTTCTTCAGAATCGTAAAATGGCACCTAAAAGAGAAGTACGATAACAATTAACTATTTCAACTAGGAAGGTAATACTGTTAAAACAATTAACATGCAGCAAATTTCACAACAAATTGTACATACTTATTCCTAAAACCATAAATTAAAGCAAAAACCAATCGACATATGGATTATTTCTTTACCTCTGTAATTTCACCTGCCTTAGAACTTGTCTTGACTTGTCTTCCCCGCCTAATGAATGGGAGGAGCTTCAATTAACTTCTGGCCAGTGTTATCTGATTGGAATACACTATAAAACAACTCACTTACTGGTGACTTTTCAACTATGTTGGTGTTAATAACATTTTAATAAACACTAGAATCAACTCCAGGCAACTCTGACATGAGTAACACTGGAAATTCAACACTAGCAATTTTGCTGTGCACAATAACCGCAAGCAGACTCAAAAGAATATAATTCAAGGTAGAAATCAATATAGCAGAACAAAAGGAAAAATGGCAAACCTACTGTCTTTACAGACTCGTTACTAATAAATACGGGCAGCCTGATGCTTTTATCCACATCAATAACAACACAATAAAAGTTTCACCTTCATTATAATGTTCAGATTTTCTTCTTCTTCCTTCCATTTGAAGCCTTGTTCGATTAACCTCCCCACTTCAAGTTAATCAGTTTATTGATATTTAGCCATGGCCAGAAACCACAAATGGTTAAGTCTCCAAAATCACTTGTGTGGTCAGTAATACAGCTGGTGTTGTGTAGTGGCCAAGGCTATGGACTTCAAACCCTGAGGCTGTGAGTTCAAATCCCACTACTGACACTGTGTGACCATCAGCAAGCCACTCATGTGCCTTTGGTCTAACTGGAAAAAAGAGAAAAAATGTAACCAATTGTATCTCTCAAGTGTTGTATAAAGGTGTCAGCCAAATAATAATAGAATATGCTTTGAACCTCCTTGGGTCATTCTGTTATAGCTCCCTCGAGTAGTCTTAGGTGTTTGTAATCCTAGAGCCCAACCTTTTATTATATAAGAAACACAACATGCTTTGAAATGCCTAAGGTCATTCTATTAAAGCTCCTTCTAATGGCCTCAGGTATTTGTATTCCTATAGCCCAACATTTTGTTAAAGGGCCTCACAATCCCCATTTTACCTCCCTGTTATTAGGAGTTACAGGGAGATTAGTGCATAATAGTGGAGTCTCTCTGTTTTCCCTAAGGTTACTGGGAAACCTTTGACCCCTCAATCTTGGTCTCTTGCTTTGCTTCCATTACACCGTTTCTATCATGTACAATCCTGCTATCCCAGTTCCAATGGATCCCACCTCTGCAACACATAAAATAATAATGAAACAAAGCTTTTATTTGTATATTTAAATTTGGGTCTATTTTTAATCATTATACCTTAACTGGTTAATTTAAAATATTTTAGAGACCTTACTCCTTTTTATTAATTTCTATAGAGCCTGTCTAAAAGATACTGTAAATACTGATATATTATTCAGATTAAGAAGGCATGGATGAAAAGCCTATTAGGTATAAATCAGGAAATACCTCTGGACATAATGTTACTCCAGTGTGTTGTTAGCCTTTATTTTAAAATGTCATCTTAATTTAGCATGACATCCCCATGAAAATCAATAGATCTTGTACTTGGAAACCAAGAAGTATTTTCACCAGTTCTACATGTTGATTATTATATACATTTATATTCTGGTAATAATAGTCAAGATAACTTACTTAGAGAAGAGCACCATGATGTACTGTGTGCATTGTAATCACTACAGAGTGACCAGATAAGGGACATTTTGAATTAATTTATTGAACCACCTTAATATGGTGAAGAGTAGAGCCTGTAGAGTGAAAAACAGTGGTTCGTCCTGGATGACTGCCACATTCTTGCTCATACCCATACTTACCATCATTCAGATCTGGGAGTACAATATGCTGCCTTAGTGTAAATTCAGATGCTTCTTTTTTATTTGGCACCTGACTAAGTTGTTTTGTTAGGTGCTATAACTATGTTTTACAAAGTTTAATTACTTTATGAAAATTTAATTACCTTGGTGTTAGTGAGCATGGGTGAGCAATAGCATCCCACAAAGTGCTGACTCCTGCTTAGCAAAGTTACCCTTTTTTAACTACACTCTGTGTTTTTTCCATTTTATTAGCTTTCCTTTCTCTTTGTATCCTAGTACCTTGGAGAAACAATGATGTGGAAACAGGGGAAAACATGCAGATTCCATACAGATAGAGTGATGTATCCAAGAACAACATTACTGTGTGCTTTTTACTGGATTCCTACATTCCTCACAAATGTTTCATAAGATACAAGGTTAAAAAGCCTAGTGAGATAATGCAGAGATATATGTTTAATAAAATTAAACAATGAAAAAAGAATTCCTTTAAAAGAATATTTCAAATAGAAAATCTATTTTATATTGAAAGTACTTCAGACTTGAGTTTGGTGGGCTGATGTTCCCTTTGGAATTTGTTGCTGGCTTGAAGTTTATTGTGATGTTGACAGGATAGGTCCTACAACTTTGTAGCTGAATAAGCAGAGTCAAAAAATTAGTGAATGAAATAAATGTAAAAATGCTGAATCCAAATATTTTGAAAAAAAAGAGCCATAAAGTGAACATAGTTAATCCACATTTTAATTTCTTAAATGATTTAAATAAATGGCTCAAAATTATACCATTCATCTTGCATTACAATAATTTGTAAAATGCCTTTGTTTGTCATAGTGTTTGTAAATGCTAAACTAAAAATTATATTTTTAAAGTGTTTTTTGATATAATTATTTACAGTGGCATGCAAATGTTTGGGCACCCCTGCCTAAAATATCTTTTACTGTGAGTAGTTTAGTGAGCAGAAGATGCACTGATCACCAAAAGGTATAAAGTTAAAGATGACATATTTCATTTCACCATTTTATGCAAGATTAGTGTATTTTTACTGACTTTTTAAAAATGAGGTAAACAACTTTTTTTTTCAGAAATACATTTGACATTTAGAAGACAAAAGACGCTGGTGGAGATGTGTGAACGGCTTTAAGAAGCGATTTAAGGTAGGACGGATCTACGAGTTTTTTCGTAGGCTCTGGTAATTCTACTGTTAAACAGGTATCTAAACTTTGGCAGATATATATATATATTATATATATTGTGGCACGCGGCTGGGGGTGGTACCCAGCCAGGATGCCCAGGAGGACCGGAGGAGGGCTTGTGCCTCCTCCAGACCACGAGGGGGCGACCACCCTGGTTGTGTTGGGGGCCACGGGTAGAGGGCTTGGAAGTCCAACCCTGTAGGGGCCCGTGGTCACCGCCAGGGGGCGCCCCAATGCCTTGGGAGCCCTGGACCTCAGCACTTCCGCCACACCAGGAAGTGCTGGGGGGAAGAGGAACAGGGACACCTGGAGGGCTTCCGGCTACACAGCTGGTGCTTCCGCCACACGGGGGTGTGTCGGCGGAGGCTCCTCAGGAAGCACCTGGAGCCCATCCGGGGGTGTACAAAAGGGGCCGCCTCCCTCCATTCGATAGCGAGAGTCGGGTGGAAGTGGATGGAGCTCGGAGGAGAGGAGTGGAAGCGATCTGAAGACTGAAAAAGGCATACTGTTGTGCGGCCAGGACTTAAAGGGGTGATTGGTGCTGAGGCACTGGGTTTGTGCACTTTATTGGATATAATTGTAAATAAACATGTGTGTGGTGAAACCACCATGCCTACCTGTCTGTGTCTGGGCTCTACACCACAATGGCATCCCAGGTGGGACTCTCAGCCTGATACAAGGTGGGGACCCCAAAAAAAAAATTTTGTGACCAGTCCAGATCAGCAGGTTAGCCCACACACGCGCTGCGGGAGTGGCACACACACAACGCCGCAAGAGCAAATCGCCTCATGGACCGCCACTGGTCCACCTAAGTACCATATTCCCCTGGTGCGGGGAAACGACAAAAGACATTGCCGGACTGCAGCGGGCTCCAATAGGCATGCTGTAGATGAGGACGGCAGCGCGGCGAGGACGGTGCCACAGAGAGATGGGACCTGGGAGGTAAGTGCCCTGCCCCATGATGAACGGCCCTGCGGGGGCACACTTACCTTTGGTGTTCCAGGCAGGGACTGCCCGGATCCGCACCAGTGGCATAGCATGCCGATCCTTGGGCTGTCGTCGGCGTCGAGGCGGCAGCGCAAGAGGCCGCAAGGAAGGAGTCGCTTAAGCTCAACAGGCCACAGCAGCTGCGAAGCTGCTTGAAGCCACGTCACCGCACTAGGAGAAACAGAGCCAAAATGGCCAAGGACCGGAAGTCTCACTCCGAGTCAGGCACGGGATTGGTTGGTGTGTCTGGTGTGCCCGCCTTTGATTGGATGGAGGCGGGTGCCAGGAATGTCAATCCCGTGCGGAAGAAGGACCTGATGAGGCCGGAGGAAAGGCCTCCGCAGGGGGTGGCCGGCGGATGTGCCTGAGTGGAAGGTAAGACAGCCGTCAGATGACCCTTTGTGCTTGCCAGCAGTTCTGCATGAGCTGGAGGAATGCCTGCAGCCCGCAGAGTCACTTTTACAGGTAATGCGCGTCATCCGTAAAGGTTTGAAGGAGCTGGAGGTGAAGGTGATCACGTCCGTGAAGACGCTGAGACAGTGGGTGGATCAGTGTGGCGCTGGAGTCTTCAGCCGGATGGACGCGGCGGGGAAGGTAAGTGAGGCCGTCCCCGTAAAGAATAAGGGAGAATCTGCCAAAATTGGCCGTGATACAAAAGACCGGCATCGAGTAGGCAGTTCTCCGACAGTGGATGCGGCGCTGAATGCTGTGCGCATGATGAGGGGAGAGACACCGAGAGGGCTTGCAGGACACGGGCTGTTGTATGCCCCAGGTCCTAGCGCCCTATGTCCCGAGTCAACGGCAGTCTCGCGTTGCTCTAAAGTGACGCAGACGGGAAGGAGTCTCTTTCTGTGCAATAAGGAGACTCAGACCGTCATGGCGTCCCAGAGTGATAGGAGGAATCGAGGGGAGAATGCCGGTTCCTCCGATAGGAAGGGACATGTTGCTGGATGCACATGTCCAAGAAATGGCCGTCCTCTGCGGAGGCAGAGGGAAACCCCAGGGCAGGTGGGGGAGCCAACTGTGAAAGCAGAACCGTTAGTAGCAAACGGACAGTCATGAAACCTGCGGAGGAGGTGCTGAACAGACAAGTCGCGGGGTGCTGGTAGGGGGGGAGAGCGCTGCCCATACGTAAATCAGAGGGACGCCCGGTGCTGGTGTCCAGGCAGTGCTTCTGGCCCTCTCTTTCGTTTCATTTCAGGACCGGAGCCCCGACATGCAGTAGGACCTGCCCCGTTGGGGACCTGCCCTCCTGCCATAGGCTGCTTCACAGGAGGACTCTCCACCGGTGATAGGGCAGGCTGGCAGGGACTATGGAGGCGAGAGTGGCGCAGACCAAAAGGGCACGACGGCCTCAGCAGGGGTGCCGAAGTGGTGCGTTTCAGGGTGCCATCTTGGACCCTGGATATGTAGTAGGACCTACTCCGAGGATGTACTGCCCTCACGGGATGTGTCGCTCGGACCGACGAGTCTTCGCTGGCGGTGGGGCAGTGTGGCACGCGGCTGGGGGTGGTACCCAGCCGGGATGCCCAGGAGGATCGAAGGAGGGCTTGTGCCTCCTCCAGATCATGAGGGGGCGAACGCCCTGGCTGTGTTGGGGGCCACGGGTAGAGGGCTTGGAAGTCCAACCCTGTAGAAGCCCGTGGTCACCGCCAGGGGGCGCTCCAATGCCTTGGGAGCCCTGGACCTCAGCACTTCCGCCACACCAGGAAGTGCTGGGGGGAAGAGGAACAGGGACACCTGGAGGGCTTCTGTCTACACAGCTGGTGCTTCCGCCACAGGGGGGTGTGCCGGCAGAGGCTACTCAGGAAGCACCTGGAGCCCATCCGGGGGTGTATAAAAGGGGCCACCTCCCTCCATTCGATAGCGAGAGTCGGTTGGAATTGGACGGAGCTCGGAGGAGAGGAGTGGAGGCGGTCTGAAGACTGAAAAAGGCATACTGTTGTGCGGCCAGGACTTAAAGGGGTGATTGCTGAGGCACTGGGTTTGTGCACTTGATTGTATATAATTGTAAATAAACGTGTGTGGTGAAACTTGCATGTCTACCTGTCTGTGTCCGGGCTGTACACCACAAAATATATATATATAGTGAATAAGGCGCTATATAGGCACCCGACTGGCACAGATTCACACTGAGGCACGTATAAAAGGGACAGAAATCTTTTATTTTTCTTCACCTGTGGGGCACGTTTTCCCTGTGAACCCCACGGGCATTACAAAGTCCCAAATCACCTTAATATCCACACAGCAGTCCTTCCGCTGGCACCAAAACTTCTTTCAGGTAACGTCCTCTTCCTCCCGATTCTGGCTCTGAGTGGTGGTTGCTGGCTCCTTTTATGGCCCTCCCGGGAGTGCTCCTGGTGCTTGCTCACCTGTTCCCCATCGCACTCCCGGGTGGGGCCGATAATTCGAGCAGCTGGGCTCAACGATCCCAGCCACGCCCCCTGGCGGCCATCCCAAGTCCCCACAGGGTTGTGGAGCTCCATCTCCCATGAAACTCTGCGGGAAACTGAGGCATCATTGTCAACCAGGGAGGCTGTCACCAAGTGTCCCAGGGGAGGTACTGCTGCTCCCCCGGAACATAAACAGAAGGGGCGTCCCGGCTGGGCATGGGTAATGCATCCTATGGATTGTTCAACTGTTTTGATAACTGCACCTCATAACAAAATTAATTAGTTTTAGAAATATCTCACCGCCATCAAATAGAGACCTAAGGATATGATCAAGGAACTTCCTGCAGAGATATAGTCAAGGAAAACTGATGAAGATGTAATTGTGTTGAATGATTGATAGGGTTGGCAAAAAAAAAAACTGATTGTCAGGATGAAGGCACTGGTTACCATGTTAGGTCTACAAAGTGAAAGTAACAGTATTCTGGAAAGTATGAATAGCTTCCAGAGCTTGTCTTGCATCATCATAGGTCATGGATGTTGAACCATGTGTGAGCTTCAGGCAAGCTAAGGTAGGTAAGAAATGTTTTTAATCCTGCCTTCAGGGCACATTTTATGACAGGACTCATCTTCATCATATTTTAGGCTGTGTATGGAGAAAAACCTGGGAATATGTATATGCCTTTACCTTCAAGGGACAGAGTTAGATTCTTCCTAGTCTCTTTAATGACTAACAGTCTATTCGCGTAACTGAGAAGCCTTATTATAAGAGATTTCAGTAGTTTGGTGTCAGCTCTATGCATATGTGACATCTCTCTACATTCAGAGCATAGTCTTGCAAATAAGAAATATGCTCAACACAGTTCTTTGAGAAACAGGATGACATTATTATTTTCTGCATTCTCACAGAGTCCTGGTATTGGGATGTTTTTTCTCTGACTGTGACCCTATAATTAAGTCAGTTTGGAGGAAACTGTAGTTACTGTAGCTAATATTCAAGTTACTTTAACTTGTTTTCATAACCTTCAACTTTGCACATAAATTTACAAAATTCTTTAGATATTTATTTTTTTCTTCTTTCAGCTCAGTTATATAGAGATGGAGAGATGTGAGGTCTTTTTGAAAGCTTTAGTGTAGCATATACAGTACTGTGTTTTGTTCAAACATTAACTTTTTCAACTCAGACTAAAACTGTTTCAACTTAGACTGCTTCTAATGTGGCATCTTTGGTTTCTTCAGAATGCAACTCGGTGCAGGGAACCTTTTTCAGTTGACTGGAATAAATCTTCGTGAGATCTACTTCCATTTGGCATGTTTGCAACCTGATGTTTAAGGTAAGTTATAGTGCATAGTTTTTTCAGTTCTGGGAGTATTTAACTTTTTTTTAAAGAAAGGGGGTTAAAAATGGGTGTCCAACAGGAGCTAATCTAACTTTTGTTTATCAAGCGGCAAGGGTCACGTGAATTCCCCTTTGTTGGAAGGCACTTAAAAACTTCAAGTACATAATAATGTCTCATTGTCCAACAAAACATGCAAAGGGATAAAGTATTATTATTAAAGTTTTTTTTAGCCCATTATTTTTCCAAATAATAATTTTAATTAAGGAGGTCCTCTTACAGCATACAACAGTTTGAAGCTTTGTTGTTTGTTTAGTGCATAACATCCTGTATGAAATGTCATTTTTTTCAGATTAGGTCACTATGATGATACAGTATTTTGTATCACTTCCTCTCTGCAACAGTGACCTGGGTACAGATACTCATCCTGTACATATTAGTTTGAAGTCTGCACGTTCGTATCCTGTTCTGAAAGATGCAGTACTCAAAGGAAAATAAGTATATTCTCTTACATGATCCCATGTGAAAAGGGGCTGCAAAAAAGGTTAAGATGTGCAGCCTTTATAAATGAATTTTCTGTAAATTAAGCTTGGTGGTGTTTAAGGGATGCATTTACTTCTTCAACACTCGATATTGTATGGTTGTATGGTATGTGGGCATTTAATTAAGCAACTTGCAGAATAAAAACAAACAAAAAAACATTAACTCACAGAGCCTTCACGCCAGCTGGTGTGGCTGCAGCAATAGCTTCATGGAGTTCCTGCTCATGCTTCTTGGTGTATCTTACTGTAGACTTATTAAAGGAATACTCCACATCAAAACTATATTTATTAAAATGTTACATATGCCATGTTGTTTGTAGTGATGAACAAGAAAAACATTTTATATGCATGTTTTTTAGAGAGAGTACATCTTGAATATTCAAACTCAACATTGCCCAGTGGTGACAAATTGTGGACAACAGCAATCAGTGTGAAAAAAGTCTACAGAAAAAGGAAAAAAAAAATTCTCATGTAACTCTTGTATAATCTGCATGTCCAATGTCCATTCATATGGTCATAACATTCAAAATGTGCATATTATTTGCTAAAATATTGATGAGTTATTTCCTAGAAAGTTTGTCTTCACAGTAAACAGGAAAGATGTCCTTCCCACAATGCTGTGCATTTAACTTGATGATCTGTCTCTTCCCCACATTCATTAGTTGAAAGTCCTGTCTTTAATTTAAATGCACTGCAATGTAGAGAAGAACAAACCTTGCAAAATAATTTCCACTTAACTGATACCAAACCTACAAATCATGAACTTGCAAATTCCAAGGGCTAACTGCATAACTAGCAGAAAGGTAGAGCCATTATACTGTATATAGCATCATTTTTAAGTCACTAAAGATGAGTCTGATTAGAAGGTCAGATGGCCAGGGAAGACAAAAAAAATAAAACACCAGCCATGACAAAAGGCAGTGAAAAAAAAAATCATATTTACAGGGTTTCCAAGGTCAAAAGACCACACAACCACCATTGTGCATTCTATCTAACATAAATGCTCTTAAGAAGTTCCATGTTGCTTTTTCAAACTTCATCCCAGAGTATTTGATGCAGTGGGTCTCGTGGATAATTGGGATAACATAATGGTGGCAGATTCATTAAAGAGTATGATAGTTCTATGCATATCTAGTTTTTTAAGGGTAGAACTAAAATGTAGCTATGAAAAGGCAAAATTAAAAAAGTGGGTTTTAGGATTTTTTTTGAAATTATTTATTTTATTTAAATTATGGTATTAGCCTAGCATATCTCTATTAATAAAGTTTTAGAGATTTTTGGTGCCTATCAGCAAAAGGTCACCTTACCACTTATGTTTCACACTTGAAATAATAAGCAGGCCACTATTAGAAGATCTGGGGTTATGACTTGCAATTTAAAGGAGGCAAATATTTCAAAATACAGGAAGCAGCGAGATTGTTTAAAACTTTATATACTATTAGTAGTATTTTAAAATCAATTCTTATGGACACAAGTGACCACTGTAATGATAATAAAACTGAGATGTACTCAGTTTTTTTTCTGGTTAAGATTCTTTCTGCTGAATTTGGAATTAATTGCAACTAACTGAAGTCTTTCTTGGGTAGTCCAGTTGGGATTGCATTACAGTAATATAGTCAACTAAAAACAAAAACATTAATTAATTTCTCAGTATCTTGCAATGTTTAAAGAGGTCTTATTTTTGCAAAGATCCAAATAAGGAAAAATGCAGTCCAAGTAAAATGGTTAATGTGCAATTTTAAGTTTAGGTCAGAATCAATGATTACACCTAACTTCCTTACTTCTCCCTTGATTTTTAATGCTAAAGTTTGTTTTTAAGACTTTCATTATTTCTATTTTTTGCCAAAAACTTAGACTTCTATTTTCTTTAATACGCTTCTGGAAATAACTACTCATCCATTTAGAAATATAAGGAAGACATTGGATTAAAGAGCCCACCTTGTCAAAGTCATCAGATCAGGTACTATATATTAAAGCTGTGTGTCACCCACACAACTGTGGTAGTTCACCAGAGATGCCTTAAGTCAGTGCTTATCCATTAACTAACCGGCTCATGTTGTTGAGCTTCACTTTGGTATAACCACATCTTGAAAATTGTGTAAGTTTGGAGGTCATTTGACCTTTTCATTTTGGATCATTCTGGCTTTTGGACGTTTTGGCTGCTTTTGATTTCTCTTTTCATGTTTTGTTTTCATTGTGTTGCCTTTTTAGGGGCCAGAATTTAGTAATTAGATTTCTTTTTTTGGTAAATTTTGTATTTTTTTTATTCTTGGTTTTTTGACTTTTAATCTTTGATATTTACTCTTTGTTTAATACATTTTTGTTATTTAAAAAGAACTGATAATTTTGTTCATTAGGCCAAGGGTTTTTAACAGCTTCCTTCTCCTTACTGAGACTTTTAGAGTAGACCTTTTGGGATTGTGAGCCCAAGGTCTTGTGAACAATTTAGCAAATTTTGTGTAAGTTTTGGGCCCTGAATTTTAAGGACACTTAGTTTTGCATCCTAAGTACTGAAATGAAAACTGTGATAACCACATGGAATTGGCATTTCAGCCTTTCCCTTATGTGAGTGTTTTAATCATTTAAAATCAGACTTCTCCTCAAACTATGACATCCTATGTTAATGCCTCTAAAACAATATATAAAATAACTCAACAGAAGAACATGTTTCCCTGTGCTTAACTTTAACTGACATCTAATTTACTTGAAGTTAATGTACAGCAAAGTATGAATCCAAAACACAAACAGACCAGTAATGTGTTCTACTATAACAACATATGATAACTAAACCATCTTTTATTGTAATTCACCTGATAAAATATTGCTTTTTTTGATGAAGTCTGCTCCATTTTGTGTCAATGTTTGCATGGTCATGGACATATTGGTTGCTATTGCTACATTAGTTGCATCTTAACCCACATTATATCATCCCACACGTTCTATATAAGATGACATTTTCTTAGTGGCAGTTAAGGGTAATTAATATAAGACATTGATAAGATCTTTCAGTTTAAAATCTTTTAGTGGGTTTGCCTCAGATATTGCTCCTTTTGGTTTGATGTTGTTCTTGTTTAAGTCATGATTTCCAGTCACAAAATATTATGGAATATGTTCAGGCATCAAAAAAAAAAATCTTCAAAATATGCCAACGCTGCACATTTTTCAGGTCTTTTGGATTTGCTCTTACCTCAGGCAGCCAAAAATTTACTCAAAGGTCAATCTCCCAGCCGGCCTACATAGGCTGAAAATGGGACTAAGGCTGTTAAAATTTTAGAATTTACAAAAGTATCATTAAGATAAGAGTGAAATCATAAAATTGTGGTCAATGAGCATCACCTCACTGACTGACTGACTCACTCACTCATCACTAATTCTCCAACTTCCCATGTAGGTAGAAGGCTGAAATTTGGCAGGCTTATTCCTTACAGCGTACTTACAAAAGTTAAGCAGGTTTCATTTCGAAATTCTACACGTAACGGTCATAACGGTTGATAACGGTCAACAACGTCCGCCATGTTGAACTTTCTTATTTATGGCCCCATCTTCACGAAATTTGGTAGGCGGCTTCCCTGCGCTAACGGAAACCGATGTACGTACTTATTTCGTTGGTATGACGCCACTGTCGGCCGCCATATTGAACTTTCCAACGTCACTAATTCTCCAACTTCGCGTGTAGGTAGAAGGCTGAAATTTGGCAGGCTCATTTCTTACAGCTTACTTACAAAAGTTGAGCAGGTTTAATTTCGAAATTCTACGCGTAATGGTCATAACGGTCAACAACGTCCGCCATGTTGAACTTTTTTATTTATGGCCCCATCTTCACGAAATTTGGTAGGTGGCTTCCCTGCGCTAACCAAAACCGATGTACGTACTTATTTCGGTGGTATGACGCCACTGTCAGCAGCCATATTGAACTTTTCAACGGTCTTTGTTACTTATGGGCCCATCTTCAAGAAATTTGGTACGTGGGTTCCCAACGCTAACTGAATCCTACTTACGAACATATATACGTCCATAGCCTGCAGCTTGGTCACCGTGTGAGGCGGCATTAGGTCCCCCAACCCAACGCCTCCCATGTTGTTGGCTGCCTGCCTATATAAGGCTATCCGTCGCTCCGGTCTCTACATTCCCTTCCTTGCTTCGCCACGGGATTCATGTCTCCCTACTGATAACTACAGCCTTTTTGTTTAATCCACGGCTTCTCTGCTGTTTTATTGTTCGCTTATTATGATTATTTTATTGTTTGCTTATTATGATTATAGTTATTGTGTAGGTATTTTAGACTTACTTTACATTGTTCAGGTACCCATTTCCTTTATCATTTCAACTGTACCCCCATTAACATGTCTATCAAGGTGATCACCATCGATCAAAGAACTGTCACTTACCGAGTGGTTTCCATACCCGGAGATGGCACCTGCCTTTTCCATTCTCTTTGTTACATATTAAACAACCATATCAGGCTCACTCTTCATATCCAGAGGAAAACTGTGTCTTATGTATTGAATGACTGGGACAGGTTCAAGGTGTGGACTGATGATGGTACAGGAGATAATTATACTACACAGGAGCACTATAAGAGTGAAATGCTTAAGCCCTTCACCTATGGTTCTGCATGTGAGTTGATGGCTGTCGCTGAATTGTTCAGTTGTCGCTTTCAAGTGTACTGAAATGGCCAAATATTTTACACCTTTCAACAACTGCCAATGCCTCTTAAACATCTTAGATTCACAGGTGACGATTTGAGTAGTGGACACTTTGATGTTTATGAATATTTAAACTCTCCAAAGCTGGATGTGAAGTTATCGATGAAACCGGTTGTATGCTTACAATGCTTGACAGATGCCGAATGTCACTTCAACACAAGTCCTGCAAATACTGTTGTAACTGAAACAAACCATGAAACTCAAACTGATTATGATAGCAGCAATCCAAGCTCTGAGATGTCAGACAAGATTACTTTTTACATGGCTAACTGTACGTTGCATGCTCAAGAGTAAGCTCAGCGCACAGCTTGGTCATATTACAACCGGAGGGCCGAACTGACAATGTGGTATACAAAGAGATCCTTAACAAATAATTATTGGTGTATTTTTCCTCAGTTTAAAAAGGTTTAATTTTCTTCTTAATAAAAATTTTAAGGCAGTACTTCGCCGCCAGGAAGCACGGGTATTTTGCTAGTTATTAGTATAACATGGAAAAAGTTTCTGCTTTAGGTATGTGTTTAGCATTTCTTGCCTCACATTTCCTTTCATCCTACACTTTCCCAGATCTTTGTAGACATGGAACACACATGAAATGCATGTATTCCAAATGATATACTGTATTATTTACCCTATACAGCTCCAGGAACCTCACAAGCAGATTAAGAGCCTTGGCTTGAGGTGGGAGAGTTGAGCTCAATCAAGGCGGGGGATGGGACAACAGGCTGCTTGCTGCTTGTGCTGATCGACACATTTACAAAACAAAAGACACTGATGGAGAGGTACGAAGGGATTTAAGGTGGGCCGGGATTATGAGTTTTTTGTAGGCTTTGGGAATTCTATTTTTAATGGATTATTGTGGATTTTTTTAACCTCCACATTCATTTTATTGGATAAATGTATTTATGGAAGATTGATCTGAATCACTGCCCTTTTGAACACTGTTTTTTGTTTGGTTTTAATAAAATCACTGACACTTTTTGCACCAACCTCTTACACATTTACTTTGTGTCTATAAGACCTAACATTTCTTATTTCGTCATACATTTACATCGATTGTTGTAGACATGCAACACACATGAAATGTATGCATTTCAAAAAATGATATCATTACTGATATATCCTCATATAATTCTTTGCCATATAAAATTTCTTAAATGCAGACTTGAGCTGTAAGTGAGAGGAATAGAGCTGGTGGTGCTAAACACAGAGAGTAAGTGTCAGGAGGAGCAAATGGCTGACTAAATGGGGATGGGTCAGTGCAGGTTCAGAACTTCTAACTGACAGATTTGCTAAACAAAGGCAGTTATCAGTAGGCAGTTACTGTGCTGATAAGGACATACGATTTTCCTCGAATGTGCTTAGGGAAAGTAGGTTTTTCAGTGAGAACGAATATTTTTGGAAGCTTTGAGAATTATAGTGTTAACTAGCAAAATACCCGCGCTTCGCAGCGACGAAGTACTGCCTTAAAATTTTTATTAAGAAGAAAATTAAACCTTTTTAAACTGAGGAAAAATACACCAATAATTATTTGTTAAGGATCTCTTTGTATACCACATTGTCAGTTCGGCCCTCCAGTTGTAATATGACCAAGCTGTGCGCTGAGCTTACTCTTGAGCATGCAACGTACAGTTGGCCATATGAAAAGTAATCTTGTCTGAAATCTCAGAGCTTGGATTGCTGCTGTCATATTCAGTTTGAGTTTCATGGTTTGTTTCAGTTACGACAGTATTTGCAGGACTTGTGTTGAAGTGACATTCGGCATTTGTCAAGCGTTGTGAGCATACAACCGGTTTCATCGATAACTTCACATCCAGCTTTTGAGAGTTTAAACATTCATAAACATCAAAGTGTCCACTACTCAAATCGTCACCTGTGAATCCAAGATGTTTAAGAGGCATTGGCGGTTGTTGAAAGGTGTAAAATATTTGGCCATTTCGGTACACTTGAAAGCGACAACCGAACAATTCAGCGGCAGCCATCAACTCACATGCAGAACCTTAGGTGAAGGGCTTAAGCATTTCACTCTTATAGTGCTGCTCCTGTGTAGTATAATTATCTCCTGTACCATCATCAGTCCACACCTTGAACCTGTCCCAGTTATTCAATACATAAGACAGTGTTCCTCTGGATATCAAGAGTGACCCTGATATGGCTGTGCAATATGTAACAAAGAGAATGGAAAAGGCAGGTGCCATCTCCGGGCATGGAAACCACTCGGTAAGTGACAGTTCTTTGATTGATGGTGATCACCTCGATAGACATGTTAATGGGCGTACGGTTGGAATGATAAAGGAAATGGGTACCTGAACAATGTAAAGTAAGTCTAAAATACCTACACAATAACTATAATCATAATAAGCGAACAATAAAACAGCGGAGAAGCCGTGGATTAAATAAAAAAGCTGTAGTAATCAGCAGAGAGACGTGAATCCCGTGGCGAAGCAAGGAAGGGAATGTAGAGACCGGAGCGACGGACGGCCTTATATAGGCAGGCAGCCAACAATGTGGGAGGCGTTGGGTTGGGGGACCCAACGCTGCCTCACACGGTGACCAAGCTGCAGGCTATGGACGTATATATGTACGTAAGTAGGATTCAGTTAGCGTTGGGAATCCGTGTACCAAATTTCTTAAAGATGGGCCCATAAGTAACAAAGACCATTGAAAAGTTCAATATGGCGGCTGACAGTGGCGTCATACCACCGAAATAAGTACGTACATTGGTTTCGGTTACCGCAGGGAAGCCGCCTACCAAATTTCGTTAAGATGGGGCCATAAATAAGAAAGTTCAACATGGCGGACGTTGTCGCTGTTATGACCGTCACATGTAGATTATCGAAATGAAACTTCCTCAACTTTTGTAAGTAAGCTGTAAGGAATGAGCCTGCCAAATTTCAGCCTTCTACGTACACGAGAAGTTGGAGAATTAGTGACATTGGAAAGTTCAATATGGCGGCCGACAGTGGCATCATACCACTGAAATAAGTACATACATCGGTTTTGGTTAGTGCAGGGAAGCCACCTACCAAATTTCGTGAAGATGGGGCCATAAATAAGAAAGTTCAACATGGCGGATGTCGTTGACCATTATGACCATTACGTGTAAAATTTCGAAATGAAACCTGCTTAACTTTCGTAAGTAAGCTGTAAGGAATGAGCCTGCCAAATTTCAGCCTTCTACCTACACGAGAAGTTGGAGAATTAGTGACGTTGGAAAGTTCAATATGGCGGCCGTCAGTGGCGTCATACCAACGAAATAAGTACGTACATCGGTTTCCGTTAGCGCAGGGAAGCCGCCTACCAAATTCCATGAAGATGGGGTCAGTCTTCTACCTACACGGGAAGTTGGAGAATTAGTGACGTTGGAAAGTTCAATATGGCAGCCGACAGTGGCGTCATACCATAGAAATAAGTACGTACATCGGTTTCGGTTAGCGCAGGGAAGCCGCCTACCAAATTTCGTGAAGGTGGGGCCATAAATAAGAAAGTTCAACATGGCGGACGTTGTTGACCGTTATCGACCGTTACGTGTAGAATTTCGAAATGAAACCTGCTTAACTTTTGTAAGTAAGCTGTAAGGAATGAGTCTGCCAAATTTCAGCCTTCTACCTACACGGTAAGTTGGAGAATTAGTGATGAGTGAGTGAGTGAGTCAGTCAGTCAGTGAGGGCTTTGCCTTTTATTAGTATAGATGAAGTGAAGTGTATAATGAGGGAAGACTTTAGTCCAAATATCAAATAAACATGTGCACTTTTATTCAAGAATATGAAAATCATTTGATTTACTTGTTACAGTCAGTGAGTTAAAAACCCAAGCTTTAAGGTGGGCCAGGATTACAAATTTTTTCGTAGGCTTCAGTAATTCTAGTGTCAGAACAAGGTTAAAATCTAAGAGGGAAACCATTCTTTTTAAAGTCAATAGCAGTGGTGCTGCTTTGTAAAATCCAGTGTCATTCCTTTGGATTCAGCAGCACAAAGAGACATCAACCACCAGGCACAGACAGCCCTTTGATCCTGGTTGGGTCCCTGTTGCCAATCCATTGACATGTATAGGACACAGCACCGAGCTTTACTCCCTCATACTCTGACTGCTATTCCCCAGCCTTGTTGGAGAGTCATCCCGGAGTAATTTGGTTGCTCCTGCTCCCAGGCTGCTCAGCAGGAGATTCCCTCAACCCCCTTAAACGTCGTCCAAATGCTCCTGTCATGGGCTCACTTTTCCATCCACCTGCTTCCTCTTTGTCTCACACTGACTCTCTCCCATTCCATTCCTTCCCTTCCTTTAACCTCTGTGGCTTTCTGTTGATTTTTCTTTATGTCCCACATCTGCTGTGCACACTCCTTTTTATCCTGCCTGATTGGGCGCAGGTGTAGTGCTTTGGCCACTCTGAGGTGTGAATTAGGCACCTGACTGATCCACTTGCATTTTTACGTGTATGCGTGATCAGCCAAGCACCCTGATCAACCCCGGAGTGGAGCATGCTCATGCACACCCACACCTGATTATAGCCTGCACTTCTCAGAATATAATTATCTGTTTAAAAACTGCACTGCACCATGTACCTCTCATCATAATGACATATGTAAAACATGCAGGATTTTTTCCTTAGTTTCTCATCTTATGTATGGAAAGTGATACTAAAATGCAAAGTTAGGCTAAAAAATAGAAATTTTCACACAGAAAGTGTAAAATAGTTATGATACTGTACATTATTACTGTACTGCTTCTTATTTATAATCATTGTACTGAAATGTTGTTGTCTCCCTGGTTACTTTACAATGCATTTTGCTGTTCCATTCTATACAAAAGCGAAGTGTGCTACCAACTAAACGGACAAATTTACTGTTACAAAATAAATAGTTTTGAGTTACTATACTTTAGCTTATGGAATACAATGTATGCAAGATCTGCTAAAAGTTTTAATAAATACAGTAAGTCCAAGAAGGGAACTCTCTGATGTAAGCTCTGCCCCAAACAACTACTGTTGGATTCTATTTTTCATGGATACCTTTGCTTGTGCTTTTCTTGTGTTTTGAGTCTATCACTTCCTTGTTGTCTTGACAGTGACTCTTTGGATTTTTTACATGCTTGACATGCTTCTTATTTGTCAGCTTATTCTACTCTGACTTTCCACAAGCCTGCCTGTAAAAGGGGCAACATCGTACTCACTACAGGTGCAGTAGGGGGCTCCACTGCTGTCAGAAACAGTATAATGTTATCATAAAGAATACATTTATCAATGTTTTTCAATTAAATATTGAAATAAATATGAAGCACACATGAAGTCCGAAAGTGTAAGTTTGAATGACAGGTTTACAGAGAGATGTCTGAACATCCATCCATCCATTATCCAACCCGCTATATCCTAACTACAGGGTCACAGGGGTCTGCTGGAGCCAATCCCAGCCAACACAGGGCGCAAGGCAGGAAACAAACCCCAGGCAGGGCACCAACCCACCGCTGACATATAGATATATTTTTTAAATTTGTATTTATTTTGCACTTTAGACATTTTTGATTGCCTATGAAGTGAATTTTACCTACTGATGCACCAATCATTGGAAATATATTTTTTATTCAGTTCAAGTTGAATAATCACAGCCTACATCTTCAGCTTGGTTCCAGGTGAACAATCTCACAGCATCTTCTGGTTGTAGTTGTCAGTTCAAGTAGAGGCTAGCTACTTGACTTTAAAATTATTAATGGATCATTTGATGGAGTCTCTGTTTACTTTGTCTGAATGGAGACCATAATGATAATTACTACAGAAACAATAAATGCTTGCCAAAAATTATTGACAGCATTAACTATTATGTTGTCAAAGTATAAGGCAGTGCTTACAAAAAATAGTATTTATTTGTTTTGGTTAAATTATAGAGGTTGTTATAGAGGATAAACTGTTAAACATAGCTTTATTTCAGTGGTACTGTTATTATTAACCTCCATACCTCTCTTCACAATAAAATACATTTGTAGATTTAAGCACAAATATAGAAGTTGAATACATACTGTATATAAAATGTAAAAATCATTCAAGCAATTAAGCTTCACCCATCAGTTTGTTCATTTTTAGTTTTAACCTCTGTCCAGCTTCTGTGCAGATTTTCTCTCTATCATGTCTCTTTCTGATTACTTCAGTTCTGTTCTGTTTATTCTAATTTGAATATGCTTTGAGCTCTGCTCAGGTTATCAGAATGCAAAATACCACGAAAATATCAATTATTCATAGGAACATTAAAGTGCACACACAGCAGAATCTGGAATATTTTATACACAACACAAATAATTGTTAATAATATAATAGTAAGCAATGCTCCGAAAAGCATCCTGTTTTGCTTAGAACATACTGGCAAAAAATGAAGAAAAACATGTATGTTAATAAATATAAAGAGAAATTCATAAGGAAAAGAGATTTTTTTCCACTTACAGGAAATTAAGTTCTCTATTTTCATATTAATGGCATTTATAAGTAAACTTTAACTTCAGCTTTCATCTACCTGTATATTCAATACATTTTTCTATCCAGTTTCCCTTCATCTTTCTTTCTTACTTTTGTACAAAGTAGATAATATTTTGAATCTATAATTTTAAATTTTAACAAACTTGAATTAATTTCACATTGAGTATATAATAATTACTTAAAATACAAAATTGAAATTTATTGATAATAAAAACACTTCACCTACTAAAACTCTTGGAAGACCTTCCTATATTTCCCTTCTGTCAAGGGGCAACATGCAGTTTCTGTAGACCATCTTTTCTTTTAACCTGTTTTGCTCTGTACACAATGTACCCCTTAAAGCATTTTCTACAAGGTTTAGCCAGAAAATGTCTAACTTTAATTCCAACTAACAAAATTTTAACTTTTAAAATGTTTTACTGCATTGTCTGTCATTATCATTTTGATCCGGCATGTCTGGCACTTTCAATAATATCAATGGAGCAAAATATAAATAAAACGGAATAAAATGAAATGCTTCTGCAATTTCAACATCTGGTAATATAGCAATGCAGCCAAACAGTCAAATCACAGATCTGGAAAATCTTGTGATCTCATATCAGCAACTCCCTCTGCAATGCTTAGTAAAAGTATTATGGTATTTTTGGCTTTTATAATAAAAACCAGACTGCAGTTTTACTACATTATTTAACATATATGAGACAAATGCTTAACTTACTATCTAGTAAATGGTTCCTCTTTAATTGAACTTATAATAATACATTATTTATATAGCACATTTTCCATCCATAGATAAAGTGTGGCAGACATATCTGTGTCATAAGAAAGCATTTTTCAGTTGCTTTATTCTGGCATTTCTGTTTACTGCAAATTGATGTTTTTTTTATATGCAGGACTTTAATGAACATCTCAATTCTTGGAAATGTGACCTGAATTTGTCAAATATAAAGCCACTGCATATTTTTACTTTAAATTCTTGAGGACACTTGAGGATAAATCTCTCCATGAAAATAAGCTCAATGATTTAAAATCCAGTTTAAAAACACTACTTTGTATTGTATATACTATGTTTTGCAAAGTTTCCCAAAAGATTCTTGCTTTATCATGTAAGATACAGAATTATTCAGAAACATTAAATTTTCACATTTTTCAGGTACACATTAGTTTATTGTTGGTGTTTGTTAATGCTGTGATCTTTTGGCTCAAATCCACACACACCTGTTTGTTTTGCAGTGTTAAATCCAGTTAACACAAAACTATCATGTTTATGTGTGTTTAGTATGACCAGCATATAATGCATCACATTGCATAATAAATGGTATTGCTAACAGTGCTAATTAAAAAATAAATTTGTTTTATAGGGGTTATGCATAAAATACTGCCATCATATTTCTTTTATGGAGTTTTTTCTTACATTTTTGATGTGTACAACTACAAGCTATTGTCATGCTTGCAAAATGGAAAGTTTTATTTTTCAGTCTCTTTCCCCTGTTTGTAGTGTTAATCTTTTTGGTTCCTTGAAGGTACCATGTTATTTAATATTGGCAGAATGTTATCACACAACATATCAGTAGAAGTCACTACATAAATCACAACACACTTACAGGGTATCCAGAAAGTATTCACAGCGCATCACTTTTTCCACATTTTGCTATGTTACAGTCTTATTCCAAAATGGACTAAATTCATTTTTTCCTCAGAATTCTACACACAACACCCCACAATGACAACATGTTAAAAGTTTACTTGAGATTTTTGCAAATTTATTAAAAATAAAAAAATTGAGAAAGCACATGTACATAAGTATTCACAGCCTTTGCCATGAAGCTCAGAATTGAGCTCAGGTGCATCCTGTTTCCCCTGATCATCCTTGAGATGTTTCTGCAGCTTAATTGGAGTCCACCTGTGGTAAATTCAGTTGATTGGACATGATTTGGAAAGGCACACACCTGTCTATATAAGGCCCCACAGTTGACAGTTCATGTCAGAGCACAAACCAAGCATGAAGTCAAAGGAATTGTCTCAAAGCACAAATCTGGGGAAGGTTACAGAAAAATTTCTGCTGCTTTGAAGGTCCCAATGAGCACAGTGGCCTCCATCATCCGTAAGCGGAAAAAGTTCGAAACCACCAAGACTCTTCCTAGAGCTGGCCGGCTATCTAAACTGAGCGATTGGGACAGAAGGGCCTTAGTCAGGGAGTTGACCAAGAACCTGATGGTCACCCTGTCAGAGCTCCAGTGGTCCTCTGTGGAGAGAGGAGAACCTTCCAGAAGGACAACCATCTCTGCAACAATCCACCAATCAGGCATATATAGTAGAGTGGTCAGACGGAAGCCATTCCTTAGTAAAAGGCACATGGCAGCCCGCCTGGAGTTTGCCAAAAGGCGCCTGAAGGACTCTCAGACCATGAGAAAGAAAATTCTCTGGTCTGATGAGACAAAGATTGAACTCTTTGGTGTGAATGCCAGGCGTCACGTTTGGAGTAAACCAGGCACCACTCATCACCAAGCCAAAACCATCCCTACAGTGAAGCATGGTGGTGGCAGCATCATGCTGTGGGGATGTTTTTCAGTGGCAGGAACTGGGAGACTAGTCAGGATAAAGGGAAAGATGACTGCAGCAATGTACAGAGATATCTCGGATGAAAACCTGCTCCAGAGCGATCTTGACCTCAGACTGGGGCGACGGTTCATCTTTCAGCAGGACAACGACCCTAAGCACACAGCCAAGATATCAAAGGAGTGGCTTCAGGACAACTCTGTGAATGTCCTTGAGTGGCCCAGCCAGAGCCCAGACTTGAATCCAATTGAACATCTCTGGAGAGATCTTAAAATGGCTGTGCACCGACACTTCCCATCCAACCTGACGGAGCTTGAGAGGTGCTGCAAAGAGGAGTGGGCGAAACTGGCCAAGGATAGGTGTGCCAAGCTTGTGGCATCATATTCAAAAAGACTTGAGGCTGTAATTGCTGCCAAAGGTTCATCGACAAAGTATTAAGCAAAGGCTGCGAATACTTATGTACATGTGAATTCTCAGGTTTTTTATTTTTAATAAATTTGCAAAAACCTCAAGTAAACTTTTTTCAGGTCGTCATTATGGGGTGTTGTGTGTAGAATTCTGAGGAAAACAATGAATTTAATCCATTTTGGAATAAGGCTGTAACATAACAAAATGTGGAAAAAGTGATGCGCTGTGAATACTTTCCGGATGCACTGTAACTGTGTTATCGGCTCTGGCAGAGCAGCATCATAAAAAACCCAAGGTGAGCACTGCCAGATTTCAAAAAGTGCCAAAACCTGCAAAATGAAAGGGCCTGTGAATGTCTATGTAATTTTCTTCAAAGAAATCAGCCCAGAGACTAATTTTCTGAACCTCAAGAAAGCCCAAAAAGACATTGGAAAAAAGGGGCAATTGCTGCATGTTAACTGAATGAGCCCAGTCTCAAACGCCCTGTGAGGTGTCAGATACCACATTGACTCACTGTTCTCTGGACTACGATGTGCCTTTTGTATCATCGTTTTTGGGTTTCTTTTGAATATTATTTATATGGACTCAACATGGATCCTATGTCCTTTTGGTCACAGGGGCATTCTTATCAATTATAATGGATGTAATAAATTGGTGGCATTGAGATTCTGTAAGCTGAACTGAAAGTAGGGTAAGATGCTTTTCTGATCAGTTTGGAGAAGCCAGACTATCATTTTGACAGCCATCTACGTAACCATTTTGAACCGCACTATTTCCACCTATTTCTGTGCATTACGGTTTTCTGCTTGTTTATGTTTTCTCTGTTTAAGTTCCTTTTTATGACTTATTTGCTTAATTTCGAGTATTTATTTATGTAATGTGTAGTTATGTTTCTATGTGTGGTCACCTTTTCTTTTAGGTCTCTTGTGCTTCATGGGTGGTCAACAAAGGACAGGACCACATGTCTGTCTTCATATTTGAATTGCCCCCAGCCCAATACAGGCTAGGGAAACCCACCGCCATATTGATTGATCTTGATTTATCGATTACTGAATTTCTGACCACGATTATTGAGTTCCCTTTAGGGACTTTGATATTGGATTGCCTTTGTCTATATCCATTTGTGGCTTTTGAGCATTTATGAATTACAAAGGATTTTAAAGTAAATCTTTTATTTTATAAAGATTCTTCATTAGCCCCTTATGTACTGCCAAGGGCTGAAGGTTACCTTTTCTTTGTTGGGGGCATTTACTAGTATATTTTTGGAGTTATAGTTATATGGCCAGTTTCCTATTTCAAAGGCATGCTCTCCTTGAAACCAGCAGGTGAGATATGGAACCTAACCAGATTGAGTATGCCAGAGAAAATGCCTCTGTCAGTTTCATGATTTATTTTATTTTTTATTACATTTTATGAATAAATCATATAATAAATAAAGTGTGTAATAATAATACATTAACCATACAGGTATGTATATACAAAAATTATATTACATATAAATTTCATTTAATGGTTTAACATTTTGTATTATGCAACTCATAACAATTTGCTACATGTCAATATGTACCACTGGTGTTCATTTTCTTGATTTATACAAACTGACATAGGCATAGGGGATTGTCAGGAAAGGGGGTGGTTTATAGCAGTCCTGGTGCAATATGTCGTTAATCTGCATCCAGCCCTGCATGTAGGCCCTCCAACCTGCAGGGAAAAACTTGGGGGTTGGTGGCAGAATTGGCACTCCAGCCACCATAAAAAAACCTTGCACTGTTCCATTCCATCTGAACTAGTGTGGTGCTGAGGTATCACCCGTTGCATGGCTGCACTCGGACACGAATCTGGATCCTGAGTTGGTTTGTCGTGTGGTGGGTGCGGCAATGCACTGTATCAGTGTGTGCTCCTAACCTCATCCTGGTGCAATGTGAGAGAAAAGTTAAAGGTAAAAATGACACTTTTTTCCATTTTGTGCTTCTGTAGGAAGATCAAATCAATGTCATTTCACAAAATGTTAAATAAGTTATCGTTGATTGGCAGTAAAATCAAAATAAGTCTCTAGTACCTCTGTATTTAACTCGCCAGTCTGCTAGCCAGCTTACAGTGCCGACTGCCATAATATAATGACAAAAGTCTACAGAATAAAAGTGTAATGATTATCCCTAGTCATGATTCAAGTTTGCAGTATTTCCACTAATTTTTGCAAAGAACACAACATTACCATTCACAATTGTAACAAAAATATGAACTCTAGACAGTCCTACCCCCCTTTCTTGGTGATTTAACATACTGTATTAAATGAAAGTAAAAACTCCTGCTGTTGTGTTTTTGTACACTTTACCAATACAGTACTAGTCTTAAAAGAATATTCCTTTCCATGGACATTTCTTTACTAAAATATTGAAAAAATGTCTTTTTCATTTCTTCAATGCTTCAAACAACTGTCTTTTATCTTTTAATGGCCTTTTAAAAGATGCTCTCAAGTGGTCCACACTCCCATTGGCAAAAGAGTCACTTGTACACATTGCACAGCTAGTTTTTTCTTTTAGTTTCTTTCTTAGTTCCTTATTAATTCCACTGCAGTTCTTTTAAATATACTGTTGCCTCTAAATAAAGCAGCACTGCCTCTGTATGTATTAAAATTACTACATCTGTTTGAAATCTGTACACATTCTGCCAAGACATCACTAAATTCTAATGGTTTGACTAATTATACCCCCTGAATTCTATCTCTGTTATTAGAGAATATTAAATCTAGATAGTCTTCTTGATCTGCAGTGGGCTGATGCCCTGTCCAGGGTTTGTTTCCTGCCTTGCGCCCTGTGTTGGCTGGGACCCTGTAATTAGGATATAGCAGGTTGGACAATGGATGGATGGATGGATAGTCTTCTTGATGGTGTTTTAACATACTGAGTTAGATAACAGTCATTGATTATATCTATCAGTTCTTGCTGCTGTAATCCATTTTTTAGGATTTTCCCAGTTGATATCTGGGTAATTAAAGTAGCCTACTGATGTAACATCTCCATGTAAATTTGCAGTTTGTAATTCCATTGTGCACTGGTAAGATATAACAATTTTTTTAAAGGGAAGACAAGAAATTTCTTTTTTGAGGGCAGCCAAAAAAGGTGGTACATAAATCAGTAGAGCATTCTGTAAATACAGTATGCAAAACCCTGGATACTTGGCAATAATATTAAAAACTTCTCCGTTTAAACTTTCATGTTGTCATTTCTATATCTTGAAAACTGTACATTTTCTAATTGATTTGAATTCTAATTAATGAGCAACAAAAAATTGCATGTTGCTTATATTCTTAATGGCAAAGATTTATCAGAAAATAAGAGGATTTTTTTCTGTGAGTGCCTTTTGACATGTAAGAAATAATAGAGTGGTCACTAAACTTTATATATTTTGAGGCTTCAATGGCTGCAGCTGTCTTAGAAAAATTTGGTAGACCTGCATACATGATCAGAGTAGAACATCACTATTTTATTTTACATAAGAGCATGTTCTGAAAATATTACAGATTTACAATCATCAATTTTTATTTGAAAGAAAAGCTGGTATTTTTAAGATGTTTAGTACAAAATCATGCATACCATAACTCTATAATATAAATTATGTGAACAGTTCAAATCCTGACATTTTAAAAAGGAAAAAATATTAAATTTTTTTTTTCTGACAAAGTGCTTTATATACTGTATTCCAACAGATGCTTCTGAGGCAAAATACATTACAGTGATCCATCGCTATATCGCGCTTCGACTTTCGCGGCTTCACTCTATCGTGGATTTTAAATGTAAGCATATCTAAATATATATCACGGATTTTTTGCTGGTTCGCGGATTTCTGCAGACAGTGGGTCTTTTAATTTATGGTACATGCATCCTCAGTTGCTTTGCCCTGTTGACGCTATTGTAAGATGGCTGAGAAGCTAACCAATCAGAGCACGTATTACATATTAAATAAAACTCCTCAATGATATACGATATGCTTCCCGTGCGGCGCTTCACATACTTGAAAGCCCAAACAGCACATATTGATTTTTGATTGTTTGCTTGTCTCTGCCTCTCTCTCTCTCTGACATTCTCTGCTCCTGATGGAGGGGGTGTGAGCAGACGGGCTGTTTACACAGAGGCTGTTTGCCTAGAGGATACGGACGCTCCTGTAAAAAATGCTGAAATAATACCTTAACATTGCTGCCTTCCTTGTAGCTGCTTTGTCCGGCGGTGCCTCGCGCTTTAAAAGCCCAAAAAGCCCTATTGATTTTTGATTGTTTGCTTTTCTCGCTCTCTCTCTCTCTCTGACATTCTCTGCTCCTGACACACACTTTGAAGAGGAAGATATGTTTGCATTCTTTTAATTGAGACGGAACTGTCATCTCTGTCTTGTCATGGAGCACAGTTTAAACATTTGACTAAAGGGTGTTATTTCATGTCTAGAGGCTCTAATAATGTTAGAAAATGTATTTAGAAGGTCGTAAACAGGTTTCCTATGCTCTAACTGCGAAAATATTCAATTTATAAATAAAGAATCCTACTTAGTGGAAATTCATTTATCGCGGCAGAGTCTGGAATGGATTAACCATGATAAAAGAGGGTTGACTGTATAGCTTGTGATCATCACATGGAGTTACAGCACTCCAAACCCTAGACACAAGTCCCAGTATAATAAAAAGATTTACTCACACAAATTACCTTATACAAAGGCTTCCAAAGTGACATAAACCAAATATAACACAATTCTTCTCTCTCTTTCCACTCCTCCAGGCAAGCTTCATCCTCTCCCACATAACTCTGACTTGCATGGATGAAGTCAAGAGGCTCATTTTATTGTGGTACCAGGGCATAGCCTGATGCAACTACTTCCCGATCAATCGAAAGTCCTAAAAAGTTGTGAATCCCTTCAGCTCCCCCTGGCATCCCCCACAGCACCCAACAGGACTGCCCCGTGCGACTACAGGTCCAGCATGCCCTATGGGCGTCTGTGTGGGAATCCTAAACCAGGGAGGCTGCCACCAAGTGTATTTGAGGAGAGAATAATCAGCAATCCTTATTTCCCCTGGTCCTTCCATTGCAGTGGTCTCCCAGAAGGGTAAGGTTCCCTGTTCAACCCTGGCCAGGATGCCAGTCCATGCATGCTATCCATTACAAGCTACATAATCAGAATAAATGCAACAAAAAAAGTACTAAGAGTGTTCAGATGAAATTAGAAAGGCTAATAGCAGGCTGGGGTACAAGTCAAGAGAGGTCATATTAAAGTTATACTGCATAACATGCTTATTGAACCACATTTAGATTAGTGTTCAGCTCTGGTTTCAAAATCACAAGAAGCACATCATAGCTGTCATGAACTTGCAGAGAAAGGCTGTTGGATTTACTTTAGGACTTAGGCAAATGAGTTACAAGGAAAGATTAAAGGTGTAAAATCTTTTTAGTGTAAGAGGAAAGTTGGAGGTGCAAAAGATACAATGTCCAAGATTTATATCTTGATTGAATAACACAAAAAGACTAGGTTTCATTTTTTGTGTGTTTCAAATAAAAGAAATACTGAATTTTAGTGTTTTATAGGAGGTTTAAGATGAGAAAGCAAAAGATACAACAATCTGCATAGCCAAAGCTGCGTTACAGGTGGAGTACATCAATACCGCTAAAGGTGAGATTGAAGATGATCTTCCTGGTTTTAAACAGACACCTGCCCTGAAAGTTCTGTAATAATTTGCTTTTCCCTCCTGCCTCTGAATAAGAAGGGGTGCGTTTGCAAGCTTTGCTTTACAGAGAGGAGACTTTGTGGTTGAGTATAGAGGAGATCTAATAGGCATTGATGAGTGTCAGAGGTGACAAAATTTATACTATGATACACTTAAGTCCATCGTGTGTGATTTCAAATGGAATGGAAAACTTCGCTGGTATTTAATTTTTTTTAACTTAAAGTTAACTTAATATGGAATATACTCTTTTTTTTCTCTAAATGTTATCACAAGTGTTTGTGGTTTTTCTATTATTAACAATGATGGCATTGATTATTCAAGAAAAGACGACTCACTGGGAAGATTGGTAAATGATAATCATATTAATCCAAACTGTAAAGTGAAGAGAATCACTGTGGAACGAAAACTACACTTGTTTCTCTTTGCAATCAGAGGCATATCTCCTGGAAAAGAGATAACATATGATTAAGGAAGTGGTGGCTGGTCTGGGAGATATAAGGTAATAATGATATATATATATATATATTAAAGAAAACAAATTCTTTAGCTTCACAAGTGAAGGCTTCTGATAGCACAGATTGAGTTGTTCTTTTATAGGTGACTGACGAATCTGAGAATCATCCAAATGCCAAAAGGATTGTAGAGTCAGTTGAGAATGCAATGGATGAATATAATTCAATAAGTGTCTCTTCCTCCATCATTTAGACAATGTAATTAATATTTCAGTATGTTTACTCTAGTTTCTTACCTAAATTTGCTTTATTATATGAACATTATGTGACAAAAGTTAAAATATCTGTGTATCAGGAAGGGGTGGTGAAGGTGAATGAAAAAAAAGATGGTGAGCCCGAGTTAAAACATTACTTATCACATGACAGGCAGGTAAAGATATCAAAGCTTTGTTTTTACTGTACAAGAATATGAAGTACTGTATCTAGATTAACATCCTGCAAAAATGATGAGTGTTTATAGCAGTTCTACAGCACAGTAGTTATAGATGTAAGAAGGTTATGTTATTGCACTGTCCCCATGGGTCATTTAGCTTTAAAAGTGTAAATATTTGCACTAGTCATACTATATCTGACCTGAAATTGGTTGGGATGCTCTGAAAATCCTGTATCAATGAGCATAGATTCTAACATATATTTTACCCCCAAACTCCACAGTCCCTACAATTAATTTTCACCTGAAATATGTGTGCATATTATTTTTTCCATTAGTCCCCACTATGTGTCTGACCTGAAATCAATTCAGATGGTCACAGCATTTCGTGCCACTTTGTACAGCCCATTGTAGCTGTAGTAGTGTATGGTTTCCCCTCCCCAATACCGTCTCCATGGTACGTATACGTATATGTTGACAATTTATATATGAACAATTTTACATGTGTATATGATAATTTAGAATTTTATTTTAAGGAGGATCAAATTGAACATCTAGATGAATTTTCCGCTACATTATAGTACCTCTTACATATTAATACATTTCTGTAATTGGAGATGGCTTGTCTACCTGCTAATTATGTGGCAGGTTGTGTTGGATTGTTGCTAAAATTAGAACCATTACATTTTTTTTTCACATTTTAAAAGTCTTGAGTGCTGGTGAATATGAAATGGTCAGGTGACAGCTGGTTGACATTATATTTAATAGTAAAAGATATTTTATCCTCTTTAGAAAATAAGGTCCATTGTTTTAAATTTTTCTCATTGTGAGCTCAATTTCTTAATATGCTGTACATGTCCATTAAACAAATAACACTAATCAGTGTGAAAATTATCTTGAATTGAGGTGGACATAGTAGTGGATCAGAGACTGACACAGAGGTCACAAATGAGATATGGATTGATTCATCAGTGCCACATTTACAACAAACCAAAAGTATTATACTATGTCATCCCATTAGTTTGATTCTATTTTTTATTTTATTTTTCAGCTCACTGAAAAGATTCTTAACCCACATAACAGTTCAAGTAATAGCATTAAAAGCAGCAATGAGCATTCTTTAGAAAAGAGTAGATCTGAGTACACCAGATGTGGTGAATTTATGCCACTGAAGCACAAAAGACAAAGTAAGCTTTGGAAAGCCATAAAGATTTCTCTTCTGATACTGTCCCTAATGTTTGCCACTCTCAGTATATAACAGGATGGAATACAGAACCACAATCTATTTCCATCAAAGCTGTTTCAAAAACTTCAAGTGGATGTAGAATGTATAAGAAGAAACAATACTGCCTGTATTGTAGCAAGCTTGTTTCAAAAATAGTTGCAGAAGCTCTGCAATTCCCAAAAATCTTCAAAGAAAGAAAAGTACAATTAGAAAATTTCAGAAACAGGGGCAATTTTGCACGTAACAGTGAAGTAATCCAGAGTAGAAATGGAGATCTTAACAGATGGATTCCAAAAACTTCATGTAATGTGTCAGCTGCCAAGGATTATTCTCAAGAAGGCTTCTTTGGTGCCATATGAAATGCTTTAAATTATAACCAATAGATAAAGCCACACCAAAACTGGGGAAGGACACATTGCAATTTTCTGTTTGCAGTTACCAGTCCTATGCCAGTTGGTGTTAGTATCAGGTCATGGAAGCTCTTAAGTGTTAAGACACATGACAAAGTTTTACTGGAAATACAATGATGTCCTATCATTATATAGCTGGGTGAACATCTTAATAACAAGGCAGGTATAAATGCTAGCAAGAATGAAAGGCTTTTTCAATCCATCCGATTTTCTTCATGTAGTTTGTTCTGTAAAGAATGTTTGTGGTTTCAATGAAGATCTACCCACATTTAAAACGACATCTCTAGCTCTGAAGCTTGGTCAGTTTACAGCCTACAGAAGATCTCTTGTATTTCGGAATGTCAGGAAATGACACAAAGCAACAGCACAAAGACAGAGACTGCACAAAATTTCAGACAGATGTATGGAAATAGATGGAGTAAAATGATTTCTTGATATATTTTAAGGACACTAAGAGAAGTCAAGTGAAATGTACTACAAGTCTTACCCTTTACTGAAATGTTAGGAAGACGCATGTGTTTCTAGATGAAAAGCAAATAAGAATACTATCAGAAACTGATGAAGGAAGCTTCAAGAAGGAGTTGGACAAGGCTTGGAAAGGTTACACTTGCTCAGACCACTTTATTTAATTGAAGGCAAGAGGGTGAAGTTTCAAGGATGCTGCTGTCCACATTTTCTTACAGGGATAAAGCAGTCTTACATGAAGATATTGCTCCCAATCTTGCCGAGAAGCCTTTGCCACCACTTTATTAGACTTGAAATTCAAGGTAAGGGAGAAAGAAAGGTGCCAATTCTACTGGCCCCTGCAGTGCAGAGAGGAATGAATCTTCTTGTAGGCAAGAGGCAAAAATGTGGCGCTTCCTAAGAGAACATTTATATGTTTGCAAGGGGAGATGCACTGTCACTTCTCAGAGGGTCTAATTTTAATTGAATGCTTACAAATTAATGTGCAAAAAATTCTGTTGTGTTTTTAATCTTGTTTTAATGGATTTATTTATGGTGATTTTAACCTCCTCTTGCACCTTGTTTTTTATTGGATTATTTATTTAATTATGAGGACTTTTGAACACTCTACTGATGGACTCTTTTGTTTTTGGCTATATTTAATAAAAGCACTTTTGTACTGATGCAACTACCCCTTGCTTTTGGTGTGTTTGTTCCTCACCGGCCAGGCTCATCTCGCTTATGGTACTGATGGTGTCAGGTTCAAGAGGCTCCCAAGAGCAACAGGGTTTGTGGAGCCGACCCACAACATCACAACAATAAGACCCTGAATCAAAATAAACCCATTGCAGAAAAGAGTTCTTAAAGCTCCTCATAGTAACAATAATTAAAATAGCTTTTTAGCAATTGTGGCAGGTTGATCTATTATAGATACTTTTTATTTAAAGTTACTTTTTATTGGAATCATCATATTATAGTAATTTTCTCATATTAAAAGACTTTTAAATGGTATATTGCCAGTTCATTTGTTTCAATTGATTTTCTAAATTACATTTACCTTGTCATTTTAATTAACTATTGCTAAAATGTAACTTATTGCCATTGATCCTTAATCATTAAACACTTAATCAAGTAAAATAAAGGGCAATCATGTGCTGCAGATGCAGTATATAAAATAATTTGTTTAAGCAATTTAGAGCTGAAAAATAAAAGTACAAATAGTAATAAAATGGCAGTGTTCAGCTATTGAAGGTGAAACTGTGATACTATACGTATTTCTAAGTTTATTTTCTTCTTTTTCAGACCTAGACACTGACGTGACCTTTCTCTACCTTTCTCTCTAGCTGTTTTTGCAGTAAATTATTTTATCACAACATATAGATATCAGACATTGGCACTATAGAAGACAGGCGAAAATATTAATTGCTATTTAAACCACACAGCTCTGAAATCCTGATCTTACTGATCACTATAGAATGTAGGAAACAGAAAAAAGAAAAAAATATTAAACAAATGAGTAAATGAGATTCAAATTATTATAAAACTAGGTAGTTCTTTACATATGAGATAATGTTTAAGACTTCTGACCATAAAAAGCAGGACTGGAAATCTTACACATACTCATACAACCTTGTGGTTATTACATTTTTACTTTACAGTATTTACAATACAGAAAAAAATTGAGTGGTACAGTGAATGTTTCTGCTGTCTTACAACTCTGGAGTCCTGGGTTCAGATCTGGTGCCTTTTTATTTCTGCCTCCTGACAACAAGTAAGTATGATCTGCCACTTTAAAAATAAACCCAGTCTCAGTGAATGGAGATGCATGTGAGTATGCTCTGTATAGCACTGCTTGCGTTCATGTTTAGGATCTATATTACTAAACGAAGGTTGTATATATGCACGCATGCCAGATGCACCGAAAACGCACACGCACTGCGCCTCAGCGCCCCAGAGTCAAAACCAGCGGCTTCCCAGAGTCAATAGGTGGCGCCCAAACAACACAACACAACTTGTAAACTGAACTTCAGGTCACAATACAACCCCCACCCGAACGCGAACACCCCCGCATATACAACCTTCATTTAGTAATGTTTGTATATATACAAGGATTGCAGAGGCCAGAAGCACTGACAGCGCACGTGCACATGCACTGCGCCTTGGCGCCCCAGAGTCAAACCCAGTGGCTTCCCAGAGTCAGTAGGTGGCGCCCAAACAACACAACATGACCTATAAACTAAACTTGAGGTAAAGTGTGCACGCCAGGTTGTATATATGCACAGATGCCAGAGGCCACAAGCAAGCCGTACACACTACCACCGCCGCCCGAACGCGACCGCCCACACCATCACATATACCACCTTCGTTTAGTAATGTAGCCCTCCAAGCCCGGATCCCCCGCCATGGTCACTTTAGCACACGAATCCGCCGCCGTCAGCAAACGACTTCTAGCTAACGATACAGCCATAGAAAAACAAAAACGAGACCGCATGGATATAAACAATGAACACAGGCGCATACAACGCGCTTTTGAAACACCAGAACCAGATGAGTCACGGCTCCAAAAAGAAACCGCTTTAGTACAAATATGTTTATTTAATTAAATGAAAACTTTCCCAGGATGCAGTTCCCCTTCATGATTTTTCTTCCCCACAAATATCAGAGGGAACAGAAAGTGATTGTCATTCTTTGTTCCTGCTTTCCATTTGAAAAAACTAATAGCCTTTGGCCTCCTCAGCTTTGTAATGAAATAAGCATTCTTTTAGTACTGATAAAATTTATAATAATGTAACACTGCATTTGTAACTCTATCCAAACTCTACATGTATTGCTTATGAACTTAAGATGCATTTCAGGAAATGTCATATGAAGCAGAGGCACTCTGTACTGTAAATAATTGCAATTTATGCAAAGATTCTTGCAGTTCTTGTAAAGTTATTGTAACTGCTGAGAGGGGTCACATGCTAATGGAAAACAATTATGGAATTTTACCAAAGGTCCGGATTATGATGCATTTTTAAGTAACTTGTTAAATTTTATCACACACTGCTACATGTATACAACTTCATTATTCAAAGCAGAATGAATGTCTGACCTTTGATTTGATGAATGCTATTTGCTTTAATCTATTAAAAAAGAGCAATATAGACACAAATGAGAGAACAAATGACAGCGGGCTTGGGATTTGAGCAGACAAATAGTAAGGATTTTTTCATTAAATAGGCTATGACATAAAAGGCTAGGAATGAGTTTCTCAGAACAGTTGAAACCTTCATACATAATGGCTCTCTTTGGACTCTTACAGTAAGTAATAGAGCATTGTTTTTGGTGTTTGTTAGTCACAGAAACTCTATGCTTTGGTGCATGCTGTAGTTATTTTGGGAGGCATCTATTAAAAAATGTTCGATAAAATAAAACAGGGGTGTCCAGTTCTGATCCTGGAGGGATGCAGAGAATGTAAGTTTTACTTCCTATCACTTTTTCTAATTGGTAACCAGTTTCTGCTGTTGATTGACTTCATTTTAATTGCCTTCTTTTTTTTAAGACACAGTCCTCTAAATTGAGTATTTTTTTCCTTAAATAGTAGCCAAAGAAAATGAGATATGAACTGAGCCAATAGATGACCACCTAAGTTTGGGCCTCAAATGTCAACCAGTTTCTTAACACTAGAATCCCTGAAGCCTACGAAAAAAGTTGTATTCCTGGGCCACCTTAAATTCCACACCTTTCCATCATCGTCTTTTGGTTTGCAAATGTGTCAATCACCTCAAGCAGCAGGCAGCCGACTTTCCTATTTTCCCCACCGATGGAGCTGAGTCAGTCGCAAAATTCTCAGAGCTCAAGTGTGGGAGTGAGGTTCCTGGAGTTGTATAGGGTAAATAATATATTGTTATTAGGAACACATACATTTCATGTGTGTTTTGTGTCTACAACAATCTGTGTAAATGTAGGATGACGGGAAATGCAAGGCAAGAAATGCTGAACATACTGTATACCTAAAACAGAAACCTTTTCCATGTTGTAATAATAATGACATAAAGTGCATAATGTGTGAAGACTTTAGTCTAAATATCAAATAAACATGTGTGCTTTTATTCAAGAATATAACCAAAGTAAAAAAAAAAAAAAAAAATCATTCAATTTTCATGTTGCTGTCAATGAGTTAAAACCCAAGCTCAAAGATAAATCGACAGAAAGCTCATATGTATTCTTGGATGGTGCAGAGGTACGAAATGCTGCCTTACAACCAAAAGGTCGCAAGTTTGATTCCAGGTGCTCGACAGTTTGAGTAGTGAGCTGCTATTATTATTACTATAATATAATAAAAGCATACATTTGAGTTTGTAAAACCCGGTATAAATTTTGGCTACTTGTAGAAGTTAGCTCTTTTTTTTATTATTCAGTTTTATTCTGTCAGTGACATTCACGTGGTACAATGAACTTGTCAGTAGCAGAATTTGAACCAACAACCTTGGCACTGGAAGTGCAAAGGTTTTACCACTACGCCACAATGAGTTATATGAACACAGGTTATCTGCTTATGTGGGGTGATTTGCTGTGTGCTATCAGCTGAGGATGATCCAGTGTTGATCAGGGGCCTCATATATAATGTTTTAGCTTTATCTGCCTTGCCTCTTGTACGTTGAGCCAATGGTGACAAGAGCACCTATTTATGCTACTTAGGTACTGGCACCTGTAAATATTTAAGGTAAAGCTGCTATTCTGACTCTGTACTGATCAATTTTTCCATTGTTTTTTGATATTTTGATTACCTGGCTATGTGACCTTGTATCATTAAAGCTGTCTTGGATTTGCGGTTATTAGATTTGTTTCCTAGTTTTTTCTGTATTTTTGCTTTGTTTTTTTGTGCTTGATTTTGGCTTTGTATAATAAATGGGTTTTATTTTATTTATAAAAGAGCTTTGTTAATGTTGAATTTGGCCTTGAGGATTCATGGTTTTCCTCTGCTGCAGATTGTGGTCTTCTAGTTATTCATGGATTTTTTTTATATAAACTTTAACAGCCTTTGGCCCATTTCTGGGCCTGTGCATACTGAAGTATGCCATTTGGGTAGGTGTTAGGCAACCAGGTGTGAGACCTAATTGAATGGCCCAGACCTGAATGTATGGCAGGTGTGGATTTGGTGTGGATTTTACAGACTGCTATTCTTATTGTGCTTGGGCAAAACAATACAACACCAAGAAAGCCAATTCCTCACCAAAGGGTTGTAGCAATCAGGTGTAATTGAAGCAGAACACTTCAGGCCACTCCTGAAGGCCCTAGTTCTATCTATCCATCCAATTAACAGATTGAGGGGAAGTGATGGGGAAAATTACACAATACAAAGTATATAAATAGAAAACAAACATGACGGCTAGGCAAAATGTGAAAATTTAAATTATATCTATTTCAGAACTTGAATTCCAGGTACTGTAAATCTAATTTTTTTCATTCTGAAGCTGTATACCCTTTTTAATTTGATGTTGTTAATTTATCTATCCTTTTTTACTGAAGCTTATTTCCTTACACATTTATTGGACAACAAAGTCTAACCTGGCAACACGTTGTTCAAGGTAGCAATGAACCCAGGATGGTGTATCACTCCATCATATAATATACACAACTATAATCATTCAAACTGGATCAATTTATGATGTACAGTCAACATATATAATACATATCAGGCAAACCAGATTAATGGGAGAAATCCCATGAATACACAAGAAGAATGTACAAAATCAACATATAGAGTGACTAGCATTCAAACCTAGCTGTTTCTGTAAGGCAGCATAACTAGCAAGACACAATGGAAACTGGCTGCTATTGTTGTTGCTGTTTTGCCGTGAATTTCTTAAGCTTGCATACTGCTATAAAGACAATAGAGAGTTGGAAAGCTATGAAATTGACATGGATTAACCAAGGAGAGAGCATCAATCCAACACAAAGGAATCCTCATTCACATGCACACTCACTTCCACTGGTCCTTTTTTAGGGAGCAGTCGACTTCACTACAGGTTTTGGTATGTGGAAGGCAAACCAGAGTACCTGGAGGAAATCTCAACAGACACAGGGAGAATGTGCAGTGTCCTCATAATGACTTGGCCAAGATTCAAACCCAAGCCCCTGGGGTAACCGTGTTAATAATCACTGCATCACTGTGTTGTCTTAGTTTCTATTTATGAATTACAATTTTTGAAGTTTAGCGTGTGTTTTTCACTTTTTCATTGATTTGGATTTATGAAGTATCAAAACACAACGATATAAAATATCTTCTTTAGATGGAGCCTTAACTTTTTTCCCCCCATTGTCTGTAACTTTTTTAACTCCTGCTGCTATCTTAGTCAATCATTTCAAACTATATACTCCTTGTTCCTGGTCTAAGTTCTAATTACAGATTTACATTTTTTTTATAATTTTATTGATTTTATTGTAATCACACAACATTCCATACAAATAGATCATTTTTTACAAAAATAGGATTGAAAACAAATCAACCCCTACCCCTAAAAGTTTACTTTCTTGAAATGAAAAACAATCATGATTTCAACCTAACTACCACAAACTACCACTCAATCAGCTAGACTTGGCAGCTTCACCACGGACAAAGAACATTTATTTAGAGTGAAGAATCTGGTCAATAGTTTTAACAACACATAGAGGTTAGATTGCCTTTTGAAAAAAATTGAAAAGAGAATATGTTCAGCATTTACTGGCATGATGCCGTAAGAGACATAAAGACTTAGCACCATGAAGTGAATGTGCAGAGTGAGTATAACAGAATTAAAGACTGAGAAATATGTCTGAAGATACAGAGGAGCAGTCCCTATAAAAAGGTTTAAACCTTTGGACATTTCCACTATTACAATATGGAATGATAGTATATTTCTTTTACATTTTTTGATGTTTTCTACTACTATGACCGAAGAACTTGTCAAAAGACTTGCTGTATATGCTATGTATATAAAATGTATCACAAATGCTAATACACTGGAAATATATAAATATTACACAAGGGCCATCTGGAGAAAATGGTAATCATACATCAAAAAATGACATATTATGCATTATTATTCTGAACTTATATCATCAGAATTTTTGCCTGTTTTTGCTTCTTTCACATCATTCAGGATATCATGTGAGTGCTTTGTACATGACCCATAATCAGAATCATTCCTAGAACGTCTTTTTCATAATATCAACATTTGTTACAAACAAACTGGTTGCCGCTTGGAAAGGCTCTGGAAGAAGACTGGTCTGGCTGTTCACGGCCCGGCTTACACCGAACACCTGAAGGAATATAGATGTGCCTTATCGGCTGCACGTTCAAAGTACTATTCCAGCCTTATTGACTTTGGTATTTGTTGCCCTAGATCGCTTTTTAATGCAGTTAACAGACTTAGTCCAAAAATAGTTTACAGTGCTCAACTGGAATAAGGATTTTTAGCAGCAGGTTGACAATTTTCAGTCAAAAATTATGACCATATATCAAAGTTTCTCTACTAACCACTCCTCATCTCTGTCGACCGATTATACTTCTAAATCTACAGTTTATTTGTTTAAATTTAACCCCACTACACCATCTTATACTGCTGAAGTAGTACCTAAATCAAATCAATCTACCTGCCACCTAGGTCCTGCCTCTACTTTATTGATTAAGGCTTGCACTGACAAACTTCTGCTCCAATTTCTCACTTTATCAACTGTAGTTTCCGCACCTGTGTTGTTCCAAGTGATTTAAAAACTGCTGCTGTAAACCCCTGTTTTAAAAAAAAAAACCTGTTACAGCTAAAATTTTATCACCCAATTTCTAATCTTCCATTTATGGCTAAGATCTTAGAAAAAGGTTGTTGCTGCACAACTCAATGATTATTTAAACTTGCATAACCTGCTTGAGCCTTTTCAATTAGGATTCAGAGCCCTATATAGCACTGGAACTACTTTACTTAAAGGAAACCAATGACTTACTTATAACCACAGATTCTGGGATGGCCGCTATTTTAATTCTTCTTGACTTAAGTGCAGCGTTTGATACAGTTAACCATAACATTTTACTGTCCCGACTTTTAGCTATTGGTATCTCTGGTGCTGCTCTTTCTTGGTTCACATCATACCTCAGTGATCGCCAGTATTATGTCTTCATTAGGGAATACAAATCTGCCACTACTTCACTCACAAAAGGTATCCCTCAAGGATCAGTTCTAGGTCCAATCCTCTTTACCATCTATATGCTTCCATTAGGTGAGATTATTCATCGGTATGGTTTAAGCTTCGACTGCTATGCCAATGACACACAACTTTATGTGTTGATGCAACTGCAACATCTTCACCTGGTGCACTGACTGACAGCATTCGGGAAATAAATCATTGGATGACAGATAATTTTTTACAACTTAATCCTGATAAAACAGAAATCTTATTAGTTGGTACCAAATCTGTCCTCTCTACCCTTCGTAGGTTAAAAAGTGACGTTGATGGGATCCTGGTTGAACCCTCAGCATCAGTCTGTAATTTGGGTGTCATCTTTGATCAACTTCTTACTTTTCAACTATACATTAGCTCAATAGTATAGACAGCTTTTTTTCCATCTTTGCAACATTGCTCATCTGCATTCTTCCCTCCGTGTGAAAGACACTGAAACACTCATTCATGCTTTCATCACTACCTGTCTGGACTATTGCAATGCATTGTGTTATGGCCTCCTGTCTAAATATATCAATAGATTACAGTATATTCAGAATTCTGCTGCTCATTTACTTACACACTCTAGAAAATCTGCTCACATCACTCTTGTCCTCTATGATTTGCATTGGTTAACAGTTTCTTCAAGAATCAAATATAAAATTATTCTTCTCACCTTTAAAGCCCTTCATGGTTTAGCCCCTCATTATCTGTCTAAGCTGCTTCCTTACAACTCCTGCCCGTGCATTAAGATCATCGGACGCTAACTTACTCACTGTAGGTAAACACAGGTTAGTAACTATGGGTGGCAGAGCTTTCAGTGTGATACTCCCTAAAATTTGGAATGCTCTTCCTCTCGGCCTTTGTGAGGAACAATTTATTATTCATTTCAAACTCCTGTTAAAAACACATCTTTTCAATGAATATTATCCATTTTCTTGTATGTAATTTCTACTGTCTTGGTAATGTGTTTGATTTGTAAAGTGTCCTTGAGTGTATGAAAGGCGCTACATAAATAAAACATTATTATTATTATCATTATTTTTAACTGAATTATGTTAGGCACATAAATTCAGTAACAATATGTGGCAAATTTTACAACAGTTTAAGAAAAATAACAAAGCTTGTAAATTTGCCCTTCATTGTTAGATGTGTCAGAATAAACCAGCAAGCACTTGAAATATACAGCATAGTACACCAGATAAAAAAGTTATGAAATGTCAATAAACATACTGTAGCATACACTATCTACTACCTAAGTACTGATTATGAGCGATACCTGCATAGGTTATCACTCCCTCAGTGCTCCAAATAGGACTCACTACCACTGAGCAGATCTGACAGGTGTCTTCTAGATACTAGAGGCCGATGCACCTTACTTATGTCCCAATACCAAGGTACATTACTCATCACCTGAAGCACTATTGAAGGTGTACCATTGGCCACCATTAACTCTTTGGAAAAGAAATGGTAATCTACCCACACCAGGTGGCTGCGGTTACTTTGTTACTTTAAATCAGTGATGATGTGTAGACAAAGTATAATAGTTTTAAAGCAAAGCAATGGGAAAAACAAAGAAATGAATAATGAAGAAATGTAAATGAATAGGAACATAAGTGGTATAAATAAAAACAAGACTAATAAATGTACAAAATCTAGAAGTAAAGCCCATATGGCCATTTAAAGGCTTGACACCAGGCATACATATGAACTACTTTCAATAACAATAATGAAAGTCAAGGATAGAGTAACATCTGTGAGGGAGTGTTATTGAAGGTAGTTTGTTGAAAATTAGATTTTAACATTAGAATTACCAGAACAAAAAAACTCTTAATTCCGGCCCACCTTAAATCCCTTCGCACCTCTCCGTCATCCTCTTTTGTTTTCTAAATGTGTCAATAAGCCCAAGCAGCAAGCAGCCTTATACCATCCCCCCATCGCCTCAGAACGGCCAAGAAGTTCTCCCAGTTCCTGCCTTGATTGATTATCTAGGAATGAGCTACTCAGAATTGTAAGGGGAATCGAAAAAAAAACAAAAAAAACGCGATCACTGATTAGAAGCGCAAGAAGGCTGGCGAATGAATATGAATAATATGAAAAATGTTGCATCAGTGCCACAATGTTTTCCCGAAATGTACTATACAGGTCATAAAATGAGTTATTTGACATCATGGACCATAAGGTGCATACTAATTCAGCGTGAGCAGGAACACTCAATAAAACTGAATAAAAAAAATTAAAGTGACGGTGTGATACGAAGAAGACAGATTAACTAGCCTTTGTGTCAACTTTTACCCCTCCAGATCAGAGAATTTCCAGTTCCATTGTTTCAAAACACCACTCACATCTACAGTCATTCCCAATTTTAGATAAAAAATAACCGCGTCAGATCTGGGGTGGGGGCATGGTGAAGCATTGGACATTATATTGTGATTGTGACTGAGAAAATAAGAGTGAAAAAAAAAACCGCTAACTTTTACGAGACCTATAAATTTACATCAGCTGTTACAGACCCAAATAAAATGTATGTTTTTATTGTATAATAGTAACAATAAGAGCAGCTCACTACTCAAAACAGTAAATTTGCAGGGGAGCTGGTTTCGAACTCACGACCTTTGGATTATAAGTCAACATCTCTAACCGCTGCATAACGGAAGCTGTTGTATTGTAGTTGCCCTTTTTATGGAAGTGTTTATTTGATATTTGGCCATCAGCCTTTACGTATTATACAGTTCATGAGTACATTTTGTCATTTATTACTAAAACATGAAAAACGTTTCTGTTTTAACGATTTGTTTAGACACAAAACACACATCAAGTTATTTCCCCTTACAATTCTGAGTAGCTAACTCCCAGATAATCAATCAAGGCAGGAACTAGGAGAACGTCTTGGCCATTCTGAGGCAATGGGGGGATAGTATAAGGCTGCTTGCTGCTTGGGCTTATTGACACATTTAGAAGACAAAAGAGGCTGATGGAGAGCTGTGAAGGGATTTAAGGTGGGCCGAAATTATGAGTTTTTTCATTGGCTCTGTTAATTCTAATGTTAAACTGATACATGGATGGTGTGTTGATGTCCATACAGATGGGCTTCTTTCCCTCAGATGGAATCTCTCTCTCATCTTCAGATGTTGTCTTTTATGACAATATTCTCATTTGGGGTTTCAAACCCCAAGTGATTGATACGTTTGATAGTAGTTTTTTTCTTTGTCACAAAATCTGTTTATGTTCTTTTACGTTTTTAGACACATCCTTTCTGACTAAACTGGTCAGTTTGATGTAGTATTCTTAGAAACTATACATGCATATGTCTAGAAAAACAGTGAGCTGTGGTAATATGTCTTACTGGCATTACCAGCAATTAAATAAAGTTAGTTTTGTGTCCTCTGCAGTGTTAAGAGTGGCGGTAGCTTTAACAGGACAAAAAGTATAAAGGAATAACGCTTGCCTTTTCGTCCATTTATAGTGTTTCCCAACCTTGCTCCTGTGGCCCTCAGTGACTGCATGTCTTTGTTCCAACCAAATTCCTGAACACTGATCTCATTTAATTAGCTGGTATTTTGTTTCTTTTATTCGACATTCAGAAAAGCATAGCAGCATGATTTTTACATTTATAAGACATTTATAAATATTTCTTAACTCTCTTTTGTTGATTTTATTATATTTTGCCCTTTCTCTGTGCAGTTTTCCCCCTTCATTGTATCTTAATAATGACAACTTAAAACGAGCAGAGCAGACACCCAGGCAAACAACACTGAATAATCAAAGGCTTCAGCTAATTTAGAGTCAGACCCACTAATTAGTAAATAATGGATTAATTAAACAATTAGAAGACCTAGAAAAGTAGAATGAAAATCAAGATGAAAATACTGTTAAAAAGAAAAAAAAAATACATTCCTATATAACTGCTGGGTAAATTTTAATATTTTTTTTTAGTAAACTTAGTTTTCTAATTTCTATATTGTTCCCTAAACACAGAACTTGGGAAATATCAGTTCCCTGGAGTTCAATTATAAACAGAAGCTGGTTGGAACAAAAACCTGCAGCCACAGGGGGTCCCCAGGACCAAGTTTGGGAAACACTAATTTAGAATGTGCAGAAGGACGTCTCTGGCCACTGTATGAGAGGCTTCTGGGAAGCGAAGGTCTCGTGTAGGAGTGGAAAGACGGCTCTGGCATTGTCCAGCCAGGATGGAGAAAGTGTGAAATGCCTTAGTATTGGCTTGCTGCGGCTTATAAAAGTGATCCCGTACTCTGCACTTGTTTGGGCAGTAACTCTGGTTGGGGGGGGGGGGGGGGGGGTGTGGGGAATTGGGAGAAAAAAGGGCTTATTTTCAGTTTTAGGGGAGAAGCGCAGTTCACATCTCAAATGCCAGCACAGCTATGTGCACACACGCCGGTCACTCGCATTTTTATAGGAATTTTGTGAGGCAGGAGACGCCACTCTTCGTGGACACATCCACGTCATCACGTGCTTGTGGAAGGATGACGTTCAGGAGCTTAATTGCTCGGCACAAGGGTGCCAAATACAACAGGGAATTTCCAGCCTCTATATGGGGTCTTCTGGCTAGATCATGCACAGAAAGAGAGGTACTTCGTAGAACATTGTCTTGAGTTTACCAAGCACTGCAGCTTGTGCCATGATTGTTGTAAATATTTTTTTTGTATAAATTTTGATAGATATCTCTGGATTTGCTTTGGTGGAGGTATTTATTAGGTTGTGGTTAACTGTGCACTGTTTATTTTTCTATATACACTTTTTTTTTCTTTTTCTGTATTTTGAATATTGTTGTTTTTGGTAAACCCTATATTATACACTATTTGGAGGAGCTGCTTCCTGACTTGGATTACTGTGGAGTATGACAGCTTTATTTTTGGTTTTTGTGTATATATGGGTTTCGCTAATTAGTGTGCATTTTTCTTTTTCATTTTGGACTTTCAGTCAGCATTGTAAATACTGTATATAATCAGCATTTTTAGGCTCTGTTTTATAACTATATTCCACAGGACATTTTTCTTATTTTTCTTTAAATAAAATCTCATTTTATTTTTGCCAAAACCCAACCCTCTTGTGTCCGTGTCTCTCTGTCTTACACCATCATCCTGGTCACGCTCGGCCCCGTGTACTAGACACCTGGAGTGTAGGCTGGTGTCCCCAAATCCCACTACACGCTGTGTCACATGAGCTAGGCTTAATTACTAAAACATTCTATGAGTAAGAATAGCAAAGTAAAATTTCGTGTTCCTATGCAGTTCATTGCAGCATGTTTGAACATCCAAGAGATGAGATAAATTGTAAGATGCTTTTAAATATAGTGTCTGCAGTCCAAAAATGATGATTGTATACACTAAAATGTTTATTATTTACCATTATGTGACATCATAATTCTTGCTAATTTGGAAAACTTGACCGCTATGGGATATGTATTGCTAGGCATAAGGTACAGGAGCTGTTTAATGTGGGGCATCATGTTGGCCATCTTATATTAGATCAACTAGTTGATAAGGTTGTCAGGCCTTTGTGAAAACATAGGGAAGCCTTTACACAAGACTTTAGTTCTAGAGCATAATAACCTAGTTAAGTATATGGTTTTTACTAAGCTGTTTAATAAACTAGAGTTTAGTGTTACAGCATGACTGTTGGTTACTAATCTCAGTATTTTGTGTTCTGACTTCTGCTGTTACTCTCTGAGTCTTTTCAGTTACTCTTCAAACCTAAACATACATCTCTGTGACTCCCCTTAAAACGTACCTGTTGGCATAAATATAGAAAGTTTATGATGGTCACAACCAGTTGGCAGTGCCTCTCCATCTCCCCATATTAATATGTTGGTTTGGTCAGTTGCAGAAGCTGGTTAATGACAAAATGCATACCAGTCAAATTAGACAGCATCATTGCTAACAAATTCTGCTCTGCAAATGTTCAGTCCACCATAATCCTGAATTAGATGGTGCTATTTGAATACAAAGATGGTGGTTCTGCTGCTGATGATAAAGATGGAGTGGAGGCTGATGGATGTTGAATGGCAGTTGTAATTAGTTATGAAGCACATGCGTTTGTTTACATTGCACTTTAAATCTGCAGGGTGTATCAGCTACAATTCATGAATAAATGAATATTAAAAATGCTAACCTGTGAGTGCAAATCACACTTAAAATTGTGCCAAAATAGCACAGTGTATGTCTGGCATTTGACAAGACAGACCCTGTGCTCTGACCCCCAAAAGTCATGTGAAAAGACAATTTCCCTTCAGGGATTAATAAAGTATATCAGATCAAAAACTCTTGCTCATTACAACCACTGATCTGCAATGGAGACTGTATTAATATTCAACACTTCAGTATCCCAGAAGTGATAAAACCTTAGAATCTGCGAAAGTGCCAGTAAATTTGATATTTACCAAACAGGGTGTCAAGTTCTGCCAGATCTCCCAGGATTGTCAAAATAACTGCGCAATGTGCACTTCCTTTCTACTTTTTGGCTTAGTCCAGGCAGAAATAGAAAGTTCAGAAAAATAACTACTATGGGCAAGGACTGCTGAATTCTGCATGGATTGTTTCGTCCAGGAGTTCCTAATTTTTTTTAAGCCAAGGCACCCACCCCCCCAAATGTTGTACCACCTGATCAAGACCACAAACCCCCCCAATCATATAAGCCCCATCCTCAAAGCTGAGCATGGTCTTGGTTTCTGCCAACAGCAGTCCTACAGCTTGATTTTAGACAATATCAGACCAATTATTCAAAGCAAATGCTTAACTATATGAGATTAATGATGAATATGTGACCTTTATGGCAGGGTACTCAACCTTTTTACTTAATTTCAATGTTTTTAAGTATCATCATTTTTTGATCATACATTGTTAAGCACTTTAACCCTTACTAGGCAAAACTAAAAGTGAAATTTCTGTACTCCTCCATCACAAAATTGCATTTGGGAATTAAAAAAAAAAGATTATCGATAGTTTTTTCGTGTGCTGTTTAATTTTCATATACGGTGTATCCGGAAAGTATTCACAGCGCATCACTTTTTCCACATTTTGTTATGTTACAGCCTTATTCCAAAATGGATTAAATTCATTTTTTTCCTCAGAATTCTACACACAACACTCCATAATGACAACGTGAAAAAAGTTTACTTGAGGCTTTTGCAAATTTATTAAAAATAAAAAACTGAGAAATCACATGTACATAAGTATTCACAGCCTTTGCTCAATACTTTGTCGATGCACCTTTGGCAGCAATTACAGACTCAAGTCTTTTTGAATATGATGCCAAAAGCTTGGCACACCTATCCTTGGCCAGTTTCGCCCATTCCTCTTTGCAGCACCTCTCAAGCTCCATCAGGTTGGATGGGAAGCATTGGTGCACAGCCATTTTAAGATCTTTCCAGAGATGTTCAATCGGATTCAAGTCTGGGCTTTGGCTGGGCCACTCAAGGACATTTACAGAGTTGTCCTGAAGCCACTCCTTTGATATCTTGGCTATGTGCTTAGGGTCGTTGTCCTGCTGAAAGATGAACCGTCGCCCCAGTCTGAGGTCAAGAGCGCTCTGGAGCAGGTTTTCATCCAGGATGTCTCTGTACATTGCTGCAGTCATCTTTCCCGTTATCCTGACTAGTCTCCCAGTTCCTGCCGCTGAGAAACATCCTCACAGCATGATGCTGCCACCACCATGCTTCACTGTAAGGATGGTATTGGCCTGGTGATGAGTGGTGCCTGGTTTCCTCCAAACGTGACGCCTGGCATTCACACCAAAGAGTTCAATCTTTATCTCATCAGACCAGAGAATTTTGTTTCTCATGGTCCAAGAGTCCTTCAGGTGCCTTTTGGCAAACTCCAGGCAGGCTGCCATGTGCCTTTTACTAAGGAGTGGCTTCCGTCTGGCCACTCTACCATACGTGCCTGATTGGTGGATTGCTGCAGAGATGGTTGTCCTTCTGGAAGGTTCTTCTCTTTCCACTGAGGAGCTCTGACAGAGTGACAATCAGGTTCTTGGTCACCTCCCTGACTAAGGCCCTTCTCCCCCGATCGCTCAGTTTAGATGGCCGGCCAGCTCTAGGAAGAGTGCTGGTGGTTTCGAACTTCTTCCACTTACGGATGATGGAGGCCACTTTCCGGATGCACTGTATATGCCAAATGTTTTTTTAGTTATTTTAATGTAAAAACAATAGTGTGATTTGATATGGAATAAAAAAAAGACTTAATATTTTACATTTACAAAGGTTATAGTTACATATGAACCCAGATAAAAATTGGGAGAAAAGTAACTCACAGCTCATGGTCAAGAAAAGAAAAGAAAAAAAATAAATAGCTGGCAGATGGTGTCCTAAGTCCTCTTTGTGTGAAAAGAGGTGAAAAAAAGTGCCTTAAGTAGTGACCGACGTGCTATATAAATGTAAAGAATTATTATATGCTAAAAAGGCCTCAGAATGCCTAATAATGAGTTTCTCAGCCCCCACCCACAGTCCACCCTACATTGGACTATACCCAATCTTACTGTGCATTTGCAAAAGTCGTTCTTGTAAACGTTGAAAAATGAAGCAAATCTACCAGAGTGTAGCTGAAAAAAGGAAGAAGTGTGAGGAAAGCAGAAAGTTTTTAGCAAAACTGCCAAAGGTAACAACATTTTTCATGGTGGTTACTGACAACACCAACATTACTAAAGAGCAACAAGAAGCCACTGGTTGCGCCAGCATTGGTGTTAGTATTGCTAGTGAAGAGGTGCATCCTGTTGCTGTCAGCAGTATCATCTCAGATTGCTTAAGTTATGCTGCTGCTACATATAAGATATAGGATCCTTTGACTTTGACTGGAAGTGGTAATTGATGAAGATAGTGATACTGATAAAAAGCAACTAGTGAGTAGCAGTCACCTTACTTTCCAATGTGTTACACTTGACGATGACCCAGCGCTCTGGCCAAAACAGCAGTTAAAGAGTTTTGCTAAATAGTGCAAAGAGGACCAGATCAGGTCAAGGACAGAATTTTTCCAAAAAATCAGGAAGGGCGCAGATTTACAAGCAGTAACTATTACATGCAAATGAAGAATGGAGAAAAGATAAGCAGGTCCTGGCTTATGTACAATGAAAAAAGGGGCTGTGTAATGTGCTTTTGTTGCTGCTGTTTGGAAAAGGGTACTCGGCTAAGTGGGGATGGCTTCAATAACTGGAAAAATCTTTCAACCCCTTTGAGACAGTATGAGAAGTCTACTGAGCACATCACTAACACGGATACCTAGAGAAATCACAGAAACTACAAACAAACACAGCTATAGATCAGGTGAACCAAGATCTAGTTGCTCTTGAACTAAACCACTGGAAAGATTTTAAGAAGATTAATTGCAATTGTGAACCATCTGGCAGAGTGTAATATTGTATTTCGTTGTATATCAAGTTACAAGTTGGTCTTTCTTGGATAAATTAAGGACTGAAGAGGGGGCGCACAGTGGTATTGCTGCTGCCTCGCAGTAAATAGACCAGGGTTTTTGTCCCGGGTCCTTTGTGTTGAGCTTGCATATTCTGCACATGACTGCATGGGTTTCCTCTGGGTGCTTAGGTTTCTTCCCACAGTCTGAAAACATGCAGGCTGAGTGAATTGGTGGACCTAAATTGGCCCTAGTGTGTGCTTGGTGTGTGCGTGTGTGTGTGTCCTACAATAGGTTGGTGCCCTGTCCAGGGTTTGTTCCCTGCCTTGCTCCCTACACGAGCTGGGATAGGCTCCAGCAAACCCCCGTGACCCTGTTTAGGACAAAGCAGGTTAGAAAATGGCTGGCTGAAAAAGGGGATTACAAGATCTGTGGAGGGCTCCATGCCTATGTTTGCCTTAGGTCCCAAAATTAGTAAAACTACCCCTGGTTCCAGGTTGATGCAAAAAGGCTTCACGGCTGCCTTCTACTTCAAACATCAACCTGTTAATTCTGAAATTTATAAAGGTCGCCAAAAATTGGCGACTCTGTCCAAAACAAAAGCTTTCTGTTGTTGATAAATACTACTAAAACGAAATGTTAGATATAGGCATTTTATTATTAACTAGGGGGCTCTGCCCCCTGCTCACTTCACTTCCCAACCCCCGAGGGTGGTGCTGGGCATCTGCTATTTCTTGGCTGAGTCGCTTTTAGGGTGTTGGGGTACTCATCCTTTAGAGAAAGTGATTATATTTAAAGATATATATATTGTGGCAGGCGGCCGGGTCCCATGCCCGGCCGGGATGCCCCTTCAACACATGTTTTGGGGGAGCAATCATGGAGTGCTCAATACCTTCCCTGGGATGTTTGGTGGCAGCCTCCCTGGCTGAGGATGGTGCCTCAGTTTCCCGCAGGGCTCCATGGGAGATGGAGTTCTCCACAGCCCTGTTGGGATCTGGGGTGGCCGCCAGGGGGTGCTGCATGGGTCCCTGAGCCAGCCTGGACAACTCTATAGCCCTGCCCAGAAGTGCAATCAGAAGCAGGTGATCAAGCACCTGGAGCACTTCCAGGTGGGCTATAAAAAAGGCCGGCAACCACCACAAGGGACCATAATCGGGAAGAAGAGGACGAGGTTGCCTGGGAGGAGTGATGGTGCCAGAGGAAGGATTGTGTTGTGTGGAGTTAAGTGCTTTTGGGACTGTGTATTGCCTGTGGGGTTCACGGGGAAGACATGCTCCACGGGTGAAGAAAAATAAAAGTGCTGTTGGGTTTTATACGTGCCTCTGTGTCAGTCTGTGCCGGGTCGGGCACTATACAGCGTCCATTTCACTATATATATAGATATAGATATATATATTTATGGCCCCATCTTTATGAAATTTGGTAGGCGGCTTCCCTGCGCTAACCGAAACCAATGTACGTATTTATTTCGGTGGTATGACGCCACTGTTGGCCGCCATATTGAACTTTTCAACGGTGTTTGTTACTTATGGGCCCATCTTCAAGAAATTTGGTACGTGGGTTCCCAACGTTAACTGAATCCTACTTACGAACATATGTACGTCCATAGCCTGCAGCTTGGTCACCGTGTGAGGCGGAGTTGGGTCCCCCATCCCAACACCTCCCACGTTGTTGACTGGCTGCCTATATAAGGCTGTCCGTCGCTCTGGTCTCTACATTCCCTTCCTTAGTTCGCCACGGGATTCACGTCTCCCTGCTGATAACTACAGCCTTTTTATTTAATCCACGGCTTCTCCGCTGTTTTATTGTTTGTTTATTATGATTATAGTTATTGTGTAGGTATTTTAGACTTACTTTACATTGTTCAGGTACCCATTTCCTTTATCATTCCAACCGTACCCCCATTAACATGTCTATCGAGGTGACCACCATCGATCAAAGAACTGTCACTTACCGAGTGGTTTCAATGCCCGGAGATGGCACCTACCTTTTCCATTCTCTTTGTTACATATTGCGCGGCCATATCTGGCTCACTCTTGATATCCGGAGGAACATTGTGTCTTATGTATTGAATGACTGGGACAGGTTTAAGGTGTGGACTGATGACGGTACAGGAGATAATTATACTACACAGGAGCACTATAAGAGTGAAATGCTTAAGCCCTTCACCTATGGTTCTGCATGTGAGTTGATGGCTGCCGCTGAAGTGTTCAGTTGTCACTTTCAAGTGTACCGAAATGGCCAAATATTTTACACCTTTCGACAACCGCCAATGCCTCTTAAACATCTTAGATTCACAGGTGACGATTTCAGTAGTGGACACTTTGATGTTTATGAATGTTTAAACTATCAAAAGCTAGATGTGGAGTTATCGATGACATTGGTTGTATGCTTACAATGCTTGACAGATGCCGAATGTCACTTCAGCACAAGTCCTGCAAATACTGTCGTAATTGAAACAAACCATGAAATTCAAACCGATTATGACAGCAGCAATCCAAGCTGTGAGATCTGAGACAAGATTACTGTTCACATGGCCAACTGTACGTTGCATGCTCAAGAGTAAGCTCAGCGCACAGCTTGGTCATATTACAACCGGAGGGCCGAACTGACAATATGGTATACAAAGAGATCCTTAACAAATAATTATTGGTTTATTTTCTCTCAGTTAAAAAAGGTTTCATTTTCTTCTTAATAAAAATTTAAAGGCAGTACTTCGCCGCTGCAGGTATTTTGCTAGTGTGTATGTATATATTGGGCAAGTGGTGTGGAGGGGAGTGGTCAAAGCTTAATAATGTAGACACAATGGAAAACGTTTTTAATAGAGAAAGAATTAACATTCATCTATTTTTCCTCATTCTATATTCTTTTGCACTGTCTGACCATTTCTAAAGCAAGCGCTCTTAATATGTTGCTTCCATACAGTTTGCATCTGGGCATGGGCTGTCTCAAAGTGGCGGGGAGCTATATGCAGCTGCTAATTCGGATTTGGCGATGAAAACAAAGAAAGGTTAACAAGTCATGGTGCACTAGACAGGAGTGTAGCCTCGTTGAATGAGCAGCGTGAGATGGTGCGATACAAGTGTAATGCAGTCTAACATGGAGACTCTGAATCAGAAACTTTGCAACTAACTATCCATTTTAAGACCCACTCCATCACTGATCTCCCTTCTTTTTATGCATACAATACGACTCCGGCCAAGATCTGCAGCACTAGTTTCTAGCTACACTGATACTGAGCTACATTCAGAATATTTCCTGTTACATTTATTTAAAAACTATGTGAGGCAATTTAAAGATAATTTTAAGAATTGGAACTCTTTAAGGAGTGCTAAGGACCCCTGTTTGAAAACCACAGGTTTACTCAGTGCATAAAAGGGGCAATGGATAAAGCTGATACTAATATAATGCACTTTTGTTTTCCAGTCCTGTTAATTTCGCAGAAACATAGTTTGAGGTAGATTTAATGTTACTACAGTCAAGCTTCTAAATAAGAATATATCACAATTCGGCATAGGCTTATCCGGCAAACTTCTCCCCCAAACATACTTTATGACTTTTCCAATTGATTGATACACTTTCTCATTGCCCCTTTCCTGAAATTAATTCCTGGTTATGTCCTAAGAATAGTGTTTCAACTGCTACATCAAGTTCAATAACCTTTACATGCTATTAAGGTATTACGTTTTGTGTACTTATTATTTTATTCACTTTATGCTCAAATGAGTGTGCTCTGTGCTTTGCAGCATTGCTACTGGAGCAGAATTGACACCCACTTATGGATAATAAAATCCGTTTTATAAAATTAACTGTGTTCTTAAATTTTTAAATATCTAATTTCAGATATAATTGACAAATCATCACTTTATTGCACTCTTATTAGGAATATACCAGAAGCATATTGTTCTTATATATATTGCACTCAATGTTTCCTTTTTTTTTTGTGCTGTAAAATGTCAGGAAAGATTGTAAATATTTGAATTATGAAATGCATGACTTCCAATATGACTGATTTCCTAGACCTTGATGCTTTGTTGCCGTGCAAGCGTAGCACAGCTTCTTCTCTCATATATACTGTTACTTAATGCATTATTAATCTCACTGTCAGGGCCACTTCTGGCCTCTTAATTTAACTTTTGTTTTAGCGGCAGCCTACTATTGAAACATTCACAGTATCTTGCCTGAAGCCCTTTACAGAGACAGTTTCTGAAACTATCCTTTTTTAATGGCCTGAATTATTTAAACTGATGCAGGCAAGTATAAAAAACATGATTGATTTAACTTCTATCAAGATGAAAGTTACATTCCATTTTATTTTTTAATATAGTCTTCAAGGATAAGTGGGTAGGACTCCTGTCTATAGTTATTTCTTCCAAATAAAATAAATATGGCCTTAATTATTTTCATTATGGCCATGTTACTTCTCCCCTTTTCTCATGTGACATTGCCCTTAATTTCACCTACTATTATAATATGCCACTGGTAAAACAGATTAATATAAATACTGAAAATGTGCATGGTGTATATGAAAAAATAAGATTTATACCAAAAAAGAAAATTTGTTTGTTCCAATGTTTTATAAATTTAACTTCTGTGCTATGAATACTGAAAAGAAAAAAAAAAATTACTGAATAAGAAGGTAATGGAGGTCCAATGAAACTGAAGTATATGGGATTCACTAAGTTTAAAAACTGATATTGAAAATTACTTAAGATCTTATAAATGGAAGTGATTTAATTTTTACAGAAAGTATTTGTTGAATACAGTTTGAGAAAATAAAATGCGTCAGTGGTAGAGTTATTCCTGAAGATTAGATGAAACATTTCAGCTGATTGAAACCTTTCAGAATGTTTAATTTTCTAGTGGCAATGCATTGCCTCCAGCATCTTACACATTAAGCTACTGTAGCAATGTGTTCTGACTCTCAATAGTAATAGAAGCAGACCATCTGCTTAGACAGCTTTGTTTCTTTTTTGATTATGTTTGGCAAATCAGTTTGTTGTATATGCTCTTGTTGAGTCTAAAGCCTCTTAATCTGTTTGCCATGTTGAGTCTTTGACTCCTTAAGATGGCTCTAATTTGGTGTTCTGTTTCTTTTTCTTATTCCATTCCTCAAGGTTGTGTTGAACCCTGTGGTAATCAGGGGGTTCCGACAGTAGGATGGTAATAAGAGACACTTTAGAAGTGAACACTCCACTTTCTTTAGCTACTTCCTGTCCTTAACTGAGATATTGCCATACCAAATCGTGATGAAGAAGGTCAAAGCACTTTCAATAATGGACCTGTAGAAATTATCTTTGCTTAATGTGACAATCTGAAATTCTTGAACTGTCTCAGAAAGCTAATGGTGAGCTTTTCTGATTATAACAAATGCAACAGTGCAAATAGTGGCACCCAGAAACTTGTCATTCTCTGCTATGTCTACAACCAGGCCATTGATGTATAAGAATAATTGTAAATATATGCACTGACTGTAAAAGTATTAAAGTGCTCAGGAATAACTGAGACCAAGGCTTATCTCATCAAGGCTTTGTCAGCTGCATTTGCAGGTCTGAATTCAGTCATCTTTCTATTTTTCCTTCAGTGCTCATCCCAGCTGATTCTGGGGACAAAAAAAAAACATTGTGAGGCTGATAATTTTTATTTATTTATTTATTTATTTTTAAGCGTGGTGCTTCAATTATTGGTTATATGAAAGGAGTGGACTTTTTTCAATGTACAGGAGTAGTGCATTATATTAATTTTACAACCACTCCTATTTTAGACTTACAGGGCCAGTGGGGCACCCTGGGTAAAGCCACTGTCGTACAATTTCTGACTTGGGGTGTCAATAGACAAGAACGAGCTACCAGGGGATGGAGTAAGAGAGACTCAGGCTGAAAAAGACTATTCAAAAGCAGGATTCTGTTTTGTTCCAGCATTGTCTAAACTATTGTACAAACCAATGTCTTGCAAAAATATTTACAAAGACCAATGCAAAGACAATTTCAAAAAAGAAACATTAGTGCAGGTGTTACATATAATATTTACAGTCATTTAGTCATTTTTCAACCCGCTATATCCTAACACAGGGTCCGGGGGTCTGCTGGAGCCAATCCCAGCCAACAGAGGACGCAAAGCAGGAACAAATCCCTGGGCAGGGCACATACACACACACACGCTAAGCACACACTAGGGACAATTTAGGATCGCCAATGCATCTGTCTTTGGACTTTGGGAGCACGCGGAGGAAACCCACGCAGACACGGGGAGAACATGCAAACTCCATGCAGGGAGAACCCGGGAAGCAAACCCAGGTCTCCTTACTGCGAGTGGTTTCCATATCAAAAGTGAAAAAAAGAACTCTTCCAACTCCTTCATCCAGCCACAAAACGGATCACGAAGGACAGGCTGAAAAAAAAGTCAAAAAAGAAATGAAAAACTAAGCACCTACTATAAACTTATATATGTATCTCCACTACTCAATTAAACAAATCAGTAGCACAGATCTACCTTAAAGCCTGAAGACATGGTCAAAAGATGATCTCTAGCGTTCAGTTTTATACCGCAAGCCCTTTTGACTATCCAATCTGCCTTTACGTTACCTGCGGACTTCCAATAATCAGTCATGTCAGGACGTGCACCATTCAACAACACTTACTCAGGTACAGACCACCATATTTAAATGTTCCTGCTTTCATGCGCACATACCCGCCTGTCTTGGTGATTTGACGGCTACCCGTTCAGCCTCTGTTAAGTGAGTACTGTTTAACTTTCTCCCGCAACCGAACTACAGGTAAAATTCCATTACAATGAATATCTTTACAACGAAATTTTCATTACAATGAAGTATTTTTATGGTCCCAACAGTTTCCCCATATGACGTGAGTCTATAGAAATCTCGTTACTACGAAGTACATTCAACAGATACTTTCATTGAAACAAAGTGCCCAAAAAGACCTTGAAATGCCTGAATGAATCATCCACAGAGCAGCTAGTTCTGTGGCCGCAGCTTAGTTGGGCACAATGATCCCCAAACAGAAACATTGTAATTTTTTTTTCTTTCTTCGAACTTTCCTCATACTGTTTTTTTTTTTTTTGCCTTTTTTGTTTTCGGTAGTTTTCAGTGATATCTTTTGCTTATTGCTCGTCAACATTTGAAAAACATCCATTGGAATTTAACTCATTGTCACCCTCCTATAGAAATGGCAGACACAAAAAAATGATAACGGTTCATATTAGAAAAAAAAAACTTTACATTTTTGCAGCTCTCAATTGCGGCAAAAAGAAAAACACGTCGCCAGTGAATTTGGAATTTCACCATCGACGCTGTCAACTTTCTTGAAAGATAGACCAAAAATAAAAAAGAAAAATCTCGGGTTTCAAACGTATGCGAACTGCTGCATTTGAAGACATCGAAAAAGCAGTTTTTATGTTTTTCGGTGATGCTCTTTCAAGAAACATTACTATTAATGCGGCACTCATTCAAGAAAGTCTGAGGTTTATAAACTCTCTTAGGACCTCCCCCAACTAGACAGCACGCCGAAGAGTGTCCCGAAGTCGGATCTCTGCGTCTATGGAAGACTGTATCTGTTGCCAGGGCAACAGCAGGCTCAAAGCTATGCCGTGTCTCTCCACCAAAGCAAACAGAATGATATCGATGGGTGATGCAAGGAACATTGTAAATGCAGGTAACAGGATTATTTGATCACTGATCTGGCCACGACCCTGCCTGACTGCTGTGTCTGTGTATAGCAGAGTGTCAGATCATGCTACAATAAATAAGTGTGCCGTTCCTGTTTCAAGCTGAATAAAGCTGGTTTTGCTAAAGTACTGAGACTCAGCCTCATGTTTTGGGGTGCAAGACAGGGACTTATAGCACGACCCAGATCTTTTATGATTGAGTCTGTGTTGCTCCACTGCAGCGCTATGAGCCTGTTTTTGCCCTGCCCCGGGCAACGGACAAACAATCTTCCACAGATGCTGCAATCGCGCTTCGGGATGCACTTCAGTGTGTCATTCCCATTGGGAGGGGTGTGGGGGGTCTCAGAAGAGTTCAGAAACCTCACAAGAAGAAGAAGAAAAGGATGATTTGGCTCCTGATTGATAACTGTACTGCCCACAACATGCTTCCACATTTAGATAATGTTCGCGTTGAATTCCTCCCACCCAATTGCACAGCAGTGCTTCAGCCTTTGGATGTGGGCATCATTCGTACCCTGAAAGTGTATTATTACAAGGAAATGCTGAGAAAAATTCTCGTCAGCATAACTTGTAGGCAGGAGGAGATTAAAATTGTAAACGTAAAAAAAGCTAGTGAAATGACTGCCAACGCCTGGGCGCAATTTAAAGAAAGCACTATAGTAACAAATACAGAATCTCATTACAAAATATTTTTTAGGTCCCTGGGAGTTCGTTGTAACAGAGTTTTATAATACTTAGTCATTCATATTTTGAGCCCCAACTTCATGAGGACCTGGACTGCTTTAGAAATGTCATGGTCATGTAATTGTTCCAACTCACATTAAGCTAAATTCATTCATGGTTACATTCAGATATCTCTCTATATATAAAATCCAATGTCTGTCTGTCTGCTTTTCATAAGAGGACTACTTAACGGCCAGATTATACTTAGGTCTTCAAAGATATCACTTGACTAGTGATAGCAGTGAATGATACTTTGCCAATGGCTGAATAAGGTCTCTGTCACTCATAATTACAATACAGTCAGAGTAAATATGGGGTTGAAAGAACTGGCAGCTGCGTCTAAGAAAATATGAACTCTAGAGTGTGCTTTGACACCCAGTTAAAATGTGAAAAGAACTCCTACTAAATGAGGTATTTTTGCTGTTGATAACAAAGAGTCACGGGAGATGCAGATTTCTTTAGTCAATAAACAGTACCCGAGAAACAGTAAGTGTGCCTAAAGACTCTGATACCATCAGAACCACAGACAAGGCTACACACTATCTAGGTTCAGACAGCATTTTTAAACTAACTTAATAACTAAAGTGAAAACAGTATAAATGTAAATGTCATGTGTCACAAGAACGACACAAAGACATTGCGAAGGTTTGGGGCAGCCATCCGTATAATATTTCCTGGCTGCAAAAATGCTTATCACGAACAGACATGTTCACACAATTGAGTCCAAAACAGAACTGATATACTGAAGGCAAGATGGCGGTTTTATAGGCCAGCAAGGGAAGTGATGTCATCATGTCTGGAACCGGAAGTGATGTCGCTGGCTGCCCCAGAAAGAGGCAGGATTTCCCGAGAATGATCTGCAAGGGATTGAGACAGAGAATTAGTACACGGTGTGGAATTACATTCATTCAAGCCCTTTAGTTGTCTCCTAAACACGTGTGTGTGACACATGTCATAACAGAATTTAGACAGACGGCAATACTGAATGGAAAGTTACTTTTAAGTTACTCTTAAGACATCCATTTTGAAAAGATAATGTTGCTATAAATTTTGCTACTTTTACACTTATACAATGAATGTTTAGAGTGAAAGGACTGGATCAAATTAGATGTGGGTTTAGAAAGAACCCTTGTGGGCAAAGCATTTTCTATGTCAGATTTCATTGCTATCTGCTCAGTTTTATCAAGTTGTCCACCATCAGACACCACTGTAACTGTAAAGTTTCTCCAATAAATGGCAAAAAAGGACAAAACATTGATAGACTTGTGACCATTAATTCAAATTTAAACATTAAAATGGCAACAGACAGCATATAATCAGTAATATTAAAGGGATCTGCATTAAAAACCTTTCCTAACAATACATTTCAGAATGCACATGTTTAAAATTAAGAGGTAGCAGTTTTTTCAGAGTAGGGTTTATGATTATTAACTGTCATTTAGTGTTATCACTTACCCCATTCTAAGCAACAGGGCAGGTTGAAATATATTTATAGCACTTTATGCTTGGCTTACTATAAATGTGGAAATAACAAAAAAAAAATCACAAAAATATATCTGTGTTCCTGTTTTTCAGTACATATACTTGGTTTTATCAAATTCATTGCCATTGAATATTTTTTAAACAGAAAAGTTGCCTTTAAATCCAGTCATGGATCCACTTTGTTATTTATCCTTACAGCTTTAAATTATTTTTGGGATTCAGTTTTTGCCACATAGGGATATGTAGCTTTAAATCAGTATCTGCACTGCTCTAATCTTTTCAAAGCTGCCCATTTGCTAGTATCCTTAGTTTCCCTTTGCAAGATGTTGAGCCTTTGAGCCTTATCATGGGTTGGCAGTCTTTACATCTGACACTTTTGATATTCTCTTTCTTTTCTCTTAGATACAAATCATAGTCCTGTCTGATCCTGGAATAGCTTTACTTAAGCATGCTTCATCTTTCTTAAAAAACAAAATTATATTAATGCCATCTTTTAAATAAGTACAAATTAAAAAAATGTACTATCATTGCACTCAGCTCAGTTACCAGTCATGTACTGTATATACTGATAGCTATTAAAATGTACAAGATTGAGAAAAAATTATCCACAGTGCACTGATGTGGCACATTAATGTAAAATACAATGACAAGGGCATTAAAAGTGGTGTATTAAAGTAGGCAGAATTCAGTTTCCTTCAATAGGTGAAGTGAACCTCAAATGATTTATTTTCATTTTCACTAATTACTTCCAAAACATATATTTTATCTTATATACAAAGACTTTTTTTCATATGCTTAGGTTCAGGAAATGCAGTAACAGCAGTAAAATGTGAAGCCAGGCTTAGAAGCAATTCTGATCAATATGCAGACAAATATTCTAGGTAGAAATACAAAAAAAAATTTAATATAATAACAGCTTAAAATATTAAATGAATATATATGCATTCAGTGGTACTAGGGTGTTGTACCGTGTTAGCCATTATGAATGTAGAGAAAAGCCAAGCAAAATGACGCCATGAACCCTGAAGAAGAGGCCTGAGTTGCCTCGAAAGCTTGCATATTGTAATCTTTTTAGTTAGCCAATAAAAGGCGTCATTTTATTTGGCTTTTCTCTATATGCATTCAGTGAAAAGTTAATCAGAATGACACCTTTTATTGGCTAACTAGAAAGATTACAATATGCAGGCTTTAGAGTGAATTCATGTGGCCTGAGTTGCCTCAAAAGCCTGCATAATGTAATCTTTTTAGTTAGCCAATAAAAGGTGTCATTTTGCTTAACTTCTCACTACATCCATAATGGCTAACACGGTACAACACCCTAGTACTATGTATACAGGTATATCGTGAGAAATGGAAAGTCTTGCCGTTATCTGTTCCTGCCTTCAGTTCTTGTATGTCAATGAAATGGACCTATTCCCACTATTATTGCAACTGTTTACCGGCCCCCTAAACCAAAAAATTACTTTCTAAACGACTTTGTGCTTTTCCTTACACACTTATCTACTGTTTCAAACATAATACTTCTGGGGGATTTCAATACACATATGGATAATATCAATGACCCTATTACTAGAGACTTTACATCCTACCTTGAGAGTTTTGGATTCCAGCAGCATACTGATGTTCCCTCTCATTTTAAAGGACATATCTTAGACTTGATTTGCTGTTCTGGAGTTACCCCGCTTGATTGTACGACGAATGAACTCCCCATAACTGATCACTTTCTTATTTCATTCAACGTTAAACTTGCACTTTCCAACACTAAGCTTTCCCGTCGCATGTCTTTCCATAACATTAAGAATATTAACTTAGACTCTCTTTCCTCTAGTATTGATTCCCTTATGGACATTGATAATTTATCCACTCCTGAAGAACTGGTCTCACACTGTAACACTGGACTTAATGGCATTCTTAACTCTGTCGCTCCATTATAAACTAGATCTGTTTCTTTCTCCTTTTCTGCTCCCTGGTTCACGCCTGAACTTCAGCTTTTGAAAGCCAAAGGCCAGCAACTTGAAAGTTTATATAAAAAAACTGGACTCTTTGTTCACAAAGAGATGTACAAAAACCATATACTTTATTACAAGGACTGTATTGCCCAAACTAAATCTATTATACTTTCATTATTTCTTCCAGTGAAGGAAACACCAAGTCATTGTTTTCACTACTTAACAATATCACACAACCCCCGGATTCTTTACCTTCTCACCTTTACTCAACTGAATTTTGCAATTCCCTTATGTCCTTTTTAAATGAAAAAATCCAGAAGATTCATCAGTCTCTCTGTACAGATTCCTCCAGTACTTCATTTGAATTTCACCCACAAACTCACTCATTTTCCTCTTTTCAGCTTACTACCCTCTCAGAAATCTCAGATCTTGTCTATAAGTCTAAGCCATCCACCTGTCAACTGGACCCACTCCCTACAGTTCTAGTCAAAGCCTGCCTCTCCTCTCTGGTCCCCATTATCTCTGCTATAATCCACTCTTCTCTCACTACTGGTACTTTTCCTTCATCTTTTAAAACTGCTGCAATAACCCCAATACTGAAAAAACCTGGTGCCAATCCGACTAATTTAAGTAATTTTCGTCCTATTTCTAATCTACCCTTCATTTCCAAAATTCTTGAAAAATAGCGGCTATTCAACTTTATTCTCATTTATCTCAAAATAATCTGTATGAACAGTTCCAGTCTGGTTTTTATCCCCTCCACAGTACAGAAACGGCACTTATATAAATTACTAATGACCTCCTTATGGCAGCTGATTCTGGTTTAATCACTATTCTCATCCTCCTTGATCTGAGTGCAGCCTTTGACACTATTTGTCACACTACTCTTCTCAATAGATTATCTTCGATTGGCATTACCCACACTCCACTAGATTGGTTCAGATTCTACCTCTCAGGCCGCACTCAGCTTGTTCAGCTTAAAACTTTCACATCCCAACCCACCGCTGTTACTTCAAGGCTCTGTCCTGGGGCACCTCCTTTTCATTATCTACCTCCTTCCCCTTGGCAATATCTTTCATAAATATAGCATTAGCTTTCACTGTTATGCTGATGACACCCAGCTCGATCTCACTAGCAAACCTACTGCTTCCTTTCCACTCTCCTCACTTACTGATTGCATAGCAAAAATCAAATCCTGGTTTTCTTCAAATTTTCTTAAATTAAATAGTGACAAAACTGAGGTTCTCATTGGTACAAAATCAACATTATTCAAAACTGATCATTTTTCATTTGTTATTGATAATTCCTCTGTCTCCCCTTCCCCACAGGTTAAGAGTCTGGGTGTCATCCTTGACAGTACTTTATCCTTTCAGTCCCACATCAGTAACATCTCCCGGTCTGCATATTTCCACTTACTTAACATTAATCGTATTCACCCCTCCCTCATTCCCCACACCACTGCTATTCTTGTTCATAGCCTTGTCACTTCTCATCTGGATTATTGCAATTCCCTTTTCTTTGGTCTTTCTCACAAATCTCTTTATAAGCTTCAACTGGTCCAGAATTCAGATGCCCGCATCATTACTAGAACCCCCTCTATTCACCATATCACTTCCGTTTTGCATCAGCTTCATTGGATTCCAGTTCAGTTCCGAATTCAATTCAAAATTCTCCTACTAACTTTTAAGGCTATCCACAAACTTGCCCCTCCATATCTGTCTGACCTCCTCCATGTTGCCATTCCCTCCCGTACCCTTAGATCCCCTTCCTCCATCCACTTGACTGTCCCCTTTGTCCATCTTACTACTAGCTTTGGAACTCACTACCATCTGAGCTTAGAAATATTGAATCATTTTCACTCTTCAGATCTAAACTTAAAACTCATTTGTTTAAGACTGTTTTTTTTCTTTGATTACAATTGCTCTGTCTAATTTTAACATTTGTATTTTACTTTTGTTTATAATCTGTGTTTTGTCTATTGTTCGGTGTCCTTGAGTGTTTAGAAATGCGCCTACAAATAAATAAAATGTATTATTATTATATGCATTCATAATGAAAGCTGTTAAAATAATCTCTGATCACTCTTTGAATAAGCTAAAAAAAAAAGAAAGTACAGTATACATTACTATAACCTGATTTGGAATCGTTTATTACAAGAACTAGTGCAATTGTTATGATGTGTCTACATATATTTTTGCTGATATGCAGGGGTTTAAGGATATTTTAGCTATTTTCCTAGTGGGAAAGCTGCAGTCCTTGTTCCTATTACTCCTATGCAATCTACAGATGACAGTTGCTTTGATTTTAAGTTTTCCACACACTTAAGTGTCTGAAACATTTTGTATCTTTATTATCTACCTATTCAGTTATGAGTGGCAAACTGATATGCATAACTTGTTGATATATTGAGTGATAGCTATGTTGTATATGTTTCCAACTCAAACTCTGGCAGGTTCTATGATTACATCTTAGTTGTCACTATCAAAAAATAAAATTTAAGACCAGCAAACAATAATACAACCACTAATAATAATTTATAACCTAATAATACATATAGGATCACAGATATTTCTCCTTGTAAAATGGCTTGATTTTTTTTTTAAGTTTCCCTAAAGTACTTGTTGCTTTTAACTGCAAAAGCATAAACATATTTTAAGATTGCATGTATTTTTGTGTTTTTTTGGAGAGGAGATGTTAGGATAAAATTATCATCTACAGTTACAACATATGCAAGGGTTTCAAATTCAATCCATAGAAATAAAAACTAAGCCATTAAAGCAAGAATTCTGACTTTAGTAAAAGTATGCACATGTACATTTAAATGCTTTAAAACCATCTGTGATGTTCCTGATCACACATTCAAGGTTGTAAATGTGGTTTATGACATTTCTTTTTAATCAAAATATCTTGTTTACCTGTCCTCCAGCTTTAAGGCTGGTTTCAGGATCTGACCTTCATTTGTTTAATGAATTTTGGCCTCCAAGTTCACCTTGAATAGGGCATATTTTTTCCAAAGCAACAGTGGGTAGCATAGAACTCCCAGCATTATGAATAAAACATTTTTATACTGATTTAGTCCAGAGGTTCAATTCTACGCTTTGCTCAGCCTGCCTCTTTTCATTTTTTAATGCATTGAGTGCCAAAATGGAGACTGTCTTTGGCTCATCCTCCAGTGCTTTGGCTATGGTAACAAGTTTTTTGATAGAAATTATACATTGTACCATTGTTTTTGTGTGATATAAATCAGCTGGCTGTGGGCAAGGGTTCAGGGGGAAAATGGAGCAAGAGAAAGACCAGAGAATGAAAGAAAGAACGAACCAGCTGAAATCATGGTCAAAACACTGGCAGACATTAAATCTCCATCATCAATGTTAGGTGCATAAATATTTATCAGAAGTACTTTAGTATTAAATAAATTGGCCATCACCATGACATACAGTATTACCCATCAAGTTCACATATTCTGTTTGATGCTACAAATGGGATAGTTCTCTGTATTAATATTCCCACACCCCCAGTTTTCTTTGTATAGCTGGAGTGAAAAATATGGCCAATCCACTCCCTTTGCAACTGAAACTGGTCCTTACTTAAGTAAGCCTCCTGTAAAAATACTATCTTGGCATTTAAACCTGTTAAGTTAGTGAATACTTTCTTTACTTCATGATTGGGACCTTAGATATTATAGCTCACAAAGTTCACTATCTAGTCATAAAAACATTGCTTCTGAACTTTTGTTGACATTTTGTAGTCTTAAGTCAAGGTAGTACATTTTTACATATGATAACTTTCACCTAGATTTCATATTATTGCTAGGTTGTATGGCTATGAAGCCTATTGTTGTGTTGGCATTAACTGCTATTGGGGTTGAAAGGATAAATAAGAAATAGCATTGCTCTTTTCATAAATTGTACCTCTGCAAGTGAGGCAGACCACACTTCACAACGTCCCAGTCCACTGACATGCCAAGAGACAGAGCACATCCAGAACAAAACAAAGCTGCCAGCAGCTGGGTAGAAAAGGTTAAAACTGAGGAATCTTTTGAAAGTATAGTCTAAATACAATAAACCTAGGATATGATCTTAAACAGTCCTAATACAATAAACCTGGAGAATGATGTTAAACAGTTCCAATGGGGACTGCAATAACGTATGATAATACATTTCTAATATAATAAACCAAGAATATTAAGTGGAAAAAAAAACTGTAAGCAGCTAGTTACTTTGAGGTTGCCAAAAAGTACATATATTTAATGAAAGAAGTTTCAATATAATAACTGAAGCTTACAAAAAAAATAAAATAAAAGGTGGCCTAAAAGGAAATAGAATGTATAGTTACAGCAAATTTTGCATTACAAATGGTCCAAGTTGCAAGCAGAATCTTCTTTGCCTTTCAGAACACGGTATGACTCATGATCATGTTTCAAAAGGATATCTGGATGAGTGTTCTTAGCTTTTTTCTGCTTCATTCAGAGACCTACAAATATAAAACTGCCCTACAATATCCACCTCAATTTAAAAAGGGTTCAAGAGGCTGTATCTGATTTTGGTAATCCATAAGTGCTGTTCAATACTTTTAAATGTGGCATGTTTAGCAGCTGAAAAAAGAAGAAACCTTTGATTCAAGTCTGTAACACCTGGTGCAAATTTTTACTATCTGTAAAAGATATCGCTGAAGGGATACAAGCAGACATAAATGCTGGTGAATCATGTCTTCTTGGTATCTTATTGTCACTTGAATTTTTTGTTATTCAGTTTTATTCTTGAATAAAAGCACACTTGTTTCGTTATACTTTGTGAAAGTGTTTATTTTATATTAAGGTAACCACTTGAATGAGATCAAATCTGCCTCTGCCTCTCTCAAACATGTACACACACATTCATACATGAAAACGTCACTGTTTGAAAACACTATGCCATTTGAACAGGAGTTGTCATTTGAACATTTTTTTTTTTGATATTGCCTATACAGTAAACCCTCGTTTATCGTGGTTAATCTGTTCCAGACTCAACCGCGATAAATGAATTTCCGCAAAGTAGGATTCTTTATTTATAAATCGAATATTTTCGCAGTTAGAGCATAGAAAACCTGTTTACGACCTTCTAAATACGTTTTTTTAACATTATTAGAGCTTTCTAGACATGAAATAACACCCTTTAGTCAAAAGTTTAAACTGTGCTCCATGACAAGACAGAGATGATAGTTCTTTCTCACAATTAAAAGAATGCAAACATATCTTCCTCTTCAAAGGAGTGTGCGTCAGGAGCAGAGAATGTCAGAGAGAGAGAGACAGAGAGAGAGAAGCAAACAATCAAAAATCAATAGGGCTGTTCGGGCTTTTAAGTATGCGAAGCACCACCGGAGAAAGCAGCTGCAAGGAAGGGAGCAACGTGAAGGTACTCTTTCAGCATTTTTTAGAGAAGCGTCCGTATCCTCTAGGCCAGTGTCTGAACAGCACCTCTGCTCACACCCCCTCCGTCAGATTCTGCTTGCAACTTGGACCATTTATAATGCAAAATTTGCTGTAACTATACATTCTATTTCCTTTTAGGCCACCTTTTATTTTTTATATATGATGTGCTTCCCGCACAGTGCTTCGCATACTTGAAAACCC
>JANRMT010027041.1:106305321-106349454 GCA_026402145.1 Polypterus bichir lapradei
CGGGTTTTCAAGTATGCGAAGCACTGTGCGGGAAGCACATCATATATCATTGAGGAGTTTTAGTTGATATGTAATACGTGCTCTGACTGGGTAGCTTCTCAGCCATCCTTTAATAGCGTCCCTTGTATGAAATCAACTGGGCAAAACAACTGAGGAAGCATGTACCATAAATTAAAAGACCCATTGTCAGAAGAAATCACGAACCAGCGAAAAATCTGTGATATATATTTAGATATGCTTACATTTAAAATCCGCAATGGAGTGAAGCCGCGAAAGTCGAAGCGCAATATAGTGAGGGATCACTGTACTCCACTTTATGGTGCATGGTACTGAGAATGCAGACAGACTTCTTTTTGGGTGCATGCACCGTCAGCATAGCACTGCCAGATCTAAACACTAGTGTGGCGAATTGCTTGCATACTAAAGTGACTATAGCTGCAGGTGGAAGTTCCATTTTATTTATGGAGCCAAGCAGAGTTGTATTGCGGTGCAGCAGTCTATTAGTCAGCGAAAGTGCTGTGGAGAAGCTGTCTGTTATGGTTCAGCCTTTGTCCAGTCTGATAGTGGTCACAGGACATCGTATCTTTGATTACCAGTACAACAAATAGTTCTGAGCAGGCATCAACCACATTACCAACTGTGGTCATTGCTGCTAAAAAGAGTGGAGATAAATGCCATCAACTCAGAGAAGGAGAGGCAAGTTCGTTGTACCACATGAATGTCACTGAAAGAGTAAAATTGAATAATGAAAAAAAAGCACTAACTTTTACAAGTAGCCAAAATTTGCAATAGCTGCTCACTACTCAAAATGCGGCGCACATGGAACATTTTGTTATAAGTTAGCAGTTCTAAACTCTGCACCATCTAAGAATGCATATCAACTTTCTGTCGATTGACATTTGAGCTTGGTTTTTAACTCATTGACAGCAACATGCAAATTGAATGATTTTTTTCTTTGTATATACTCTTGAATAAAAGCGCATGTGTTTATTTGATATTTAGACTAAAGTCTTCACACATTATACACTTCACATCATTCTTAGTATAACATGGGAAAAGCTTCTGTTTTAGGTATGTGGTCAGCATGTCTTGCCTTGCATTTCCTGTCATTCTACACTGACACAGATCGTTGTAGACCCGGAACACACATGAAATGCATGTATTCCAAATAAGAATACATTATTTGCCCTATATAACTCCAGGCACCTTACACCCAGATAAACACACTTGAGCTCTGAGACTTTTGCGTCTGACTTCAGCTCCGTTGAGGGTTGGGATGGGATAGCAGGCTGCTTGCTGCTGGTGCGGATTGACACATTTGCAAAACAAAAGACACTAATGGAGAGGTGTAAAGGAATTTAAGGTGGCCCAGGATTAAGAGTTTTTTCATAAGCTTCTGAGATTCTAGTGTTAACATCAAGTTGTGCAGCAAGTACTTCAATTTTAATCTCTAACTTCCTTCAGCACACAAAGTGCATTTTGGTCTTCACCACGCTCCGTAGGTAGAGTTGAGAGTCCAGTTGGGGTTGATGCTGCTGACTCATGGGGGAGTATTAGCTTTAGATAACAGTGGAGAGGCCATGCCCAGTTCCAATAATTCTCTTGCAATTGACAAATTTTCCTTGCCCATGTTGCTCACAGCTTTGCTCCCACTTTTGCTTTTGGCTGTAGCCGACGCTGCAACATCAGGTTCTTTCAGATCTATTACATCACCTGCCTGTTCCAGGTCAGTCTCTGGAAGGCCATACCGTGAACTTGAGGCCAGTTTTGGCATTAAATTTTAGCTGCCTTATCCTTTTTTCTGAACTCTATGTTTGCTGCTCATACATACTTGTACTTGCGTATAATGCAAATACAGGATACCTTGGGATGATAGTAAAAAAGGGTAAAATAACACTGCTGCTAACAGAGTTAAGTTCTAGCCGTCCATCTCACGTAGCAAACAAGACCATGTCATATATTTGCATCTATGCCTGATGTGAACACTCATAAAATTATAATGGCTGGAGACTTCAATTGTACTTTAAATTCATACCTGGATATTTCTGCAAAATACTGCAAAAATAATTACAGTTTGTAATGGGTCAGAACATAGCAGACCCATGGCGGTTTTTAAATCCTAACCAAAGAGCATATTGGTTCTTCTCACAAGTTCATCATTGTTACTCAAGTATTAACTATTTTTTCATAGACAATTTTTTGCCCATTATCAAATCTTGTAAGATGTTATTGTTATCTCTGACCATGCCCTTTTGGTCATGGAGCTTAAATTACTATGCCCTACATACTTATCTCGTAGCTGGCATCTTGACCCCGTCATTAGCTGACGAGAACTGTACAGAATTAATATCCAAGCAAATTCATTAGTTTCTGGAGACAAATGCATCCCCAGAGGTCTCTGCAGGAATACTCTGGGAAACTCTGAAGGCATTTTTAATGGGAGAGATTATTTCATATCTTTCTCACTAAAATAAATTGGAAACCAAGAATCTAAGTTGATCAGCAAAATTACCAGAATAGATCTAGAATACGCCAGGTCTCCAAGTGAGGCACTTTATAGGAAAAGACAGGTTTTGCAATCAAAATTTAACCTCTTGGTTACTAAAGAAACTGAACAGCTTATCTTTAAATTGTGACTATTATTATGAACACAGAGAGAAGGCCAATAAGATTTTAGCACACAACAAATCCACAAGCAGGAAATCCACAACACAATAACAGCAATTACCAACACAGACAGAGATACAATCTTAGACCATAAAAATATGTATTGTATGGATTGTTATTTGCTTTTAATTACAAATCAATAAAAAAATATTGGTAGAGGTCTGGAAACCAAAAGAAGCAAACAATATTAATCACTAATGCCAAAATGTAATAAAAGCCAGAGAAATGAAGCAAAAAGTCCTAACACAAAATTATTCTTGGAAAAGACTTAGTTTTCTCTAATATAGAAAAGGGTGAAGTAATTAAGAAAGGGAGCTCATGATTGGATGTCAGGTATAGTACTTCACCCTCTTCAGTTCGCAAGCATTGGTGCGAGAATGCAGTCACAAGTAAACTGCAGAGCTATAGTGTGTCTTTATGTGAAAACAACAGAGAATTGTGATTGCATTCTCGTACCAATGCTTGTGAACTGAAGTGTCTGCGTGCACTTTTCATGGCATTACACGTGTATTTTTTGAGCATGCCCGTGTCGGTAAATAAAATTAGATCTGGCTTTTATGTAAGTAACATATAAATGTTAATGTTTTGGGAACATGCACCATCCTTTGTTACCTATTTAACTATTTAAATTTATTTATTTACTTAGTTCCTACAGCGTAAAGTCACGAGTGCAGAGCTTCCCATGTACATAAACAAAGTACAGCGATGGCAAAAGTGCATTCTTGATCCGATGTAGAATCGTCGTCATGATTTCAGTTTACCTCTGTTATAGCGCGTCTATGTGAAAACAGCAGTGTCAAATGCGGGGGTGGGGGGAGTTGGGTTTGTGAATGCGGCTGAGAGAATAAAAAAAAAGCTAACCTTTACAAGTATCATAAATTACACCGACTGCTACAGACTGGAATCAAATGTATGTTTTTATTCTAAAATAGTAAGAATAAGAGCAGTTCACTTCTCAAAACAGAGTTGTGCAGGATCGAACTCGTGACCTTTTGATTCCCAGTCAGCAGGTGATACGATTGCAGCACAGAGGCAGTCACAGTAAATGTGTGTCGATGTCGGCTTTTTTTCTTATCGCTACGCCACGGAAGCTGTTGTCTTTTCCTTGAACCTTTTGTGAAAGTGTTTATTTGATCTTTGGACTTCAGGCTTCATACATTATATAGTTTACACCTACATTTTGTCATTTACTACTAAAATATGAAAAATGTTTCTGTTTTAAAAATGTGTGTACACAGATTACTGTAGAAATGGAACACACATGAAATGCATGTAGTCCAACTAACGATCTATTATTTCCACTCTAAAAATCCACTTCACTCCCAGATAATCAATCAAGGCATGAGCTGGGAGAAGTTTGTGCACGTTCTAAGTCGGTGGGGAGATTGAATAGCCGGCTGCTTTATTGGTCCATTTAGAGGACAAAAGACGCTGGCGAACAGGTGCGAACGGATTTAAGGGGGCCGGATCTACGAGTTTTTTTGTAGGCTCTGGTAATTCTAGTGTTAAACTGGTAGGATGTGGTAATGCAACATGTATAAAATGTAACCCATTCACACAGAACTGGAAATTGGCATAGAAATTGCAAACAACATTGTCATAGCCATGTAAAAATCATCACAAACAGTGGCATTCCAAGAATAACACCTAAAAATATGAAAAATAAAAACAAAGAAAAATAGTCCAAAAATGAAATGACTGCATTGCAAGACATCAAAATCTTGATTCATTACATTCTGCACATTAAAAGAACTATATGTATTTTTCACCTGCTGAACCATTAGTGTAATTTTAGAAATTGCATGATTAACTTACATGGTATGCTTGTAGCATGGCTTTGAGTGAATTTCAATAATTTTCAATAAACATAATACAAAGGAATTTACAAGGAAGATGTCTAGCTTAATGGGTATATTTCAGTCTGTTTCTCAAAAGAAAACTCCCCAAAGTGCATGGTAAAAGACACAGAAGGATATGTCACCCATGAAAGATTTCAAAATATATGAGCCACCAGCCATACCACATGCTCTGCAGAAGAGGTCATCCACCTGAAACTAAGTATCGTGAGACCCGCCCAGTCCTTGGATGGGAAACCATCTAGGATAAGCTTGGGTGCCTGCTGGAAAAGGTGTTGATGAGGCCAGCAAGGAGCACTTACTCTGTGGTCTAAATGTGGATGCCTATGCCCCAGGGCAGTGATTGGAACACTGTGCTGTAAAAATGGTACCATCCTTCAGGTGAGACATAAACAGATGCTCTGAATCTCTGTGGTCATAAAAGATCCCTGGGCATTCAAGCTAAAATGCCCTCCATGGCCTAGTCATTCTGGTCCCCTAATCATTCCCCCTCTCTCTCTCACCACATAATAGCTAATGTGTGATGAGCTTACTAGATTCAAAAATGGCTGCTATCACATCATCCAGGTGGATACTACACATTAGTGGTGGCTGAAGTGGTCTGCACTCACTCTGTTTAACTCACTCTGCATAAATGTAGCAGGAGCCTAGAGGGTTAATGGGGAGACACAGTACTTTCTTGCCATCACACCAAAACCACTATTTACAAAATTGCTCTTTACAATAGTACTCCAGTTTTGGTTAGAGAATGCATGAAAGACAGAGAAACAAATATTTATAAAAAATAAATTGGGCAGATTTATGAAAGCAAAAAAAAAAAGATTAAGATCTTTGAAAAGAAAAAAAAACATATACACACACACTCGACAATACTTTAAACAACTAAAGAGTTAAATTTTCTTGCTTTTTTGTGTCCCAGATGAGATGAGTGACTCGCTATCGGGAATGTACTAGAATACTGAATAGACGTGAAGTTGAAGTTCATTGCAAGCAATGAAAGAAACATTCCATTACAGTGGGCTGACTTACAATCCAATTCAAAAACAAATACAAAAAAAAATCTGCAATACAATTACTTTAATTAGTTTTTTCCCCAGCATTAATGAGATCTCATATATATTTCCTTCTATTATTTAATAGGTACACACAAAGTAAACATACATTTAAAATTGTTTTATTATCACTAGTCATAAAAATATGCAAAAATAACTTAATAACGAGGTAAAAAACTTTAATTTCAAATATAATGCACTCTCTTTTCCACAAACAAGAATTGCCAATGGCTATTTACTCTGACTGTTTTTTTTTCCTTTAGTAGTACCATAATACATTACACAACTATTTATATATAACATAACACAAACACTAGGCGCCATTTGGCTTGCATTGAACATTTTTTTCTTTTACTCACTGGAGTTCTTGAGGAAAAAAAAATCATAGTAATCAGAAGCTATTAATTCTTGTAGAGCTGTAATACTAGCATACAAACTTATTTCAAAATCCAAACTATATTTTTTCTTATTATACTAAATTCTAACTTGTACAAATCAAAAGGTTTTCATTTCTTTATGGAGGGTTTTTTTTTTTTTTTTCTTGTAATGGCTGCTGTACAGGAAATCCTATGCCCTTCACCTGCCCAAGATACATATTCACTCAGCCAGACACTGCAAAATAAACATTCTGATTCAAATACTAGTTTACATACGCAGAGAAAAAATCTTGCCTGCTTGAGTTACACATAACATACATCCTATCTCCATTCTAATTATTTTTCTAAAAAACAAAATTATTAAAACTAAATTCAATCAATGATAGTCATATACCTGCGTTATACTGTACATATATTTTAGTAAGCAACTGTAAAGTAGGTTACATAAAGAATTCTTATATGTAAGAGATGGAGTGATTGTGTCTTACACACTTACTGCTTCATTATGGTTAAATTTACTTTTTTGTCAGGTCAGTATAGCAAAGTTTTGCAGGCCTATAATTTTTTAGTAGTCCTATTTAATCAATTTGTTACCATCTGGCTTATTCACATCTTTTCCAGTAGTTTTGGCATTTTTTTTTAGAAAGACAACAGGCCTATATGGCATTTTACATTGTACAAAAGCTCAAACCAAAAAGATCTGAGCCTGAAATTGTAAAGAAATGTATGCAATGCTGATTGATAAGTGGCCAAAGATTAACTCCCGAGTATAAAGATGTGGTTTTAAAGTTTCTAGCATTTATACCTTACTACCTACTGTACATTACCTGTTGAAGACATGTAATAGAATGAATTTAAAAATATTTAATGTTTGATATCCCTTGCCTTACATGTATTCCTCCTAAACCTTTTTCAGTATTCCTGTGTGTCCTCTCTTGCCTGGTTCTTCCTCTATTGATCTTGTTCCTCTTAAGTGTGTTTCTCAGACTCACCTTCTGTCTGCTTCTTGACTACCACCAATGGTAGTCGGGGCCCCACTATCCACAATGAAAACATTAGTATTCTTGTGAATACTTTCTGTCTTTGCATGTGACTCTCAGCATTCCTTCTATATCTTTCCTTACAGTATGTGTCTAAACATCTTGCATGGCGCTTCCTGTCTCAATTCTGTTTGACTGAGCAAACAAAACCAGACTGACTAATTGAATTTCTCAGAGGCGCACACACACGCGCGCACATGCACATACCGATAGTAGTGTTTTTTTTATAGTAGAAGGTAGTTTTATTTCTAAATGTTACCAGTACTCAATTCAGTTGGGAAGTGGAGAAAGCCTTAGTTTAATACAAACAACCTCAAAGAAACAATCGGTTAGGAAATAAGATAAGGATTCATTGAAAAACTAATTAATTAAATATAAAGAAAAAGGAAACAAAGGGGAAAATAGACACAAACGGAAGGAAAACTATAAGAAAAACACAAAATTATTTGTAAAGTCAAAAAACCTAAATCAGGAAAGAAAATAAAATCATTAAGAACCTTAAATCCAAAAAGTGAAAAGTCTTATTAATCTAATGAATAAATTTAGCAGAAAAAAAAAATCAAAACAACTGGCCTTGAGCCACAACACTACCATAGGCAAGAGTGTACAAGTAGTCATAAGCTGAATTGTGACTGAGGACAAACTTGTAACCATAAAGACAGAAGAGGAAAGAAGAAACCTTGATAGGCCAGAGTGAACTCAATGCCAGAGCCCCTTTTTTAGACAGTACTTGGCCTTTTATTTACTTGAAAATCTTCAGGTGACAGCTGAGTAATTACTGGTTTCATCTGAATGGGAATTACCCAGTTCAGGAACTGTGAACCTGTAATCCAAATAATAAAAACAATGTTCCTTTATATTTGTAGATATATTAGCAATCGGAAAATTCAAGTACATGAAGACAAATGCAAAAAGTGAAATAAAAAGATGTGCCTTAAAGGCAAACTAAAGCAAAACAAAACCTGCCAATAATTCCAAAACTAAACCAACCTAATGTTCATAAGCTAGAAGATCAACAAGAAAGCTTATTATCAGGAATCCAAGGAGAGCTAAAAGACAAATACTCAACTATAATGCTAAAGCATTCATTACAAGGACTTATGGTTCTACACTAGTACTGGTCTGGGCAATTCCCTAGCTGCAGAATTGGGGGCCCCACACTCCCAAGGTTCAACATGCAGAAAACATTTTAGTGAACTGACATACAAAGCCATAAAAACATCATAAAATAAGAAAAAAAATAACAAAATACAGAAACTTAAAATAGAGAATGGGGCCTCATGCATAAATCTTTGCTTAGATTCGACTTAGAGCATTATGCTTAGAGCCGACTATAATTCCTTAGAAAGCTGCAATAAGATGCTGCAGATGTTCTATCAGACAGTTGTGGTGAGCGCCCTCTTCTATGCGGTGGTGTGCTGGGGGGGCAGCATAAAGAAGAGGGATGCCTCACGCCTGTACAAACTGGTGAGGAAGTTAGGCTCTATTGTAGGCACGGAGCTGGACAGTTTGACATCCATGGCAGAGCGACAATCACTGAACAGGCTTCTGTCAATCATGGATAATCCACTGCATCCACTAAACAGGATCATCTACTGACAGAGGAGCAGCTTCAGCGACAGACTGCTGTCACTGTCCTGCTCCACTGACAGACTGAGGAGATCGTTCCTCCCCCACACTATGCGACTCTTCAATTCCACCCGGGGGGGAGGGGTAAACATTAAGATTATACAAAGTTATTGTCTGTTATACCTGCATTTTTATCACTCTTTAATTTAATATTGTTCTTTATGTATGCTGCTGCTAGAGTATGCAAATTTCCCCTTGGGATCAATAAAGTATCTATCGATCTATCTAAAATTTAGCTTAAACTCAAAAGACAAAAACAGTGTACACACAAAAAAAATCTGATTTATAAAACCCATGTATGCAGTGTTCCTTTCAAAGATCCTTCCTATATTTCTCATTCACTTTAAACTATTTGCTTTGTGCGAACACTTTCAGCTACTTGCAGTGACAACTCATCACTAACCATACTGTATGTGGCCTTATAAAATGCCTTTGTTGAATATTTATGATTTATTCATCATGTACATTTGACCATAACGTCAGTGATGTCTTCAGTACAAACCATCGGAGAACACAGAAAATGAAACTTCTGTGAGTGTGAACATCAGGTATTGCTGATTGAAGTGGAGAACCCTAAAAACAACAGTAGAGTGGGAGCAAGTGACAGCAGCAGAATGGAGAGAGTAAGTCAAAGAAGGGAGTCAAAGGATGAGCACTCTGGCTGTAGAATTTATTTTAATCAACTTTCAGAAGAGACAAATACATAATTTTTTGACATCATCTCCCAGCTTTTCAATACACTTTGTCCATCTGTCAACAAGATTTTGCATTCCTTCATTAAAAAATGTTTTAGGCTGAGCTGCGAGCCATGAATGCACCGCTATCTACACTTCTTCATCAGATGTGAATCTTCGTCCAAACAGGGCTTCTTTCACGGGACCAAACAGGTGATAGTCTGAACTATAGGGAGGATGCTGTAACACCTTAAAACAAACTTTTTGCAGATTGTCAATTGTGTTGGCAGTGGTATGTGGGCATGTATTGTCATGCAAGAACACAATGCCCTTGGATAACAATCCTTTGCATTTTGTCTGAAGTTTAGGTTTTAGCTTTTCAAGTGAGCATCTCACTGTAATGAGCACTGTTGATTGTTGAACATTTTTCCTGGTAATGTTCCAATGTTGGCCCTTAAGAATCCCAGAAAACTGTAAGCATCAACTTTTCAGCTGATGGTTGAGTTTTGAACTTTTTCTTGGTCGGTGATTGAGAATGTTTCGATTCCATACTCTGCCATTTACTCTCAGGCTCATAGTGATAAATTCATGTCTCGTCACCAGTAATGATTCTTTTTAAGAAACTTTCACCTTCTTTAGAGTATCGGTCCAAATTTTGTTTCGCAGATATCCAAAAGTTTCATGTTTGTGCATTTCTATGAATGGTTTCAGTACCCATCTTGCAAAAACTTTTCTAAATCCAAGTCTGTCATGGATTACATAGGCAGAGCCATGGCTGATTTGCAAATGATAGGCCACATTATCTACTATCACTCGTCTATTCAAAAGAATCATTTCACGTGCATGCTCAATGTTGGCATCAGTCATGGAGATGGATGGGCTTCCAGCTCCTTCTTCATGGCTGAAGCTTGTGCAATCTTCCTTGAACTTTTCTATCCATTCATGCACACTTCTTCACAACAAAATATTTTCTCCCTACTGTGGACAAAGTCTTCGATAAATATCGTCTCCAGGCACACCCTCAGACCACAAAAACTGAATCACTGCATATTGATTTTCTTTCGTGCAATTTACAAGTGTTTCTCACACTGCAGTTACAAATGATGTGACATAACACATTTACACCTGTACAGCAGTGACTGGGGAGACTGGGACCTCGTACGGAAAGTGCTGATAAAAGAGTGCAGCCAAAAGACGTTTTAATAAAACAGAAGTGCAGATAATTTTTGACTCACCTTTGTAGCTAAGTGATATTTTGCAGTGCCCAGGCTGCCAGTATAAGCCTGAATCGGCACAGGGTGTATCCAAACAACTTAGAGATATTAAGAACTTTCTTGTTAAATTTGTAAAAAAATAAAATCATTTTCCAAATAAATGTTAATGCACCAATACATACATGTCTATTTGCATTTGATATACAACATCCAAACATTTTTAATTGCCATTGCATTGTATCCTGAGAGACAGGGTCTATGTCATCCTTGCACTCATCTTGGCTTATCTTAGGTGACACTAAATAAGCCATCACAATGCAGCAAACATGTATGGGTCTGTACAGCAGTGTGCTGTCAATGAGTCTAAACATTTCCATTTACTTTTTAATGAATAAACGGTCTATTCTAACACTAATTGTGTGTGGGAGTGACTTTCGTTATAGCTCCTCTCCTGTAGTGTACCAACTATCACCTAAAAGAAAGATTATATGAGTTATTTGTAATGAACTAACTTACCTTAAAGCCAACCATCACACACAGTATGAAACTCATGTCCAGTTCCCACACAACCATTTGATAAAGTATAGGAATTATGAGTTGGGCAGAACTACCTCACAAAATTAGTCAGACACATTTGAGTATCACATATTAGTTGTATATTATTTGAATGAAATGTATTTGTTTACAAAAGCAAATTCATTCTGTGATGGCGCCTTTATTGCAACATGTCTGCAGTCGATTGCACTTACATTAGGAAAGCAAATTGCCTTTTGATCTCTGCTTGCTTAATCTGACCATAAAGTAACTGGATGTATCTGGGTAGCATTTATGTATACCATACTATCCAGATGGTATGCTATGCTCAGGATTAACTGCAAAATTCCTTATTGGTCAACCTGTTCACACTGTAAAGCGTCCGTCACTAAATATCCTGCACTTATTAAAAACCTGTAATGGAAAGGGGATTGCGTGATTTCTGCATGATGGTCTTTGTAATGTATGCCCCAATTCAGTACACAACTCCAGGAGGACGACTCTAAGTCTAAATCAGTTTATAAGCCAGTCATCATCATGAGCCAAAATATCATCCCAATCCCTGAAAACGTGCTCCTTGTATAGCATTGGCAATATCCTTCAAAAGATCTAACATTGCCATTGCCAGTTATATTATAGAACACACAACAAACCCCTTTTATTGATAAAATAGATAGGCTACACACTAAGGCATTTTTCATTGAGTATATGCCTTAGGCATTATTACCAACACTGAAGGCAGCTGTACTGAGAGAACATGCCAGTTAACTGTGATGTGTGTGCATGTGTGATCACCCTGTGATGGAAAACTAACCCAATGGATTAGGAATTGGAAAAAATAATAACTGATGATGAAATTTGGGTAGAATTACTGTACTGTAGATGACCTAGGGACCAAGAAACATTATAAAAATGGTAGAATGCTTATTCTCCAACATCAAAGAAATTTTGATGTATAGTTGATTTTGCTTAGATCTTTAGATCTCTGCAAAAGAAGAAATGAAGACAGACATTTTGCAGACAAGCAGAAAGAAACATTTGCAAACAAGTATGATTGAGAGATCAAAAATTAAAACCACAAAATAGGAGCTTTTGCTAGACTTCCACATGAATAAAAGCATGATGATTGACCTTTTTGTGTGCTGACATGGTCTGTCAGATTAGATAGAGGGGCTTGGGGTGTTCAGTGTAGCCCTGACAAGCTTTAAAATGTCAACAGTTTCAAGGAGAAAGACAAGCAGGAAGTGGGGAGAATAAGGATCAGAAGATCCTTAAGAGACTGAACGCTAACACACATTGAATGGTGTCAACCAGCATCGTCTATGACTGCTAATGCAACATCCGGATTGTTTGGTAATTTGTTACCCCCAATTGCATTTTGTTTCTGCATTTGGTACATTAAGAATCTTAAAGACTATAAAGAGTAAATAAAGTATCTAAACTTACTCCCTGCTTGTATTGTTGCTTTGGGGTGCTGAGAATAGGAGGTATCGTCCTGCAATAGGAAGATGAAGCACAGTAGTTGCAAGTATAGGAGTACAACAGCTAGGGTGGAGGAAATATGTGTGAGTCTACATAATAAAAGAATCTGGGTAAGAATAAGAATCTATATTTTTGGATAGGGATACTTCAAAACCCTTCCAGGATAAAAGAGTTGTTGTCTTAATTATTATTAACATATAAAAACATTCAGTGGTTTAGACATACAGTGTTAAGAAAGATACCAGTACTCCATCCAGAGCTGCCTTACACCTGTGACTGTAGAATAGGCTACAGCCCCCATGAGATGACTGAAACTGAAATGGATGTATGGAGTATAAAGAAATACTTTTAAATATCTATGAGAGTTCTACATACAAAAATCGTGGCATGACATTTTAGAACACATTATAGCAAAAAAATACCATGAGTTGTATAAACAAATAAAAAGACTGGCAGCAGCTTGAAAAAAAAAGACAAGCTACATTTTGTTTCAGAGGCTTAAGACGTCATTATTATATTTCAAAAGTTATATTATGTTATTTTTAACCTCTGCTGTGTTAAGATGTTTCAAACACAGCCACAGTCCTATGCATTATTTAAGAATGTTCCTAACACATCAATGAACATTTATGCCACCTGACAAAAACAGTTATGTTCTGCTTTTTTTGTGAAAAGAATTAATTATACTGCACTCAAAGAAGACCTTATGAAAACAAGTGTAAATTTGTTACCTTCTTATACCCATTTCAACTGAACTAGTCCCAAACATATTATTCAATTTTAACAAATCTTAACTTTAAATGATTTTTCATGTGAATTTCCAAAGAACAATAAAATAGCTCTTTATTAATTATAATCATACTCTTGCTTTGTTGAGTGTTACTCTGCATCACAAATAACATACATGCCGAGAACTCTCCCCACACCCTACTTATCCAAAGAGATATCCAAATAGTTCCACCAGCTACCAGATGTTAGGCTCCATTCTGAGAAAACAATCTATGTATTTTGGACAATAATGGGAAATAAATTGTATAGTATGCTATAATTTTTAAGTTATGTTTTTAAATTAAACTTGTCTACACAGGTAGGTTATTGTACATGCTACTGTTTACTTTAAGTTGCCATGTTTAATTTTTTTATTTCTCTTTTATTATTGTACTAGCAAAATACCCGCGCTTTGCAGCGGCGAAATACTGCCTTAAAATTTTTATTAAGAAGAAAATTAAACCTTTTTAAACTGAGGTAAAATATACCAATAATTATTTGTTAAGGATCTCTTTGTATACCACATTGTCAGTTCGGCCCTCCGGTTGTAATATGACCAAGCTGTGCGCTGAGCTTACTCTTGAGCATGCAACATACAGTTGGCCATGTGAAAAGTAATCTTGTCTGAAATCTCACAGCTTGGATTGCTGCTGTCATAATCGGTTTGAGTTTCAGGGTTTGTTTCAAATACGACAGTATTTGGAGGACTTGTGTTGAAGTGACATTCGGCATCTGTCAAGCGTTGTAAGCATACAACCAGTTTCATCGATAACTTCACATCCAGCTTTTGAGAGTTTAAACATTCATAAACATCAAAGAGTTCCCTACTGAAATCGTCACCTGTGAGTCTAAGATGTTTAAGAGGCATTGGTGGTTGTCGAAAGGTGTAAAATATTTGGCCATTTCGGTACACTTGAAAGCGACAACCGAACAATTCAGCGGCAGCCATCAACTCACATGCAGAACCATAGGTGAAGGGCTTAAGCATTTCACTCTTATAGTGCTCCTGTGTAGTATAATTATCTCTTGTACTGTCCTCAGTCCACACCTTGAACCTGTCCCAGTCATTCAATACATAAGACACAATGTTCCTCCGGATAACAAGAGTGAGCCTGATGTGGCCGTGCAATATGTAACAAAAAGAATGGAAAAGGTAGGTGCCATCTCCGGGCATGGAAACCACTCGGTAAGTGACAGTTCTTTGATCGATGGTGATCACCTCGATAGACATGTTAATGGGGGTACGGTTGGAATGATAAAGGAAATGGGTACCTGAACAATGTAAAGTAAGTCTAAAATATCTACAGTACACAATAACTATAATCGTAATAAATGAACAATAAAACAGCAGAGAAGCCGTGGATTCAATAAAAAGGCTGTAGTTATCAGCAGGGAGACGTGAATCCCATGGCGAAGCAAGGAAGGGAATGTAGAGACTGGAGCGACGGACGGCCTTATATAGGCAGGCAGCCAACAACGTGGGAGGCGTTGGGATGGGGACCCAACGCCGCCTCACACAGTGACTGAGCTGCAGGCTATGGGCGTATATATGTACGTAAGTAGGATTCAGTTAGCGTTGGGAACCTGCGTACCAAATTTCTTGAAGATGGGCCCATAAGTAATAAAGACCGTTGAAAAGTTCAATATGGCAGCCGACAGTGGCGTCATACCACCAAAATAAGTACGTACATCAGTTTCGGTTAGCGCAGGGAAGCTGCCTACCAAATTTCATGAAGATGGGGCCATAAATAAGAAAGTTCAACATGGCGGACGTCGACCATTATGACCGTTACGTGTAGAATTTCGAAATGAAACCTGCTTAACATTTGTAAGTAAGCTGTAAGGAATAAGCCTGCCAAATTTCAGCCTTCTACTTACACAGGAAGCTGGAGAATTAGTGATGAGTCAGTCAGTGAGTGAGTGAGTGAGTGAGGGCTTTGACTTTTATTAGTATAGATTATTATATTGGAAGACACTAATTTTAATGGATTTTCACAATTCAGGATTTATGAGGTAATTCCTGGCTGTTTTCAATACCCTGTAGTATGTAAGTTTGCCTGGATGGGTTTGTGAGAGCACCCCATGCTTAACTGACACCCCAGTTGTACATTTTATCTAGCCTAAAACTCTGCAGTCTATTTTAACATTGAGTCCATTGTTTCACAGTCTTTTGTAGCATAGACACACTAAAGTTTGAGCTCAGAGGAAATACTCTTTAGTTGCATATCTTTATTTCTGACATGTTTGTCACTTTAGTGGTTCAATTGATTTTGCATAGGTTATCATTTCAACAAATCTCTAAATGTGCTTGACTTTTGGCCATTACTAGAAGAAGATTTCATTAATTTAATTATTTTTTAATTTGGAGCTTCTAGTTTGTTTTTGTGTTTTAACTTCAGTGATCCAGCTCAAATAAGTACAGTACAGGCCAAAAGTTTGGACACACCTCCTCATTCAATGTGTTTTCTTTATTTTCATGACTGAAGGCATCAAAACTATGAATGAACACATGTGGAGTTATGTACTTAACAAAAAAAGGTGAAATAACTGAAAACATGTTTTATATTCTAGTTTCTTCAAAATAGCCACCCTTTGCTCTGATTACTGCTTTGCACACTCTTGGCATTCTCTCGATGAGCTTCAACAGGTAGTCACCTGAAATGGTTTTCACTTCACAGGTGTGCCTTATCAGGGTTATTTAGTGGAATTTCTTGCTTTATCAATGGGGTTGGGACCAGCAGTTGTGTTGTGCAGAAGTCAGGTTAGTTGGACGATCATTTATTTTTCAACAGGACAATGACCCCAAACACACCTCCAGGCTTTGTAAGGGCTATTTGACCAAGAAGGAGAGTGATGGAGTGCTGTAAATGGTCATGAAAATAAAGAAAACACATTGAATGAGGAGGTGTGTCCAAACTTTTGTGCTGCCACAGGCTTGAAGTGGATGAAGCAGTTTTGAAAATTATTGGATGGCTGGATGTATGTAAGCAGTCATTTAAATATATAAAAAAAGAAATTGCGAGTAGCAAGACAGATTAATTCATACATGTACAGGTACTTAGAAAATCTTATTGTGTTTTTACACTTATTATCTTTGATGCACAAATCTGATTCCTCATGAAGCAAGGGGAACCTAGTAATGAACAAAATTAAAGTGTGCTGCTACCAGAAATGATTTACAATTTACTGTAGCAAAAAAATAATATTCATTCAATTGTTAGTAATTTACTTTGTTTCCTTATATATCTTAGGCAATCACCAAATGGTTTAAAATATATTGATTTATCATGAGGATGTATGTGAACTATTTCTTTACAGGGTGAAATAATGCCCTAGATGTGCTCCAGGTGCTCCCTGATAACCTTCCTGCGGAAGTGCTGCATACCATGGCTTCTGAGCTATCCAGGCGCCCCCTGGTGGAGGCCACGGTCCCCCACAAGTTTGAGCTTCCAAGCTCTGTTCCTGTGGCTCCAACACCCACCAGGGTGACTGCCTTTTCGTGTTCCGGGGAGGTACTGCTCCTCTCCCGGTCCTTCCATCCTCCAGGTGTCCTGACTGGGTACGAGCCCCAGCCGTCCACCACAACAGTCAAAAACATTTTGTAACAAATAAGTAGACTGAAGTATTTTTAGTAAATAGCTCATTTGGTCACACAATCGAAGAAAATTAAAAAACATAAAATGTTACCATTTTATTTAAAAATAAACAGCAATCATTTCCAATTGGTGGGTGTTGCATTGTAAACTATTCACATTCTTCCAAACCTACCATTTTTACCACACTTTTCAGTCTTTGTGAAAAGTAGAAATATAGCAACATACATAAATAAAATCAATCCAAAGGAGAAAAATGAGTAAAAATAGATTATAACATTTACATACAGTTTACTTATGCACACAGCTTATCAATTTTTGCCTTATTTTAGAAAAGCATATAAACATGAATATGTCCAATTTCTATAAAACCTCAAAAATCTGTAGGAGTTCTATATTATAGAATAATAGACTCCCTGCTTGCATTGTTGCTTTGGGGTGCTTTTCAAAAGCTGATGAAACTATAGAACCTCAAACAGTAAAATAGTAAGTCATCCAGAAACTGCTTAACAGGCTTGGAGCTTTCAGGTTGCTCAATCTTCAGTTGTGCAGGAACACCAAGGACTAATGATGGAACAGTAGCTTAGTGGATTAGTAGCTGCCGAGTACCACTTCAGAATCCATAGTTTGGCCGGAAACTTACCAGAAAATTGAGCTTTCCAGCAATGTGTATAAATTGGGAATGGCAATGAAATCCATAACTCCAGTTGCTGGGTCATGTGTCATTGCAAAATGCATGCCCTTCAGAAGTCCGCACATGGATTGATCGATCCATCCATCAAAAACACAATGAGATTCCAATTTTCCTCCCACTTGCAGTGCTTTTGGCACTAATGCAGTTGTTGATGCCTGTAAGAAGTGAGAAGGCCACACTGATGCAAATGGCAGCAAACACCTAATGGCATGTGGCAGAGCCCAGCTGTAAGGCTAGGGTTTGTAATGTGGCTGTTTGGTCCATCATTTGTATAACACTCTTCACTGAGTACAGGCTTAGAACCCTGTATACAAGATAAAATGCAAATGATTTGTTTTACAAATTATAAAATGAAAAGCATGCACCTGCAGTAAGTATTTAATGTATTTAGAATTCATCTGGCACAGGTCCATCCTCAGATTACAGATTTTAATGTGCTGGCTAATTTTAGATGCCAGACTGAGCTTACATTTGGTTTAGAACCTCATTGCGAAACTAAACTCTATAACTGGCACCAACACATGCAATACAGGAAACCAAACTTGAATGGGACACTGATCTATCACAGAGCACTCAGACACGCATTTACAATTACTTTAATGAGAGTATAATTGGTATTTTTATATTGTGGTGTGGTGATTACTTTGGATGCTGAGACATGTAATTGTGGTGTCTATGTATTTGGACTGAACTTCTGAGTCAATAATACTTCATTTGGTTAGTGTGTCCACTAAATTGTCCCAGTGTACATGTATGTTTTGCTAAGGACGGTATCCCTCCAACACTGGTTCTTTACTTTGCCTGTTGCAGCCAGGACAGATATGGTGGTGAAAATAATAATTAAGGAGCTGAATGAAACTGCATATTAAGCTTAAAGATTTCTTACAGGTTTTCAGTCCAACCATCAGTTATGAATCCTGCTTAATCCTATTCATAGTCAGAGAGAGCCAGATCCTGAAAACTTGGGGTGCAAGGTAGAAATTCCTACAACGTGATTTGCCCATTTTTTTTACATAGCACACTCATACTGTGCCAGTTTAGATCCACCAGATACTCTAGCTTGGGATGTGGAAAGAAAAAGGTTTAGAAAACAAAGACATGGAGAAAAACTCGACCGAGACAATGCTAGAGCTGTGAGGTTGTATTCCGAACCATTGTGCCCCCAACCTTTTTTTTTTTTAAAGTTTATTGTCAATATGAGAGGCATCCTTTTAAGAACTCATTCCTGCCTTAACGCTTGTTGTTACTCAGATAGGCTACAGAGTCATGCAACCCTCTAATGCAGTAAGTACAGTAGGTTCAGAAAATGGATGTGAAATGGGGATTTATTCTTAATGTAGATTGACTTTATACTGCTTCTTATTTCTGTGTATGAATATCTAAGCTGAAGAACAAGTGCAAGGCATTAACAAAAATGTTCACCTTTACAATAAGTTGAACCAACATTCTGTCCTTTTCTAGATTTTGTTTATAAATTACAGCATAGCCTAATTGTTTTAACTATCACAAGGATTTTACAAGATATAAATCAGCATCTCATGGAGCTGCCACCAAAATGCAATTAAAAGCACCTCCATTTGTAGCTCATATATAATACAGGAATGCATATCCAAATTACAGTAGGAGTGGCAGAAATGTCTCATGGTACCTCAGTTATTAGGGGATAATCCATAGTCCATCGCTGTAAAAGATTTCCCCTCTAATCCTCTCCATCTTCAAAAAACAATGTTTAATTTCCAGTGGATGATGTAAGGACACAAGTCTTTAACAATGTGAAATGCTTAAAATATATTTTTATTTAATAATCTATTAACCCCAACATTTAATTTCATTTATTACTTTTGTATGACATGTCAGTCAGTCATTTTCCAAACCGCTATATCCTAACACAGGGTCACGGGGGTCTGCTGGAGCTAATCCCAGCCAGCACAGGGAGCAAGGCAGGAAACAAACCCCGAGCAGGGCGCTAGCCCACCACAGGACACACACGCACACACACACACACACACACATTATGGACAATGTAGGATCGCTAATGCAACCTTCATGTCTTTGGACTGTGGAAGGAAACCAGAGCAACTGGAAGAAACCCATGCAGACATGGGGAGAACATGCAAACTCCATGCAGGGAGGACCCGGGAAGTGAACCCTGGACTCCTTACTGCGATGCAGCAGCGCTACCACTGTGCCACCGTGCTAAAGGGCAGCAAGTGCTTAAAAACTGAAAAATAAGCATATAATGGATATTAAATGTTGTGTGATCACATTATCAGATCACCTAACATAAAAGGTACCAATTGACCCTTTAGGTTGTTTTCTTAATGGTGGATAGGAAGTAATGTCAAAACCAACTATGTACCAGTTACCTGTAATTTCTCACCAGTGTCTCTGTCCTTATTATACCCAGTGTATTTAACCTTAGAAACCACTAATGACTGGTTTCTTGCTAACTGGGTTTGTCTTATTTCTAAACATTTACTTCAACACAGTTTTACCACCAGTAGAGGAATTTTCAAAGGTGTTCCTAGCTAGACAAGAAATAGACAATCTTGCACTTAGCTACACAGAATCATACTCCCTGGGTGCTTTAAAAATCATTCAGTCCAAGCAGAAGTAATAAGATGCTGATGATCATTCATTCCACTCCTAGGCATCATCTTTTCTTACAGGTTATGTGTTTTCAAACAAAGCAAGCACAGAGCGAGAAAGAGATAGATAAGTAAATCTCTGACAGTTTTTAATAAAAACAGCTGCGACAGGGGGAATGAAGGGGGATGTTTATGTTAACTTTTGTAGTTTCTCACACCACATAAATATACTTCTTGCATTGCTATCATCAGAAACGTCAAGGCCAGTTTTCTAAGAGTTCCAGATAGTAAGCAAAAGCATAAAAAAAACTCCAAAGTGCTGCTTTCTGTTCCAACTTCCCAAGCATGCACTACAGTTCTGTTCATTGACAAAACTTCAGACAAAGAAGTCAAAACAACTCTTACCTGAACAGTTTAAAATATCTCCCGTACGACAGTAATATTTTTCATTTTTAATTACACTAATTATTTACTTGCCTGTTTTAAGTAACAAATAACTTTCTAAAACTTAAAGCGCATGCATCCATTACAATACACCCCCATTCTAGTTTGAACCATTCCACAAATTAATGGAAAATAGCAGGACAGAATAATTTATTTGTCCACTGCTACAAAACTTTTTGGGTAAAACTTATTTATAATTCATACTTGTTACATCTGATAGCCACTTGGGCTGCTTGGGATAGCTGCTGGTGCAGGAGACCTTTTCTATGTTTATTTACTGGTTACTTTATTTCAATTTGATATAAAACATGAGCATATTGAAACAGAGCTATGCTTTAGGATGGAAAAAATATTTATTTTGTAATATAAAAATGTTCTTTGTTGATTTATTTATTCACATGAAGGCACACAAAGAGATAAAGAATGCATCATCCGTAAATTACAAAAAGTCATCCACTTTGAAATTTAAGCATAAAAACAACAGAACAGAATAGAACTCTATGTCAGTTTTAGAATTTTTAGCAAAAAGCCCTAAATCCTGTGGGAGCCCAGCACATTCTGCTGCCTGCTTGTGGGCTTTTATCTGCGCCCAAGCTTGATTTATTTATACATGTGGTTGGAAAGGATGAAAAATTACACACATCTGCATCCTCAGTAAAAAAAAAAACCCAAATTAAAAAATCCTGACAATACCATTTATTTTCTGATCTGCTTAATCCAGTTTAGATTCTTGGAAGCTTGCATTTTATCCTGGCTACATCAGGCACAAGGCTGGACACTAGTCCATTGCACAGCACAATAAACCACATTCAGTGTTATGGGGTCAGTTTGCCTAACCAATTGCAGAGGCTTTGAAACAACTGCATTACATCTGCCTTACTGGTGATAATCGTCAGTAAAATGTAAGGAGTGTATGTTATAGTTATATCTGTCATTTCTCTTCTCATGCTGATTCAGCCCTTCACTAACTCCTTCTGGTTTAACTAACATATACATCTAGGGTTTATGGAAGGAAAACCACAGTATCCCCAAGAAACGCTTATGCAGACATGGGACAAACATGTAAACTCTACAATTACAGTACAATTACTCTGAACTCTGTACTGCTCGGATCTGCTCATAGTAATTTATTTATATGCAGTACATTATTGCACTTGTGAAAACTGTTCTCTTATTATTAGTTGTTGTATTGTTTATTTATTACTAAATATTTCAAATTAGAACTGTCTTTTCACTTACCTATTACACTTGTCTACAAATTTTTTGTTTGCTACTGGGAACTTCAGACCAGCTGACTATTACATTTTTTTACACTGATTTCATATATGAAATCGGAATTAAGCTAGCACATCAGATTTTTGAGATACACATCATTACCGTTTTGACACTTTTGAATATCAATATATCAACACAATATCTAGAGTTTGAACTATGTTCCCACCAAAATTGTTTGAATGTGTTTATTCTTCAAAAAATAAAACCAGAAGATGATACCAGAGACACTTTAAAACTTGTTTATTGCAATTTACCTCAATATAAAAGCAAGGTCAGTGTGCTCAAAATTGTCTGAGGCAATTGCTTCTGCGCTTGTACTGCACATCTGTCTCTCTTTCCATGAACCAACAGTAGTCACCCATCATGCTCGGACTAAATTTTCCCTGATATCAGTTTTCCATCACCTTTGTATCTTGATGAAATCTTTCCCCATGCTCATCTCTGACATCGCTTAGATTTGGTGGAAAAAAGTTGGGATGAGAATATAAAAAATGCATCTTCAGTGACATTCTGGCTCCCGTAAGCTAATATATTTTCAGCATATTCTCCACAAGCTCATCATAATTCTCTGCTCTGTGACTGTCAAGAAAATTCTGGACAACCTGCACGAATGAGGGCGCTGATTCAGTTGGCTTCAGTTTCCTTTTGAACTCATTGTCAAGCATCAGTTCACAGATTTCAGGGCCAACAAAAACACCTTCCTTAATTTTGGCTTCACTTTTCTCGAGACCAAACTTATTTCTTAAATGCTGAAATGCATCTCCTTTACTGTCCAGTCACCCTAGTTGTCCAAGACCTGGAACATCATAAGTCAAAAATGGGACGTGCTGGACGAAAACGGTTTTCAGATTTGGAGTCAGCAAGTGAAATTTGTTAAAGTACAGGTGAAAGAATCCCATTAGCAAAATGCTTGTTGACCAGTGTTATTTATCTGGTTTTAGTATAGTTCTTTACCTGTCTTGTACTGGTCCTGGGGATCATCATTTCATGCTGTATACAGCAATACATTGTATGGGTGATATATCAATAAAACCACTTGACTGTGACTGGACAGTATGATAAAAGTTTCTTTTTCGCCTCTTTATTCCAGTTGGCATCCATTATATTATAGCCTTGGGTTGATGCTGATCTGATGGAGCAGGCCCAGTAAGGCACATCCAGTCAAGATATATATAAGTTTTATTAAGAAGTGGACCTAAATAAGATGGCAGTTAAGCACCATTGTATTGTTGACTCTCAGTGCATTGTGGGGCAATGCCAGTAGAGCATTTATTTCTCTTTAAACTTCTTCTTCTTTCGGCTGCTCCCGTTAGGAGTTGCCACAGCGGATCATCTTCTTCCATATTTTTCTGTCCTCTGCATCTTGTTCTGTTACACCCATCACCTGCATGTCCTCTCTCACCACATCCATAAATCTTCACTTAGGCCTTCCTCTTTTCCTCTTCCCTGGCAGCTCTATCCTTAGCATCCTTCTCCCAATATACCCAGCATCTCTCCTCTGCACATGTCCAAATCAACGCAATCTCGCCTCTCTGACTGTCTCCCAACCGTCCAACTTGAGCTGACCCTCTAATGTATTCATTTCTAATCCTATTCATCCTCGTTACACCCAATGCAAATCTTAGCATCTTTAACTCTGTTACCTCCAGCTCTGTCTCCTGCTTTCTAGGCAGTGCCACCATCTCCAACCTATATAACATAGTTGTTCTCATTACCATCCTGTAGACCTTCCCTTTCACTTTTGTTGATACTTGTCTGTCACAAATCACTCCTGACACTCTTCTCCACCCTTTCCACCCTGCCTGCACTCTCTTTTTCACCCCTCTTCCACAATCCACATTACTCGGTACTGTTGATTCCAAGTATTTAAACTCATCGACCTTCGCCAACTCTACTCCCTGCATCCTCACCATTCCACTGACATCCCTCTCATTTACACACATTTGTTCTGTCTTGTTCCTACTGACCCTCATTCCTCTCCCCTCTACAGCATATCTCCAGGGTCTCCTAAACCTGCTCCCTACTATCGCTACAGATCACAATGTCATCAGCAATGTCATCAGCAAACATCATAGTCTGCGGGGACTCCTGTCTAATCTCGTCTGTCAACCTGTCCATCACCATTGCAAATAAGAAAGGGCTCAGCGCTGATCCCTGATATAATCCCACCTCCACGTTGAATGCATTCTTCGCTACATCCTACCGCAGACCTCACCACTGTCACACTTGCCTCGTACATATCCTGTACAACTCTTACGTACTTCTCTGCCACTCCCGACTTCCTCATACAATACTACAGCTCCTCTCGAGGCACCCTGTCATGTGCTTTCTCCAGGTCCACAAAGATGCAGTGCAACTCCTAGCCTTTTCTAAACTTCTGTATCAACATCCTCAGAGCAAACATTGCATCTGTGGTGCTCTTTCTTGGCAAGAAAACCACACTGCTGCTCACCAATCATCACCTCACTTCCGTTACCTAGCTTCCACTACTCTTTCCCATAACTTCATACTGTGACTCATCAATTTTATTCCCCTGTAGTTACTGCAGTCCTGCACATCCCCCTTATTCTTAAATATCGGCACCAGTACACTTCTCCACTCCTCAGGCATCCTCTCTCTTTCCAAGATTCCATTAAACAATCTGGTTAAAAACTCCACTGCCATCTCTTCTAAACAACTCCATGCTTCCATAGGTATGTCATCTGGACCAACGGCCTTTCCATTTTTCATCCTCTTCATAGCGGTCCTTACTTCCTCCTTGCTAATCCGTTGCACTTCCTGATTCACTATCTCAACATCATCCAACCTCTTCTCTATCTCGTTCTCTTCATTCATCAGCCTCTCAAAGTACTCTTTCTATCTGCTCAACATACTCTCCTTGCTAGTACTGATCACAAAGCATATTTATAATGTCTTTGATAACTGCATTTACGATGCTTTATTAATGATCAATTAACTAATAATTAATATTTTTCAAAGAATCAGTACTAAAGCATTTATAATGGCATTTATAAAGTGGTTGCTAATGCCAATTAATGTGGAAGCGATGCTTTCTAAATGATGAACAAAGTATTTAGTCATGCTTAACTAATGCTTCATAGTGTGCAGTTATTATAAAGTGTTACCCAAAAATCTTCTCTCACCCATTGCACACCCAACATGCGGTGCATATGCACTAACAACATTCATCAACACACCTCCAATTTCCAGCTTAATAATCATTACTCTGCCTGACACTCTTTTGACCTCCAAAACACTCTTGACATACTGTTCCTTCACGACAGTTTCCCCATATAACACGAGTCTATAGAAATCTTGTTACTACGTAATACATTCAGCAGATACTTTCATTACAACGAAGTGCCCAAAAGACCTTGATTATCCTGAATGAATCATCCACAGAGTAGTTAGTTCAGTTGTCACAGCTCAGTTGTGCACAACGATTTCCAAACAGAAACACTAATTTTTTTTTTCTTTTTTCGAACTTTCCTTGTACTGTTCTTTTTTTTTCCTTTTTTGTTTCCTGCGGTTTTCAGCGATACCTTTTCCTTATTGCTAGTCATCACCTGAAAAACATCCATTGGAATTTAATTCATTGTCACTCCCCTATAGAAATGGCAGAAAAAGCAATAACAGTTCATATGAGGAAAAAAAAGCTCTTGATAGTGGCAAAAAGAAAAAAGACGTTGTCAGTGAATTCGGAATTTTGCCATCAACATTTTCAACTTTCTTGAAAAACAAAGCAAAAAAAGAAGAAAAATCTCGGGTTTGTCAAACGTATGCAAACTGCTGCATTTGAAGACGTCAAAAAAGCAGTTTTTATGTGGTTCAGTGATGCTCGTTCAAGAAACATTAATATTAATGTGCCACTCATTCAAGAAAATGTGAGGTTTGTAAACTCTCTTGGGACCTCCCCCAACTGGACAACATGCTGAAGAGCGTCCCGAAGTGCGATCACCATGTCTGTGAAAGACTGTTTATCCATTGTCGGAGCAACAGTAGGCTCACAGCTCTGCTGTGTCTCTTCACCAAAGCAAACAAAAAAGATTTCAATGGGTGATGCAAGGAACATTGTAAATGCAGGGAGCAATATTACTTGGCCACTAACCTGACCATGACCCTGCCACATTGCTGTGTCTCAGTATAGGAGAGTGGCAGATCACGCTACAGTAAATAACCCTGCTGTTCCTGTTTCAAGCTGAATAAAGCTGGTTTTGCTAAAGTACTGAGACTCAGCCTCGTATCTTGGGGTGCAAGACAGGGACTTATGGCGTGAGTACGATCTTTTAGGATTCGCTTCTATGGTGCCTCACTGCACCGTTGTGAGCCTGCTGTTGCCCTGCCCCAGCAAGGGACAAACAATCTTCCACAGACACAGCAATCACACTTCAGGACACACTTCAGCATGTCATTCCCATTGGGTGGGGAGTGGGGGTCCGAAAAGGGTTCAGAAACCTCACAATATTCAGAAGAAAAAAGGATGATTCAGCTTCTGATTGATAACTGTGCTGCCCACAACATGCTTCCACATTTAGATAATATTCGCGTTGAATTTCTCCCACCCAATTGCACAGCAGTGCTTCAGTCATTGGATTTAAGCATCATTTGCACCCTGAAAGTGTATTATCACAAGGAAATGCTGAGAAAAATTCTCGTCAGCACAACTTGTAGACAGGAAGAGATTACAATTAACGCAAAAGAAGATATTGAAATGATTGCAAACGCCTGGACGAAAGTTAAAGAAAGCACTATAGTGACAAATACAGAATCTCATTACTACGAAATTTTTATTACAACAAAATATTTTTTAGGTCTCTGGCAGTTCGTTGTAACAGAATTTTACCTGTAGTAACTTCAAAATATTTATCATGTGGATTACTCAAGCTCTAAATATATGAATAGAAAAGTAACAAAAGTGAAGTGTAATAGGGATGTCACAAGATACATTTTTAAATTAAGTCACATATCCCAAAAGCAAAAACAGGGCTGGCAACCTTAGCCCTATTCCCATTTGTAGCTAAGAATAGTTAGGATATATTTCTATAAAAAAATGCCGCAAGAGAAAAATTCAAGCAATATTAAAGTATATACTCTGAAGTATAATGTGACAAAAAAACACAAACAATAGTCATGGAAATTGAAAAAAAAAGAACTAGTGAAAACAACAGCTTTCCTTAAATGTTAATTAATAATATAGCTTATTTAAAAAAAAAATACTCAGAGTAGCGGAAGATCATTTATATTCCAGAAAGAGAGAGGTTGGAAGCATACACTGATAGTGTGTTGCCACACCCAACACACAACGAACCATCAGTTATTATTTATTTATTATTTAACAGTGGCAGGAGTGCTAATCCTACCAACTACCCTCAAGTATTTCCTCTAAGTTGGAGGACTTGCTTCCAGGGCTGGATGCAGATTAATGCATACCCAGGATGAAGCAATTGCAAGTTAAGGGCCTTGTTCAAGGGCCCAATGGAGTAGAGTCAGCCAGTTATTACCCAACCCGCTATATCCTAACACAGGGTCACGGGGGTCTGCTGGAGCCAATCCCAGCCAGCACAGGGCACAAGGCAGAAACAACTCCTGTGCAGGGCACCAGCCCACTGCAGGGCACACACACACACACACCAAGCACACACACACACGCACTAAGCACACACGAGGGACAATTTAGGATCGCCAATGCACCTAACTTGCATGTCTTTGGACTGTGGGAGGAAACTGGAGCACCCGGAAGAAACCCACGCAGACACGAGGAGAACATGTAAATTCCACGCAGGGAGGACCCGGGAAACGAACCCAGGTCTCATTACTGCGAGGCAGCAGTACTACAACTGCGCCACCATGCAGCCCCGGAGTAGATTTACCTTCTGACATTTATGGAATTTGAACCGGTAACCTTCTGATTGCCAGCGCAGATTCCTGGCCTCAGAGCCACCACTTCGCTTTGTATCTGCTTGGCTGGTGTAGGAGTAAGAACTGCTGCTTTCTAATCAGAATTTTGTAGGTTCTATCCCGGGTATTTCAGAAAAGCTAATGCAAATTTGTAGTAAATAGTCTGAGTAAGTTCAAACTTCTCTAATTCCTCTTTCAGTCATACTATGTCAAGTCAACTGCATATGTTCCCTCTCTGACTACTGTGATGTTAGTTTTTAACCCTAATTAACACTTTATCCAATAAGCTGGGTTTGGATTTTACTATGAGAATAAGGGTCACCTGAACTTAAACTTGTAATAATTAAGTACATAGAAATGTGGAAAAATGTGCGTTTCTTTTAATTATGTTTGTGAGTGCTTGTAAAGTCACTTTGCAGAGCAGTTTGATGCTGTGTTGTATGGAGTTCGTCATGACTGAAATGGTGATAGAGATTGAGAAATACAGCGAGAGAGAGAGATAATACATTTTAGTTATATAGCTCCTTTCCCATGCTTGATGTAAATGTATTAGAGAGATAGAATGAATGAAGGAATTGTATTTGTCCCCAGAGGGAAATTTGGCTTTTTACAGAAGCTCTTACAAATACAATGTATAAATAAGGAGATAGGTAAGTAAATAAACAAATAAAGCCATCTCCTGTCATATATGAATGCATGGGAGCTTAGCTCTCCTGATGAACACAGTCATTTTTACCACCTCAAGGCAGGGTCTTGTGGTATGCCACATTGCAGATAATATGCCATACCATAACCCAAGTAATCAATGTGCTCTCTGTTGTGAATCTGTAAAAGTTGGTAAGAATCTGGTTTGACAGATAAACTTTTCTCTCCATTATCAAAATGAAAACATGATATTGTGCCATTTTAACAAGATAGGTCTGTCAAGGGACCATGGTGATCTGGACCTTAAACTTAGAGCTACTCATTTTTTTTTCTAAGCAACCACATTTAATGTTCATATTTAATAACCATATTAATGTCAATAACCCACCTCCCAAGTCTCCTTAATTTCACAATCCGCTATTTGGTTTTGATTTGTCTTCAGACAGATTATTGTCAATGCACCATTCAGTGTAAAATTTAAATTTCTTCCTGTAGGGTTTTATGTTATTATTGGGTAGTCTGATCCAGTATTATTGTGTCATCATTAAACTTTGTAACAGTGTGTATGTCAGGATTTACTTAAACAGGGGGGAAAAAGCAATGAGCTAAGAACAAGGACCTGCCTTGCTCTAGTGTTGTCATGCAACTGTTAGATATCCAGTCCTTAAGTCTCACAGTCCGGGGTCTACCAGTCAAGACGTTCTGGATCCAGTTGCACATAGTGGTGTTCAGTTCAAAGTATCCTGGGGAGTAATAGTGCTGAAATCCAAGTTGAAAATAACAGGCAGCACTTCTACGCAAATGTTTTATGTTAAGGTGGGTTAATACTGGATGGATGGCTGTGGAAAAAGCATTCTCCATTGACCTTTATGTAGAATAGACTCCAATGTATCTAGTATTTTAGACTTGATATACAGTGGGTACGGAAAGTATTCAGACCCCCTTCAATTTTTCACTCTTTGTTATATTGCAGCCATTTGCTAAAATCATTTAAATTTATTTTTTCCCTCATTAATGTACACATAGCACCCCATATTGACAGACAAAAAAAATAATTTTTGAAATTGTTGCAGATTTATTAAAAAAGAAAAACTGAAATATCACATGGTCCCAAGTATTCAGACCCTTTGATCAGCATTTAGTAGAAGCACCCTTTTGAGCTAATACAGCCATGAGTCTTCTTGGGAAAGATGCAACAAGTTATTCACACCTGGATTTGGGGATCCTCTGCCATTCCTCCTTGCAGATCCTCTCCAGTTCTGTCAGGTTGGATGGTAAACGTTGGTGGACAGGCATTTTTAGGTCTCTCCAGAGATGCTCAATTGGGTTTAAGTCAGGGCTCTGGCTGGGCCATTCAAGAACAGTCACAGAGTTGTTGTGAAGCCACTCCTTCGTTATTTTAGCTGTGTGCTTAGGGTCATTGTCTTGTTGGAAAGTAAACCTTCGGGCCCAGTTTGAGGTCCTTAGCACTCTGGAGAAGGTTTTTGTCCAGGATATCCCTGTACTGTACTCTGTGAAAAGACAATGGTAAAAGCACGAAGGACAATAGAATAATTTCAGCGAATAACAAATGGAGGCAAGGGACTTATAGTACTATTTGTTGGTTTAAACAGTGGTATAAACAACAAAAGGAAGTTGATTGAGTGACAAGAGTGTCGGTGAAACTCGAAAGCTCAAGCTCACAAAGTTGCACAGTACCCAGAATAAAAATGATGTTGTCAGATATCAAAGTTGTTGTGAAAAGGCGAGTCATAGCCCACCGTCTGAGTGTCATATGAAAGCTTATCAGGGTACAGAAAAAAAAATAGGCACACAGTGGGGAAAAAAGTACAAAATGTCAACTTAAATCTCGAAATTTCCACTTTAATCACGTAGTTTATTTTGTCATTAAAGTAGATCATCATAAACTTCATCTTAAATAAGATGATAATAATCCCATCGTAACTAAAGTAATACATTAAATGCTTTGTTTTGTATATGTTCTTCTATGTGCTCTATGTGTGTGAATCACTACGTGTTTCTTAAACGGGCTTTTTCTACCTCCGACAGGACACAGAATCCATTACATTTGTGATATTACAGCTCCCTGAATAATTAAAATACTGAGATGTATACTTGACATCATTTTCATGATGATAGGAATTACAGCATGTATTAAACATGGGAACACGGTGGCGCAGTGATTGTTCCTGCCTCACGCAAGATGCTTGCTGCGCCATGTGCAACCTTCGATGTAATACTTTATTGCAGCAGTACTGTCTCTTTCAAATGGACTAACCCCCAATTCCTGTCCTTGCTTTTCTTTCTCCAAATACCCAATCGCCACACAATCAGCTCTGTAATAGACGTTAAGCCATCTGGAAGCTGAGAATGTCAATTCTTCAAAACTTTTAAGAAACATTGAAATATCTTCGTAGTACATGTTTAATTATTCAATCCATCTATCCTTCCAGTGTCACGCCGACCCCAGCAAGAATACAGCGCGAGGCAGGAACAATCCGTGAACGGAGCACCAGCTCCTTGCTAGCACTGCGACACCTTGTCCTCACATGTTTAATTATTAACAATATAGATTGTTTAAATGAAGTTAAAGTTTTATCTGTATAATAAAATAAACATATTTTTCTGCATTTCATCTTAAAAACGATATCGTCATCATATGTAAATATGCGCTTTATAAAGTGGCTCAGGTTGTGCAATATTATTACTGTATCACAAGTTTACAGTGAGGTAATTGTACTTATAAGTACAAACAGTTCTACAAGGAGCACTTGATGGATGGACTGATTGCGTTTATAGTTCTTGGGATGAAACTGTTTCTGAACCGCGAGGTCCATACTGGAAAGGCTCTGAAGTGTTTGCCTTATGACAGCAGTTCAAATAGGCAGCATGGCTGAGGCAGTGTGTGCTAGATGCTGTATACTGATAATTCTCTTTCCAATCAGCTGCTGTAGGTCTGTGATTCCACACTCAGATACAGTGATATTAATACTCCAAGTGGTGCAGTGAGAGTAATATGGAAAAAGATGATCTGCTGTGGCAACCCCTAACGGGAGCAGCTGAAAAAATAAAGTGCAGTGAGAGTAACAACGCTAAAACAGCTATGGTATTTGGAATACTTTGGCTATTCCGTGGACCATTATATTGTTACAAATTAATTAAAATCAGATGTCTTAAACTAATAAACAATATGCAGTTAATTTCAGTGTATATGATAAAGCCGCATCAGGGATGTGGATCTGAAAAAGAAAGGGAAACCACACTTAAACAAAAGCACTGCTTTGACGATGGGTGCCACCAATTTGCAAAACCAAGTGGAGAACTTGTGCACGCCAGGGTTTTAGCCTGCGTGAAAATGTGCATAGCTTTACGGCAAGTTTAGGTTTTATACATTGCGGTTTGAGCGTGGAAACGGGAGTACGCAACATTTTTGTATGTATGCAGCATTTATCCATGAGTCCCCTAGTCTTCTGGTGGTGCTGTGGCTCTACTGGCTGTTTTGTTGTTGTTTGCTTCAAAATAACCAAAGAAGGTGCTATGTTCATTTGATAATAGTTACCGCACATGTAACTTTCTGAGCTGATACTGAACCTGTTCACAAATTTTACTTTGTAGTTATAATGTATGATTTTCTTGCCAGCTTTAAGTTGCCCTAGCTGCTCTTGACTACATTATAAGATGTTCCATAAAAACATTTAAAATTTCAGTTCTTGGAGTGATAGAGTATATACCGCCCAAGTGACATTGCAGAAAATCATGGAAAAATAGTGTAAATTTCCAAATATTAATGTATGGCTAGAAGTTTTGTAATTTTGGTACTGTTGGCAAAGGTGCAGTACTTAAACTGTTAATAAGAGCTGCAGCAATAATTTTAATGTAGCTAATACAAGTACACTAATTTAATGTTTATGTGTATAAAACTTATTAATGATACTGCTCATAAAACTGTTCAAATATTCTCCGTAGCTTTATAAGCTGGTTTTACTGAACTCTAAATTCTGTTTTTCACTATTCTATGTATTGTAGAAGCCATGTAAGTTTGGCTGGTTAGTATAAAAAAATATTGTATTCTTTTCTTTTTCCTGAGGTGCACTGGTTCAATAGCCATTTTTAAATGTGTTACTGTTACAATACCCATGGAGACAGCCAGTAAAATAACGCATTAATGATTTTACAGTCCTAGGAAACTGAATAGATCTATCACTTTGCCAAGTTCTGTGTAACTACATATCAATCAAAGAAGGTAAATGGTGACCATGTATAACACAAAGTAGTGCGAGGCATAGCGGTTTACAAAAAAAGTAATTTTGCAATCAATGTGTTGACCTTGTTTATATGGATCAATGCTGGCATGTTAGCCATTGAGTGATCCATTTGGGAAAATGTAGCATGTCAAGAAGCAAGACTTGATTTTTCCAAAGTGTAAAAAGACATTTTTGCCTGCTGCAGGAAAAAAATACATGCCTCTAAAAAATGAAGTTTTATTAATCCTCTGACAACCAATTTTTCAAATTTTTTGTTAAATATAATTGGATTATACGTCATCTTTATTGTTAGAATATTTTAAAAAATAGTGTCACACTTAAAACAACCCTTATTACTACAGATAGTCAAACAGTTCTTGAAATTCTAGTAGTGTTAGAAAGTGAATTAGCGTATAGAAAATAATTTTTAAAATGCATATTTTCTTATGGGGGAAAACTCTGAAAGTAATATTTTCCCTACCAGATATCCAATTACTTCTGAAGTGGACATATGAATAATTTTATCCACATTAATAATTTCTCTAATTAGTCAAACACTATGCTGCCTATTACAGCTTCTTCTTCTTTCGGCTGCTCCCGTTAGGGGTTGCCACAGCGGATCATCATCCTTTTAATGAACTGGCACCCAGTCAATGGTTGGTTTTTGCCTTGGGCCCAGTAATGGCAGAGCATGACCACAATCTGGATTAAGCAGGTCAGATGTTGAGTGGTATAGTGACACAGTGGTTAGGACTGCCACTTCAAACCCCTAATCCTGTCCCTGCTATTATAGAGTGCATCTATTCCTGCCTTTCTTTGTTGGGTTTTCTCTAGATACTCCAGTGTTTCTTCCATATCCAGGTGGTAGCTGAGGGTCAGGTTTGATGAAATGTTTTGTTTTGAAATATGTTTGTAACATTATTGCCTGAGATGTGCCTTTCCATCTGTGTGTGATTTATTCCTTTCATAAAAAACACATATTATGTTACAGTAAAGTGACCCAGTGTGAATGTGAGTGTGTGAGAGAATTAGCCCTGAGAGGAATCTCACCTGGGGCTGCTTCTTGCCAACAGTCCAATGACGCTCTGAGCAGCTTCTGCAAGTATTAACTAAATTGGATTAAGCAGGTTTGAGAATGTTATGCTGATAAGAAAATGGATTTGTTAGATAACTTCATAACTCTATAGTTTAAGTTTAAAATATCTAAATTTAAAACGTGATGTGTATAGTAAATTTACATATTACAATTCGTTTGTTATTGTTAAGTGACTTTAAGATAATACAGTATTTATGTAACGTAATGTGTCTCGCGAGAACGCACTTAGGAGTTATCAGGAGAACATCAGAAAGACCTGCCCCATGTACCGCAGGTGGGTGGATGTCTCTCACGAGGCTCTGCCATGTTGTATTTAAGGTTAAAACTATAAATGTCTGAAGCTAAAACAGACAAAGTGATTTAAGGACCACTTTTCATGACAAGCGGCCAACGTGGTATTTTATTCGTAAAACGTCTTTTGTTTCATGTTTGCACTAAATGCTTTGTATTTCATCTTGTGTGCACGCAAGTTACTGTGTATTCACTAATGTGTTTTGAACTGATTACTCACCATGTAGTTCTCACGGTGTGGAGGCATGACAGTGTGAGTAACACAAGCCCTAGCAATAAACGCCCATTTCAAAGAACTCTACCTGTGTCTGTGTTTTTGTGAATAGAGCTACAACAAGTATAATGTCAGTAAATTATATTTATACAATCTAATTTGTAAAACCCCACAATGTATGTATGTAGTAAGTCTTGAAATTTGAGATTTTTCCAGTTTAGAAAGCAATCTTTCTTACATAAATGTGATATTCTCTCTTACATATACAGTATAATATTCAATGCTGTTTTTAGCAATAAAATTCTGGTTGAGCTTAGTGTCTACAGACTGTCAGAAGGGATAGGGACATCCTAGTAGTTGATCATAAAAGGAGCCATGCAGTGAGTGGAGGTGTGTGTGCATGCATGCATGTGAGAAAGGCAGAGAAAGTACGAGCAATCACAAATGATCATGAGTAAGAGATATGATCATGCACTAAAAGTGTAGTACTTAAGTCTCTTACAAGATAATGCATTAGACTATCAGTGATAAGAAAATGTTATTTCACTGCCATTGAAAAGATACACAAAATGAAGACCTATGGACATATTATTGTCATTGTTAAAACAGAGAGGACCTGGAGGAGAAAAACCAGAAAACCAGAGAGTCAATAATGAGAATCTGTTCGATCTTTTCGCTAAACCAAAAACTAAGTGGAAGACACAACAAGAGTCTGTATTACTAATAAAGTACCCTAACAACGAAAGACACAGATTTCTTCTGTGTGAGGCGCAAACTCTGACTAGGAAGGTTATGTTGGCTACCTTTGTCCTACTGTGGTGATAATATCTACACTTTGCCAAATGTCACTGCATAGGAATGTCACAAAATTAATACTCAAAATGACAGCACATGATGAAAAATGGTGCCAAGATGTACGATGCAAAGACATTATCTATGTACAGATCTCTAAAGTAATTTAATCCTGTATGTTTCCCAAACATTAAAAACTGCATACGTTTGAGAGGGTAGAAAAAGGTGGTTATCATGCAGAGGTGCCACAGATAAAAGCTTCTCTATCTTGAAGTACTTCCTACATTGGTACCATATTCTGAGTGAATGAATGAAGCACCACTGGATATTTATCACTAATCCCTTTGCGCTAGCTCATTTGCTCAAGCAGCACCATGCAAAATTAGCCATGTGCAGCCACCTGTCAAAACAAGCTTAAATGAGCCCTGCCTGTCCATGTGTCAGAATGAGACCCTGCGAAATAAAAATATTAATTACTTTATTTATTTAATAAATAAATACTTTATTTACTTATTTACTTAATATTTATTAAAAATATTTTGATTGAAGAAAAAAGCACAAAGTGTCTGCACAAATATATCAGAAACAAAAAATACTTTCCCACTTAGCCTGAAGCCATGACTTCAAGCAGTGGAAGGAGCCAGTCTCTTACTGGAGCTTTATAGCAAAGCCAATGTATGACCAAGTGATATACAGGGGTGGGCAAAAGTAAGTTTACAGTTGTTCGCATGGAAAAAGACATGCAAGTTATGATTATTACAATAGCTTTATTAACTCAATAGCTTTAAGAAGATGGCAAAAAAGACAATAATTCAAATAATTAATTAATAATACTACAAGAATAAACTCTGTTTTGCATACTCACAACTATAAGGCCTACTTTTGCCCACCCCTGTATATATTTCCTTTACTAATTGCCAGTTTGTGGCCATTTGTTGTATTTTGTTTATGATTGTTTCGTCTGCATCTTTTGTTGTTTGAGGCAAGGCCACACAGTGGTAAACACTGCCATCTTACAGCTCAGATCACATTTTTGGCCACAATATTTGGTCCAGCACAGTTGACAGATGTTTCCCTGGACCTCAGTGACACTGAAAATACCACTGCAGCATTATAATTCACTCAAAACTAATTCAGTCCCTCCTTCTCCTTTGACTTTAATGTGTTTTGTGGATTTTGACTAATTTTGGAAGCATTTCTATGATTTGGCTGAACTTATGGCAAAGCAAACTCAGGAGGTTCTCTCATTACTACTCGTGGATCATTACTAATTTTTCAGGCACATGTGATCCCAAATGTTTAATCTCCAGTTGTTTGCTCATTATGAAAAATATTAAATCATGTTGTGCTTACTTAACTGATGTGATTCCCAATAATGTTAGTGACTACTATTCCAGTGCAGCGATGTGTACAAGATCATGCAGCTTTCAAAATACAGTAAGTCATGGAAAACTCAAACAATGGTTGCTTGAAAGGGCTCTTCAAGCCCCAAGGGGGACATGGAAAGTTCAGGCTGCACAAGCATGCATAAGAGCAAAGGTATCTTCAAATACTGTTGGGTTAATATGCCTGCTCAAGCAACCAAGAAATAAGTTAGTGTCTCCAAGCACAAAGAAAATTTTTTAAATTCCAAAAAGAATTTTTTCCAGATAAGAAATTCCGTTGGGCATATTGTAGAAATATAGTCAGTCAGTCAATCATTTTCCAACCCACTATATCCTAACACAGGGTCATGGGGGTCTGCTGGAGCCAATCCCAGCCAGCACAGGGTGCAAGGCAGGAACAAATCCCGGATAGGGTGCCAGCCCACCACAGTGTGGAAATATAAATAAAATGTATTATTATTATTGGCAATACATCAAATTGAGGTAAGCTTACTACTTATTTACTTTTTGCATAACAGCACCATCTGCTGGGAATATAGGGGGCAGTGGCCCACTTGTTCCTAAAGCTGATGTCACATTATGCAACTTCTGGGGTTATATCAGATTTGCTGACTGCAGTTATAATCTCATCGTGGTATCATGTCATTTTAAATGACTGCAAATTGCTGCCAATGACTACTTTACTGACAGTGCTGACGTTCTAGCACAGCCATATTCAGATCTTTTTTGACAGTCTGTAAAATGCTGCCTGATGAAGGTGGTGCTGTAGGAAAGGATCACAGGTTAGTGGAGTTCAAGCACAGTCTCTGCACTTTTATATTTTTCCATTCTGTTTTAGTATGTAAAATGCAAGACAGACAGATAGATTAACCTTTTTTTCTTGTTTACTAGGCTCATTGCTACATTCCATGCATTGTACTTCCGGGTTAGCATTCATTGGTTGTCAGCTCTCATGTACACCGAGCCCTCTCCTATGACTGAACACAAAATCAAACCGATTTGATTATTGTAGTGCATTGCGGACTAGTTGAAGTGAGTTACTGGATATGTCGCATTAAGCTAGGGGTGCCCACACTTTTTCGGCTTGCGAGCTACTTTTAAAATGACCAGGTCAAAATGATCTACCTACATTAAAAATGCTATACTGAGTATCAGAGGTGTGTAGTAACGAGTTACATTTACTCTGTTACTTTTAAAAAAAAAAATCGTACTTCTAAGAGTAGTTTTACTGCACCATACTTTTTACTTTTACTTGAGTACATTTGTGAAGAAGAAACGTTACATTGGGCAACACTCGAATCGTTACTTTTTTCCCATTAGATAAAGTCTGACAGAAAATTTTCAATCTGCTCTGTAGCGTATGCTGTCAAGTTGCGACACACACCTTCCATTGCGTCTCCAGCTCTGACGCAATGTTTTGGATGTTCCCCAAATCAACGCGCTGCAGCTTTGAGGACAGATGTTGCATTTTTCGTTTGAAAGCATTAACTGAGCTAATCATATTGACCATGGCTTTTCTCTTTTCCTTGCAGGTGTAAATTAAGCTCATTCAACATGTTGGTCAGATTGGAAAAAAAATGCCAAGTCTAGCAGCCATTGATCGTTATTAAGTTGCTTGTATTCTGCATGTTTAATGACAAGGAGAAACTCCTTTTTCTCCGGCCAGGGGTATTGAAATCTCAGCAGGAATTTCTCCCTAGCCATCTGCCTCAATGAAGGCATCTTTTATTATCTCTCCATCTTGGAAGGACTTCTTATGCTTAATGATCGAGTGACTCACCCGGAACAATGCTTCGGTGTGTCTGCCTTTGCTTTTGAATTCAGCCGAGTGAAAAATGACGGCTGTCTGATTAATTTCGATTTTAGTTTCCTCTCCTTACTCTTTCTCAGATCGCTTTTCGGAAGGAAGTCACTTTCATAGTTTTTATGAACAGTTCGAAAGTGCCTTTCCACATTTTCCTTCTTTGGAATAGCAATGATAGATTGACAGATCAGACAAACACACTTCGATTGTGACATTGTGAGAGAAAAAAAATCCTCTTCCAATTCCACATCCAGCCCATAAACAACAATTTTTTTTTTAAATCCCTTCTTTAGTCGATATAAATTGGAAGGCTAACTAGATCACTTAGATAGCTGGAGTTTTGCAGTAGCTCATGCGTTTGATTGTGCGTGCGGGATGACCAGTGTGTTAGAAGAAAAGAGATCTCAGACTGGCCGCCTTGTATGTCAATCAAGTGGCAAATGCCATAGGGAGGATATATGATAGACTAACATTTAAAAAAAATTTTTTTGAATGCAACGCGATCTACCTGCATTACATTTCTGATCTGCCGGTCGATCGCGATCAACACATTGGGCACCCCTGCATTAGGCGATCAATGTCACAGGAGTGCACCACCAACTGCCTCCCACTCACTAAGTTTATGTAAATGAAAGTTAGTACAACTGAAAATGGCTGGAAAAATTGTATAATGTAACATAGCCTTAATGTAGTGATGCCACTGGTAATGTTTTATTCTCTGTTTAAGGATACCAACGTGGCTCATCAAGTTCCGAAGAAAGGCAATGTGCATTGAGTTGCAAAATACTTTTCCATACCAGTTCAAGACTATGGCTACTTGAAGGGAATGAGTAGGCTTTAAGCAAGTTCTGGTAACAATAGAAGGGAATAAGGCAGGTGCACCAGTAAAGAAAAAATGTGGGCTTTCACACATACAAAGTGAGTCCTCAGAGCTCTGTGGCACATGCTTGGAGAAACTAGGACTTGCCTGTGCAGAGGCTCTCCAACTCTTTTCCCACCTGGTCAATAAAGACAGCCTGGGAAAGTGTCCAAAAAAGAAGATTTGTTGCCAAATTCCAGTTTGTTTGCAGGATGTGTGGCAAGCGGCTATGATTTTACTTAATGCAATTACAGACAACAAGTAATTACATTGGTTTCTGTCCTAAGAAATGCCATCAGATAAGCTCTTTCCTTAGTATAGTGCAAACATGCAGTACTGATCCTCTTTAAAGGCAATTACAATAGTATATACATCATATTCATAATTTTTATGGTTTAAAGTTCGGTGATTATGTGCATGAGTTGTCATTTATCTGGCTTAATTCCATTTCCCTTCTTTATCAATGGTGTTGTCATTTGCCACTTTGTCAGAAAGGTTGCATGCACATGGTTCACAGTTGCCATAAATATCCGCACATTCTCCCATCAAGTTTTCTTTTATAAATTCGGACTTTTGCGTGGAAAGTTGTGCATACGCACATTTTAGAAATCTGACTCCTGGTCACTATGCTATAAGAAAGACATAGTAGCACTTGAAGCTGTACAACTAGGTGCATTCCAGGACTTAAGGATACGTCATACACTGACAGACTCTCAGAATACAAACTGTTGAGTCTCAAGCAGAGCAGACTGTGTAGGGAACCTAACTCAAGCCTTCAAAATTCTCAGAGGCATTAATAAAGTAGATAATAAAGTAGAAAATACAGTAGATACAGCAGAATTCTTTCCACACCAGTGGAAATTCGGGGGAAGTTCATTTAGGACTGATGCTAGGAAGCACTACTTTACACTAAAAGATGTTGGAATCTGGATCAAACTACTGAGATGTGTAGTTGAAGCAGAAACCATGAAAACCTTTAAGAAGTATCCTCATGAGATGTTAAGACAGCGTAGCTATTAACTAAACAAACAAATTTCATTGGAAGAAAGGTCTCATTTATCAAATGTATGTTCAACAAGAGTCTATCAAAGATACAGATGAACCATGAGTTCAAATATTCCATAAAATTCATTTTCTGTTCTGTCTGGGTAAGAATGTCTTGCTTAATATAGAGGGGGTCAGAACTTCTCTGTAAGATGCTGAACTGCAATGTGCATTACATAAAATGTGTAAAAGAAAGAATAAATGAATAAAAATGGTTAGATCAAAAGAGATCTAAAGAACACAGACAATATAAAGCTGCATTTAAGTGATTTCTTAATGTTAAGGCTATTTTGTACACCTTAGATCATTGTTCAAAATAACAACTCAATTTACTATTGCTAATATAAAGATGACTTAAGATTTTTTTTTTTATTCATTTTCACTTCAAATAAATCTTGCTTCAAACTGTGAAAATGGTTTAGTTTTGAGATTGAACAAACTCTATGGAAATTCTATGGAACAAACTTCAAACTGCCTTCAAAAATGTGTGTGAATTTACATCCTTTGAGATACTCACATTAGATATTAAAACAGATTCCAGTATGATTGTAGCACTGGTCTACAGACCACCAGGGCCATATCCAATGTTCATGACTGAAATTGGTAGCCTTTTATTGATTTATCCATTAATCAATCATTAAAAACCAAGATCCGGGCCTTTAAAGACCTCTTGGGCACAGCTGTCAGCAGTGTGTCTGTCTGCGGAGAGAGTGTCGACCTTGTCGTGAGGTTTACTTACCTTGGCAGTGATATTCATGTCTCTGGTGACTCTTCCTATGAAGTCAGTAGATGGATTGGGAGAGCATGGGGGATCATGAGGTCACTGGAAAGGGGTGTGTGGCGATCCCGATATCTATGCAAAAGGACGAAGGTCCAAGTCTTTAGAGTCCTGGTGCTTCCTATCTTGCTATATAGTTGCAAGACATGGACGCTATCCAGTGACCTGAGACGAAGGCTGGACTCCTTTGGTACTGTGTCTCTCTGGAAACCGTTGGTTTCGAATGAGCGGTTTCTCATGGAGTCCTGAATGAGGCACATTACTTGCATTGTGAAGGAGTGTCAGTTACAGTACTACGGCCATGTGCCGCGTTTCCCCAAGGGTGATCCAGCTGGTAAGAACCTCATTGTTGGAGACACGAGTGGCTGGATCAGGCCAAGGGGTCGTCCACGTAACACCTGGCTGCGGCAGATAGAGGGTCATTTCCGGAGGGTGGGACTGGACTATGTGTCTGCCTGGGGGATTGCCAACTGGGATCCCGAGTAGTTTTGTCGTGTAGTGGGTGTGGCAACGCACTGTACCAGTGCATGCTCCCCAACTTGACTTACGATGTATAGTGTTGATAGGAAATTTTAATGTACACATTGATGTGGAAACTGACACTTTCAGCAAATGTTTTATTTATTTGTTAAACTCAGTAGGGTTTTGCCCAATTGTCAAGAACAACTCAGTCATAACCACACATTAGATTTAATTATTACTTACAGAGTTGTGACTCAACATTTAAATATTACATTTTTAAATGAAGTTATTTCTGATCACTACTTAATTACATTTGACTCATTCCTGACCTTACCAGTATACTTGCAAACTAAAACAAGGAAAGTGTGACATCTAGATTATAACTCTGCATCAAAATTTGTAGATGTTTTGAGAAACTTTAGATTAGCTAAAAAAAAATAATATTACTTTGAATGAGATTTTGGAACAGTAGCTCCCAACAAAACAAAAATGATTAAAGCACATAGTAACTCAACCTGGTGTAATGATAAAATTCAAGCTCTTAGATGAAAATGTCAAAAACTGAAACACAGATGGAGAGCAACAAAGCTGAAGGTCTTCTGAAATGCATAACAGTAGTAATCCTTGCAAACCGTTTAGAACAATAATTAATGTAATACATGGGAATTCTGAATTACAATGCAAAATACTTACAGACATTAGCAGTGCAGACTAAACTTCTTTAAAGAGAAAATAGACAATATAAGATGTCATATTTTAGTGTCGCTTTGCAAACTTAATACTAGTTTAGCAAACTCTTGTCTCATCTTGCACTCACCACTGTAGTAATTTTAATTTGATAACAAAACAAGAGGTCATAGCTGACTTCAAATACAAAACCTACTTGTTCCTTAGGACCAGTACCAACTAGTGAAAATCTCAAAAGATATTTTGGCAGCACCCAATAGCTCATTATCAAGAGCTCTTTACTGAATGGCACAGTTCCTGAAGAACTAAAAGTGTCAGTTATCAAACCATTACTTAAAAAGCCAGAGCTAGACCCACATACACTTAATTATAAACCTGTTTCAAATTTGCCTTCTCTCTAAAATACTTGACAACGTAGTTGCCTTCCAGCTTCAGTTTCACTTTAGGGCCAGTTTATATTTCACACTCAGAACATGTACGTGCATGCATCATGGCTGCCACGCGTTCCCAGCATTCATTTGATGCGTCCTCTGAGTACGTCCTCAGAAATTAACGCAACACATGTTTGAGTTACAGTACCAGCAAAAAGTCGGGGGGTTGTGCAGTGATAAAAGCTAGAATGTGACATCAGAGACTATGTTTATTATCTACATGTGACAGAAACCCGCTATGCGTATCAGGATCGATGTGCGTGCTTTGATGTGGTGTAGCAAAATGCAGACATATAAAGGGTGCTTTTACGTTCAAGCGTCGCATATTCCCCAACGTAATGACACGATACATTGTAAAAGTCTCACATGCCATCTTCTATGCAGTCTTTTTTTTTTGCACCTTCACAACAGCATCACAACGTACAGCAGCGTATTTGAGCCACTGAGAAAAAAATTAGGGACATGGTGAAATGGTCTATTTTTTTTGATTAAAGTGGACATTTTGGCTTTAATCTCAAAATGTCCACTTTAATCTCGTAGTTTATTTTATCATTAAAGTAGACCATTGTAAATGTCATCAAAAAACCAACCCAGGTGTTAATCGCTACGTGCTTCTGAGGCTTCCTCCTGCATTGACAGCAGTGGAAAGCAGCAATAGATCGGCAGACAAAACACATTAAATTTATGATTTTCCAGCTTTCTGCACATTTAGAATACTTAGATTTATACTTGATATCACTGCCATGATGAAATGCATTAAAGTATGTATGTTACATTTTACAGATAAATTGTTAACTTCATTTAAATACTGTTAATAATTACACGTATGGGGGCGGCATGGTGGTGTCATGTCCCCGGTAGCGTTGCTGCCTCGCAGGGAGTCACGTCCATGGTATTCCCTGACTGGAGTTTGCAGGTTTTCCTGGTGGGTTTCCACAGTGTGTTTCGGTTTCCTTACAAAGACAAAGACAAGTATAATGCTTGCGTAACAGCAGTGTCCGCTGGAGCACGCATCATGTGAAGTATAAACTTTACCTTGGACATCAATTTGAGAAATTCCAGTTTTCCTTTCCGATTATTCATAGTACAGAAACAGCACGAACATGTGTTGTAAATGACATTCTAATATCCTCTGATGAAAGAAATTCTACAGTAATTATGTTGTTAAATTTAAGCGCAACGTTTGATACGATTGCCCATTCTATTTTACTACACAGGCCAGAAACTGACAATGAGCTTACAGACAATGTCCTTGCTTAGTTTAGTTCCTGTTTATCAAATTGTTACCAGTACACACAGAAATGTGCTGACAGTACTCCACCATTATACTCAGAAGGTAAATATGGTGTCTTTCATTGTTCAGACCATTATGATTTTTAATTTACATGTTTCCACTTGGAAGTATAATTCTGAAACAACATTTTCACTATTATGAAGGCACCAAATTATATTTTACCTTTCTTTTAGACCAAATAACCTTTATCCAAAGCTGTCCAGATAAGTTAAAGGAGTGGATGGATGAGAGCTATTTGTGAATAACTATAGAAAAAACAGAAATGTTGTGGTCAGCATCATTCCCTCCACTGAATAACATTTTGTCACTCTTTAACTCAATT
>JANRMT010027041.1:106349464-106378568 GCA_026402145.1 Polypterus bichir lapradei
AAGAAAGACAGACGCTTAGCTGCTAAAGCACAAACGATGCCAGCACGTCAGCAACACGAATCCTCTTAGCACAATACTTTGTAGGTTCCCGTGCTGTTACTTACATAGTTAGTATATAGGAGGTGACTGCCAGCATTCTTTATGTTTGAGCAGAACTGCGGGCGCCTGTTGCTTTTCAAATTAAATAGAGTTGGCCAGTTCCAAGCATCAACTGGATGATAACATACATACAAGACCGCAAGACAAGCACATTAGTGTGTCTTTATAGTTTGTTAATTTATTTTTATTTTTAAAGTTGTGTTTTTTTTTTTATGTTTTTCTCAAATAATTAAATAAAAAAAAAAAAACACTTTATTTTTCTCCCGGGCAATGCTGGATATTTCAGCTAGTTACCTATAAAACAAAGCACCCATTGATATTTCAGGATGCTGGCCTATTTAAGATTCAAAAGATTAATAAAATAACAGTGGGTGGTCAAGCTTTTCATAACTGGGCCCTGAAGCTGTAGAATGATCTACCTGTTAATATAAGACATGCTCCTTCGGTCTCAGGCTGAGGACTTTAATCTAGCATACCCTGACTGGAGTTGCTGATAATTTGTGGATACTCCGTTTCCTGTTTATTAGTCATTTGTGCAGAAATATAAGTAATTAAATAATTTTAAACCATTACTAACCCTCCTCTGTATCTGGATATTGCACTTAGTGCAACTGCTCTACTACCAGGCTGTTTTCCTGTATATGGAAAGGTCATCTCTTATAAAGGAGTGCTAGAATCATTGGATGGAAAGATTCTTTCATCAAATTGGATGTCCAGCACAGACTCCACTATAAAATACCCCAGGTGGGATTTGTATTTTGACTGAGAATTTTTCACTGTACTCTGTGGCTGCATTTAGTGAAAAGTGCTATACAAAAAATAACTTGTACTACATTTAGGACAGTTGCAATTCTGTTTTTCTTTTCTCTATCTTTTGGATAGTTTAAGGAGCTGATTACTATAAAATGTACTATAAACTGCATATGGTAAAAAAGGTTTTTTTTATTTTCAAACTGAAAATTAACATTTCAGTTGAGATATGTGACTGAAGAAAAAGATATATTGTAACAGAGGGGTAACAAAGCTGAAGGACATGAAGACTGAACAACCAGTGTGGATGTGAAAAGTTGCCATTAGTGCGGATATATAAAAAAAAATACTAAATATACTTTTGTTTTTAGTGTGCTGGACTCATAAATAGAAGTGACAACACAGTATGCATCTAATAAACACAACTATTACAAATTTCAAACTATTCAGAATGCAGAGCAACAGCAATCTATAAATTCTCAACCAACTTAGAAGCAACTGCACAGCATCAAAAAAGTGGTACTTATTTCAGTGCCGAGATATCTGTGCATTCCTTCTGGAAAACGGAAATAAGATGTTCTTGCTCTGTTGTATAAAAAACACAAATTTGAGAATACTTATGGTAACTTATCTGCATAATAGCCATCTATAGCAAGTAGATGGGAGTCCTGTGTCACATAACAGGAAAATAGAAAGTTGGTGGTTGTAGCGTGACAACTAAATGGAGATGAACACATGATAGTGGATTCTTATCCATTTCCCAAAATTACAGATTTTTTTTTGCATCCTTCAATCATGTAGATTTAGTTCTCTTCATCACCCTTTTTTGGTACAGTGAGAAATAAATTTATACGATTAATCTCTTGTAATCTTGTTTTCTCTGGTAGAAGCCTTGAGATACAAATGGTGTTAATAATATTATGTAAAACAAAGTCTGATTGAATGATTAAGTGATAAGCATTGCTTAAAAGTGTAGCACATTAGGATTTTCTTTGTGTGTGTGCCTGATAAATAGGAATGTATAGCAGAGAATCAAGAATCTGCAAAATAAGTTGGAATTCTTAAGCAATATGATTATGCCAAATGCAAAATGTAGAAATTACTAAGATTTCACAGACTTGAGGCAAAAACAAAATCTTTATCATTTATAGAATCATGTCAGTGAGACGTCAAGTAAAATATCACATTTTATTGGATAACTAAAAAGATTACAATATGCAAGATTTTGAGGCAACTCAGGCCCCTTCTTCAGGCAAGATGTAATCATGTCATATATTAAAGAACAATCTTATTCTTATAAGTTATGTTACTGTAACAGGTTTATTGGTTAGGTGTTAAATTACTAAAAAAAACAGGTTTTCTGTTTTAAAAATTTGCATATTTCAAATTTATATTTTCACACAACTGGGGAATGTAACAATGCAGTGAACTGGGCATGAGTCTAAGCTCAGTCACTATTTGTTTGAAGTATGCATATTCTTCCTGTGTTTGTGCTGATTTTCTCCTGAACTTCTGGTTTCCATCAACATTCAAGTGTGCGTTCAGATCGTCATTTCTAAACTGAATTTGGATGGGTTTATGCACACAGCATGTGACAGAACTAGTGACACATCTGTATGTAAGACTGACTTATATGTTGTGTATGACTCTGTATGAAAAAGGTACTAGTGCTCTTTTTAATCCTGTATTGAACTAAAGATGTTGAAAATAGGATTGATGAATGCATAGTTCATTGAAAACATCTTCATCCCTGATGGATTTTCTGATAATCTGCATATTCTAGTGAATGCTGTTATTGATTAAGTAGTACTGGATTGATATTTCACTTTTAGCTTCTAAACTATGAACATCTATTAAAGTAATTGGTGACTACATAGGGTCTCCCCTTGTACATCTATTTGATCAGTTGCTAGTTTGGCAGGGTTGCACAATAGAAGGTATATGATTTAGCTATTTCAGCAGAGAAATCAAACAATCTGTCAATGTGACAATAAATCCAAGCTCAGGAAAATTATTCAAAGCAAGAAGAGGCAATCAAAATTAAGTTATTGTTGTGAAAGGCCATACCAAAGGGATCAATTTTCTAAACTAATGATAGCTCTAATTTTCAAGAGTGCATTTAACTATGTGGCAGGTTCATCGAGGCTCTGGGAGAGAAATACCTAGAAACAGCTTGAGGCACACTGTAGGTGGACATGCCAATGGCCATTCAATTCAGGAGTGAGAAAGCGTGTCACGCCAGAGTGAACCCTCAATTGCTAGCATGACAACATTTCAGCATTACTTTGTGCATGTCAAGCTGGATGTCAATTTAAATCAATAAGTGTTGTAGCAAAGTTACCAGTAGGAAATACACAGCAAGTTGATCATGCAAAAGAGAATCATGAAAGAGTTAACACTAGAATTACCACAGCCTACGAAAAAACTTGTAGATCCGTCCCACCTTAAATCACTTCTTAAATCTGTTCGCACTTCTTCGCCAGCATCTTTTGTCCTCTAAATGTGGCGATAAAGACAAGCTGCAAGCAGCCGGCTATTCCATCCCCCCACCGATTTAAAACGTGAACGAACTTCTCCCACCTCATGCCTTGATTGATTATCTGGGAGTGAAGTGGAGTTTTAGAGTGGAAATAATAGATCGTTATTTGGAACACATGCATTTTACTGTGTTGCGTTTCTACAGTAATCTGTGTAAACACATTTTTAAAACAGAAATGTTTTTCATATTCTAGTAGTAAATGACAAAATGTAGGCATAAACTATATAATGCATGAAGCCTGAAGTCTAGATATCAAAGAAACACTTTCACAAAAGGTACAAATATAACAGAACAAGTGCGCTTTTATTCAAAAATATAACTGCAGAAAAAAGTCGCCTTAGCGTGTGACATTGACACGCATTTGCTATGACTCTCTTCATGGTGCAACAGTATCAGCTGCTGACTCTTCAATCTGGCATGACTCCATTTTGAGAAGTGAACTGCTCTTATTCTTACTATTTTAGAATAAAAACATACATTTGATTTCAGTCTGTAACAGCTGGTGTAATTTATGATACTTGTAAAGGTTAGCTTTGTTTTTTTTTTTTATTATTCAGTTTTATTATCTCAGCCGTGTTCACGAGCCCAAACACCCCCCACATTTGACACTGCTACTTTCACATAGAAGCGCTATAACAGAGGTAAACTCAGACCATGACAACCCCTGTACATTGGAGCAAGAATGCACAACGCACTTTTGCCATTGCTGTACTTTGTATATGTATATGGGAAGCTCTGCATTTTACTTGTGACTTTACGCTATAGGAATTAAGTAAATAAATAAAGGTAAATAGGTTAATAACACTCGAAAGCAATACTTCGATGTAGAATGCAAGCGACTCTACACGCTAGTGTTTAGATCTGGACGGTGTATATGCCCCAAAAAAAGTCTAACTGCATTCTCGTACCATTGCTTGCATAGTAAAGTGTCAGCAGGCACTTTTCGTGGCATTACATGTATTTTCTGAGCATGCCCTCGGCACATTACTTGTGACTTTAGGCTGTAGGAAGTAAATAAATAAAGGTAAATCGTGTCATAAAATGATTTCTTCAAAACGTCAAATATATTTGTCTCTTTTTTTTTTAAAATGTGCGTTGATCACCGCCAGCATGTTGTAGCACACAGCAACTGGCCACCTACATGTTCTTGCACGCACTGAATAAACTGCTGTTCTGACTCTAAGTAATAGCGCCAGCGTAAATTCAAACCTGATCTGAGGCTGTTCGTTTTCAAATATTGCATTACTGCGATGATGTTTTCCGATTGGTACTATTTGTGTCATAAAATTATTTCTTCAAAATGTCACATATATTTCTCGCTTATTCAGTGCTACTTTAGTTACGATGGTATTTGAGAAACTAGTAAATTAAACGATTCTAAGATGAAGTTTATGATGTTCTACTTTAATGACAAAATATACTATGTGATTAAAGTGGAAATTTCGAGATTAAAGTTGACATTTTGAGCTTTTTTCCCCCACTGTTTCTCTATTTTTTTTCTTTGTACCCTAATAAGCTTTCATATGACACTCAGACGGTGGGCTACAACTCACCTTTTCACGGCGACTTCTTTTTAATTTCGGGCACTGTGTGACTTTGGCGCCTCTGTTAGGCTATGCCTTTGCGTTCGTCTTGCCCTGCTCATTGAGGTTGTGGGATATTTTTGTGTTTTTTGTTTATTTTGTGACACTAGTCATACGCGGTTTTCCAGCCGCTTTAGTGTATGATCGCATTTCATTGATCAACATTAGATCAGCAATGGAAAACTTCTCTCAGCATTACAACTATACCTTTTTTCCTCCGCCGTTTATGAATGCTATGTTTTTCAGCGGCTTTTCCTCTCTGTTGGTTAACGGCACCCGAGTCAACCTGCAGTCCTGTCGGAGCAAACGTGGAAAAAGGGCAGGTGTGCATGCGAGGTTTCGGCGTCTATGGCGCTGTGTTTCTGATGTGGATCATCCATCTTTATCTAAGGATTATCTGAGAAGGCCGACGTGCTTGAGACCTGTTCTGACGGGATTACCTGACGTGTTGCTTCCCACTCCCCGTCCGAGACGCCGAGTTCGCCGAGGGAGTAATCCCGGACTTCTCCGTGCTATCCCTCGTATTCCAGAAAATGCTAATTTGACGGCCGCTGTTTCTATGACTCTGCCAGCTAAGGTAGCACTGATTAATGCACGCTCTATCGCAAACAAGTCATTTTTTACTAGTAATAAATTGGATTTCATGTTCCTGACAGAGACTCGGCAGCACGATTCTGATTTTACTAATCTGATAAAGTTGTGTCCCGAGGACTGCTCTTTCATTAGCACACCGCGGCACACCGGCCGTGGAGGTGGGATCCACATGGTTTTTAAGAAGTTATTTGTATATCATTCTGTTCCTACCATTTCATATAAGACTTTTGAACTTCAGATTGTTAAAGTTGGGCGTGTAACCCCAATATGTTGTATTTTAATTTATCGTCCACCTGGTGCAATTAGTCCTTTTCTTACTGATTTTCAAGATTTTGTATCCACCATTATTAAGCTGGATAGAATAGTAATGCTTGGTGACTTTAACATCCATGTGGATGATATTTTGTGTAGTGTGGCTTCTGAATTTCTGTGTATCACCGACTCTTTTAATTTTGTACAACATGTTGGTGGCCCTACCCATAGTGGGGGACATACATTGGATTTGTTTTTTTCTTATGGAGTTGGCTTGAATGATGTTACAATTTGTAATGTAACCTTTAGTGATCATAAGTGTGTTTTGTTTGACTTGTCTTCAAATTTAGAGCTGTCACCCTGTGTTAACTCAAGTCGTACTCGTTTTATTAATAAGTCAGTGATCAATCAGTTTGTTGATTTATTTGTGGCATCTGATGCAGGCAGTAATATTGATAATGTTGAGCTAGCAGTTCAATGTTTTAATGACCATTGTACTGATATTTTGAATAAGATTGCTCCTCTTAAGATCAGGCAGCGTTCTGTTACCCACTCAGTTCCTTGGATGAATGACTCCATTCGTAATCTTAGGCGTTCCTGTCGAAAAGCGGAGCGCCTATGGAAGTCTACTAATCTGGAAGTTCATCATTCATACTTAAAGGATTTACTCGCTTCTTTTAATTCTTTGGTTAGGGTTGCTAGAACAGCTTATTTTTCTAATCTTATTCAGACTCACAAGCGTAATCCCAAAGTGCTATTTGATACTATTCACAATATTATTTCTCCATCTCAATCTGTTACTCAGGTTTTTTCTGATAGTGACTGTAATAATTTTCTTAGATTTTTTATTGACAAGGTTAAAGTTGTTCAGGCTAATATTGTTCCAGCTGTCTTACCTAGTGCTCTCCTTCACTCATGTTCTGAGTCTTTTGTGTTCTCAGAAGTTTCACTTTCGGATCTTTCTGACTTGCTCAGGAAGATGAAACCTTCATCATGTCCTACTGACCTGTTGCCAACATCATTAATGTTAAAATCTTTGAGTTTTATAGGTCTGTGCCTTTTGAATATCATAAACTGCTCCTTGAGATCTGGTGTGGTCCCATCATATTTTAAACATGCTGTAATTCAACCATTGTTGAAAAAATCTAATTCTGATCCCTCTATTTTGAGTAATTACAGGCCAATTTCAAAACTGCCTTTTATTGCCAAAGTTTTGGAAAAGGTGGTTGAACAGCAACTTTGTGCCTTCTTAGAAAAGCAGGGGTTCTTTGATTCTTTTCAATCTGGTTTTCGGAGGCGACATTCTACAGAAACAGCTCTTCTAAAAGTTTTTAATGATCTTTTAATTGCTGCTGATGCAGGCAGGTGCTCTATACTTGTACTGTTAGATCTTACCGCAGCTTTTGATACGGTGGACCATTGGATCTTAATTAATAGATTAGAGCTGTTAGGTGTCTGTGGCTCTGCTTTGGACTGGTTTTCCTCTTATTTGTCAAATAGGAGATTCTCAGTCGGTGTGGCTGGCTTTTCATCCGACTCTGCTCCTTTGACATGTGGAGTGCCACAGGGATCGGTTCTTGGACCTGTACTTTTCTCTTTATATATTCTTCCCCTATCACAGATTCTTAACTCTTTCAAGGACATCTCGTATCATCTATATGCAGATGATATACAGCTTTATTTTTCATTTAATCCTAACCAAATTAATACTTTGGTCACTTTGGTTGATTGTCTGTCTCAGGTTAACGACTTGCTCAGTAGTAATTACCTGCAGTTGAATTCAGGAAAAACTGAGGCACTAATTGTTGCTCCTTCTGTTCTTCATTCCGAGATCAGTTTAAAATTATCTTCTGTCTCTCCTGTTATTAAGTCGAGTCTACGTAACCTTGGGGTTATTTTTGACCAGTCCCTGACACTTGATGAATATGTAAGGTCAGTCAGCCGCTCATATTTCTTTCATTTAAGAAATCTTTCAAAACTAAGAAATGTTGTTTCTAAATCAGAATTGGAGATGCTTGTTCATTCTGTTATTTCCTCGCGGCTTGATTACTGTAATGCTCTCTTTACAGGTTTGAGCAAGTCCTCTCTCTCTCACGCCTTCAGTTAGTTCAAAATGCAGCTGCCAGGCTCCTAACTCGTGCTAGCTGGAGTGATCATATCACTCCCATTCTGTACACACTGCACTGGCTCCCAGTGTTTTATAGAATTCATTTTAAAGTTTTGGTACTTACTTTCAGAGCTTTGCATGGACAAGCTCCTGAGTACCTAACCAGCCTGCTCCAACGCCATACAGCTTGCCGGACTCTAAGATCTGGGCAACAGGGCCTTCTAGTTGTCCCACGCACTCAGCTAAAAACCCGTGGGGATCGTGCCTTTCAGTCTGTGGCACCAAGACTATGGAACAGCCTGCCTTATGGTCTGCGTGGAGTCGAGTCTGTTGATTCTTTTAAAAAACAACTAAAAACATTTCTTTTTAAACAAGCTTTTAATCAGTGCTAAATAGTTCCAGTTTGTTTATTTATTGTTTTTATTGGTTTTGTTTATGTTTTTGCTGCAACTGTTTGTATTTATTCTGTATTTGCTGTTCAGTGCTCTGTGACCTCTTGTCTGTGAAGGGCGCTATATAAATAAACTACTACTACTACTACTACTTTGTGAACTTGAGCTTTTGAATTTCTCCGACACTCTATGTTACTCAATCAACTTCCTTTTGTTGTTTATACCACTGTTTAAACCAACAAATACTATGTTTTTCCTTGCCTCCACTTAGTATTTGCTGAAACTCTTCTATTTTCCCCCGTGCTTTTGCCATTCCCTTTTCACTGAACGCTGAGCTTAAGGGCTATTTATATTGATTTGCATATTCAAAGAGGCATAATTCTGGGAGGAGTTTGGGGAGTGGCAGCAGGCGCGTGCATGTGCATTACTTTTCACGCTGACCAGGATTTACGGAGCGGAAGAACATGGAGTTGGCAAATGCACAGATTTATGCATCTGGATTTTTTTGTGCATACGAACATTTCTGTTTTTGTCCGTACGCCATGTTTTAATGTGAATTCTACACACGTGTTATGCATGAGGCCCCTGGAGAGGGAAGGGACTGGATATTCAGGTTCAAGTTGGATATTTACTTGGGTCTGTGCTACCATATTTTCACAACGGAGATTGTTTGGGTACATCTACAGATGCCCAAAGTACTTGGTAGAGTAACAGTATATGGGACATTTTAATTGTATAAGATACAATCATAAAGTAAAAACATGAAACACACCAAATAATTCATAAATCAAATTAATTTAGGTTTTGTATTTTGCAGAAAAGTAAGTTAAATACACGTTAAAAAAGCAGAATGTTTCATTGGATATTGTAGCACTTTTAGAAGTGACCTTGTAGTATGCGGATTTTCTCCATGTAGTTTTTCATTCATATATTCTGGACACTTGCCACATTCCAAAGACCAGTTAGTAAGTTAGGGTGGGTGTGTTGTGCACCAAATTTATCTCCAATCCAGCTTTGGGCTAGATTCTGTCTAGATATTGAAAAAAAAAATGTTATCAGTGATGGTATGATTAAAGACCTCAATGAAATGAACACAGTGTCAACAATTACAAGAACTGTTATTTAATTTTGAAGCCTCAAAATATGGATATTGTAATGTTTCAAAAGAAGAATTCCAGACTAACCATGCAGTGGAGATTGCAAGAGTCCCACCCTTTACACAGAAAAAGAAACTCAAGCTAAACACTTGCTATCCAAAGTAGCGTGTAAGTGGCATATTTCAAGGCCCAAAGTCTTTTCATTAGGGTTGAAGAAATTCTGAAAACAATAAGCAACGGTTATGAAAAAATATACCAATATATGCCGCAACCAAGAACCTGGGGGAGTTTATAGAAACAATGCAGATCTCTGATATTGGTCAAACCTAAAGAAACATATCATGAACCTCACTACAATGTATATGTAAAGTGGTGTTCTTCTTTCTAGCAGCCATCTCAAAATTGTACAGAAATTGTTGTAGTATTAAGGTGTCTATGGGAAGTCATACAGGCACCTTAAACAACACCTAAGTTATGAGGACCCTGCAGAGTAGCAATTTACATTTTGGAGAACATTGTTAGGAGCTTCCATAAAAGCAACAGATATGAGGTGGGAATTTTTTTCCCCGATGACTGCCACTAGCATCAAAAGACACTACAATGTTGTCCAACTGTATTCCCCTCGAACAATTTGTATCCCTCTTACTGTAATACAGGACTCAGTTAGGTCAAAGCTATTAAAACACATAATGCAGGTGTTAAGACTAACGTTTTGATTTTTTTCATTTTCATCAATTTACAGTATGATTCAGGTCACACTGATTACAAACATTAGTTCACAGCTGAACCTTTCTCAAATGAAAATTGGGCATTGTGAAAATACTTTGTAAATTAAGAACACTAACCACAAATGAAAACATTTTATCTATTAACAGTTGAGTATCCTTTCTCTGTATGTAAATATTGCACACAGACACTTTGGAATACATTTGCACACAATGTTTAAAATAGTCAAGCACAGTATCAAGATACAATAGAAAAGAAAAGCATTTTAAAAAATAAATATCAAAATATTTCAGTCTTCAAAAAAGTACTTACCCTCCAGTATATTTTGGTCATGGAGAAATGTTTAATTCCATGAATTGAAGAACACAGTAGTTAACAGTTTTGCTTTACAGTTGTGAGGGCTTGGGTTCAAACCTCTACTCAGTCTCTTCCAGTGTGGTGCTTGGACATTTTTCCCTTGTCCTTGTGACAAACATGTGCAGGTTAGGTAAACTGTCTTCTGTAAATTTGGTAAGTGTAAGACTATGTGCCCAGCCTTGTGTTCTAACCCCCTGTGATTGCTTAATGGACAAATTGAGTGTAGAAAATGACTGGAATATTCTCAAATTTTAACATAACATGTAATGTTAATAAGTCCTAATGCTTGAAATTTTGTGAACAGTATTAATGCATTCTTGATCTTTTTCAGCTTGTGAGAAACATGAAAAACAGAATGTATGAAACAATTTCTGGAAACTGTGCAATTGCAAAATTATGAAGCAGATTTTGTGTTTATACTATCCATCCCACCACCACAAATAATTCTTGACACCAGAATATACCCAGCCACTGGGTAAAAGAAACACATTGATCACAATATGCCCTGAGGCTATATGCCTGACATTTCATCAAAATGAGGATGACACTTGCAGGAAGAAGCCTATTACTGACATTAGCAAGTAATGGTAGTATGAACATCTGGCCTAATAAAAACTCAGCATCTAGCTGAAGCAGACATGTCAGACTCAGTGTTTACCATAGGGAGACCAAGACAGTAAATTCAATTGAGGAAGACACAGCTTATATTCTTTATTATAGTTATTTGTTATAAGTTTTGTGCAGACTGGTTTTAATATGTGGATGGCGAGGTTGCCATGGGAGTAATAGGGACTAAAATATCTCACTAATGACACAGTGACTTGTTTCTCTCATGCATTACAGTCAGTTTCATTTGACCTTTCATTTTCAAAATCCCAACAGCATATATCTTGTACTGCCTTCGATTTCTTCTACTATACTTTTTATCCATCATTCATGCCAGATCAAGAAGTTATAAATTATATAAAGATTAAAGTTTGTATCTTAAAAAATCACTTTAAAGTTACTTGACATTAATGGAAAATATTTTTACTATTTCACAAACAGACTAGGATATAAATATTCAAAATGAAACACCTAAAAACCATTTTAGTACTTTTCAGATATTCTAAATGTAAAAAAATGAAAAACACTAAATATAAGATGACTTTAAACATACAGTAATGATAATATGCCTTTGAGTTAGATGTTTCAGTTAATGTTTTTGTCTGATTTTTTTATATTAAGATTATTAACACACTTTTAATTATTCAAAAGTGTGTGGTGGTAGAAGTTGCGAGTATTGATGAGTGGACCCTGCCAATTTTGCCTCTCTTTCTCTTTCCTTCCTAGGACACGAAGTGGAAGCAGAAGTGGACAATGGCAGTCTGAGATGCAGAGCATCATCTAAGAACTCCGAACCCTTGAGAACCAGATTCAGAGACTGTTAGTCAGACAATCGCACCTGATGCTCGCCTGCTAAAAGACTTCCTCAGCAGCTGAGATCATCACAAGGTGCCTTTATTCAACAAGTTCAGCCTTACACGGGCCATGCTCTCACTTGGCCAAGTGAGTTTTACTCCTGTGCCCATCCAAAACAAAGACTTTATATATTAACTTTATTAGTGATAGGAAAATCAACTTTCTTAGAGCTCGGATTGTGCTGCAGTTTTAATTGAAACTGCACCTTCCAATTATAGATTTACTCATGCGGTTTGCCAAGGCAAGAAAGGCTCTAGCCGATTAAAGTGTAAAAATTGTTGGGTTTTTGGAACGTTCAAGTCTTTTAAGTACCCTGCCATTGTTATTAAAGGTGTGTCCCAGTCACTCGTATTGTCCATTTATAGACCTCCCAAATATAATGTGTCCTTCATTGAGGAATTTTCAGACTTAGTATCTGTAAAAATAACTGGTATAAAAATAAATTGTATTGTATGAGAAAGTCGGGAGTGGCAGATAAGTATGTAAGAGTTGTACAGGATATGTACGACGGAAGTGTCACAGTGGTGAGGTGTGCGGTAGGAGTGACAGATGCATTCAAGTTGGAGGTGGGATTACATCTGGGATTGGCTCTGAGCCCTTTCTTATTTGCAATGGTGATGGACAGGTTGACAGGCGAGATTAGACAGGAGTACCCATGGACTATGATGTTTGCTGATGACATTGGGATCTGTAGTGATAGTAGGGAGCAGTTTGAGGAGACCCTGGAGAGGTGGGGATATGCTCTAGAGAGGAAAGGAATGAAGGTCAGTAGGAACAAGACAGAATACATGCATCTAAATGAGAGGGAGGTCAGTGGAACAGTGAGGATGTAGGGAGTAGAGTTGGCGAAGGTGGATGAGTTTAAATACTTGGTATCAACAGTACAGAATAATGGGGATTGTGGAAGAGAGGTGAAAAACAGAGTGCAGGCAGGGTGGAATGGGTGGAAAAGAGTGTCAGGAGTGATTCGTGACAGACAGGTATCAGCAAGAATGAAAGGGAAGGTCTACAGGATGGTAATGAGACCAGCTATGTTATATGGGTTAGAGATGGTGGCACTGACCAGAAAGCAGGAGACAGAGATGGAGGTGGTGAGTTTAAGATGCTAAGATTTGCACTGGGTGTGACGAGGATGGATAGGATTAGAAATGAGTAGAAATCAGTATATTAGTGGGTCAGCTCAAGTAGGACGGTTGGGAGACAAAGTCAGAGAAGCGAGATTGCGTTGGTTTGGACATGTGCAGAGGAGAGATGCTGAGTATATTGGGAGAAGGATGCTAAGGATAGAGCTGCTAGGGAAGAGGAAAAGAGGAAGGCCTAAGCAAAGGTATATGGATGTGGTGAGAGATGACATGCAGGTGATGGGTGTAACAGAGTAAGATGCAGAGGACAGAAAGATATGGAAGAAGATGATCCACTGTGGCAACCCCTAACGGGAGCAGCCGAGAGAAAAAGAAGAAGTATCTGTAAGAATAACTAACTTTGACAGGTTCCTAATCGCTGGCTATTTTAACTTTCCTGTAGATAACCAGTTTGATCCGAAAGGAAGAGATTTCATGAACCTCATGCACTTGTTTAATCATAGCCAGCAAGTCAACCAGCTAACACATAAGACAGGACATACACTGGATTTAGTCATTGTAAAATGATTAAAAGTTAAAGTGAGGCAGGTAATGGATATCTATATATCACAACACTTTTTCATATTGTTTAATGTAGAAATACTGATAACTACAACTAATCCATCCATCCATTTTCCAACCCACTGAATCCAAACACAGGGTCACAGGAGCCAATCCCAGCCAACACAGGGCACAAGGCAGGAACCAATCCTGGGCAGGGTGGCAACCCACCACAGGACACACACAAACACACACTAGGGCCAATTTAGAATCGCCAATCCACCTAACCTGCATGTCTTTGGACTGTGGGAGGAAACCGGAGTACCCGGAGGAAACCCACGCAGACGCAGGGAGAACATGCGAACTCCACGCAGGGAGGACCCGGGAAGCGAACCTGGGTCTCCTAACTGCGAGGCAGCAGCGCTACCACTGCGCCACTGTGCCGCCCACTACAACTAATGAGAAGCATATTGTTAAATGTTACTCTGATACATCTGAAGCTTCAAAGTTTGCCAATATTCTAAACAATCAGTCCATTTGTAGTGATTACCTCAACAACACTAACAATGTTAATAGCAAAGTGTAAATTTTTTATACTAAGGTGAGAGCTGAAGCTGAAATAGTTGCATCTGAAAAGACAGTTAAGAAGTTAAAGAGAACATGTCAGAGAGCCAAGCGTAAAAGGAGAAAAACTAAATTGACAGTCCATTATGAAAAATGTAGTCAGCCTTGAGAGATAGTCTAATTTCTCTAAAATTATAAATGATAATGCTAGCAATCCAAGAGTTTTATTCTCAACTATTGATCATCTTCTAAACCCAGCTCACTCAATGGAACAGTCCCTAAAAACTACTAGTAAAACTTATGAGGCTTTCACTATATTTTTGTAAACAGAAAATTAATAGAAAATAATAACAGAAATAATATAGTACATCCACCTGAAGTTAATCTGACTGTACCCCAGCATTCCATTTTAAGCAAGTTAAATTATTTCACCAGAATAGACCTACTCGAACTATGTACAATCATTTCTCAACTGAAAACTTTCACCTACGGCATTGACCCAATACCAACAGGCTTTTTCAAAGACATCTCTGTTGTGCTAATTGGTAGCATACTTGACATAGTCAACTCATTATTAGATACGTAGTCATTCCTGATTGTCTTAAGACTGCAGTTGTCAAACCACTGTGCAAGAAAAGCAATCTTGACTCTTCTGTTTGTGACAATTTTAGACCAATATCTAACCTGCCTTTTTTAAGTTAAATTATAGAAAAGGCAGTCATTACACAGCTGAATGGTTGCTTGAATAAAAATTCTATTCTTGACAAGTTTCAGTGAGGTTTTAGAACAAATCACAATAACAAAACTGCACTGGTTAAAGTAGTAAATGAGTTGGGGGTTAATGTTGGCAGAGGCAATATATCTGTTTTTGTTCTCTTAGAGTTGAGTGCAGCATTTGACACCACTGATCACAGTATTCTTATAAATCACCTTAGTCAATGGCCCTTGTCTGCAATTTCTTAAATTGGTTTCAGTCTTACTTAACAGGTAGAAAATTCTTTGCTAGTTGTGGTAATTATACCTCGGAGACCTATGATATTTTATATGGTGTACCACAAGGATCTATCCTAGGTCCACTGCTCTTTTCTATCTATATGCTTCCATTAGGTCAGATTATCTCAATGCACAAAGTGAGCTACCACAGCTGATGCAGATGACACACAGCTGTATTTATCGATAGCATCTGATGACCCTGATGTTCTTGGCTGTCTGATCCTGTGCCTTACTTGTATTTCCTAATAGATGAAGAGCAGCTTTCTTAAACTAAATAAGGAGAAAACAGAAATCTTAGTGATTGGCAAAAATGGATATAGTGAGGGTATTACAAGTAAACTTGATCCCTTACGTTTATGTCTAGTTGGAGGGGTAACTACTGATTCTGACTTAAATTTTAAATCACATATTAATCAGATTTCTAGGACTGTATTTTTTCACTTAAGTAATATAGCTAAACTTAGACCTCTTATAACTTTACAAGACACAGAAAAATTAGTTCACACTTTTCAGTTGAATAGATTACTGTAGTGCACTCTTTACAGAACTATCTAACAAAGACTTCAATCAGTTACAGTTTGTGCAGAATGCATGAGCCAGAATCTTAACTAGAAAAAGAAAATCTGGGCACATTTCACCAGTTTTAACATTGTTACATTAGTCACCTGTGTCATTTAGAATTGACTTTAAAATACTACTAATGTTTTTTTTTTTAAATGGATTTTCCGTATCTACATTTTAGTTGTATCCCTCTTCGTCTATAAGAACACTGAATTATCATTTTCCTCTGGGTTCTGCAATTCCCTACTAACCTCTACTATCCTTTGCTGTTTGTTCTGGTTCTTCTATGGTGGTGATCTATGCCGCCACAACCTGATTGAGGTACCATGCTGCCCCCTTTGTTTATGGATTAAATGGTGGGTGTCCCAGATGACCACATGACCACTATCACCTTTCATTTCTTCCATGTAAAGCCTGAAATCTATAAGGTCTATTTTAGAATATCTGTGTTAAATAGAATGCCCAATGGAGGCTGGGCAGTCTTTTGGCCTTGGGATCCCTGCTGATTTTTGTTGTTTTGGAGTTTTTTTGTTGTATTCTGTCCTTCAGGCTATTTGACCCTACCTTTTTTCTTTGTTACATACTGTATATTATTGCCTAATGTTTATGTTTAATATTAACTTCCTTTTATTTCAATTTGTAAAGCACTTTGAGCTGCATTGTTTGTATGAACACATGCTATATAAATAAATGTTGTTGTTGTTGAATCAAGTTTGTCAAAAACACAAAGGTTTGGGAATTTCAGCAAAATACATTTAAGTCAATGAGGGAAGGGGAAATGGAACTCGGTTTGAGTGGATTATAATGGAGCAATGACCAGTTAGGGAAGCATCAACCACCTATACTGGACCAATTATTTTGACCAAAAATGTGACCTGAGCAGTGAGGCAACAGTGCCAACCATTGCACCACTCGTGCCTTCCAGACATAAAATTATGCTCAGAGTTTAAAGTACTGTCCTTTTGTCTCTCTGCATCTCCTAAGGTTTTATCATTATGACTACTGGAAAACTACAGAGCCTGTGATTGAAGATTTCAGTGTTTTTTATACTTGAGTGCTGTCCTTGACACTACTCAATCTGTGCTACATAACAAGTAGCATAACATGCTTAATCTAGCAGTCAAGGCACAACATTCAATTAATCTATGCAGTACAACTAAGTTTTTTTTTATATTCTCATTATAGTCAGCAAATGGTACTCCAGTTAGAGTTGCACCCCACACAATCAGGTAGTGTCATTATGCAAGTGAGTATACAACATAAATTTTTCATATATGAACAAAAGAGATCAGGTAGGACCATAAAATGTGAAGTGGAGTATTCTAACGGTATGCATGCATGCAATTTCTATGCATGCCCAACATAATTTGTGCAGGTAGCACAGATCAGGTAGCGACAGCCCCATCCAACATGGCTGCTACAGCTCTGGGATGCCACACTAGAGTCATCAAGCTTCATGGGGTGCTGGGAAAAAAAGATCATTTAAGCCAGTCAATACAACAACTTTTCTGGGAAATTTTCAGCAAAATAAGGTCCCTGGTAAGCGCAGAAAATTCTCTGTGAAAAAAGCATTGGTGAACTTTGCCAATCAACGCTTGATGTGAGTTAAGGTGTTATGATATGGGAATCTAATGCATAGCTTGATTTTGTGCAATAACTAAAACATAAGAATAAGTAAGTAATTTATATTATAACACAGATGGAACTCAAGACAATAAAATGTAGATAACAATCAGCCAAAAAGTATGGATACACATCAGAAGTGAGGGTAAGGCTGTGGCAGACTGAAAAACCACAGAAGTACACATCAACATGTTGGGTTTTATCACCATGTAAATAAGCATAGTAGATACATTTTCCTCGTGAAAATAATATTTTGGATATACTTGGGCCAGTTAATTCTGAACAGAGCAACAGCTTTGTTTTGCCTATTTCACAAAATTGACCAAAACCTATGAATAGTTGAAAATAATAATTTTGGTTTACCAACAGGCTATAAAAAATGTAGATATAAATAATCGTTTGCACACTAGGTTGTAATGATCCAGAGTCCTGGTGTGTTTAAAGAGATGGTATACAGGGGACGTACATGATTAGTAGTATAAAATGTGTTCCTTCCTATGTAAATTCTAATAAAGAATTGGGGTATAGCAGGTCCGTGGCTTAGAAGAAAAGGGCAGTTTTTAAATAATTGTCAGACTCGCAGCTTATAGAGGGGTTGTGGTAGTGTGGCCGGAGCCATTCTCGGATGCGACATGGTGCAGGCGTTTCCTCACTTAAGTGCAAAGGTGAGGAATTGTCCATATCTGTAATTGACGTTGGGAGCTGCTAATCACCGCACCTGTGCCACGTCCCCATTATAAATAGGAGAAGCACAGAGGAGAGAAGAAAGATCAGAAAAGTAAATGGAGGTTAGAGGAGGAAGAAGAGAAAGCTGGAAGCTGAAAGTCAGTGTGTGAGTGAGTAAAAGAGCGAGTAAGAGCAGGATCACTGATAAGAGCAGACAGCTGTGAGGAAAGCCCCTCAGGAGTATTAGGCCGACGTTTGTGGGCAGCAAGAAGTGGTTGCTCCTGCTGAGTGCTTTAGAGGAGCAGGAGTGACCGGAAGGTGGTTGACTCACCACATAAGGCCATGAAAGGCATCAGCAGTTGGGAGCTTGGGAGGTGGAAGACCCAACGTGAGCTCCCTGGTCCCTGGGGAACCCATGTCTCGGTCTGGTGAGAACTCTACGGAGCTAGGAACTGAAAGGTGACCAGATTGGAAGGAAAAGGTCAGCTGCAGGTAAGGCAACTCCCCTGGTGCAAGGCCCAGATGGGAGAAGCAGGGAAGCCGGCAGCTGAAGAAGGCACCAGGTTTTGTTTTTAAAGGACTGCTTCCAGCCATTGATTAAAACCTTGCTTTAATGGATTTATTGGATTTAAACCTCCACATTTTCACTGTTTTTAATAGATTATTTATTGAAATGTTTTGGAGCACTGCACATGTTTTGAACACTTTTTGGCTTTTGAATGTTTTTAATAAAAGCACTTCTGCACTTTCCATCTTTCCCGTTGCTTCATTTTGATGTCCTCATTGTCCAGCTCATCTGGTTACATTACCGACGGTGTCGGGTTCAAGAGGCTCCCTGAAAGAGTGATGGGAACATGGAGCAGACCCGCATCGTCACAAGAATGTGTAGCATTAAATAAAATATTGACTGCTGCAAATTCCTTATTCAAGCAATCATCAGGTAGTAAGCATAATAAGAAAATGAAAGGATACATATACAGTGCCATGGAAAACTGTTTTCTCCCATCACTTCTATTTTCACAATTATTTAGTACTGTTTATGGGTTATAATATTATATGATGGAGTGTTTGAGATTTTTTTGTAAAATGGGTTATAAAGCTATTTCTAAAACCTTGTGTCACCCTGTGTGATGCTCTAAGTGCCTAGAGCCTTGGCCTTACCAGTTTCCTAGGGCATTGATAATCAAGAAACGGAGATGGACTACTGCAATAAGGTGTCACGCTTGGGTCACAGATTTGCACAGAGACACAGGAGGTTGTAGAAAACAGGAATTTTATTCAAACACTGCAAACAAACATTTGTTTCTTTTTCAAAAGCTTAAATGTTCTCCATGACAAGTCAGAGATGACAGTTCCGCTAGGAGCAGAGAATGTCAGAGAGAGAGAGAGAGAGAGAGATAAAAGCAAAACAATCAATTCCAAAACTGACAGGCGCTACACAAGGCTTTTAAGTTAGCGGAGTATCGCGTGAGGCTTGTATTACGCATTATAGCACAAGTGAGAAGGTAAGGAGCAATTGGAGGGTAGTCTGTGTTTCAGGGGTATTCCCAGGGGCATCTGTGTCCTCTTGGGGTGCGATCACCCCTCCAACTTACACCCTCCCCCTCAGCTTTATTCACATTCTCGTGAATCAAGCGACTCTCTGTACCAGGTTCAGGTTCATGTAGTCGTGATAATGCATCTGCGTTGACGTGTTCAGAACCTGGTCGATGTTTCACTGTGAAGCTGTAAGGTTGTAAACCCAGAAACCCTCTCATAAGGCGAGAGTTTGTGTCTTTCTGTCTGTACAACCATTGAAGTGGAGCATGATCAGTTACCAAAGTAAAGTTTCACCCCCACAAGTAATAGTGAAGTGCTTCCACAGCCCACCTAATTGCCAAGCATTCTTTCTCAATTGTAGAATAATTACACTCCCTAGGAAGTAATTTCCTACTCAAATATGTGATTGGATGTTCTTCTCCATTATACGCTGAAAAGTTAGAGGTGCCCTGTGAAGACCAAACGGGAGTCTTGTAAATTCATAGAGTCCGTCAGGAGTCGCGAATGCTGTTTTCTCACAACTGCTAGCCTCTAAAGGCACCTGCCAATAGCCTTTTGTGAGATCTAGCGTGGAGATGTAGCTCGCCTGACCCAATTTTTCCAACAGTTCATCGACACGGGGCATCAGATAAGCATCGAATTTAGAGACCTGATTCAAGCGTCTCAAATTGATATAGAACCGAACCGCCTTGCTTTGGGACTAATACGACTGGGCTGCACCAGTCACTTTTACTTTCACGAATTACACCCAATGTCAGCATCTTTTTTACCTCTTCGTGCACAATATTTCGTTGCGCTTCCGGAATCCAGAACGGCCACATCTGTACGCGAACATGAGGTTCAGTGGTGATTTTATGTTTTGTAATGTTAGTCTTGCCTGGTAAGACTGAAAAGACATCAGTGTTCCGTTCTATCAGAGATAACAGTTCTGTCTTTTGCGTGTCAGTAAGATCGTTACCAGTGGTAACATCGGTCTGAGAAACAGTAGCCAAGGAAGTGTTAACCTCTTGTCGGTCGTGCCATTCCTTCAAGAGGTTAATGTGTGAAATCTGGAATGGTTTGCACCAGTCTGGTATTCTAACCTTGTAATTTACCGGACTCATATGCTCCTCAATAATGGTGGGGCCCTGCCATTTAGCTAAGAATTTGTGTGGGTCGGACGGAACCAGTACCAAAACACGATCACCAGGTTTGAATTCACGGAGCTTACAGCACCTATCATAAAGACGCTTCTGAGTTTCCTGTTCTCGTTGTTGATGCTCCACAGCAATAGAGGAAAGCATAGAAATTCTGTCTTGCAACGAAATTAGCCGATCTGCAAAGTTTGGTTCTTTATCTGCTCTCTCGTTTCCTATCCATTCCTCTCGTACAACATCCAGGATGCCTCGCGGCCGCCTGCCGAATAACAACTCGAACGGACTCAAACCAGTGGATGCCTGTGGTGATTCTCGCACCGCGTACAAAACAAAAGGCAGGACAGTGTCCTAGGTTGTGGGATCATTATGAGCGACTCGCCTGACCATCTGTTTCAAAGTTTTGTTAAATCGCTTAGTCAAACCATTCGTTTGTGGATGGTAAAAAGTGGTACTCAATTTTTTAATAGCAAGCTGTCACACAATTGTCTCATCATGCAAGAAGTAAAAGGTGTGCCTTGATCAGTTAAGATTTCTCTAGGGATACCAATATGAGTAAAAATATCACACAGAGCTTTGGCTACAGCCGAGGAGTTGGCCTTTTTCAGGGCGATCATTTCAGGATATCGTGTTGCACAGTCAACCAACACCAACAAATATCGGTACCCATTCTTAGTCTTAGGTAAAGGGCCAACAATATCTAATCCCACCCGCTGAAAGAGAACTTCTAAAATGGGCATAGGACAAAGGGGGGCCTGAGGAGGCTTATAAGCAGAGACGACCTGGCAGTCTGGACATGAAGTACAAAACCGTTCAACATCTTTTCCCATATTAAGCCAATAAAATCGTTTTGATAACCGCTCTCTGGTTTTGTCAGCATTGAGGTGCCCTCCCAAGAATGTGAGAATGTGCCAGATGCAAAACAGTTTCCCTATGTGCTTCAGGTACAACCAGTTGTTCAATAAATTCCCCCTTGAAATGATCTGAGATCACTCTGAAAAGGCAACCGTCCTTTTCTATAAAGTGCGGGGTTTTCACGCCCACGGAATCACGCTCTTGATAATAAGAGTCATTGGCAGAGCGAGCTTGTTTAAATGCATATTCTAATGAGCTATCAGTATGCTGCAAACACACAAAATCTGATCGTTCGTTAACGCTCGGTTTGTGTTTGGAGGCGTTTGCAATCTGGGAAGATGTAGAAGGACCAGCCCATTCTGGAAAATTGTCGGGGGTGGCCTCCGTCTCACTGGAAAGATCGGGTTCAATATTTAAATTGGGCTCAAGATTTTCCCCGGCCACTACCAGTTCTTCGTCTTGGTTTTCTTCTTCTCCCCCCCACACTGAGTTTAATATTGGGCTGGACTACTGGTCCCTGATATTTATTAATTAGTCTAGGAAAATGGCATTTCTCCATCCTATGAGTAGTGGCCAAGGGCACGAGTCTGAAACGGCAGACCAAACTTTAAAGTGACGACCCCTATAAGTTAAAGGAAGAAGTAATGTCTGATAATCTTTAACATCACCATGTACACAGCGCATTTTCACAGTCTCACAGTTTCTAAGGCATTGTTCATCAAGACAGCCTCGTCTAACGATACAAAGGTCACTTCCTGAGTCCAACAATGCTGAGATTTCTCTGCCCCCCAATTTCACCGGGATCAACAAGTCATCTTTTCCATCCGAAGAATGTGTAATATTTGAGCAACAAACCTTGGCCAGTCCAACTTCCATTGATTGGGCTGGAGAGAAGCGACATTCTCTTGCCAAATGGCCGAGTTGATCACACCGGAAACATCTACGGTCGGCTCCGCTTCCGAAATATCCTCTGCGACATCCACGGTTTCCTCGGCCCGCTGTTGCCGTTTCCCCCAGAAGTAGGCATCTCTTCTACGACTGGATTCCCCTGGGTCCTACCTGACCCCATTCGATTTTCAGGTCCTGCAGCTTGTCGAAGCGACGTTCGTTCACAGGTTGCGAAGCAGCACCAAATTCACCACTCTTTCTCCAAGCAGACTGTGAACCCTTTAATCGTCTGGACATAATCGTTAATGATTTAATATCATGACGCAGAAATTCATCTCGAAGAACTGCAGGTATCCCGGTCAGTAGTATATTCATGACAACTTTTTCCATCACGTCTCCTTCAAACCAGCAGTGCACTTTATGTATCAAATCTTGAATTTGCGCACAGGTTTGGGCCATCCATATTTAGCTTCCAGTCGTTAAGTGCAAAACTTTTAGCCATTTGAAATGGCATCCATCTGTGCAACCCCACTCCTGGTACCACTTGTCACGCTTGGGTCACAGATTTGCACAGAGACACAGGAGGTTGTAGAAAACAGGAATTTTATTCAAACACTGCAAACAAACATTTGTTTCTTTTTCAAAAGCTTAAATGTGTTCCATGACAAGTCAGAGATGACAGTTCCGCTAGGAGCAGAGAATGTCAGAGAGAGAGAGAGATAAAAGCAAAACAATCAATTCCAAAACTGACAGGCGCTGCACAAGGCTTTTAAGTTAGTGGAGTATCGCGTGAGGCTTGTATTACGCGTTATAGTGCAAGTAAGAAGGTAAGGAGCAATGTGAGGGTAGTCTGTGTTTCAATGGTATTCCCAGGGGCGTCTGTGTCCTCTTGGGGTGCAATCACCTCTCCAGCTTACAAAGGAGATAAACAAGCAAGACTGATTCAAAAAGTGGGATGTGCATTTTATTCTAACCATCAGTTCAGGTCATTGTGCAAATAATTTCATAAATAGTACATAAAAACAGGTGCATTTGAACATAAAATTGACTAATAGATAAGTTCCAATACACAAAGAAGAACCATGCATAAAATACAGTCAGAATCAACTTATGGGTCTCACTCCCATCTTTCTGCTCACCAAAGCAGAGACCCAGCATTTGCAGTCATCCATCATGTAGCTTTCATCCCAGTCACCTTAGCTGGTTGCCATTTGGACACCCTAAGCCTGGCTCCATCATTCCAGTACCTTCCCTCAACTACTCTTAGTAGGCCACCTGACTACCATGCCTGTATACTGACTTGCAAGAGACACTGGTGTGGAAGCCAAAAATGACCAGGAGACTGTTAAGTCAAAGAACGGACTAAAGGAGATGTTTTATCAAAGTCAAAACATGATCAGAAAAGTCAAAGTTAAAAACAATAGGAAATTAAAAATAAAAAAAAACAGAAAGACCAAAGATCTTTTAATGCAGCCAAAAAAGGTTTATTCATCAAGCTTGGATACCCTAGAAATGGCTAGGTGATCTTTGTAAGGTCATCAGATTGACATTACCAATCAGCAAGATCCCCATGGAAATGTCAGAAACACAAACTTAAGACAGTGGCGCCTAAATGAGAAACAAAAATGGAGCTGTGAAAAAATGGGATTAAAAAATGAAGTTTTTCAAAACAGGTTGTAGACAAAATCAAATCTCATATATGAATCCCTTTGGTCTCAAAACTATATAATCTCTATCTACCTTAATTAAAAGGTAGATTGTCTGCCTTTGTGTCCATCTGGTTGCTATGTATGTCATTCCAACAGATGGTGCATCACAAACTTTTAGGAATAAATGCATTGCATTTGCTATTCCAGTAGATGGCAACTCACAAACATTAACATTGCTTTTACAAATTCCATACCAAATGGCATATGATAAGCTGGTATTTTGCTTGACGATCTATGCAGTGTCATATGAGGAAACTTGTAGAGATGAACACTATTGCATGTGACCATGCAATCAATCAACCCGTTTTCACATCATACACCTCAAGGCCACATGACTTCATGTTGGCACACACCCACATCCAGACCCACTAAGTCTACACTGCATTGTCTTTATTTCAAATCCCACAGATGCCTAACATGCTGGACCATGTTAGAGAGACCAGGGCAAGGAAGCAAGGACCTCTGCAAGTGTTTGTTTTAAATAATGAAAGAAAAAAAGTGCTTTGGAATCAAAGACCCCCAATCAAGATGGCTTGCAAAATAAAACACTCCCGACAGGTATATGCTTCTTGTATAAAGTATGAAAAATAATGACAACAGTGCTGAAGCAATGGGTAAGCAAAACAGAGATGATTCAGTTTGATGGCCACATTATGCCTGCCCATAAATCCAAACCATTCTATTCAAGCCGACCTATATATCCAAATGGATTAATCTAAGCCAATGATTATATCTGGACAGATGTATTTGAACGGATGTGTATATCTCAACCAAGGTAAACTGCTCAAAAAAATTAAAGGAACACTTTGAAAACACATCAGATCTCAATGGGGAAAAAAAAAATCATGCTGGATATCTATACTAATATGGACTGGGTAATTTGTTAGGAAGGAAAGGATATCACATCATTTGATGGAAATGAAAATTACCAACCTACAGAGAGAGCTGAATTTAAAGACACCCCAAAAATGATGTGGCAGTCTAGTTCATTTTGCCGAAATTTCATTGCAGCAACTCAAAATCGTACTCCGTAGTCTGTATGGCCCCCATGTGCTTGTATGCATGCTTGACAATGTTGGGACATGCTCTTAATGAGACGACAGATGGTTTCCTGGGGGATCTCCTCCCAGATCTGGACCAGGGCATCACTGAGCTCCTGGGCAGTCTGGGGTGCAACCTGGTGGCGTCGGATGGACTGAAACATAATGCTCCAGAGGTGTTCTATTGGATTTAGGTCAGGCAAGTGTGTGGGCCTGTCAGTGGTATCAATTCCTTCATCATCCAGGAACTGCCTGCATACTCTTGCCACATGAGGCTGGGCATTGTTGTGCACCAGGAGAAACCTAGTACCCACTGCACAAGCATAGGGTCTGACAACAGGTCCAAGGATTTCATTGTGATACCAAATGGCAGTCAAGGTGCCACTGTCTAGCCTGTAGAGGTTTGTGCGTCCCTCCATGGATATCCCTCCCCAGACCATCACTGATCCACCATCATACCAGTCATGCTGAATGATGTTACAGGCAGCATAACGTTCTCCGCGGCTTCTCCAGACCCTTTCACATCTGTCACATGTGCTCAGGGTGAACTTGCTCTCATCTGTGAAAAACACTGCGCCAGTTGTGGACCTGCCAATTCTGGTATTCTATGGAAAATGCCATTCAAGCTCCATGGTGCCAGGTAGTGAGCACAGGGCCCACTAGAGGATGTCGGGCCCCCAGGCCACCCTCATGAAGTCTGTTTCTGATTGTTTGGTCAGAGGCTTTCACACCAGTGGCCTGCTGGAGGTCATTTTGTAGGGCTCTGGCAGTGCTCATCCTGTTCTTCCCTGCCGAAAGGAGCAGATACCAGTCCTGCTGATGGGTTAAAGAACTTCTACGGCCCTGTCCAGCTATCCTAGAGTACCTGCCTGTCTCCTGGAATCTCCTCCATGCCCTTGAGACTGTGCTGGGAGACACAGCAAACCTTCAGGCAATGGCATGAATTGATATGGCATCCTGGAGAAGTTAGACTACCTGTACAACCTCTGTAGGATCCAGATATTGTCTCATGATACCAGTAGTGACGCTAACTGTAGCCAAATGCAAAACTAGTAGTCAGAAAAGATGAGGAGGGAAAAATGTCAGTGGCCTCCACCTGTTAAACCATTCCTGTTTTGGGGGTCATCTCATTGTTGACCCTCTAGTGCATCCATCCATCCATTATCCAACCCGCTATATCCTAACTACAGGGTCACGGGGGTCTGCTGGAGCCAATCCCAGCCAACACAGGGCGCGAGGCAGGAAACAAACCCCAGGCAGGGTGCCAGCTCACCGCAGGTCGTGCACACACACACACACACGGGACAATTTAGAATTGCCAATGCACCTAACCTGCATGTCTTTGGACTGTGGGAGGAAATTGGAGCACCCGGAGGAAACCCACGCAGACACGGGGAGAACATGCAAACTCCACACAGGGAGGACCCAAGAAGCGAACCCAGGTCTCCTAACTGCGAGGCAGCAGCGCTACCCACAGCGCAATCGTGCACAGCCCCCTCTGCAGTGTAACCTGTTATTAATTTCATTAACACCAAAGCAGCTGAAACTGATTAACAACTCCCTCTGCTACTTAACTGACCAAATCAACATCCCAGAAGTTTCATTGACTTGATGCTATACTCTGATTAAAAAGTGTCCCTTTCATTTTTTTGAGCAGTATATATATATATATATATACCAATGTATATATAATATATATTCAAACCAATGTATTTGAACCAATGTATATATATCAGAATGTACGGTATATAGCTGAACCAATGTATATATCTGAACCAATGTATCTTAACCGATTTATATATTTATGAGCCAATCTTTTTTTCCTGAATGTCCCCTCATACATTTACATACATATATACATATAAATATACTTATACACATACACACACATACATATATAGCGATTATACAACAAAAGATCACGGCCTGCTTCACCTAAAACATGATAAAGGTTTCATTATGTGATAAGTTGGGTACTTTAAGTTTCTAGCTTTCCTGGTAACTTTAGTGTCTATATGATGAATAACTACTCTTTCTGTAATTTCTTTTCTAATCATAAGCTTACGAACGTCTTTTTCCAATCAGAATGGACCAAGGAGAATGAGAATTCACTTGCAGCTTTCCAGTATCCATCCATTATCCAACCCGCTGAATCCGAACACAGGGTCACGGGGTCTGCTGGAGCCAATCCCAGCCAACACAGGGCACAAGGCAGGAACTAATCCCGGGCAGGGTGCCAACCCACCGCAGAGCTTTCCAGTAGATCTATTAAATTAAAACAAATATATAAATACACCAAACCCTTTGCAGAGTGACTTCAGAACATTTACTTAAAAGAGATCCATGAAACAAGAAAGGTCTATTTGCTGGTGAGGTTGTTTAACCAGTTACCCTAGTGTTTTCTAACTTCCTGTAGTTAATAATAGGTTTTCACTGATAATATAATCACATTCACTGTGAAAAGCTCATAATGCCATATATCAGACATTGGCAATTACTTTAACCAGAGTAATATGCCTATATCAGCTACAGATGCACTTGGAAAGCAGTGACTGCAATGACGAAGAAGGAACAGCCTACATATTACTACTGTGTGCAAGCTGCACACAAATGCACATATGAAAATGATAAAGAGAGTAAATACACCCTACAAGATACTGCCTCAATAAACTTCAGTTTTTTTTATTTACTAAATGCATGTATATACCATTCAAAATTTAACAAACACAGATTTGTTCACATCTATTTTATTTAAGAAAAAATTTTCAAAAAGGACATTGTACAGAAAACATTAAATTATCTTAAGAGATAAAAAGCTATCAGCTCCATAGGCTGAAATTCTAAGATTTACCTTATATATTTTTACAAGTTTAATAGCTTATCACTGGTGCTAATTAGTGAACATGAAGGTATTAGAACCAATTGAAATGAAAGACTTAATTTAAAATGTGTCCTCTTTAGTATGTATTACTTTAGATATAATTGTATAATTGTAAATAACAAATAGAACACTAAGTTTACTCAACCTAAATTGTACAATGTGCATCACTGGAATTGGACTTAATATAACAACATATTTGTTACCAAGATCAATATAACACAATAAACATGAACAGTCTAAACAGAGGGAGAAGTAGTTAGCTCGTTGACATCAATCAATACAGAGAGAAAGCAAGAAAAATAGGAGATCGAAGGGCAGCAGCCATTATCGCCATTTTCAATGCACTCTTTTACCCTGGTGTCGATTAAAATATTGTAATGAGGATATACAATGTTCAGCTGTCAGGACAATGAACTCTTTAAAAAAGGACAATATGAGCCCAAGTTAAGAAAAAAATCTAAATCAAAGGAAGGGAGAGAGTAAACTCACTTTTTATTAATGGGACGGCAGTGACTTCCAAGTCTTTTCATTCATTTAGATGGTAATAATTTGCCAGTTTTAAAAACATCACATCATAAAACTGTTTTGTTTAAAAGGGATTAGGTTGTGAATTAGGCTTATATTTACACTTTGGATATTTGTTGCACTGTTTGTAACAATTGGCTCAACTGGCTACTATACTCCCAGGCACAAAAAAGTTCAGGGTAAGTGACAAGTTTTCAAATCTTAGTTCTCCAATCAATGGTAAAAAGACAGTAAGACACAAAATATAAAAGCGAAACGAGAATATATTATAAAGAAATATGAAAATATGCAATTATAGATAGTATAAAGTGTCCCAAAATGTACAGTGAATTATTAAATAAGAAAAACAAACAAATATTCATATAAACAAAAAGAATACCCCTCTCTTGTTCCCTCAGCTAACACTATATACAGTCATTACCAAAGATAATTCCCAGATAACATTTCAACACAATACATGCAAAAAAATGCCATAAGCCAAACACACACAAAGTCCGGATTGAAACAGTGATGGGTGGAAAACTATGAAGCTAGCCTAAATCCATGAA
>JANRMT010027041.1:106378968-106453144 GCA_026402145.1 Polypterus bichir lapradei
TGAAGGAGCTACCTTGAAGCTGAACAAAACTAGGACAGTCTCACCAATTTGAATCCCAGACGATATGAATTCTTACCCAGGTAAAGCAGAAAAAAGTCCAACTGTGGTGAGGTGGATTCTGGAAGTCCTTCTGTCTTAGTAGCAGTCATGAAAAACTGTTTTAGCATGTGTTATCGAAATGGTGGAATGAAAACAAGATGGAGACAGAAGTGATTTCAAAGCCCTCTATATATAGAAGTACCCTGGAAATCTTTTTGACTAGAAAAAGGAGGTCCCACCTCCAAGGGTCAGCAGCTGTCAATTATGTGTCTTCCCTCATTCTATTTAAATGGGCTAATGCTTCTACACAATGAACAATTGATAATTCTGTAAAAGGACAATAAACTGACAGAAACAATTGAATAGATCAATTCAAATGACAAAAATTGTGTTGTCCCTCTATATATTTCAGCATTTTGGAAATACATTAAGACAAAGTGTATACTATTTGTTCCAAAGAGACATGTAGATCTTATAGAAGATGAAGAAATATAGAAATGTTTTAAGGAAAAACAACAACAACAATCTCCATCAAACATACAAGAATTACAAAAAAGAGCTTATCAACTTCCATATGATAATGGAGCAGTCGTTGTGAGGTATATTGTAGGAATATTGTTGTAGGCATACAGTTATCCCAGCAGTGTTTCTTAATACACTTCTGCTGAATAATTAATTGGCTCAATGTTCTGAAAAACAGAGTGTCAGAGAGACTTTATGCAGCATTGTTCATAATGAACATTAATTGTCTCAATTCTCTCCTTCACTGCTACCTCTTGTAGTTAATATCAAGTACCATAACTGAGTATGTGTTTTTATTTAGCTTGTTGATTTGGTGGGCCTTTTTTGAACTGACATTAATGGCCAAGCAAACTTATTCTTCTTCTTTCAGCTGCTCCCGTTAGGGGTTGGCATTGCGAATCATCTTGATCCATATCTTCCTGTCCTCTACATCTTGCTCTGTGACACCCACCACCTTAATTCCCTCTCTCGCCACATCCATAAAACTTTTCTTAGGCCTTCCTCTTTTCCTCTTGCCTGCCAGCTCTATCTTTAACATCCTTTTTACAATATACCCAGGCCAAGCATACTACAGCTCAGAAAATCGCACTGGCCATCACAAAATGATTGAACATGAAAAGGATGTCACTACCCACATTAGACAGTCTTGTTAAAAAGAGTTATCTTTGTTACTAGACCAGTCCAATTTGTCATTAATATAGACCTCCAAGTACTACTTCCACATTCACTTCTTGAATACTGGCCAAGTGTAGTGTCTTTATGGTACAGCAAATGTCCTGGATTTTGCTGATGCTGAACTGCAGATAATTCTCATTGCATAATATAATACACATTCCTGGATTTATATAGCCTGATTTTTGTTAGGTGTGCACCATTTAAATTAACTTGTTTGAATGGGCAAAATACTAAAATAGTACTTAGCTGAACATTAGGTTGCCTTTTAACTGTCACTGTAAAATTACAATATTATATTCTTGCTACCTCAGTGGAAAGAGGCTCTTTTACTATGCTACATTCTAAGAAGCCTAATAAAATAAATCAAGAGCATTGCTGGTTTTGTTTGAATAAAAAAATCTAATCTATAAATACACCTTTAGGTTTGAGTATGTAACAAGCCAGCAATAATGAAAAAAGCAGTGTAGAGACTTCTACCAAGGTGTAACTGCTATGGAGCCTCAAACTGATCTCCTCCAAGGTAGTAAAATAGATTGAGCAGAATCAATACCTAATGATAGCCAGCTTCACCGATGTACAAGGAGCTGAATGTATGAAAAATAATGGATTGATACAGGAAGAAAAGAGCATAGCTGAACAATGTCATAAAATGTGATGTAACTGTCAAGATGACAAATTAATTCATTAATTTTCCTTAACCTGCTTATTCTAGTATAGAGATGCACACAGTGCTAGATGTAATGCTAGGGTGCCACCTTGGTACATTTCAATTTGTTCCTTATTATCAGCCTAACTCTAAATTATGTAAGTGCCAAAATCTTCTTTTTGCCTCTCTTGTAATACATATATTGTAGGAGAGCGATATAAATGTTTGTCATCCTGATTAGACTGTTACCTGATCTTCACAATGTGATCATTTGTACTCTTTAGAATTCCTTAACCTAAGACATCTTCTGATTCCACCTTTTTGTGCAGGGTATGAAAACTGGCTCACACCACAGATTACACCTCATTTTAGATGTTTTCTGTTCATTTTTTCCACAGTTTTCTTTTTTTAAAACTATTTTAGCTTTCATAGTCTTCTGTTTACATTATTTTAAAGTCCTTTATGCTTACTGTTTTTCTTCACATTCCTGCCCTTCCTCGCTTTTTAATATGTTAGTGAATTTTTTACCTTCTTCAGCTGTTAACCAGCTAGCCTGCATACTGGCCGTAATTCTTCAGATGTCTTTGCAACAGAAATATCCAATAATATTTTTATTGCCTTTCTGTATTTGAATTCCAAATCTGTGTTTTGGTTCCTAGCTATTGTGACAAATCTGCAAATAATCAAATACCTAAACACTTAATAAAGTCCAAAAAGTTTCAAAAAATACATTCAAAACTTAAATGGTTATCACGCAGGAAACCTGCCAGACTGTATGACCTTTATAACTTTTTGATGTCATTTATTTATGTCTGTATTTCAGTCAATATACTTTAGATGAGGTTTTAATGCTACAAACACCATTTTCAAACAAGATCAATAAAGATCTACTGCGGGCAACTGTGTAAAAGATTTAGAGCAAAAGAGAATATGCTGTTCTAGTATTTATTGGCTATTAAATGGAACAGATAGAAAAATGACTTCTTTTGCAATAAATGTGTGGCCTGTTTGATGAACGTATGAGCTTTGAGGAAGGCAGCCCCTGCTGACTGCTAGCTCTGTGTGCAGGAGACATTTATAACAATTACATAAGAAAACATTACTTTCTCTGCAGTTAAATCATTATAAAGTTACATGTATCCTTATGAAGCATGTTCTGATCCCCAAAAAGCAATAAATATCTCTGGAGACAATATAGCCCAGCTATATGACTTGGGGCAATGACATAAACTGTGAGAGAAGTTCTTGATCAAACAAAAATCTAAATGTAATGATTCCTTTGTTGAAAGGCTAGTGTACTAACCATCATATCCTATGTGGTGCTCTTTTAATGTCAATTGATCACACATTAGTATTTCATACTAATTGCTATTTTGAAACTGTAGTTTTGTTTCCCAGCTTTGCCTGGGTATTTCAAACTGTGCGCCAAGCTAAAGGTGAGAAACAATTATTGTGAGTTAGAATTATGATCTAAATTGTATGTGAAATCTGAGTCAGTAGTGAGGTAAGGAAAACTTGCTCTGATCCTAAGATGCCCCAGGCGAGAGGAGGGCAAGCCCAAAAGTTATATGTGAAAAAGCTTACTTATTATAAAACTTCAAATACAACAGAAAAACCAGTGCTGCACGGGTTGCAATGGTGATTTAAGTGTGAGAGTTTGCACCGAAGATCCCACATTGGAATAAATAACTCCAGGTTAGCAAATGATATGACATGACAAATCCAGGGACAATACAGCCCTGCCTGGGGCTACTTGAAACCATAAGAAAAATAATGTGGGAAATGGTATATTAAAGAAAAAGTTGAATGTAATAGTGGGAATTGAACATAGGTGAACAGCAACAACAACAACATTAATTTATATAGCACATTTTCATACAAATAATGTAGCTCAAAGTGCTTTACATGATGAAGAAAGAGAAAAAAGACAAAGTAAGAATTAAAATCAGAGAACACTAACATAGAATAAAAGTAAGGTCCCATGGCCAGGGAGGACAGAAAAAACAACAAAAAAAAAAAAACTCCAGATGGCTGGAGAAAAAATAAAGTCTGCAGGGGTTCCAGGCCATGAGACCACCCAGCCCCCTCTAGGCATTCTACCTAACATAAGTGATCAGTCCTCATTGTATTCAGGGTTCTCATGGAAGGACTTGATGATGACGGTCACGTGGACTTCTGGCCTTTAATCCATCAATGTAGGGACATCATGGTGCTTTGATTAGGTGGTGGTGGCGCAGGTCGCCACCACAGAAAACCAGAAAAAGAACAGAAGAGAGAGTAGGGGTTAGTACGGATTTGGGAGCCACCATGAATAGTAATGATAATTAGTTGAATATGCAGCGTATCAGGATTAAATTAAAATGAAGTTATGAGAAAGCCATGTTAAAGTAATGTGTTTTTACCAGTTTTTTAAAGTGCCCCACCGTATCAGCCTGGCGAATTCCTATTTGCAGGCTATTCCAGATTTTAGGTGCATAACAGCAGAAGGCTGCCTCACCACTTCTTTTAAGTTTAGCTCTTGGAATTCTAAGCAGACACGCATTTGAAGATCTAAGGTTACGATTTGGAATATAAGATGTCAGACACTTCGATATATAAAATGGAGCGAGATTATTTAAGGCTTTGTAAACCATAAGCAGTATTTTCTAGTCAATTCTGAATGACAGAACCAGTGTAGTGACATCAAAACTGGAGAAATGTGCTCGGATTTTCTCTTCCTAGTTAGGATTCTAGAAGCTGCATTCTGCACTAGTTGCAGTCAATTTATGTCTTTTTTGGGTAGTCCTGAGAGGGCTGCGTTACAGTAATCCAGTCGACTGAAAACAAAAGCGTGTACTAATTTCTCAGCATCTTTCAATGATATAAGAGGTCTAACTTTTGCTATATTTCTTAAGTGAAAAAATGCTGTCCTAGTCATCTGATTAATATGCGATTTAAAATTCAGGTTAGAGTCAACAGTTATCCCTAAATTCTTTACCTCCGTCTTGACTTTTAATCCTAATGCATCAAGTTTATTTCTAATAACCTCATTATATCCATTATTTCCAATCACTAAAATTTCAGTTTCTTCTTTATTTAGCTTGAGAAAATTACTACTCATCCACTCAGAAACACAAGTAAGACATTGTGTTAGTGAAACAACAGAGTCGGGGTCATCAGGTGCTATTGATAAATACAGTTGCGTGTCATCAGCATAGCTGTGGTAGTTCACGTTATGCCCCTAGATAATCTGACCTAATGGAAGAATGTAGATCGAAAACAGCAGCGGACCCAGAATAGAGCCTTGTGGAACACCATATAGAATATCATGTGTCTTTGAAGTATAATTACCACAACTAACAAAGAATCGCAATCAGTGTGGTCCTACTTTTCTGTTGTAGTATTTCTGGCCTTCACTCCAACCTTGGGCCACCCCTATCACTCCCCCGTGAAGCAGGGCCACAGTTATATATCAAAAACCAGACTTATGGTGAGAAGTACCGGTGTACCAAATTTCCAGTCTGTTGCTCTAAAAACAAAAAGCTGTGCATGAAGAACAAACAAATAAACTGAGATTGTGCTTTACAGATGCACTGTAGACATAATGAGCCTTTTTAAGCTTTTCTCCAGCTCACTTTCATAACGAGTCAAACACAATATACAAGCCAGTATTTCATAGTAAAACATTACAAATGTCAAAATACTAATAAATTGCTTCTTTTAAGTATTTTATCATGTGTTCAGTGTTAGCAAAATGCTATCATTCAGTACTACTATTTTTCAAATAAAGTATACCTTCTAATGTGAACTGCACATACAGTATATTTGAGTCTCGGCAGTCTTGTGTTCTTAACTTGTTTCATGAATAGGAGGCTTATGTATGTGAATACATCTGCTGTATGCCATTCTGTCAATTTTTTAGTAAAATGAATGTTGTGTCTAAAGTCCATTTAATTGACAACACAGACTGGAAATGTAAGATTGACATTTATTCCACATGAAGATGCCTTTCTTGCCTTAACTGAACAAGTGTTCTGTATAGTTCTGCAAATTGCTGCCCCATACAATAGAGTCTCTTTGTGGGACAACATATTCAAATCTAGGAGCACTGTTCTTTCACGAAAAGTTTGGTTTGTTCCGTCTAAGTAAGGGGTAAAAACTGCTGCTGATGAAAGAGTTCAAGTATCGCAAAATTTCATTTATGTATGATGGTAGGGGGTAAACAAGTAATTGCTTAGCAGCTTGCATTGCTATTTCATATTAGTAGATGATTTATTAGACTTGTGACTTGCATAAAAAGAAAATACATGCATACTGTACATGTCATATACATTGAAAAGATCCAAGGGTCCAAGCAGCAGAAATGAAGTTGTTATACAGGAATGCTTGGTTAACCTTTTATAGCAAAGTGCTGAAGTCAGCAGTCTGTGATGACCTTGCTTTATAGATATAAGGTTCCAAAAGATCAGGTATAATCAACTAAGTTTGTCCATCCATCCATTATCCAACCCGCTATATCCTAACTACAGGGTCACGGGGGTCTGCTGGAGCCAATCGCAACCAGCACAGGGCGCAACATAGGAAACAAACCCCAGGCATTGCGCTAGCCCACTGCAGGGCACACACACATAAACACCCACACAACAAGCACAATTTACAATCGCCAATGCACCTAACCTGCATGTCTTTGGACTGTGGGAGGAAACCGGAGTACCCAAAAGAAACCCACGAGACACGGGGTGTACATGCAAACTCCACACAGGGAGGACCCGGGAAGCAAACCTGTGTCTCCTGACTGCGAGGCAGCAGCGCTACCCACTGCGCCACTGTGATGCCCACTAAGTTTTTCTATCCTCTAAATACTTCTTACTTCATAAGTACCCAGTATGATTCACTCCAGACCCAGGATTATATATGACAAGTGTCTTTGGAGATCTGGAAATTTGCTGGAAGCAATGAAAACTTTTGAATCAGCAATGTTTTTCCCAGTTCAACTTTTTACCAAAGCATACCCTCACAAGGACATAAAAAATAACATTCTCATACGTACTTAATTTAATGCATGATAACTGGAGCCTCAGTGGGCACAAGGCAGGAACCTGTCCTAGAAAACATGCCAGTCCATTTTGGGGCCCACTCACCACTCACACACTCTTTCAAGTGAGAACAACCAGAAACAAGTTTCTAATCCAGGATGTAAGATCTCTTAGACAGTAGGATTATCCACCGTGCAACTGTGCCAACCATCTCTCTAGGACAATAGGATTTAAATAGAAATATATGGAATACAATGTAGGTATTAGTATTTAAAAAAAAAATCTTAGTAATATACATTATTATTATAAAACAAAAAGTTAATTGCAATTTCCACCTTATAAAACTGGGTGCAGAATAGTCACTCATTTTGATAAAATTGCTGCCTAATAGATCCAGTGGCCTTGATTAAATTCCCAGCATATTCTCAGAGTGTATTCTTTTTCTCCATATCTTTGTGAATTTTGTTTGGCAATTTCAATTTTTTTGACATCTGCAATAAACTTAATTGTGCGGTGGGTTGGCGCCCTGCCCGGGGTTTGTTTCCTGCCTTGTGCCCTGTGTTGGCTGGGAATGGCTCCAGCAGACCCCCGTGACACTGTAGTTAGGATATAGCGAGTTGGATAATGGATGGATGGATAAATAAACTTAATTGGGAAATCTTAAATGGCCTCCATATGAGCAACTATTGGTGTGTACACAATGCCTTAGAATGAGTTACCATCCAGGGTTCATTCCTGGCTTCACATGATTATATCACGAGAGTCTGTATGCATCTCCCTGTGGTCCTGATATTGATATCATAATGGTTTATTTTTAATTAGTTTGTAGTTTTAAAAACATACTAACATGTTTGCTGTGGTTAATTAATACTAATTAGTAATTAAAATCCATACATTAAGTAATAATTTAATGAATTAGTTTGTGTTAGTAATCTTTACTTGCATATATTACTGTAAATAATACTTAACATTATGATACATGGAATGCCTTTCTAAGTGCTGTGCTGAATGGATCGGCATCCTGACTGGGATGGGAGATTGATCCTTACCGGGCTGGGATGCCATAATGGAAGGACTATGGGAAAGGAGGTGCAACCCAGCTGGTTTGATGGTAGATTCCTATCCCAGCTGAGAGAAACAAATAATGATTGAACAATTTGTTCCCAGGTATAAAAAGAGAATAGTGCTTCTCTGGTTTGGCCCCAGTTTGAAAACCCTCAGGGTTGCCTGGGAATGGGAGTTGTAAAGGGTAACCCTATCGATGTTCTTGGGTGCCACCGGGGGCACTGTTTGTAGTAACTCTCCATGTTTTGGAGGACTTCTATCTAACCCAGAAGAGCTTCCATTAGGCAACACCTTAACCCTGGAAGTACTCTCGAGTCCAGCATGAAAGAAACTATCTCACTCCTGAAAGGTGAGCCGAAGTTGGGAGGGAGTTAAATGACACTTGTGGAGGAGGATAGAAGGAGGCAAATAAAGTAGTATGTGCTGTATTGTTGATTGGGATCCTGGTAAAGGTATTGTTATCAATAAATATCATGAGCTGTGTCTGAATCTTGGGCACCAAGGTGCCCCTTGGTGGTCACGCTTGCTTGTAATTTGAAGATATACTGTATAGATCTGTCAATGTGACCCTATAATTAGAGAAATAGATTCTAGGTTTTATTCTTCCAGAAAAAAATGACAAAACCCAAAAAGTGAAATATGTAAAGATATTTTGAATTACTTGTCAGAGTTTCAGTTAGATGATATCTTACTAATATTAATGCCTTTGTATCCAGCATTTCTGTACAATTTTCTCCATTACAATTAAAATTCATAACCAACAGTTAACTTAAAAGTAGCTTAAATCATTGAAAGTTTGAAATGTAAGACCTTTATAAATTTACAATTATTATACTTGACCGAACATTATGTGGTTATTTTTTCATAGTCTAATTCGTTAATTAAATTGTGTGATCTGTTAAAGATCCCAAGAGAACATCCAGACTGTTAAATTGGATAATACAGTGCTTTAAGTTAAAGCCTGAAAACATGAATCCTACTTGTCTGTAATTATAATTCACTTATAAGGGATTTAACATAATTTAAGCACAAACCAGGCCATTTGTAATGTGAAAAATGAAAAAAAGAACAATCAGGTTTTGAACTTGCACATAAAGAATGTAATATAATGCTATTCCAATCTGAATACATTACAATATTTTGTGTTACACTTAATACATACCTCATTTTAGTACAACAGGGTTCCCAAGTCACTCCTATTTCAAATATTTCAAATTATTGTCATTACTTTTGCTATACACCATATTTGTTAAATTTCAAATGCACTTCTTTAAAGACTCCTGAGAGCACTAAGTTGTGCAATTTATTGGCCTTTCATCATCATGGGAGTATTTCTGAGCCTAAGCCTAATAGTGAAATAAATCTGAGAACTGATTTATATAATTTGCCTCAAACACAACTACTAAGCAATCAGGGATTGTTAAGATTCTTTTATTGCACTGCTTTTGCAATCTGAAATATAAAATAACATTGCATGCATATATCACATCCCAGCAGGAGAATATAAAACTGCTGAGCTCACTAAAATATTAATGACGTGATGGTAGAAATAATTAAATAAGGGAAAACAAAAAACAAAAGCAGTTCCTAGGTTTCAAAGTACTCAAGGCTCCTGATACCCTTCCTATTATTTTATCTGCTGCGCTTTTAAATTCTAATTGAAAAGGTACCAGTCGACTTGTATGTAAACCAAACATGTCAAAGGAGTTCACACCTGGCATGAAGAATTCTGTAGCTATCTGCAAGAACTGGTTCTTTGTTCCTAGAATGTTCAGCACCAGTCCTTATTTGAAGGAACCAAGTCTGTAACTCTTCATGTGAACATCGGTTTATTACAACTTTAGTGGAATGAACAGTCCCAGCCAGTAATGTATCCAATAAGTTAATCAATAAGAAGTTAAACAGTACATGTACATAAAGGTGAAAGCACATTGTTTAGTGTTGCGACCTTAAACTTCCAGCTTCCGGGCTGTGTTCTGACACAACAGTTTGTTTGTATGACTGTTCCATATTTCCCTGAATTATCAAAATTTTTCACAATTTTAAAGATACATGTCATATTAATTAGTGACTCTAAACAAGGAGATTCCCCCATGTTGTGCAAGATTGCATTTCAGGGGGAGAAAACAAAAGGAAGGCTGCGTTGCTGTTGTGAGAGAATAATTTTAGGGTAGATTAGCATTTATTTTAAGAAGTAGCATGAAGGGTTAATAAATGCCATAAACCTTTCAAGCATATTAGGAAACCAAGTAAAGGCCAAGTGAACAACAGAGACAAATCTGTACCAGAAGAAGATTGATGTAATACACAAAATGCACCAGGGGATGATTAGGAGATCAGCAGCTGTCCTGTAAACAAGAAGACTGGACAGTTGTCACATACACAGAAATTTCAAGGGTGATAGTTAAACCTAAAGGTATAAGAAGAACAAGACTATGATAATTTAGACTTTTATTTAGTAAGTTTTCTGGGGGTATAAGCCAATGAACCAGAGTAAATGTCAGGTGATGTGTATGCATTTATCAGCACTGTTACTTAAATTCATCCATCCATTATCCAACTCGCTATATCCTAATTACAGGGTCATGGGGGTCTGCTGGAGCCAATCCCAGCTCTCTATAAAATTAACCTCTGCCCTTATTTTTTTACCATTGTGATCATTTTGTAACAGACTGCTGTGAAGAACGCTCCCTCTTTGGCATTTGCTGAGGAGTGAATAAAAGACGCAATAGATAACTTTCCTCCTACCTGTTTTCTGACTTTGAAGTGGTTTTATCAAACTTGTCCTAGTAGAAGATAAGTTTCTTTCTTCAATTATTGTGTTGATTTTTTCCACACTATTCATCAAAATTGAATGAGATGTGTTTTCTGACTATATCATAGTGCAATCGATGTCTTGCAGTGTGCCATCATTTGTAGTTCATTTATTAGTTAGTGCTCCTGTTCTATGATATCAAAAGAATCTAGCATTGGGGGCACAATTATCACCTGTGTTTGAGTTTCAGAAATATGTGTTGTTCACAAGTTCCTTGCTGCGGATGGAGAATTTGCAAAGGTGAATAACTTTTCTTTAATTGAATGGAATATTGACCATGCAGTTATCTGTAGGGAAGGGTGAGGTCTAGTATTAAATTCTGTACAAGTCCTGATCATGAAACTTCACTGATTTTGTGGTTTGATTGACATTTTTGACAGGGGTGTTAAGGGTGACAGAATTGGATCACATACCTGCTGCTTAAACTCAGCCCATCTTTCCTGCTGATGGTCCTGGCAGTAGCACAGTAATTTTAACTGTGTGCCGCATCTTCTTTTGAACTGCAGTGCAGGTGTTATCAGTGGACAAAGCTCGTAGAATGTGTTTCATTGCTTAGTGCTGTGCTAGCACATGTTGCTTCGCAGAGGTCTCCAATTCCCCAAACCTCTTGATCATTTCTTTCTGTCTAAGCTGCATGGGAGACACTTTTACAAGATTATTGAGATTTATAAAGGCAAATTACTCATTTTATATTTAAACTTTGCATTAGGTTAAAAGCTTATTTTTTAGTACACCCACAATACTGTATGTGGTTCAATTTGTGGTTCATAAATTAGAAATTTGACTTACTTATTGACTTGACTTACTTAATTTGATATTAGTTTTTAAATAAATCAAACATTTTCTAGGAGTGCAGGGCACAAAAAAAGTTGAGAAACACTGCCCCAAACTGACCCTGCACGAGTGAGATTTCTCTCTGATAGGCCTAACTAGACTCTAATGTTCTTGATATTGACTATAGCTCCCCTGGCCTCTTTATTGGATATAACAGATCAATAGGTGATTACATTTTTTCCAGACTTGTGAGATGCAGTATCTGTATCGGACATACATTAACCTTTCAACTGGCAGGTCTTAGGTAATTGGCCTAAAGTATGAAAGTCTTGTGAAGTTGAACAGAAATGCATTGTATTCTGGGAAAGCTGAATGGCAAAGAAGAATTTGCTTAGTTATAAAATGTAACTTTTGATTCCCAAGGGAATATAATTTTGACTTTGTGATAATGACTCAGTAACATTCTGTGTGATTTCAGAAACTATAAGCTGTGTTAAAGAAAGAAAAAAAGTAAGCAGCGTGTTGCATTTTGGTCAAGACGTTGGGAGAACAGTGGCTGCCTTTTAATAGACCTTTCTCCAAAAAGAGTTTTCTAAGTTGAGTTGCTAAAACAAATACTTCCATGGAGCTCAAGTGCTCAGCTCAGTTGCTAATAGTATTGGAAACTTGTAAGGAGTCTTTTCTGTATGCTAACAACAAAAAATAAACACATTCAGGGAATTTTGTCTATTAGTACTTGGGAAAGAGCTCTCTCTCTCTCCAGCATAAAATCTTTCTTTTAATTTTCTGTATAATCTGTAACTAAAAAATTAGACTATGTAGTAATTGTCATCAGGAACTGAATGAGGACTGCTTGAACCCTCCCAGATTGTATAGGTCTTTGTATTAATTTTACTTGCTGCTATTGGTTTTGATGTAAATAAATAAAATTTTAATTTGAAAGCTTAAACCAATGCCACCATCCAAATACCACTAGTGAGTTGAGAAGTTACGATAGTTAATTGTTTGCTAACTGTGGTCCCTTAAAGGTTCAAGGGTACGCCTTTGAGAAGCCCTCTATTTGTAGTAAACTGGGTAAAAGCAAAGGAGTTAAATCAGCAGACAGAAGCCATTAGAGGTCCCTTGGGTTTAACACTCGGGGTACAATATGGACAGTGAGACCGGTAAAAGGTTACAGATAACAGTTGTATAGCTGGTGTCAACACTGTTCCTATCCACCATTAAGAAGAAAAACTAAGAGGTTAGTTGGTACCTTCTGCATTAGGTGCATGAGACAGGTGATCTTATAGCATGATAAAACAGTGTCCATTATAGTAGAAGTGTATGAAGTGTTGTTCCAGACTGGAAGCCATAACCTTACTGGATGTTTGTCTGCTTATTGTGAATTCATGTTAGAAAAGATGTGCTGTAATTAAGGACATATTCCAATTAGAACTGCTTGCACTAGAATTAATTAATTTATATGTCATGCAAGTAAGTATAATTTTATTACAAACATTATGATAATATGTGTGCAGCATTTAAGAAGAAACTCTTAAGTAGTACAGTATATTAGTCATGTTCGATGTGTGAAATATCTGACTCCTACTTTGAAAGGCATTTTTTATAAAAGGATGTGAAGTATGAAGGAAGATTTGATAAAAATGATGAGTTACTAAAAACAGATTGTGACGCTCCATGACAAAAATGTATTAAACTGCTCACTCCTACATAGAAAACATTCTCTGAATGCTGTGTACAAGAAAAATGAAGGCAGGATGAATGGTGTTATTAGTTTTGAGAAACATAAGAAGAGAAAACTCAGAAATATCAAGTTTTTCAGGAGTGAAAATCCTGACCATTTTGCAGTCACCTTTGGCTATTTGTTCTGAAACCATATTCAGGAAAATATTAGTACAGCCCAAGTTAATGGAGAATATTCCCTCACAGCAAATTGTCAGTCAAATGAGATAGCTGTTCTAACTTAGCTGTAATTGGAGACAATCACCTTCAGTTTAGAGGTAATATTCAAGAAGAAATTGACAGGGCCAGACATCTACACTGGCTGGCAAGGAAACTTTAATTTCCATACGTATCTTTGAAAATTTGTATGAGCTGTCACAGCAACCTGCTTGTACACTGTTGTTATAGGTTAGGCAATGAATTTCCCCCTAAAGGCATTGTTCTTGTATAAGTTTTTAGTGTTGTAAAATATATTGCTCTACAGGCAGCTGTCTGTCAATGCCATCTGAGCAGCTTTATGCTGCTGCTGCTTGATGAAAAAATAGTGATAAAAATATGAGTGACAGTCTTTTTCTGGCCTCTGTCTGTCTTTACCACACATTCCACTTAAATACAAATCAGAATCTGATACATGGATTCAGAGCTTTTTTAATACAAGATGATTTATGTATTGAAGTACATATAATGACATTTTCCTTTTATAAATGTTAAAAATTGGTTTGATAGTTTTAAAACAGTATATTTTAAAGCACAAACCGCAGAATGAATAAACACAGTAAAAAAATTTAATGGTGTCATGTCAAAATATTTTGTAGAGTATTTTTTAAATATTGTTTATTGCCAACTTATCATAGCATTATTCAAACAACAGTCTCTATTACAAGCTACTTTCTTAAGAATAAACCCACAATTTAAATCAGTGGAAAATAAAAAGGAAAGTCTAGAGGGCTGCGTGCTGCTTTGATCAGATACCTAGCATACAGAAAAAAAAAACATTGGTACCCCAGTAAAGGCCTTGCATCCCTTTAAGACTGGTCCCTGCCTCATACGTAATGCTGTGTGTACAGCATTTGCCAACCCAAAAGCCTTGCAATGAAACTATAGATTCAGAAAAACTGAGTAGTTTGCTATTCTAATGTCATTTGCTTTTATGTCACTTTTTTCCCCCATTAGGGATCAATTACTAAATGCAAGAGGACAACAACCAACTCAAGACAGTATGATAATGCCAGTTAATATGAACTATCTTCCTTGACTGAGTAATGAAAATGTGAATTGTGATATCTGGCTTTTCTCCTTTGTACAGACCAGTTTTATGATTTTATGATTTATGGTTTTATGATTTCTGCTAGTTGTGAGTGTGTTTTTCATTTCCTATACAAAACCCTTGCTCCTTGGGTTCTATTTACCCACCTTAGCTAGTTTATTCCATTAAAATATAGTAAACTCTTACATGGCTTGTATGAAAACAAATTTGCTCCAATCGCATTCGCCCTTCCTCATCACATTATTTACTGATATTTACTGTGGCCAGTTTAGGAGATTTTTTTTTTTTTACCCCATAATGCTTTGCAAGGCCAGTGTGCCATCGTCTGGAGCTGTAACAGCCAACATTAATGGGACGGCCCCCCGAGTACATAATGCTGATCATTTACATTACAGACTCTGTAGTATGAGTTATCTGTGCTTATATCCAGGTCATTTCATGTCAATATATTAGAATTATCTGTGTAAGCCTGTGCTGTAAAAAGTCTGGGGTCCTAGAAACTATTAAAATCATCTGAAAAAAATTGAAACGTAGAGATGTCAGATAACTGAAAGGAACTACTCTGGGCATCTCTCTCCTAGGAGGTTTCATTTTGCCAACCTGCTTGCATTAGCGGCTAAGTGACTATGTCTTTCTTCAGAGGTTTCATTTTGCCGACGTGCTTGTTTATTAGTGACAGGACGAAAAGTAAAAGGGATACCGTTTTGCCGATGTGCTTTCCTCGCTTCTGTATACGGGCTTAAATGAGTGACTCTTTCTTCGGAGGTTTCGTTTTGCCGACGTGCAGGCCTCGTTTGTGTATTAGCAGCTAAGCGAGTTTCTATTTCCTTGGAGGTGAAGCCCTTACCCCAACTCCACATCTCACTTCCGAGCCAGACAGACACACACACTTCCACGCGTAAATGTTTATATGTAAGAAGAGGGGCGTTCCCTATTCATGCATAATAATTAGACACGTGGGAAGGGTAGAATGGCAATGGACTGTGTATTGAAACTAGAAGATGAAATTAGAAAAGCTCTGGCAAATAAAGAATTTGTAACAGCAAGTTTTTTTTTTACCTAGAATCAGAAAATTACAAAATGTTAAGTGCCATTTTGCAGCTCAGAGTGCCAAAAAGTCATGACATCATTTATTTTGAAACGTGAACTCCTACTCCTCACTGAGAATGAGTGAAGTATGCCTCTTAACTACTTCTCAGGTCCTACTCTGCAGTAGGACAAATTCTTTTTATAGTCATAATTTTTGTTGGAATACCTAGGAAAAACTTTGAGATACCTGATAAACACAGGCACTGATTCTCTCTCTCCTTTGGAAGTCTGTACAAATGCAAAGATGAATACTGTTTTTCGAAGTATGAGTGACACCAAGACACTGGGAAAGCTGGTCATAAGGTGATGTGGAAATTCAGTATTGTGGGAAACTACTACGTAGAAGTAAATGTATCACACCAAGTTTTGCTAATGTTTTTAACATCTGCTGACAATTACTCTTACATTGGAAAAGGATAAATTTAACCCATTTCTACTTTTGCTTTTTCCCTTACAGGGAAATAACATATAGTAGCCCACATCTGTTGCAGAATCTTTAGATGCAAAGCATGAGCAAGGACATCATTCCATAATGGCACACTCATTCAAATGTTCGTTCCTGCCTGAGCACGTTATGATTTAGTTACTACAGTGTTTTCCAGAATTAAATACATTTTAGCAAAAATACATGTGTTTGGGACATTGTAAGCATATGAATGAATGACTTCACATGTGGATTATTTGACACAAGTCAGCGGGACTTGATATTGTTTTATGTTGTTCAACTCAGGCCACCCCATTGTTATATCAGAAGTTGATCTTTTAAAAACTGTTGTGCATAACCTCCATATCTAAACTATATATGTCACCCAAAAACTATTTTGTCTTATATTCTTTTAATATACATTGCTTTGACATGTGAGAGACCCAGAAGAAAACAGTTTTGGATATAGGTAAAATGGGTTTCTATGGTAACAGTTACTTTAAAGCTTTAAAATGGTAGTACCGTTGTATGACTTTGCTAAATGAAACTGATACTCTAACATTTTTGTTTTTAATTTAAAAGAAATACTGTTTGAATAATTAATGGAAATTTCACATCTTATAAGATTCATCTATACGTTTTTCAGAAAAAAATATGTACAAGTTACACTAATTGACTGGTGTGGATGAGCCTGCAAGTTTATCCAGTGCTGTTCTGAGTTGTTTCCTGCTCATGTTTTCCAGAAAAGGCACTACAATCGCCAACAACTGTAAACTGGATTAGCAGATTAAAAATTGAATGGAAAGACCTCATCCACAGCATGCTCACACAGAGCCAGAACTAATTTAATAGATATTTTTTGTATTACTTTTATTCAGTATTCTGACTGTGGCTCTCATAAATATGATTAATGTTTTGATATTCATAGTGTGAATAAAAATAAAGTGTAAATAAGAATTTCAGCATTCAGCCTGCACTCACAAGGCCATTTTCTGTTTTGTTTTTTCAATTTTATAACAGCACCACTTGGCTAATAATTATCAGTGTCAACTAAGTAGAGCCGTCTCTCATTGAGAGGCCATTATATCATTCATTGGTCTGGCTGTACATTGTAATATTTCCTTTTTTCAGAGTAACAGGATGACAATCTTCAGTTTTTAAAGGTGAGGGTCAACAATTACAGGTTTGCTGCATGGCAGAATTGGTACTTAAGTTATGACTGCAACCTATTATTGGATGCTTTGCTTTAAAGTTTGTTTTCAAATCTAAACAGTTATACAAGAAAAAAGTTCAGAGGTTTAACTAGAGTATACTTTTACTGCCGCAGCTTTTTGCACTACAGGTGATGAATGTGCTATATTGGAGTGTTTAATTTTTTTTCAGCCATTTTATATATTCCTAGGTTTTGTGATCTTCTTGGGTTTATTTCTCTTCACCTGATCCATTCTCATCTCATGCTTTATTTTTTTAACCAAAGTTCAACAGTGCATGACCGTTTAATTGTCATTAAAGGAAAATAGAAGTGGTCCCTGTGATATCCAGGCTCTAAAAAAATTCAAAAGACGAGCCTGTTAATTACTAAAAGAGTGAAGAACTGAAACCCTGGCTCAAAAGAGCAAAAGCAGAGTTTCTTAATAATAAACTTTATTTGCAGAAGATTGAAATACAGCTGAAATGCAGAAAGTTGCCTCATAATAAAATAACCAAATCCAAATTCAAAAACCAGTAGCCAACCTGTAAACAGGAAAAGGGAATACAAAACCAGAAAATCAAAACAAGAACTAAACTAATCTAAATATCCAAGAATGGTGAGTCGAACAACATGTATCTCAGGCCTAAAATAGGTCAGGTCTCACAGCTATAGTGTTAAGGGACTCCAGCTCATCTTGAGTTCAAAATGTAAAAGTCATTGTAAATAACAAACCAAACTGAAAAACATTACAGCAACACAATTATTTCAAAAACAAAATAAATGATATGAAAATTTCAAATAGCAGGTCTCAATAAAAAAGTAATAAAAAATACAAAAGTCAACAAAAAATAACAAAATACTGTAGACTTAACAATGGGAAATCACAGGCCATGGGCAGAGACTACATAAAACCATTAATAGTGGTTCTGTTATAAAGCTGTTTGTTGTGCCTTGTTTTGACTTTTTTTCTGGGCTTTAGTATTATTAAATTCAGAGGTTTCGTTATTTCTTTTTTATGTTTTGTTTTCCTACATGTTATTTAATTTTATTAAGTTTTGAAAAAAATTGCAACACCATTTTGAATGCTGCCATTCATTTTATGTGTGTTGCTAGAATGCAGTGTAATGCTGTTAGGGAGTGTTTCCAAAGAAGTCACAGTGTGATGTCACATGGATGATGATATTCAAGCCTTTGTTTTACAATAGAAGATGTCCAAAATGTAGCTATTTATGTAATTGTAAAGGGTTATAATCAGTCACTTGTACTTTGTTGTCATGTTGGAATATAAAATGCTTTTATTCAGGTGTCTCTTTTGCTTGTGCTGGTGCTCCTGCCTATAGCCCTTCTGGGACAATAATCACTATTACAGGGCATATCACAAATATAAAGCCCTTTCAAAAGTAGATATGGTTCTTATTCTGTGATATCACTTCTCTATAACAGTCGTTGTACATCTTCATATTGTCACTTGCCATAGCAGTTTTATATGGGGCATTTCCAAAAAGTGTTTCGACCCTGGTTGCAGTCCCAGTTGGTGTGTTTTCTATGGAATAAATGAGTATTCTTCATAGGTTTGCTCATCAAGACTGCTTATCAGTTTTCTCACAAAAGATGTTTTTAGGTTGATGTGCAAAGATAAAATAGTCTGCTGTGTTATGTGGGTTTGCTGAAACACCCAGGACTTGTTCCCACTTTGCTGTTGTGGAGAGCAGCTAGGATTTCCCCAAGGCCCTGGGCAATAAAGTGAAATTTTACTGGTTATTAAAAATGGAAGTTATGAACAGATTCCTAATTTATAGAATCATGCAATATATTCATCATTTTTTGCTAAATTGGCAAAATAATCAATGTCTACTTCTGGTTGGTGTACTGTTTTTTATCGAATGGATCTTGCTGTCATTAATTTAAGTACATTTTTTATGAATATTGACAGGTAGCAAACTTAACAAATTATACAGTGGATATCAAAGATCTAAGAAAGTTCAGCTTTTGCTGACGTGAAGTATACAGTTCAGAAAACATGTCATACCTTTTCTCATCTTTAAGAATAATTAAAAATCAATTGATTAAAATTTTTAATATTTTTTTCCACGGAAAAATAAATAATCTTTGGAAGAAATAATTAAAAACATATTAAAAAAAAGTTCAATGTCTTGGATACATAGATGTACACACCTTTAACTAACACTGCCTTAATTTCTGCTAGTGTGCCAGAGAGAGTATGTTGAACATGTTCATAACAACCAGCAGTGGTGTCTTCATTCTCTCCTCTGCTACTACCTTCAGCAGAGTCAATGCCATAACTGAGAGTGTGTTGACTTTTGACATCAAATGTATGTTATTTTAGGTCCCAAGACGCCATGTCAGTGCTGGTCTTGTATGCCAGAGCCACTGTGATGCAGATGAGCTGAGGCGTTCAACTCTACCAGTTTTTTGCTCCATACTTTGCAAGCTTTTGAAATATGATTTTCAGGTGCACAGTTTCTCTTTTTCTTTTAAAAATTATGTCTGTTTGAAAGAGTTTCAGTTCTTGAGCTTGTAATTAAAGTGAGTTAAAATCTGGCACTCAGCCTCCTGAACATGAATAGGATTGATGCAATTAATCTTAGAATTTCAAGTAATGAAAGTAATCAGAAGTGGTTAAATTAAATTAAATGACATGTATCCCCGTTCCTAGTAAACTACCATTTGTTTTCTATTTTGGGATCAGTTACCATTTTTTTTGGGCATTTTCCAAAAACCTTTATGATTTATAAGGAAAAATGCTGATTCCTCAAAGCATTTCATGCTCTACAAGATTCATTACTCTAGAGAAAAGTCATTTCTAACAGTATATCAAATTATTTTAAATGAATGTGTTACCATGTAACTGACAAACATTTTCACCTAATAAGATTATTTTACAAAACTCTGAGTGTTACTTAATAACTATTACCTAATAACCGACAACTCGCCCACTATGACGGGCTGATTGTTTATAAGAAATTAACAGAATTTTTACAGAAACTCATTAATCATGTAAAATGAATTAATAAGTTATATAAAACTGTAGGTCTTAATCTTAAAATAGCTTAGGTTCTCAAGGTTGTTTAGTTTATTACAATAAATGACATTTGTGATGTCTGCATAATTAAATAAAAATCCCACTAAGTGTAGTTTTTATTTCTTTTAAATCCCTAATAATAGCCTCTAATGGTAATTTCATTATTATGTGGGCATTAGGTACTCCAAGGAAAAAAATTCAAATAAATTTTTCTTTTTTAGGAATGTAAAAAAAAATATTAATATGATTTACATTCTAGCTATTACATAATAATTAGCATTTTAATTAAGGAAGCATTGCATAGACACAGATTGCTTCATTAATGTTTTTTATATATCAAATTTAAAATAAATGTATTCAGTCTACCAAGTTCAACTCTGAGAAGCCACTGTTATTAACATTATTGATTATTACTACACAATGCTCAGATAAATAGGCAATAATCACTGAAAAAGAATCACACTTATAATCAGTTACATTTTTTGCTACGTGTGATGAAGTAGACCCTAGACAAATCAGAAAAACTGTTGCAGCTACTGTTAAAAAAACTACAGGAAAAAAGTATATAAACTAATTTAAAATGGCATCCCAATGTTTTTTTTCTTACATCTTGGAAGTAAGAAGTACATAGCTAGCATTAAATTACACAATCACAAAGAAGAAGATGGATGGAGCAAGGTGTGGGTGAAGTGTACAATGATGAAAGGCAGTCCACTCACATTTTCACTGACAATGTGTTTAAGAAGCATTTGAAGACACTCTTGTTTGGTGAATTTCTCTCTAACTGATATTAGCCAGTGGCGTAGCTAGTGTTCGTGCCTCTCAAGGTGGGGCGGTGCTTCAATTTGCCTCCCTCCAACATATGTTAACCTATTTAAACAGAAAATTAAAATGACGTAGAGAGTAAAATTAAGATACATTTTACATAGATTTATTCATATATAGAGAAACAGCAATAATTTTTCACATATAATTATTTATAAGCATCAACTAGACAAGAACATAGTATAGATGCACTGATAAGTCGTGTTCTAATTATTACTTTAATATAATTACGCTGTGAAAACCACAACCAGTTTAGTGTACAAGTGATTGGTGGGGATGTTTTCTGCACAGAGCAAGAATGCATTCAGATTGATAACTAAATGAAATTATAAATTGTAAATTACTTGTTTATCTTCCTAGAAATTATTATCGGTGTAATGTTTATGTTTATTTTTGTTATTGCCTCATAAATTTCAACTGCTGTGTCTAATGCCGTCACAGAAAGACAGTCTGAAAATTATTTTTGAAGCATTTCTGAATAAAAATCAGAGAATTTTATTATTTTTATTATATTTTTCCAAACCCTGCTGCTTACACATGAATTGTACTGAGCCTTTTGGCCAATAATGCCGCACCCAAAAATTGCCGCCCGGGGCGGACCACACCCTCCACCCACCCCTAGCTATGCCACTGATATTAGCTATTAGGCTTTGTAATCTAGAATTCACAACTAGCTTGTATTTTGTTCTCATCTTTTCACTTGTGGTGTTTAGTTATGAATCCTTGTCCTGAAACACTTGTTCCTAAACAGTCTGCCAGAGCAATGTTTACTCAGTTATGTTGACCTGTTTTGTAAGTCGCTCTATATAAAAGCAAAAAAAAAAATGTAAGTATAAATGACACAGCACATCTTACAATATATGAAAATGCGAGAATAAACAATTAGTTTATTTTGCTTGTGTGACATGAAAAAGCTGACACACATCTGAGATTGTACCACAACTGAAACTGGAACCATCAATAAAACATAGGACTTGAAAATACTGTACAGTATGTAAGGTTGCGCTTATGAATAAAAAAACATATGGTATGAATGTAGCTATATTGAAATGCTGGCACATGTATGGAATCATTTAATTGAATAACATACTTGAAGACCTGTTTGATTTGATTACAAAAATGTCCTTACCTTTTGTTTGATTGCATTATCAGATCACCTAACGTAAAAGATATAAAGTAACCTTGTAGGTTCTTTTCTTATTGGGGAAATGAAATAAATGCCAAAATCAGCTCTATACCGGTTCCCTTTAACCTCTTTCCTGTGTCACTGTCCTTATTATACCCAGTGTATTAAACCCTAGGGACTTCTGCTGACAGGTTGATTGCTGACTGGGGCTGTCTTTTATTTTAAAATCTTTACTTCAGCCTGGTTTTACTACCAATAGAGGAATTTTCAAAGGCATCCCCTTGAGTCCTTTAGGTACTGCAGCTAGATGAAAAATGGGCAATCTTGCCCTCAGTTACGCTGAATAATCATAATCAGACCAAGGCATTCACTTTTAAGCTTTTACTTATAAATTATATTTATTCGTATTAAAAGCAATGATGTATATAAGGACAAACACAGACTTATGCAACCTGGGTGCTTTAAATCTTCATTCAGTCCAAGCAGAAGTAATAAGATGCTGATGATCATTCCATTCCCAGGTGTTTTCTTTTCTTGTATGTTATGTGTTTTCAAGCAAAGCAAGTATATTGCAAAGGAGAGATAGATATAGTAAATTTTTTGCAGTTTTTAAAAATAGAGGATGAAGGAGGGGTGCACCCCTCCCTGGCCAGTATCAGCTCTGCCCTTCTCTCCCCCCAAATGGGGACATACACACCGATAGCAAACCATGTTGATGTTAACTTTTGCATTTTCTCACATTACATGAAAATGCTTCTTGCATTGGTATCGTCAGAAGGTTTAAGGCCAATTTTCTAAGAGTTCCAGATAATAAGTAAAAACATAAAATAATAAACTCAAGTCCTGCTTAGTGTTCCAACTTCCCAAGCATACACTGCACTTCTGTCCATTGACAGGATTTCAGACTAAGAAGTCAACTCTTACCTGAACAGTTTGAAATATCTCCTGTACACCTTAGACCCCAAAGGGGAAAAAAGGTGAAAAAAGGCTTTAATATAAGCATCCAAAAATGGAGACAGATGTAAAAATGGGAAGGCAACCTCTATATGCATTAAACAGCTTTTCATATTCATTGTCACTTGCAAGGATTACATTTAAAGTCAATACACTGTTCCATGCTTGGGAGGCAGTAGATACTACTTACCTGGATTTAAAGAGATTTCGTAGACAGATGAGGTCACATGCTCTTAAAGAGAAAGAATTCAAAAAATTGCATAACCTTTGCCATTTTTTTTTCTAAGCCCACTTAATCCTTAGCTGGGTTGTGTGGTTGCTGGAGCCCATCCATGCAAGCATAGGGTGCAGGGCAGGAACAATCCCTGAACAGGGTGCCCATGCATTACAGGGTGAACACACAGAAACACACAAACTAGGACCTATTTAGCATTGCCAGTCCACCTAACCTGCATGTCTTAAAACTGTGTGTATTGCCAAGGAGAAACATGGAGAAGATGCAAACTCCACACAAAAAAGACCTGGGATGTGAAGTGTAGTGCCTTTACTGTGAGGCAGTGGCACTACCATAGTGCCACAGAGCCACCCTGAATTGTATATAGGTGGATTAAAGGGGGTTTGTGATATATTGTATTTTATGACTAGTTAAGTTTTTCAGTGGATCATTGTATGTTTTGGTTTACAAAGAGTTTAGATTAATGCATTTTTGTTCTATATATTTGTCTAATAAATTTTAATATGTTGCTTTGAAATTTTTTGAGACATTTGCTCTGTCTCAACGTTGTAAACTGTGGCTTAGGTCAGTAGAGTAGGAAGTGAGTGGGATATGAGTCTGGTTTTTGCGATACAGTTTGAACTTTAAACTTTATTATTAATTAAAAATTTGAATAAATCAGCTAAAGGAGAATGGAATGCAGTTTGGGCATCACTTAGCGAGAGAGGTCTTTGATTATAGTATTTTAAAAAGGTTTTGTTCATTATTTCATACTGTATACTGTACTATACCTTTGTATGATGTAGTGATAGAAAATCTTGGACCTTTCAGGCACTATGATTTTTTCTTATTTTATTTCTGAAAGCAAGAGGGAATTAAACGGTTAAGCTCAAGCAAACAGACAATGTTAATTGTTATTTTCTTAGATCCTGCTCATGCATGGTTGCTTTAATTTTGTGCTTGGAGAATGACAAGATGCATAGTATGCATTTTGCATTATTTATGACTTATTCGCTGGAAAAAATATAAAGTTTTGATAGCACAGTTGTTGTTTTTACTTTAGTGACTTAAAGTTTTACTCAAGTGTCATAACAAAATTGGAATAATAAAAGAATGTGGAACAGCAGGATATGTCCTTAAAGTTATGGCATTGAAGGAATGTACAGTAGCTACAGAAGTAGTACCAAAAGACTACTTCAGAATATATATGTTTAAATTTTACTGAATTAATGTTTCTTCTTTCACAGGAAAAGTACAGTAAGCTCACAGCATGAACTATACTGCTGTATACTGCTCCTTCATAGGCTACTTTTTTAATGTTCAAGCCTACCCTGGCAGCTTCAGGAGCAATGCAGAACCAAACCTAGACATAGTGGAAGTTCTTTGCAGAGCACACATATGTATACCATGCTAAATTAATTTCATCATTGAAAGCAGCACTCTCACTTTGGAGTGCAGGAGAAGAACCTACTGTATGTCGAAATTGGCAGAATGTGCACAATGTTTATAGAAAGTGCTCAGGTCGGATTGCAATAATAGTATACATGAGTTGCAATACTGTGGGCATTGATTTAAAAAAAAAAAAAACACTAGCTATGTGAACTCTCACACCAGACATAGAATCACAGATATGACCTCCTGCTGGGCTTATATAGACCTAACTAAACAGCTCTTTGGATCATGTTCTATTAATACTGCAGCTTGCCAAGTGATCTTATAAACTGTTACATTTCTCTTATGTCCCAGGCTTTCTGTAATCTTCTCTCTGAGGATACCTCATCTCTGCTAGAAATCTACTGCAAACCATTTTCTGGCTCATATGGAATTTCTGGACATTGGGACACTTCTTTGGCCCAAGACCTTGAGAAAACTGCAAGAGTAACAGGGAATATAGTGTCTTCTTATGACTGCTGTATATTTTAACTTCGTCCTTCTGACTTTCTTTTCCACTACCACAACATATGTTATGCAACCCAATACAGATGTTAACATATTATTCACAAACCTGCTTAATCCAATTGAGGGACACAGGAAGCCGAAGACAGCTCTAAAAATGCAGTGTGATGCTCATATTTTAAAGTATACAGAGAGGAGACTAAATTTTTTGCCAGCAGTGAAGCCAGAAACTGGTGGGCCCTTGAATGTTAGAGCAGCTTGGCCTAATGGCAATTTAACATAAATGAAATGAAAACATTGTGGAGGGGCATTGCTTCTAAATGGTGGGGCCTGGATAATGAATGTTAGGGCCTGTGCCTCCCCAGACCTCCCCAGGCCCCTCCATAACTTCACCTTTGTTTATGCAGCTCAGTAACCCATTGAATTTAGTAAAAATGCAGTGCAAAATACTGCACAGTTTTACTTATTTTTATGACTTAGGGATTACATAACATAAAATGAAGCAGCACAGTGGTGTAGTATTAAATACTGCAATTGTAAGCACTAAAACAATGTACAAAATAATTAATACAATTTCAGAAATGGATAAACGCAGTCACAAAAAATGGAAACAAGACAACAAATTTGGATTGCTACATCTAGATGGTTAGAAATCACTGCTTCAAACAGAACCCAGTTTTCTTAGTTTAGATGCTATTTACAGTTCCTTCTTTCTGAAGAGATGTCTTCATCAGGGCAAGGCCTATTTCTCATCTTTTAACCCTCCAAATAAGCTGCAATATCAATCATAGGAACCTGGCAATGTTGTAGATTTGTTTTGAAATCCAATGAGATCTTTTTTAAGAAGAACACTAAATACTACATTAAACCATGCAGACCCATTTTTTTAAAACATAAGTTGAAATGATTGCTGTTAAAGAAGAGCAGACAAAGTTAAAGAGAGATTTTTGGGTGTTACAGTCCATTTCTGAGCCTAGTGAGATACAATGAAGGTGCTGTGTATTTTCCATTTCACCCTAGGTAGCTACTAATGTTGGTAGATCATGTGATAAATGGGTTGTGAGGTATAGAGGGGAGATTTGGGGATGATTTTGTTGAGTGGTTGAGCTGAATGGACATTGACTAATTAAATACTTGAAAATGCTTGTGAATGCGCTGCCTAGTGCCATTTTTTCTTTTTCATGCACTACACCTTTTTTAAATACTGACTGTGGATAAGATTAGTATAATGTAAAGGAAAATCAAGGACTTAACACACATTCTGACATTCATGTATACTGGATCATCTCTGTCATCAATATGCAGACATGGCTTTAATGCAAAAGTCACACATGATGCTTGTTGATATCCATTATTGCATTAATAAGCTGTATCGAGTTTAATCTTAATCTTCTTGCAAGTGTGTCTTTTTTATTTTCCTTAGGTGTACCTTACACACTAAGGAGTTACAAAAAAGGAGGTGACAATCTTGATGAGTTTTGTTATTTGCAAGTGGAGCTAGATTGTCATAAATTGTTGTTTGTCTCTGCCTAGATATATACTAATTGTAAATTCACTGATAATTAACTATTGTTGTTTTTTTGTATATTAATTTACTGCAGACATTAATTTGAGTCCTTCCAGTTGCCATACACTATAGTCCTTTTTCACAAAAAAAACGCAAACCTGTATTGTTTACATTTTCATTTTGTGCTATTTTGCTCATATGCTTACCTACTTTGCTTTCTTTTTGTTTGCCTGATTGCACATTTTGTCACTTGCCCCACCCACGAATAAATATAATTTACAAGTAAAAGCTTAAAAGTGAATGCCTTGGTCTGATTTTGATTATTCAGCATAACTGAGTGCAAGATTGCCCATTTGTCATCTAGCTGCAGTCCCTTAATGGCTCAAGGGAATGCCTTTGAAAATTCCTCTATTGATAGTAAAATCAGGTTGAAGTAAAGATTTTGTAAATAAAAAAGAGGCCCAGTCAGCAATCAACCTGCCAGCATACAGTACATCCCTAAGGTTTAATACACTGGGTATAATGAGGACAGTGACACAGGTAAGAGGTTAAAGGGAACCGGTATAGATCTTGTATGTCAACAAGACTGGGACTTGGAAAATTGTGGAATGTGGGTGTGAGTGCTGTATGTGACTGGGAATAACTGTGGATGTGAGTGGTGTTTTGAGACAATAAAACTGGAAATTCTGATGTGGAAGGATAAAAGCTGACACACAAACGCTGGTGAATCATGCCTTCTTGGTATGTTGTTGTAACTTGATTTTTTAAATTCAGTTTTATTCTCTGCATTATCAAGACACAATGTAACTCATTTTCATATTTTAAAGGATGTCTGGATAAGTCTATCCAGCTCTTCTTCTTCAGGAGAACTAAAGATATAGAATTGGTCATCAACAATTACTTTCAGTTGAGCTGTAAACAAGAGGCTATATCTGATTTCAACTTTGCGTAAGCAATGTTTAATGCTGTAAAATGCAGTTCGTTTGGCAGCTGTTGAAGGCAAGAAGTCTCGAAAAGTATTCAAACATAATCCCCTCTTTATGTCTGAGAATCAACATCAGATTTTCTTTAACCTGTAGTTTGTTGAATCGTTCCCTTATACGTCTAGGCTTTGAGGCATTTGATCCATGTATGTGATAAGCTGCTCAGTCAGTGTCCAATTTAAAGTCCTCTCCTATTATTTTGGAAAATAGTTTGGCTAGGACTTTCACTAGGTTGGTACTTTCACGGTTTTCATGAAGTCCTATGATTCTGATGTTGCTCCTTCTATATCTATCTGCTAATTTATCATCAAGCACTTTGCATTCAGATTCTACACCACTTGCTTTTTTGTCAGCAGTGTATGTCAATTGTTCTACTTCTTCAATACAAGTTGTAAAGATTGGTGTAACTTGTTCCAGGTGAGCACCAAGTACTCTGATTTTATCCACAATTTTGCTCATATTTTCATGTATATTTTCATTTATTTTTCCAAAATCTTTTTAGGTTTACATCAAAGCTATTGCTTAAGTGTACATCCTAACCTTTTATATCCTGAAGTATCCTGAAACAACTTGTCTACTCTGTTGTGTATTCCCTTTATATCCCTCTTTATATTCTTCATTGTATCATTTATTTTTCCCAAGTGGGCAATCAATACCTTCAGCTCAGACAGCTCTTTTACATCTTCTTCATGCTCCAAAAGTGGAGTTTCATATTCCTTTGGATTTGAAGCTGTTGACTCACGGGATTGTTCGTAGTAGTTGACAGTGGGAATAAAGAGGCCATGCTTGGTTCATATATACTGTCCGAGAGTGGTGAACTCTCATTACCTGTCTCACTTGCAGTTTTGCTTACACTTTTACTGTTGGCTGGAGCAGAGGTTGCATCATGAGGTCCTGGCTGATCAATTCCCTTTACCTGTCTCTTCCAAGTCAGTCTGTGGCAGGACTTATTGTGAATGTGAGACAGGTTTAGACTTTGATGAAACTTTAGCTACCTTCTCTTTCTGATCCCTTTGTCTCCTTTTCATGTTTGTAATATACTTTGTCACATATTGCTGGGGCCCTTACCCAGCCGGGACGCCTGGAAGGACCGGGATGTGGCATTTTTATCCTCCGGGCCAAGAGGGGGCAACCGCCCTGGAATAGGAAAAGACCACTGGAGAAGAGTAAAAAGGTTTTAACTCGTTGGGACCTGTGGCCACCGCCAGGGGGCGCCTTAAGCCTCGTGGAACCCGGAAATGGTTACTTCCGCCACACTCGGCAAGATGACGGAAGAACCTGCCAGGGACGCCCGGAGTGCTTTCGGTGCAAAGGGCAGCCCTTCCACCACACCAGGAAGTGCTGCCGGAAGGACGTCATCAGACACCTGGAGCACATCCAGATGGAAATAAAAGGGGCCGCCTTCCTACAGTCGGGGAGGTTGAGTCGGGAGTGGGAGCAGGACAAAGCTCCCAGGAGGAGACGAAAGGCGGCCAAGGACTGAGAGAGAGAAGTCTAAATTGTGGTGATTAGTGCTGAGTGCACTGTGTGTTGTTGGGACTGTGCTTTATTCATTTAATAAACGTGTGCATTTTTATAAAGATGTGCTTTCCGACTGGTGGTGTCCGGGCAAGTCTCACAACTTGTAATTAATTGCTCTTGGATTAAACACAGGAAATCTTCAATAGTAACACCGTTGACAGCGGAGCAGTGTCTCAGACATCCATCTCTCACAACAGACAAGAACAGCTCTTTCATGATCCACTATTTACAAGTCCATTTCAGTATTTATAGAATGACTTTCATCTTCTTCAACCTACAACTTCATTCAGTGCTCTGGACATCCTTCTAGCTGCTCCTTTGCCTTCACATTCACTGTATTATCTTTTTTTGCTATCTCGGGTCTCTACTCTTACTTTGTAAAATGTTTCAAACTTTTGCTCTTAATGTTGCTTTTGGTCTCCCTTTTCCTTCTGCTCTCTCTTGTAACACTAAATTCTCCAATATTATTTTCTTTTCCAGAAACCACGACTGCTAATAATGCTATCTGATGGCATTAAAAAATTGATGGTTAGAAAAGATTTCAGTTTTTTTATTTTTGAAACTTTTTTACTTTAAACTTTTGTGAATTGCCATCCATTTTTTCATCTTTAACACTTTGTACTTTGGTATTTTTTTATCCTTATTTATTTTCACAAAACCAAGCATGGGAAGACTGTCCATGTAGTCTCTACAATAAAGACTCTGCAGAGTATTTGCCCTGTTTTTTTTTAGAAAACAATTAAATTCTGAAAGAGAAATTTCACCAGGTATCGTGGTCCAAATATTACGACTTTAGAACATTTTTAATGAGAACAAACCATTAGGCTCAAAAAGGCTCTGCAATTTCATTTGCCTAATTTCTCCAAAAAACATCAAGTATTTCTGTATATCATACTATATGGTAACTAATCCAAGGCTACTCAGTAGTATGCTGGTGCTCTTTAAAAATATCTAAAAATGTCATAAGGGTTATGTGGTTTAGTTGAGTATACACAGTTTCTAGCAAATAATCAATATGCTACTGCTAGGTTTCCATCTCATTCTTGTAAGGCTTCAAATTTAATTATTGTGTCAATTGCTTTTAAACAAAATTTCCATGGTCAGATGATACTTCCAACTTAATTTAATCTTATTTGGGCGTATACAATTAGAAAACCAGTAGGGTAAATTAAAACCATATTGCAATCTACCCTAAAAGTAGATACATCCCCGTTGGTTACAATGAAAACGATTTGTCTGTTTGGATTCAAATGTTCTTCTAACATATTGATAAATGTAAGCACCAAAGGTGCACAAACTTAATAGTAGGTGATATTTAATCAGTTTACATGAGGCAGCTAATTTATTGTATAATTAAATTAGAAAATGTAACCTTAAATTCTTACTGGCGAAAAAACATAATTTTCCATAAAATGCTGTAAAAAGATGAAAGTTAAAGTCTTTTAAGATTATTGGCAAGAATAAAATATTAAAACAGATGTATAGTGGATTAATTCTTGCTAATTTTATTCACTTACATGATACAGAAGCTAATAAATTCATATAAAAATATAACATGCATGAAAATGGGACTAATTTTGTCTCTGTAACTAAATTTGTCACAATTTAAGGATTCATTTGAGAGCAGTAACAACAGATAATCAACTTTTTATGATCACTGAATATATTAGTGCCAATTCTACTATCCTCTTGAGCTTGAATTCTGTTGTACTTACAGTGCGGATTAATGAAATAAGATGGTGCTCAAAAATCCTGAAGTGTGTCATAAGAGTTGAAAATTAAGGCGGGCGCTGAAGCACATTGCACCCTGCCAGAAGACTTATTGATAGCATAATGGAACTCATAAGCAGCATTACTTTTAATGTTATTATTATTGCTTAATTCTAGGTATTTCATAATAAATCCTATATTATAAAGAAATAAATCCACTAATGATACACTTTTCTAGTATTATTCAGTATACCCAAGACACAATTTAAATGGTGTATGGATGAGATCTTCAGGAGGAAGAAGAAAAGATTTAAGTATTGACACTATGGTACAGAGTGAAGACATACTGCAAAAGTGCTAATGCATAGCACAGGAACCCAAAAGGAATTTAGAGCAATGTGAGTATTGGAATTTACTGTCTGGAATTATCAAGAGATATTTCATTGCATGTAAGAATACCTTACTGACACAATATTGTGTTCAGGAGTGGCTATTAATTATGAGGAACAAGGAGTTGCTTATCCCATGCTGTTTCTTTATAATGCAGAAGAGTTCGGAAAGTGAAGGAAATAATTTGGACAATAAGAGGAATATTTTTAGATCCATATAAAATGTTCAGAGTGTTCAAACATAGCATTATGTTAAGAAAAGCATGAATTCTGGGGTATATCTCTGTTTTGTGTTCTATTTGGGACAGCAGAACTCTGAAGAGATATTTTTGGCTGGTTAGGTGGATCATTCCTTATCTAGTTGTATGTTTCTCAGTATCATCCTGCCCTGATTGTGGCACTGGTTTTCTAATAAGTTCATCTGAACTTGCTCCCTACTACCACAGCTTATTTGTAATGACGGGAATGTGTTTGGCACACATAATTTAAAGCTGCTGTGTTACTAATTGACAACAAGTGTTGCGAATCAATCACTGGCTGTTACTTTCAGTTACAGTACTAATTACCAGAAATACAGTACTAATTACCAGAAATACAAGGATTAATATTCTTGCTGACTTTACCCTAATAATGTTGCCCAACCTGACGAGATACAATTTCAGGCACCTCACACCTACATAAACAGATTGAGCTGGGAGAACTTCGGCTGTGTCAGTGGGGAGCATGGGATAGCAGGATGCTTGCTGCTTGTGTTGATTGACACATTTTCAACACAAAAGATGCTGATGAAGAGGTACGAAGGAATTTAAGGTGGCCCGGCATTATGACTTTTATTGTAGGCTCCAAGGATTCTAGTGTTAAGTACAGAGACAGTACGAGAAGGCACATAAAGCATAACAAATTAATGTAGTGCACCTATTTTTGGTGTGTGAGCTGCTCAGACTGCAAACATAATACTGGACCGTAATGTGGATAATATTTTACAAAGTCCATCGTTCTGCATCCCATTTTACCTGCATAATTCATGAATTACATAGGAAAATATAATTTTGTCTTAATTTAGTATGGTAGTTTTTTTGCCTCCGGCTTATTGAAAAATATTTTGCTTTTCATGATTAAATACTGAAGTCGGAGAGAACAACTTTAGGAAGCCACTTGTCTCACACATCCTTTCTGGTCATGCTCACTACTAGTAGAACAGAGCAGTGCAAAAGTAGATAATACACAAACAATAAAACAAAAAAGAATACTATGTAGTGTGATTGAAATGTGGTGTTTAGCATTTCATAAATACTGAAGTAGTTTTCTGCCCTGTAGCCGTCCAGCCCTAAAGTTGTTTTGTTTTTCTTTTTTTATTGATTGAAATTTATGCTAATATGTTAAAATAAAATATGTTAATCTTCTAAGCTGTTTGCCAAGAAATTGTGTATTTTTACATCCACTCAAGTTGTATTAGGTTATGTATGGTTTTAGGGGTAAGGCAATAGGGATGTATTATTAGGATGCCAAGTTGATGGGCCATTAGTGAAAACCAAAGTATTCAGATGTCTCTTGCGATAGCCTGGGTTGTTATAATATGGAAAAAATGTGTGGCAGTGTGATGCTCTGTGCACACAGCCAATGGGCACCAACTTCTTCTGGATATCTGACAGTCATTAGCTGAGACTGACCAGGACCAGTGTGGAATTAGACAAGACTTTTAATTCAAAAGTTGCATTTTAATTCTTTTAATTTCTGCACAAAGTGCAACACAGTTACTCATTAAATAAATCTTAAATAAAATGTGTACATAAAAACACTGTCTTTGGGTGTAAAAGTTCTAATAAATAAAGATATCTAAGTAAATAAACAATTAAAATCAAAACAATTCTTGAGGTGTTGCCTATCACAAACCCTCGTCAGGACATCATCATGAATTCCAGTCGTCTAGCCTTCCAAATCCTCAGTTGGTCACTGCAGACCCGAACTGCTGCCTTGGTCAGTGCCCATCAGCTCACTATGGCTTCTGGCCATCAGTAATAGATGTCGATATGCTATGGATCCTCTCATCTGGTTTAAGTTCCTGCAGCCTCTCCACACTCATCTGCTCACTTTTATAGTGCCACAGACTCAATCATAACCACAACAATGAACCTCTGCAGGTGCCCTCACTCCTGCTCACTTTGGTAATTCAATAGAGCTGATGCTGTCCTTACTGTCCTCTCTCTTCACAATGAATACCTCTCCAACTAATCTGACAAATGATCATTTCTCAAACCCCCATTGAGCACTAACATATGAACATTTGAAATTTGACAAACAAAAAGAAACCATTCAGTCCATCAAGCCTGTTTTTTTTTTTACCTAATAGCTAAGCTGTCCAGATGTCTCGTCCAGATTTTTCTTGAAGGTTGTCATGTTTTCTGCTTCACTACATGTCTTGGTATTTTGTTCCAGAGTCCCACAGCTCTTTGCATAAAGAAGTGATCTCTGGCCTTCAGTTTAAAATGCACACTGTCTTTTATCATTAACTCCTGCTGACGACTGCTAATTACTGCACCCCTTACCCGGTAATTATTTTAAACAAGCAAGTTCACATATTCATGAGTTAAGCCATCAGGCCATGCTTAACAAACAAGTGACAAATTAAACCTCTAAATCACCCCTGTACTTGACTTATCACAGGCAGTTCTAGTATTATTGGGTTGCTAGGAAGTATTGCATGGTTGCTAGAGACCACCTCTCTTGAGGCACCATGAATCCCATAATGAGGATTTGCTTATAAATTCCAGTTCAGCACCATTAGTCGTTTGTCCAAAATTATGGAATTTAACTGTACATATAGTGTTGTTTGGTGCTTTAGGTTGTGAGCTTCTACAATAGTAACAACTCATTGTTTTCCATGTCTTAATTTGATTTTTTGGACTTCTTGCTCCAGGACAGCCATTTACTTTCAATAAATTAGTTTTAAACTCACCCACTTCCTAAAGGAAGAACTTGATACATTAAGCCACATTTCACTTGTTTTTAGTAAATGAATAAAACATTTTGTTATATTACAAATTTGAATGACAGATTTTTTCATATGCAAACTAAAAGGATTTTGTACATGTTTTGTGAGAGATTTGCTTGAAGGTGAACTATAATGGACCCAACAATATCAGATGTACCAGCAGGGATGTCTTCTCTATTAATTAATTTACTTTACTGGTCACAAAAGCCTTGACTATAAATGAAGATTTAAAGGCCTAACCAAGTAGGCAGTAGTGGGTACAGCCTTCCACATCATATACAAGAGTAGAGGAGGAAGACAAGAGATGATAGAATAAATCAAAAAATTACAAATTCAAGTTAAACCCTGAAATTGATGTTTTATTTATGGGTTAACCTGGAAGCTATGACTAAAGTCGACTCTCTAAATTTTTCAGTAAAACCACTAGAAATAATAATAAAAAGCCTAGAAAAATTAAGAACTCTTATTTGTCTATAGGATATGCACACTTTTTTGAATTATTTATAGAAAAACAAGATACCTAATATTCTAATGTCCTAATCTTCTAACTTCAGTATCTTCAAGAAATATAATACTACAAAGTATATTGCAGAAAATATATGGACGCTTAATGACAATCAAGTTCATCCATTTAGAAATTCTTTAAAATTGCACACTGATCCTGAACTCTCTAATGTAAATCAACATTAAACCTACTTGTTTTTCAGTGCCTGTATCAACCTCTCTGTTTCCATAGAAACCTCTCATCCATATTCTACAGTTTTATCAAAATCCATTGTACACCCAATAAAACTTTTTTTTTTCCCCCTCCGATGTTAAATCATTTGCATGACTACTTTTCAGGACTCTATTTTATAATTAATAGAAAAGGAAACACAGATTCATGAAATATGTAAAATATGAAAACAATTTTGCTGATATTATGAATGTTCATTATTAATCAAAATAAGAAATATATTTACAATAATGAGTATACAGTACATTAATTCCAACACCATTACTATAGTTTAAGGGAAAAAAACAAATTAACATAATACAGTGCTTTACTACTCACTTTAATCATAAATATACAGATCCCTCTGATAAATACCTAGGTAAAATTGTTTTTCAAAGCAGCTTAAAGTTTTGTAACAGTTGTACAATAAATACTAATAGTGAAAAGTCTGGAAACACCCAGAAATTTTCATTTTTTTGATAGAAAATAATACCTTCTTTATCAAAATGCCATTAAATTGATTTTAAAATACAGCCAAGACATTAGTGTGTCTAATGGCTATTACTGCTTGAAATGACTGATTTAAAATGTATTATTCGCTTATGACAGCAAAGTCCAATTTTCACCAACCATTACTCTCCTGATGGTTAACTCTCCTTTGATTATCCTTAATTTGTCATTTTAAAACCTAATTGGTGCAAAGGCAAGGGGGCACCAGAGAGCACCAAACCCCAAACATGAACACAGGAGACAGGCCCGAGTTCAAATAAAGGGTGCTTAATACAAAAATACCTTGCATACAAAAGCAGAAAAAACATAAGTTGTCTCTCCTTCCTCTCTCTTTCTCACCATCACACTCTCCTCCTTCAGTTGGGTGTTGCTTTCCTTCCTTCCAGCTCAGACTCACCTGGACAAGGTAGTACAGATCCCTTTTATTAAGGACCCGGGAGTACTCTGGTGCCAGGACTGTTTCCCATTGGAAGCACCTCCGGGTCACACGAATTTCCCACATAACATGGTGTACATCTCCCTGCTGAGCCCTCTTGCGGAACCCATGGACCCCAGCAGGGCTTTGCTGCTGGACTACAATTACTGGCATTCTCTGCTGGTTCCCTAGTGGGCATCAATATTGATGAGTAAACATCACCCAGAAACAGTCCTTCCCTGACTTCCTCATCTATCCTAGCCAGGGATGGTGCTACACATATTTCCAGTTGGGACACCTGTCAAATTTATCTGGGCCTTCCTGCCTGGGTGAGGAATCCTCTTTTCTATTGGTTGGGATGTCTGTCCATCTATTTGGGGAGATTTGTCAGAGTATGAAATCCTTCCCTCTCTCGGCTGGGATGACTTTCTGTTCACTTGAGACTGGGTAAGATATCTTCCAAACTCCATACTGGGATGCCCGTCCATCCCATGTACCACCTACATTGGTTATTATGGAAACATTTGTATTTACACTAATACCTATGAAACCTGCTATTATGTTCACTTAGGTTGCAGTGTACTGATTTTGCTATTCTGGGTTCAAAACTGGTCAAAATGAAACAGCTTTCTCATGAAACATGCCAGTAGTAAGAAAGAACACAGACAACTGTGAAGAGCTGGGTCACTAGTAGGCAAACCCTGTACTAGTATAAAGAAAACGAGAGTTATAAACACGTTAAAAGGAAAAGAAAATGTTGCTCTTGATGCAAGTTTCTAAACAGACTGCCTCAAGATGACCATTATATTGTTATAGGTTAATTACAATCAGATGCCTTAAACTAATAAATGATATGCGGTTAATTTCAGTGTATTTGATAAAGCCGCGTCAGGGACGTGGATCTAAAAAATAAAGGGAAACCACACTGGAACAAAAGCACTGCTTTGACACTGGGTGCTGTCAGTTTGCAAAACCAAGTGGAGAACTTGCGTACACCAAGGATTTTACTGGTATGAAAATGTATGTGGCTTTACGTCAAGTTTAGTTTTTATACATCACGATGTGAGCGTGGAAACGGGCATATGCAACATTTTTGTGCATACGCACTATTTATACATGAGGCCTCTGGTCTGCAGAGAGAGGAAGAGATAAGGTTTTAGTCAACACCGCCCTCTTGTGTTCTTGTGGGAAATTACCATTATCTGAGTCCTTAAGCTGCCCCCAAATGTGCACGTGTTTAACAGTATTTATTTATTTTTTTGCAGAATGAAGGTTATTCCATGTGACAGACTGCCAAGAAACTAAACATTTCATAAAAAAGGTGTCTAGTACTGTCTTGAAAGATTTCTTGACAATCTATTGCATGAAATAAACTTCATTCTGCCAAAAAAAGGACAGAATAGAAAACTGTCTCTTTTTGTCCATTTTTGAACCTAGTACTGAACTTTAAGAATTCCAGGACCTTGAAACTCAAGCAAACATAATTACACGTTTCAGCAGTGCTAATGCAATTACAAAGGTTTCTCTAATAACCAATTAATATTTATACATGACCAAGAATGAGCTAAGGGAGTTTATAATAGGACACTCAATGAATGGCTGCTGAAAATGAAGCTTTACAGTCATATGTGAATAATACATCAAAAATCAGTCATTTCAAGCAGTAATAACCATTAGAAACACCAGTTACGTTTTGGCTATGTTTTTAAATCAATTAAATAATAAGTGTCCATTTATATCAAAAACAAATGTATTTAAACTGGTAGTTTATTAATTGCAGATTAAACAAAAAATTAAATATAGGCAAAAGAAAGATAAACTTTCAGATGTTTTCAATTTGGATATTTATCTGGTAGAGCAAGAAGCAACAACTACTATTCTACTTGGTCTATCACAGGAGTCGAAACTGTAAGATTTAAGAACACTGAAATGAAAGAAATGCTTCTTCTGGTATCAATCCCCAGAAAGATCTTCTTGACTACTGCAGCACACGCAAGCACTTATTTTTGATAAGCCAAGGTGATTTTCTGAAGTGACAAGGCAGTGTAATCTAAATATGCTGCTTCAGCAAATCTGCCATCCCTTTGTCACTTTTCAATGATTATAGGTTTTGTTTCAAACAGGGGTCTCCTTAGTAAAATCAGGTTAGTTTATGAATGTAACCAACAAAACTACAACTGAACAAATGTTTCCCTTTGTAGAAAAATGCAAAATAAATAATTGCACTTGTTATCTTTAATAATGTAGGTTTACAGTTCTAAGAATTTAAGTAGAGATTGAAAGGACTCCTTCTTTATGAAATTCTAGTGATGCTGCAGAATCTGGAGTTGCAGACAATCTCTTGGACGGGCTTTTCAGTTCTTAGTCTGAAATCAGGTAATATTAACCTAAAGTAATATATGCTCATTGTTATTTGTCATAATGTCTATTTTTCGTCTGCCACCTGCTGCAGTTCCATATTATATTATATGAGCTTTAGATTCTTTCCACCCCACCTACACAATAGTGTAGCTTGTTAATGTGACTTTGTATAATATTTCAGTCTACTTGTTATGCTTTATTTCCTAACAAGTAAATCTTGTTGTTGTTTTTATGTAAAGAATAAATTATGCTTACAGATCACAGCATATCAATTAACTATAGCAGTTACAAACTAAGATTCATGCTTATTGCTTTTCTCGTTCTGATGCTTTGACCATCTCTCTTTCCTACCCTCCCTCTTTTCTGTTTACTCTCCTGATATTTTCTTGCCTATATTTCTAACTGATGTCACTGACCTTTTTGTTTTTTTCCCGAGTCATTACCAGCTATAGGTGGATTCTCAAGCTGCACATCCTGAGAATTTATTACACTGATTTGGCTCATTTCATCCTGCTTAGTGGGCACCACATAGTTAATCCGTTCTTTCAGTGTGGGTAAAATTATGCTGCCTTCAGGCTTTGAGAATTGCTCCCCTGTTGAAAGATCTTGATAAATCTGGTCTAATTCTGTCTTAGCTCAAATACTGTATACCTTTACTGCCTAAACGTAGCTCAGTATCTAAATGATGTCAGTCTGTTATGTTTGAATTTTTCCTGTCTGACTTCCACCTTCATGATATCACTAAAATGGTTTCTTTCCAGTCATGATTGTTCATTTCAGTGGCACTTGCTTAGCTAATGAAACCTTGCATTCTCTGTGCACACTAATGATATTTATTTCTATAGGAAGATCAAACTTGAATCCACCTTAGTGATGGACAACATGCCTAGTTGAGAATTGATAATTTCTGGATGTCAGCAGAAACACACTAAAGTAATTACCAAATAAACTAGAAAGCTTGTTGCATTCATCTGACACAACACATTTTAATTCTTTTACTGTGAATTGTTGAGCCCTTCAATTAATTTATTTGTCGGTTTTTTTCATTGCATTTACTCTGTCTTTTTGTTTTCAGTTTTACAGAATACAGTAATACTTGGCACTACGGCCATTTCCAGAGGGTGAGCCAACTCGTAGGATCCTCATTGTTGAGGACACGAGTGGCTGGACCAGGCTAAGGGGACGCCCAGGTAACACCTGGCTGCAGCAGATAGAGGGGCATTTCTGAAGGGTGGGACTAGACTGCATGTCTACCTGGGGGGTTTCCAACCGGAAACCCGAGCTGTTTCATCATGTGGTGGGTGCGGCAATGCACTGTACCAATGCATGCTCCCCAACTTGACTTGACCTGATAGAAAATTAATAGAAAATACTATCTCAAAGTGCTGCATGGATTAAACAAATACAGAATTTTATTTACAAATTGATCATGACTGTGAAATCAGTACAGCAGATACATATGAAGTGAATAAACAGAAAAATAAAGAACTGATAGATTCAAGGTATAACCAGCATGTAAAATATCAAATTTCAGCTATCCTGGACATTGACTTGTCTAGTGGATGTTTTGGACATTTTCACATCTCAGAACTTGCCACTCTATTCTAAATGCACAAAACTGGGTTTGTGGACATATTCGTTTGAATTGAGACTGTTCAAATGACCTGATGAGTAGTGTTATAATTGATTACTTTTTCTTGTCTTCTGAGTGTTATCTGAAGGGCTCTTACAGTTTCACAAATGACCATAAAAAAAGCCAAATTGCAAAACCAGTCTTTTCACTATTACAAAAGCCTACATAGGATTTGTGGGTTGAAATATTATTATTGTTTGCAAAGGGTTCATTTTTATAATTATTTCTCTTTTATGAGTAAAAACAAACATTGTGTTTTAGACTTTAAAAGTTAAATTCTAGCATTCATTCACATTACTGAATGTTCAAATAACTGGTAATACTGTTGAAATACCGGACGCATTCAATCTGCACCAATTCATTGAAATGCAAATCTCTCTATTATAAAAAAAAATCTTGGGAGGGAGACTAGGGAGACAAGACGTGATCTTCTCAGAAGATAATATGACATCCTGTGAGAGACACTTTAACGTCCCACGAGACAAGGCAGTGAGACAACATGTAAAACAAGTTCACGGACATCTAACCTAGCAGTTGTTGGAATGCTTTAGGCAGACACACTTCATCTACTCTGAGCTCTTAAAACAATGATAAGCGACAAGCAGAACACGCAGCTCGCTAGCAGCAGCAAGCCAGCAGATGATGCAACCGCTTCTCCTTAGCGTGCATTCAGCTGCCCCCCTTCACAGCGTGAGCAGCGTTATACATCCTGCGAGAAAGAGATTTAACCATGCCCAGGCACCACTTCTCCTTAGTGTGTGTTAAGCCTCCACCCCCCACCCCCATGACAATGCGAGCGGCAGAGACACAAAGTGGCAAAAGTACAGCTGCTGTACAGGCTTTTAAATGATCGACGTGCAACGTGACAAGCAGAACACGCAGCGTGCCAGCAGCAGCAACAAGCCAGCAGATGATCCAGCCGCTTCTCCTTAGCGTGTGTTCAGTTGTCCCCCTTTCACAACGCGAGCAGCGTTATACGTCTTGTGAGAAAGAGATTTAACCACGCCCGGGGCCGTAAATAAAGGGCATGTATTGTTTTTACAAATGTTTTAAAGTAAAAGTGAATATAATTCATATGTAACAATTCCCGTGAAAATAACAATCTTTTTAAATTGTATATCCAGTAAGCCAAACCCGGGGGTGGGTGAGTGAAGTGAGTAGGGGGCGGAACCCCCTAGTGTTAAAAAAAAGTTTGAAACAGTTGTTTTTGAAAAATACCTTGTACTGTAGAATTATTTTTGGTTAAACAGCATTTACATTTCAGAAGATCTACTAGTCTTTCAAACAATCAGAGGTAGAAACCTCTGACAGACCCATTCGTAACAGTCACTCACTGTCAAATGTTAATGCCTAAATGTTTTAAAGGTATTTCCTAGGTCATCATTCTTGGATTATTTTGTTACATGTTAATAATTGTATTTAATTATTCTCTTATTAATTCAACAGGAATGAGATTCTGAGACCTGAAAAGTCAATACAATTTTGATCACGGCAATAGACAAACTTCAATGAAGCAGTTTAGTTTTATATTTAATTGCAGTGTTAACTTCAGTTTATTCCTTTAGCAGCAATGTTAACTACAGCTGTATACTTAATAATTTCATAATAAATCTGGTTAGCTAGCTCCGGTTTTACGTACTTTTTATTCCTGGTGCTTAATGTATACACAACAAATGAATATTCAGCAGGATTAATAGGCATAAAAGCATATTGTATTAAATTTTAAATTTACTTTGGAAGAAGACATATTTAAAGGTATTTGCCACCTAAAACTTATATTTTTTAATATTACTTACCCTATGTAGTTTGTAGTGATGGCTAAGAGTAACATTTAATTTCATATTTATGTGGAGAAAGGAGATAACAAACTTTCTGTTAGAGTGGACATCTATGTAAACCAAAGCTAGATCACAGAAAAAATATAAGAATATAAAAACACATTTATTTTTTGCTAAAATATTGTTAAATGAATACTTGCTGAAAATCAGAGTAATGCATACTGAGGAAATGCATTTACAATAGAACAAACTTTGAACTGAATACAGGACTCATGACCAATGAGTAAGGGAAAGAGGCAGGTCTTTATTTTATATGCTTGTTTCCTCTAAAATTCACAGCTCTAACTTTCCAGAAACATTTATTAACAGCATTTGAGCAAAAAATTAATGTGTTTTGCCCACTGTGAACATATGACTGAACGTTTGACATGTGAATTATGCAACACAGGTAATAAGAGATTTTTAAATGGCAATTTTTATATTGCAGCTGTGGTCCAGCATTGGTCTCCGTAGACAGCCATTCTATCAGCAAGTTGGTTTTCTCTCTTCTCCATTAAACCATTAGATTAGAAAATTTGTTGTTCTTGTTTCACTATCAGCTACATGGGGTAAGTACCATATTAAAAAAAAAAATTGTGTGGAGTATTTCTTTAAAGATTTGTTTAATGTAAAGGCCAGCAGTAGCCTTGACTATCTTTTCCTCATAGAATTTCATATCTCTATGAATTTTGATCATTTTTCCTTGTCTGTGCATTTTTCCCCAAGTACACCAGTTTTCGCACATCCGAAACACAAGTCTTAGGTTATTTGTAAGTATAAAGTGGCACTGTGTGGGTGAATGAATGATGGACTGGTGAACTCTTCAGGCATGGTTTCTTTATTGTGCCAGTTGCTGCTAAGATAAACTACAATACAGAATTGGATTCCGTATGATTGTCATGATATATAATACTTAAAAAAATATTAGAAACTGTTGTGCAGCACCTTGTATTTAAAATGATTTTATGGTTTTCAAAAGATAATTGACAAAAATCAATTTTACCCCTTGCCGTCTACACCTTTAATGTCATTCAGCAAGCATCCCATAAAGGAAATTTCAGTCAGTTTTCAGTATGTGTTTGGTTTTGGCTTTGGATATGAATATTTTTCTCAAATTCCTTTTAATCTGACAAGACATTTCATAATGTATTCATATATTTTTTATGAATACAAATCTTCCTTGTTGGAAGCATACTGGCTTGTTTTTTTGTCTTTTGGATCATCCTCAAAAAATTAAAGATTAGAAAGTTTAAGCAGATTAAGAAATGTTATCTTACCATTGCAACAAAATTCACTGAGCTAGTTCTAATTTAAAGTCCCATATTTACAGCTGAGTTAATCTGTTGCCTTGAGAAAAAAGATTCTGAAAAATTAATATCAGATGATCTTATTTTTTCTACTATCTCGCATCCAAAAAAGCAGCTGTTTAGCTTTAACAATATCACTGAAATAATGATTTAACTATTACAAGCAGTATATATTGAAAGAAAATGGGGAAAATAGATTACCATATCTGTCCCACCAATGTTTTTTTATTTATTACATGTAAAAAAATTGCTCAGTTGGTAAATCTTTGTAGGTATGTCGGTTCACCTCATGTGTTGTCTTATGCTATTGGTTGTCACAAACATTTCTGCATCTATTAAGGAACATGGGATGTCTTTGGTGTTTTTCTTTTATCATTTACTTATAACAATATTTTACATTGTCTTATCCTTACCATTGTATGATTTTTGACTGGCATTACAAGGTTCATTAGACTAAAAGACAAATGAGTATATTGTTCTAACAGCTCTTACTAACTATTTAGCTTTGCATCTGCTTTAAGCTTTGCAAAACTTGCTCTTTATATTTCACAATGTGATTATGTCTCATTTTTTTTTCCTGTTCAGGACAATGCCTTGTCTTCAGTTAGCCATTCACCCAATTTGTTAGTGGTGCTATTTGCATGGCCCATCAATCACTTCTGCTCTGTCCTTCATTTGCACAAAGCACGCTCTCAGCACAGTGCCGAGCTTGTAAGTTAGCATAACACTAATAAATACTAACAAATAAAAAAAGTGTCAGCTATTTGTTTTTTCTATAACATCACCAAATTTCAATCAAATTCATTTAAGATTTTGGGGTATTTAGTTTTTTATTGTGGAAGAAGTTGCTGATATATCAAAATGTTCATTCCAAATGGATACCTTCTGGCCTAGATGTACAATCCTGCCAAACTTCAGATTTTTAAGTAAACAAGAAATACTGGGTGAGTGAGTCAGTCAACATTGCATTATATGCATATAGTGTTCTGAGTTTGAATGATACATGAGTACACCTTACATTAATTAACTTTGTATTTAATTTAATCTGTATTTCGATCGATTGCTTGTTTTAATGTATGTAACATTAGAAAATAAATCTGTAGCAAAAAAGAGTGCCCTACTTATACAAATTGAGAAGAAATTACTTTTGCATGTATAATTTTTCTTTCAGTATTGGGCTCAGTCTCACCATGCTTGATATGATCAATTTACAAGCATGCTGAAATTTACACAAGATGGCTGAAGGTAGGAATATGGATACAGTCAGATCTTGAATATAACTAATTCTTATTCACTCATTAATTCTAAACGCATCTACCATTAGTAGTTTTGTTGTCTTTTTTTATGTAATTTACATTTTTTATCACTATAGCACAAGCAGTAATTTTAAGCCATCAGGTTAATAATCAAGTCATAGCAAAGTTTCATACTACTCCTTGGAATGATGTAAGCAGCTGCTTCTTGACAGAATGCAACAGCAAAAAAAATGTAAAGCTAGCTAACCCTTGATGAATTTATCTAACAATAGAACATTTATCTGCAGTGTGCTGGTGCCTTGCCCGGGGTTTGGTTCCTGCCTTGCGCCCTGTGTTGGCTGGGATTGGCTCCAGCAGACCGCCGTGACCCTGTAGTTAGGACATAGCATGTTGGATAATGAATGGATGTATAGAACAATTATTTTTTGCAAAACAGAAATACACACAAAGCAATTAATTATCATTTTACATTTGGCTGGTACTTTTATCCAAATTGACCTACAAGATCATCTTACAGTATAGGTTTTTAACTGATATTTTTATAATTGGAGAGCAAGCAAGTGAAATTATTTGCTGAGGTCTCACTACAAATCATAGGTGGAACTGAACCAGTCTTTTGTATTCCCAACCTAGGTCTTCTCACCACTTATGGTGTGGGTAGCGGTGGTGGGGTGTTGGGGCATCATCCCTTTAACTAAAATATGACATCCCTTCAGTTTTGAACAAAAGAATTTGTAAACTATTTCACTTACTTAAATTGCACTGCGTATATTCAACACAGTGTAAGTGCCAAACCTTTAAGTTCACACCAACTCCATTCCACACTTCAGTGCTGTATAAAGGAATACAAATAGTACCTTTCAAAACAGTCTTTTGAGAATTTTTTTTAGCATTTGTGTATCAGCGCCTACTCATAGTTTTATTTTCATTTAGGAACCATACTGTTTTTCAGGTGTATTTTCAGGTGAAGCACCTATTGTGAAAGCCCATGTCTATTGATGTCTTCATGAAACAAGTCAGCCCACCCAGATGGACCAATTTTCTTGCAATGTGGCACAGTTATTCTTCAAAGAAATTTCTCAAGACAGTTCCATTTTTGTTCAGATGCAGTATCTCAAACAGATCATGTTGTAGGAAATTTTAAAATTTCAAAATCTCTCTTTGAACAGCATTGGCGAATTTGCAAACTTCTCCATCTTAACATGGAGAAACGTTCTGTGTGATTTCAACTACAAAATACTTTACTGTTTCAATTTTACCTTGAGAGTGGTTGCTTGAACTTGTATGTTTTGTATATTTTGCTGTTTTACTTGTCTTTCAGGCGCTAGGATGCCCAATGCATGTCAGTCAAAAGCCAGGCAGACTGTTGCTTTAGGTGAGTTAGCTAATATAGGGCAAAAAAGTCACTTCTCTGGAAATGTAAGGGATAAGCAATTCTATAAGCATTTATAAAACTGAATTGATTGAGCAATATTTGCTGATTATTATTGTAAAGTACAGACATGCCAAACTGTAAATAAGTGGTGTTTGAACTAACTAATAAAATGGAAAAGGTGCAGCTGGCCAAACTGAGATAAACATGAGATGGGTTTAAAAATGGGCAGTGGCACCTTGAGGTGGAAGACTTCATTGGTTTAAGCCCCTGATCTCTGATGCCCAGCTTCTGATCATTCAGCCCCAGATATACACAAACAATCACGGCATGTCTCTGATATTCTTGCCCCTTTGTGTACCATTCATATTCCTGTTATACAAAAAAATAATTTCCTTTCCAAGTTCTTACACATATATATAGGTTTAACAAATTACTGTATTTTAGTTAACATTAATAGATAGATGGAGAACTTCATTCAGTTCCTTTTCTGCATGAGTAGGGTAATATTGATACTCATTTTACGCTAATATTGGTTATTATGTTTTAATAGATATTTTTCTATTGCTGATTATTAGATACTATTTTATTGGCTATACTTTCAAAATGTTATGTTTAAGAAAGCAGAATAACAATTAGTCACATAGCTTCCATCACTAACTCATCAATCAAGCTCTGCATAAACCAAAATATCACAACTCCTTGAGATTTTTTTAATGTTACCTCTTGGCTAATCAAGGAAAGTTACATGACTAGGTACAACTATTGTGGATTTTCATGAGAAAAAAATGTGAATATAAATGACTGAGCTTGCTCATTTGAAGTGATAATAACAACTGAATGAATTCAGTGCAACATATTCTTGATTCCTTATCTTGCTTAAATATCTGACAAGTTTGAATTGACTTCTTGTGTGTGTGATGTGAATCAGTGGGTGATTAGATGAGAGTGAATGAAGTACTGTGCCTGTTAAAGAATGTTTTGTATGAGGGGGGTTGTTTGGCCCCTGTCCACATTAAAAAGTATTTTCCCACTAAAAATCTTTTTTTTTTTTTACCCCTGTTTTAGCGACAACACCACACTGCCTGCAGATTATTAATTTGTTATGTTTTAGCTTCCACAGTTAATTCAAAATTCTGTAGGTGAATTACTGAGACTGAACACTACAATGATTGATGGAGGAATAGGGACATTGACATGCAGCTAAGAAAGCTTAAGATGTCAATTTATGAACTGGATAGTCTCTTTAAGTGAATTGTTTATGTGCCTCTGCGATTACAAAACTTGCTCCTAACATTACAATGATTTAATGTTCAACTTAAGTGATTGAATCTTTGTGTCAGAGAGAAGTGGAATAATTATTGTAAGAATATAGTACATTACAGGGTTAGATTGTAGATGGTGAATATGGGGGCGGAATAAAAAAAGTCAGCTTCAATCCAACAGCTTCTAATCTGAAACCACAGAAGGCTACGAAAATTGTCTAGTACTATAGCAGAAATTATAGCAATATATTTTTGAAAGAACATCAAAGTCATTATTGCGTGTGCTATGACAAAAAATTGGATTACATTTTGTTCAATAATATTTGACACTGAAGAAAATTATAAAGCATTATCAACATCTTTTCTGTCTTCTCAGACACATTGAAAGGCGAGGATATTAAAGTTATACTCAGATTTTGACCATATTCTGAATTGCCTGGTATGTTATTTATTTAGCATGCAGACAGTGTGTATTCTTTGTAAGAAATGCACACAAGCATTATTGAAAATGTGTACAAAAATCTGATTAATCAAAATATGTTACATAAATACATTTATCAGAAAACACTATAAATATAATCAACTAATTTTAAAGTGCACAAATGAATGTAGTGATTGGAATATTAATGAGTCTGCAATTAGCCATACTGTACATGTCAACACCTGTGAAAAAGTGCCCTGGTGACATGAGGGGGCAGGGGTTTCAAAAATCTCACAAAAGCCTTTAAAGGCTGTAAGAGCACTATACCTTAACTTCTGCTAAAACTAGAAACTCTTTTAAAACTAATTCTCTTTTATTCAAAGGCTTTGGTATCGCTTACCGCAACATCTATTTTTCTGGGTTTATTACTTTTGATTACTTGTTAATGTAGTAAAATGATTATTTATGTCTCTGAATGAGCCTGTTCAGCCCAGACTAATGGGCCATGTGAAGCCCTGTGCAACAGTACCTTACACTTAGCTTGGACTATGGACAGCTGTAGTCTAAACTGAGAGACTAGAGTGAGAGGATAGATAGACACAGGCACCAAAGCGTGCTAAGTAAAATACAGAAGCTGTTTATTATATGTGTGCCGTACTTAAACTGATAAACGAGCTGCACCAACAGAAGTCGATTCCTTTACCAGCCCTTACAGTGTTTCAAATATCGTTGCAGGATGTCTCCAGCTAATCCTTGTTAGACAACTCTCCAGCGCCATCCATAGCCTCACACGCTGGCAAGATTGCAGCTCTACATTTGATCTACTAAATACAGTTCCTACTGTATATCAATGAGGTATTAAATTCGAACATGCTCTCGGATGTCCTCATGCAGAATAGATCACAGTCCAGTTTCCCATCCCTGAACCCCACTCAGATAAAACGTCTCTCTGAACTATTGCTGAGCCCTAGCACAGCTTCTACTAATCAGCACCTCACCTGTTGCTCTCCTTCCTTTGGCAACAGAGCACCACCAGTGTGTCAGCACCTCCCAAACATGCATGCACAGCCCGATAGACCTCTTGCACACAGTCTTCTGCCACCTCTACCTATACAGCACTTCCTTCATGCTGGCACACCATGCTGCACCTGTGCATCTATCTAGCATCCTTTGCCAGCCTTCTGTGCTACATTGTACCTCCTCCTCTTTCCACTGAGGTAAGTACAAAACCTTAAATTGCTTCTTGTTAAATAGAAGGGTAAACAAGTACATCCAGTCATGTTGTTCCGGGCTCTCACTGAGCCTTATGACAAGGCTTTACCACAGGCCTAAATGTCAGTGAAGGCCCTTATGAAAATTAAATGAACTTGATATTTGAAGTCCCAACTGTAATGGTCACAGGAAATAAACTGACCAATAACCTACTATTTGATTATATTGTTAATGAATTGGCAAATAGAAAAGCAAAACGGGAGCCTCTATAAGGTAGGACACCTGACTTATTAACTATTATATTTCTTGTGTATTTGTGTGTTTTCTCCTGTACTTAGACATGGTGATAGGTGTTGGCCTTAAACTGGTTGGTTCAGTTAGGATTTTAAATAGCGACAGTGTTGTTGGCTGTAATATTACTGTTTATATTTCTAAAGAATTTCTGTGGTACACCTCACTGCTGGTGCAGCACTTGATGTAGAGAACACAGCTTGTGAGTATCAGTAAAATTGGGTGCTGCAGCATTTGTTTGGCTTAGTGAGACCAGTGTGACTTTAAGCCAACTAGTGACTGTAACTTTTGTCACCATTTGTGGAGAAGGAACATGGCCAAATGATAATTGTAGTATTTTGCAGGGTTAATTTACTTGAGCTTTATTATTGAAAGCTACAGATGTATAGATTATGTTTCTTTTCTCCAGTTGCCAGTTCTTCACGTAAATAGTAATAGAGTTTTGTTGTAGAATCACACCGTGATGCACCACAGATTGTACTGCATTGTAGTAACTGGAAGTGATCAGCCACATACACACAATGTCTGGATTACAAATCCCTCAGAAGCAACAACCTACAGCTAAAAGAAGAACTCCCTTTGTTGTTTTAGCAGGAACTGATTGCAAGTAATGCAAGTGGAGTGCTTCAGGGTAATGTCGGCTGAGTGTTCACTGTCTCTCTCTCTCTCTCTTTGTCTCCTTAACTTTCTTTTTTTTCATTTATTATTTCTATGTCATTCACTTAGCCATGAAAGAGTTTAACATTTGTAAAATTCTTAATATTCTGTATTACTGTTTAATTCATTTGCTACAAATAAGGTTTCTTTCACAGTAATATTCCAAATAAACTACAAGTTAAAATATGAAAGAGTGCTTTTTAAACCATCATTGCCAGTGATAATAATGTGTAACATAAGGTCCCTAATTAAAAAAGTTGGAATACCTGAGAGTATTTGTGAGAAACCTCTATGAATACTCTGAAAGTATTGTAAAATACTCTGAATACAGTACCATTGGATATTATAAAAGTACAAGACAAATCACTCCCTTCTGTCATCTGCCGATTGTTTCTCTCAATATGTTGGCCTTTCTTTCTGTCTCTACTGAGCCCTTGCCCCACCTTATTTCTTGCTTTCCTCAATGCCCATTTAAAAAAGGGGCATGTGTGCATCTGCTTTGAAAGTAATATACCAATTAAGTATCTTTTAATTGGATTGACAGAATACAAGGATGTTGACAATTTACCGTATATACTCGCGTATAAGCTGGATCTTAAAACCTAAAAAATCGATCATGAAATCAGACCCCAACTTATACACCCATTCAAAAATATGACACTTCCAATTTTTTTTGCTTCCTCCAGTCTCGCACCAGTTTCTCAGAATTTTGTTGCAGCAGGGCAGTTACTAATTTCTTTCACCACATCAACAGCTTTTAATTTAAAACCAGCTTCATATGTTCTTCTGATCGAATGCTCCATCATAGATATGGGATGCTCTTACTATAAAGGTGTATAAGGGTGTGAGATACAAAAAACACAAATCAGTGCAAAAGTCGCTTTGGAATAGTTTGGGTATTACCATGCGGTCATGTAGGCACAATACACAGAAAAAAAGGCAGTGTGCTTTGTGGTTACTCTCTCAGGTGGGTGTTAGCATATCATAATCTCTTGGACCAATAATGTGAGTTTTCCGCATTCGACTTATACGACTGACATTATAAAATGCTGGAAATTATACTGTAAAATCAAGCCTTATACACGGGAGAACTTAAACACGAGTATATATGGTAGTCAGATTTCTGAACATTTTCAATTCTAAGGCTAATTTCATAGTTCATGCTAATTATACCGATAATAATATACATTTAAGCCATGTTGAAAAAAATATTAAATACTGAAATCAATAAAGGATGGACTGTACTTGGAGCTGTACCAACTAAGCACTTCTTCCTTAGCATGTGTGCCTCACAACATTTTATCTTATCACTACTTTGTTATTTGTTGTACTGTACTTGCACAACCCTATTTCACATGCACATTCTATATGAATGGTATTCTTATAATTTCTTGTTGATGGCACCATCTTGTGGGACTTATCACAAATGATGTGAAGTCTGCATAAAGGAATAAAGTAGTAGAGATTGTCATATTGTGTATCCTAAATAAACTATCAAGATAACATAAAGAATGGTGATGACTTTACTCAAACAAAACATTTGTCACCTTTATGCAATAAATTAATAACCATGTTGTAAAGGTGGTGGATGTTATGTTCCCGAGCACCACCATTCTTACAACTCTTAACATGTGGAGTTAACTTTGGGGATTGGAAAGCATCTGTATTTGGGAGGGAAGATACTGAGGGGTATATATAGTGAGTGATGCAGAACTCCCTATTACAGGAGACAGCACATGAAGCACTACTCAATAATCACTGACATAGGGACCGCCCTCTGCGGCCCTTGATTACGAACCAATGGACCACCTCATAAGACCTCCACAATGCCAGACACATAAAAATCTATTTAATTTTGAAAACAGAAAGAAATATTTTGTTCATTTTTTCTGCAAAAGTGAGCAACTGGTGTGCCACTAGACACAATTTACATGTGTTAGCTAGCAAACAACAAAGCAAAAGCTTCATCAAGAAAAAGAAAATATACAAGTGGTGCTTAATGCACTAGTAAGCAATTGGTGCACCAGGTTATTGCCAAACTACCAAAAGTAATGATTTTTAAATTATCAAGGGAAGAAGGAGCTGAAGAATTGTTACCATCATCATCAACTGAGCCAATGAATTCTGCCTGAGTTTTCAGAAATGCCACCATGAAAATAGATTAATATGAACAGATAATGGAGGTAAATATAGTAAAAGTAATGTTAATGAGTAGAGAGCCATTGGTCTAGAAAAGAATCTAAAAAAACTAATAGAGAACAAATAGATCCCAATTTTAAATTGTTGTGGTGAAGGGAATGATGGCACAAGCACAATAAGGGAGGTTTACACTGGAGTTCAGAAACAAATTTCCGACTCAGAGCCTAATGCTTTACATGTTCACTGTGCAGCACATAATTTGAACCTGTTCTTAAATGTTGTCTGCCAGGGCATACCAGAAATATAAAACTACAACACAATGCAGAGGCTGTATGTGTTTTTAGTGGATGTATTTATTGATGAAAACTGTTAGAAAAAATAACGTCTCCAAACACACCCTGAAAAGACTACATGTTGGGCATCCCGAGAACATATTAAGTCCTTGTGGCTGCTCTATATAGAAGTCTTGCTTTCCAAGAAACCAGAGGAGTGCCTCCATCTATCCTCCAAAAGGCTATGGAGACCTCTGAATTTGCCAAGATGACTGTAATGTAGGTCAGAATCCTGATAGTATTTATTGTTGTCATTATTGTCTTATACTAGCAAAATACCCACACTTTGCAGCGGAGAAGTAGTGTGTTAAAGAAGTAATGAAAAAGAAAAGGAAACATTTTAAAAACAACGTAACATGATTGTCAATGTAATTGTTTTATGACTGTTATGAGTGTTGCTGTCATCAAGGATTTGATTATCATTATTTCATTCAATCAGGTTCGTATTTGGAGGATGTGTTGTGTTCAAGTTATATTCCGTGTTTGTCAACCGTTGTAAAGATAACAGGTTTCATTCAGCGAAGTGTTCACTACCCAAAGTGGTACTCGTGAATCTAAGATGTTTAACAGGCATTCCCGGTATTAAGTTGTGGATTTGCCTGCGAATATTTAGCGGCAGCGTGTCTATGAACTTAATTTAAACTTAAGCTTTACACCTTGCTTTCCTATTGTCTACAAAGGCTTGTTCAGATCCAGAGGGTTATTCCTTTCTTACTGCATCAATAAACAGCTCGTCTTCCTCTTAATCTGAGACATCACACACTGCATGCACGGGTTTACCTCTCCCAGTCCTGCAAAGTCAGTTCATGTGAGCCACTTGGAGTACATGCATTGAAGGTTGTCAGCTGTACTTGTGCTATCTCGTGCGGTCTTGCAGTGTGCACGGCTTTATTTAATGTTAGCTCAGACCTGGCACTTAAAAGTTTCTCTCGCACTTTTGCTGAGTTTGTGCCAAACACTATTCTATCCCTGACCATCTCATCTTTGTTTGCATAAGCAAAGTCCTTCACCAGCAATTTTAACTCCGTTACAAAGTGATGAAAAGTCTCGTTTATACCCTGCGTCCTCTCAATAAACTTCTATCTCGCGAATATCGTATTCGTCTTAGGCATGACAAACGCCAGCGGCAACGTGTCCATGAACCTAATTTAAAGTTAAGCTTCACACCTTGTCTTCCCATTCGTTTGCATAAGCACAGTCCTTCACCAGCAATTTTAACTCAGTTACAAAGTGAGCAAAAGTCTCGGTTATACCCTGAGTCTTCTCATTAAACTTGTATCTTGCGAATATCGTATTCGTCGTAGGCATGACAAAACACCAGTGGCAGCCTGTCAATGAACTTAATTTAAACTTAAGGTTTACACCGTGCTTTGTTTCTGCAGTAGCTGCACTTATGAATATACTTGTTTGCGTCACTCACTTCATATTCTTTTGCAGTTACAAAGTGATCAAAAGTCTCGTTTATACCCTGCGTCTTCTCATTAAACTTGTATCTCATGAATATCGTATTCGTCGTAGGCATGACAAATGCCAGCCGCAGCGTGTCTATGAACTTAATTTAACCTTAAGGTTTACACTGTGCTTTGTTTCCGCAGTAGCTGCACTTATGAAAATGCTTGTATGCGTCACTCGCTTCATATTCTTTTGCTGCCTTCTCAACTGTGTAATGCGTTTCTTGTTCAGCCTTCCTTGGAGCTCTCACTTGTTCTCTGCGTACTGCGTTCACAGTCAGTTCACGTGAGCCGCTTGGAGTACATGCATCGAAGGTTCTCAGCTGTGCTTGTGCTATGTCGTGCGATCTTGCGATGTCGACGGCTTTATTTAATGTTAGCTAAGACCCGGCACTTAAAAGTTTCTCTCGCACTTTCACTGAGTTTGTGCCAAACACCAGTCTATCCCTGACCATCTCATCCTCGTTTGCATAGGCACAGTCCTTCACCCGCGAATATTTAGCGGCAGCGTGTCTATTGGATTGCTGCTGATGGACGGCCTTATATGGGCAAGCACTCAATTACGTGGGAGGTGTGACGATGAGGGACGCAACTCCGCCTCACACGGCGACCAAGCTGCAGGCTATGGCCATATATACAGTATGTACGTAAGCAGGTTCCAGTTATGACCGTTACGCGTAGAATTTCAAAATGAAACCTGCCTAACTTTTGTAAGCAAGCTATAAGAAATGAGCCTGCCAAATTTCAGCCTTCTACCTACACGGGAAGTTGGAGAATTAGTGATGAGTCAGTGAGTCAGTCAGTCAGTGAGGGCTTTGCCTTTTATTAGTATAGATATAAACGTCTATGCATTGAAGTGTATGTTTCTGTCTATCTGGAATGAAGCTCAAAGAAAGTGACTCTGTCGCCAAAGTGAAACTGCTGAGAAAAGAGAGAAGCTCACTTAGCCACTAATACACAATTGAGGCGAACACATCAGCAAAACAAAATCTCCAAGGTGAGAGAAATTCGCTTAGCCACTAATGCACAACCGATGTGATTGATTGATTGAAGTGCCAGAATCCATGGTTTTTAGGATCCCGGGCTTCAGCACAGGCTTACACAGCTAGTTATTAATAATAGCATATGAATGTCTGAATTTATAGAGAACTTTAGAACATATAGAACTTTGTTTTTAAATCTAAAATTAGCTTTTTTATCCTTCTGTAAAAATACTGGGAAATTTCAGGCCCTCTGGAAAAAAAAAAAAAAGATGAATCTATTAGAGGTTATGTTGCTTCTTGAAGAAGCCACATACACTCTCAATTAAAATACTAGGGGATTATGAAGATTTTTAGATGACAACTTAGAACCTTGCAACCTCATGGGGAGAAACTATCACCTACAAAGAAAAGCGTGTGAAAAGTAAGTGATGTCAGGACCAGAAGGTCCAAATTGCAACAAACTATTTCAAAGTATTTATATTTGTGTATTATATGCATCTTTCAGCAATGCAACAAAACAATTCAGGGCCTGATTTAGAGGAATAAGCAAAATCATCAGGCATTTTAAATCTCAAGAAAATGCTATCCAATACAGACAATGTTATTTTCATCAGTTGCTTACTCAAAGCCAAATATACAGCAGACTTGTCACCAGATTTTACATTTCAGTTCATTCAAGTTTTCCAGAGGTTGCTACAGCACTCAGGTTTTTTTTTTTTAACTCTTCTTGTAACTGTTGTACAATGTAACAGCACAGAATCCAATAGGTCAAATGTAGCCCAGAAAAATTTTTCAGTGACACAGGATGCACCATTTTCTACATGTCTGTTATAAAAATATTTTGATTTTCTCCTCCGACACTTGGCTCGCACCCATTTAGTCTGGTAAATAGTTTAGGTCAGTCAAGACTACCTCAAACAGTAAAACATTTCATAATTGTACTTGTCCACAAGCTTCAAGATGCATGAACCTAAAATCCTGTCCTTAAGACTCTTCCATAGATATCAATTGTAACTGCATATTTGTTAAATTATTTGTCTGGGCACAGTTGGGAATGCTGATTACTGTTGAATATTTGTATTGAATTTTTTTTAGTTGTATTGGCTTCACCAAATTAAATTCTTTGCAACTGACATTGTATATGATTTAAACAAAATAAACTTGATTTATTAAAAAAAATTAACAGTATTGCCAATTAGGAAATGTGTATGATTGAAAATAGCAAGGTTGCAAATTCAAATCCTATCACTGCCTCACCAATTGAGAAATGAACAAGTCACCTAATCTATTTTGTCAGTGTACAGTTGTAGAGGCTGCTTAATGACAATAATTGGCCTTACTGACAAATTCAGGAGGCACATGGGGCTTATTATAGAAAGGTTACAGTGGCCTGTTTGTAAGTTGGGCCCAAGAGGGTAGTAAATACAAGGAAAGCCTCAAGGGGGAAGAGAGTTATTATCAGACCATAGGCAACACTGCAATATTAGAATCGGGGAGTGGGCACTTATACTGGGCTTCCTAATGATAGCAGAGTGATACACAAGTTGTTAATATAAGGTTTTGTAGAAGTCAATAAGGAACTCAAGTAAGAAGCGGTGCTAACAGACGTGATATAGGCAGGTGAGTCTTAGTAATAGTTTTAGAACTTTCAATATATACAGTATGTTTGCTTTTCAATTGCTATCTACTTCCACACATATATTGTAGCTGCTGACGGGGACAAGCATTCTATGACAGTTTGTGCTTAAATTGTATAAATAAGCATTTTTACAAAAATTTATAATGTAGTTTTAACGATACTTGGCATATATCCACCACACAGAATGACATATGGATTATTTGTAGAAACAGCAAAGTGAATGCTTTTTTTAGGCTGTGCCAGCACTATGATAATTGTAAAAGTAATTTGTGAGGTTATTTTCATTTCACCTGTTTATTTTTACAGCTTTAGTGTAAATCTATATTAGATACAAGTGTCTTGATGTCTGAATTACTACTTGATATAGGATTAAGTTAAAAATTAATTATTTAACTGCATAAAGCTTTATACCTTGTGACAGTGGTAATGGATGGACTGATGTCCTGACTGGAATGGAGGGTGGTCCTTTAACTGGACAGGAAGTCATTATAAAAGGACAGTGTATATCAATGTGACTCCTGGCTAGGATGGGGTCCTATTCTCTTTCCCAGTTGGGGAGAAAATATAATGGATGGACTGGAAGAAGCTTCTGGCCTGGAACAGTAATTCTCCAAGTTCGCCTCTTGTCTGGCTCCAGTTTGGACACCTTCAGGAGTGTGGGAAAATGTTCCTTGGGGGCCTGGTATTGTGGCTTCACCTGAACCAGAAGGGATTTGTGGGTGCAGTGCTTTAATATCAAAAAGGATTCCTTGATACGACATTAATGAAGCCTCCTGTCCTTCCCCAGGTGAGTTGGAATTGAGACGAGGTGGACAAAACTTGCTTGGGAGATGTGAAAGAGGAGATGAAAATAAATTAGAAGTGTAACTGTGATTGTGTTGCTTTTGGAAGAAGTGCCTTTGAAAAAGTATTTTGTACAATAAAAATTCTTTATTTGAGCCTGGGACTGTTTGCGTGGTTGTCCTGAGGTTTGGAAGGGGTGGTGTCTGATGTGCCCACTTGTAGTCAATAATCTGTAATGAAAATATGTCCGAAATATCGATATAAGGCTAATAAAGGAATCAATAGACTCAGGGAGAAGATAACAAACCTGTGGGACATCAAATACTGTACATTAATATATCAGCATTATTGCTCTCATAAAAAAGTCATGAATTCAGTCAAATTAAGGAGTTGATTAATGTAACCTTGTCCCCTGAACATTTAGATTGCATAACAGTACATTGTTGTTGCTTTTACCATATCATATAGCATGTGAAGCCTTTCTCATTTGTTTCTTTTGTCTTAAATTTTCCAGATTGAATTTGGATCCAACATAAAAATCTCCAGGAAAATGGCAGTTGCTCTAAGATAAAATGGTGCTGGTACAGTACAAACCCAAGACTAAATATGTTTTTAGTGCTTCCACAGACTGAGAAACATACTCTGCAGTTCATCTTACCTTCTCTTTATGTGTTTCGCAATACTTTCTGGTAAAAAGTGTGCAAACCATTTAGCTTCAAATTCTTGGTTTTGTATGAACACCACATGTGAAAATGAAAATTTGAATAGAGTATATATAGTATTTACAGGTCATTTTACATGGTTGTTTAATTATGACAGTCTTCCAAACTTACTTTCAAAATAAATAATAATGATTAATAAAATGTACACCTTTAAACAATGTAAATGTAATCACTAGTGGTGTACTCCATTGTATAAGTAGCAGAGGGCAAGCAGCGCTTTATGATCCGCAGGACCTGTTATGTGCCCCCTTCTCTTTAGACTTTATTTTTTTTTTTTTTTATCATTGACTAAAATATAATATCACTGCAGCTGTATCTCAGTGTATTTTTGCAAAAGTACAAAATTTGTCTCCTCAACTTCCATTTATATTTAACATTAAGAATTGTGCCTCTCATAGCCATGCAGATCAGTTATTTAAATTTTTTGCACATTAGATTTCCTAAACAAATACAATTACCATGGCATTGTTATATATTCTTAATTTTGTGTGTTGTGTTAAAATACCCCATGATGTAAGAAGTGTCCTCTTTAATATGAAATAGCAATGATTAAAGTAACACTAGTTGTATATTATAATAAGTGACTCTAAGGAAATCTGCACCTAAAGCACACCTTTCATGATGGCTAGTGGCAAACAGGTGACAGCAAGTGAGATTAAAGTAACTGTGGTATAAATCACAAGTGACAGCAGAAAAGCAATCTGGCTTAAGATGACACTAGATCTGTTCCAAAATCATTTGCTGTATTCTCATACAGCAGATAAGCTACCAAGAGTGTAATTGTTTTAGTAAGCTAAACTAAAATAATAAGCATATGATTTTGTTTTATTTAAAATCTGTGTGGTTCATTAACATGAAACCCTGTTATAATCAAATTATTTTTGACTATACATTTCTAAACTTTAATAAAAGTTATTTGTGTATGCAATTCACCAAAATGAATGTTTAGTAAATGTTACTTAAGTTCTGTGTTAAAAAAATCAAACTCTTATATAACACAAAATATGAAAAAGAGAAAAATGATTGCCAAGTCAAAATGAATAGTTAAAGCTAGTTGCTTTAACTGGAATTTTTATTAATATTATGATGAAGTTATTGCAGATATTTGCAGGCATAAATATAAAAATTGCATTTGTAGCAGTGCTACTTAAATTACCTAAAACCCCCAGCAGCCCCAGTATCATTACACCATTGAGCAGATTCAGGGGCCACAGGGGATGCTGGGAAGAAGTATAATTAAGCAGTCTCTTTAAAAAGAAAAAAAAATTGTGTCTGGGCTGGTAAACGTTTTTGTCTGGTGAGCGCGCCCAACTTCTACAGATTTTCACACAACATCTGGAACACGATAGGACAAAACTTTCATAACATTCAGGAAGCTGTTCTCTTGGCAACTCAATTCTTGACAATATCTGCACATTTTGTACTGCACTGTGCTCTGGACTGTGTTGTAAGAGCTGATTGTTTATCGTCCTGTGCTTATTTATTGTTAGGTTTCATTTGTGTAATATTTGTAAATAATTAGTGCTGCCTGGGAAATGTTAAGGGCTATTGCATATGCTTTTCTTCATTATTTGCTTAATATATGCTTTATTATCTTTATTTTATCTTGATTTATCACTTCATCAAACAACTTTATCAGTGTCTCAGTGTAACTGTGTGATGCTGGCTCAAAGATGGGTGTGTTGTGGGATTCACCATAATAAAATAAACAAATCACTGTCTTGCAATTGAAGAAAAGTTATTAATTTGATTACAAGGTTGTTCCTGAAGACATCCTGTTGTTCACAGGAGGAATGCATTTATTTTCTGAATCATAGGTTTTCATTATACTGTTGCAACGAGCTGCAAGCTTTCCTTACAGCATTAGGCAAAAGTCAAGCATGAAGCTGGGCTTCTTCTAGTTATATCTTCACTATTTACTTTAGTATGGATTGATGAAATGTTAATTTACAAACTGGCCTGTGTACAGAAATGTTACTAACTTGTGACTTGTTTAATACATTTGACTTTGAAAAGAATTTTGTGGCATACTTTTGTGTAGTAGTTTTGATTGTTGGTATTCCCTTATCTTGGGCAGCTTCTAGACAATAATCTGCGAAAGATACCTCTTAGGTTTCATGAATCCTATTATGCAACCCTTTAAAATTTGTTCTTAGGTTTGTATCTGTAAGATACAAAGAATTTACTTTCTTAATGGTGCTAGAAAGTAAAATCCGGTACTTTGAATTACCTTTTCTAAATTTCTTTCACAATTGAATCTACACTAACCTATTAGTAAAAATAAAAACAAGACTTTAACACTGAGTCTTTCATCCCTTTATGCTACAGTTTGAATTTTAAAGTCTGTTCAATGTTTTAAAATAATAACTTATCTTCAACATATCTGTCATTTTCTATTTTTAAATTTATTTTAATAACCTGCTTGATCATATTAAGCAATGTATTAAAATATGGCCTCTGTTAAACACAATATTAGCAATTAGAATAAATATTCTTAAAGTGAACATTTTATTTCATTTCCTATATCATTTCCATTGCATCATAATTTATATAGTTGTTTTATCACAGAAAGGCTTTTGGGGACATCTCTCCTCAAAACATATACCTTCACCTACCTGTGCAGTTACATTCTAATGTACATCTAATGCACTCCTGTCGCACCCTACCCAACTGTGTTTGATCTTATTCAGGAAAAGATCCCAGTGGCCCCACGGAGAAAGACATTCTGAGACTAAGGTCATAAAGCTAATGAAACCTTTCTGGAAAAAGGCAGAACCATAACAACAGTTGCGTGGAGCTTCCACTGCAGCTAAAGTCACTTCAGTACTCGTGTATTTTGTGAGCATGCCGATGTCGATCAAACAGAGGAAGCACTGTGGTTTACTTGTGACCTTACGCTGTAGGAAGATAAGTAAATAAATATAGGTAAATAACATTTGAACTGGCTTTTATAAAAGTAACATATAAAAGACCATCATAAAACATAATCAGAAGCAGGACTTTGCACTATACCTTGGTGAGCACTGTAAGCCATGCTGTTTCATTGAAGGACAGGTGTGGGGCAGACTAACTGGCAGGATGATGCCCAAAATGTTGCTGCATCCAAACGGTGCCGTCTTTCACCTTTACACCTGGTGCAGCTGCATTGTTCTTATGTGCGAATAGACGTTTCTTGTAGGGAGGGCCTTTGTTCTTTTTCCCCGATGTAGAACCCTCTTCCTCATTTGAGTTCACCTCTGCTATAGCACATCTTTATTTGAAAACAGCAGTGTCAGATCTGGATGAGTATGAAAGTGACTGAGAGAATAAAACTGAACAATAATAATAAAAAAAAACCTTTACAAGTACCATAAATTTACACTGGCTGTTACAGACTCAAATCAAATTTATGTTTTTATTCTATAATAGTAAGAATAGGAGCTGCTCACTACGCAAGACGGTGGCGTCTTGATTACGAGTCAGCAGTTCTTACTGCAGCGCCACCAAAGCGGTTGTATTAAGGATGTGTCAATGTCACATGATAACATGAGTTCTTTTCCTGCAGTTAAATTCTTGAATAAAAGCGCACTTGTTTTGTTATACTTGTACCTTTTGTGAGTGTTTATTTGATATTTGGACTTCAGGCTTGACAAATTATTACACTTCACGTCTACATCTTGTCAATTATTACTAAAACATGAAAAATGTTTCTGTTTTAACAATGTGTTTACATAGATTGTTGTAGACCCAGAACAACAATAAAATGCATGTATTTCAATTAACGATATATCATTTACCCTATACAACTCCGAGCAACTCAAACAGAAGGTAAACAGACTTGAGCTGAGAGAACTTTCTGCGTTGATGGAGGGATGGGAAACCAGGCTGCTTGCTGCTTGTGTTGATCGATACATTTACAACACAAAAGACGCTGATGGAGAGGTGCGAACGGATTTAAGGTGGGCCGGGATTATGAGTTTTTTTGTAGGGTTTGGTAATTCTGCTGTTAAGGGAATCTCAAACATGCAGTTCATGCAAGACAATGAAAGAATTTACATGAACTGAAGGCTTTTTGCCAAGAAGAATGCGCTACTCTACCAACTGAGAAAATAAAGGACCTCACTTACAACTGTCAAAAAAGACTACAAGCCATCATTGATGCTAAAGTGGGCATTAAAACATATTAAGAACTTTCAAATTTGTTTGATTGTGCTGTTATGTGATGCCTAATAATTTAATTTTAATCCCATCTCTCTATACATAAAGCCAAAAGACTTTTGTCTGGTGTCCGTGACCATGCTTGGGCATGATGAATTGATGCAAGACATATCCAATGAACAGGAGTTTGAAATGAACAACACAAAATAGACATAGTTACCATTGTACATATCAATAAAACTGTTTTAATAAATGGGCATTTCACTAGGCAAGTTAACAACAAATGAAATATGTTTTGACAGATGGCTGATGTTTTCTAAAAAATGATAAACATCTTACAAATTCTGCCAGGGATATGTAAACTTAATAGCACAAATGATATGTAATTGTCTGAAGTTGCTTTCAATAGATGAATTAATATACAGTATTAGTCTATCTGGATCACCCAATTGTGATAATTGTATTGAACTTTGAAATTTTAATATGCATATACTCATGTTTATTTTTTCACTCTTAAACTCGTTGAGCTGCACTTGCATATAACTGGTAAATGGCAGAAGCCTTATTCACTTTTCTTTTTTTACAAAGAAATTATTAAGATTAAGCAACCTCACTACTAGATCTTGAATACTGTGCAATACCAATGCATTTTCCTAATTCATTCTTGTGTCTTATGTATATTTAAATTTAAAATTTTACTATTCCCTAGAGGCGGAATTGTAGTTCTGACATGCACAATCCAAATGGACTCACACTTTATATATGGGTAAATGTAATATGGAGTTAATACACTACTGTACTAGGATAAATAGTACAAAATTAAGATTGTCTCATATATTTTGCAGTTGTCCTTATTACTAGAGTTATTAGTTCTTATTACTTTAAAGCAAATGCTTTTTATATCAGATATCTCATTCATTTAATGCTTGTATTCAAGTGTTACATTGTTTAGTAGTTAAAGTAGATAAAGAAAGAAAAATAATAGCTGATGAATTAGCTGATTATAGCCTGTGTACATGGTTAGTTGCTGTGGTTAGTTATGAGGTACAGGACTTTGAGTTTCATAATAATTATCAGCCCAAGGAGATAGGCTGTATGCTGTTATGCAAATCACCACTTGGATGACTACATAAACAAGATTGATTTAGATATGCTGTTTTGGGTGCATGGGTCATGAGCTGTTGAGAAGCTTTCAGATAACTACAAAAATGCCATTACTCTTTTAATCTAAAATAAGCTTGGGATAGTAATTCTGCTGTTATAGCAAGACTCCTGAAAAATACTGATATCATGTCAAATAAGGTTTTATTTGTCTGGAAATAGAGGACACTAAGTGGACAGATTCAGAATTGCTGGAAATTTCTTTGGTTAATGACAATTGTCTTGCTTTTCACTGTTGTAATAGAATTTGTGAATGATGAATAGGCCAAAATATAAGGCAGAAACAAACATCCAAAGGCAAGTCTGGCTCAAGATCCAAGGCTAGCTATATAATACCTTGCAAAACATCAACAAAAATTGTGGTCAAAAGATTTAGCCAAAGTTTTATTTGCTTCATCTTTTATTCAAACAACTCAAAGACATCAGGCAACACACTGTTAGGAACCATGTGATAGCATCCAGGGTACTGTTGCAATCAATAAATCACACAAAATGACTGCAGTCATGGCCAGAAATGAAAGAGAAAACAATGTTAAAACAATGTTACAATAGTCAAATATAATAAAATAATACAAAACCAAGGACATGCTCATAGGATTTACTAAGGATGATGCCAATGAAAAACAATTTAGGAGCATGTAAGTCCTCAAATCCAAGAATAATCCTCCAGTCCTTATGCATGCCAGTGTTCCCAACAGAAAGTCTTAAAACTCTGATGGCAAGAACAAGATAACTTTATACAACTGTTCATCTTCAATAAGCACTGGCAGAGGTGAAAGGAAATTGTATCATATAAGGGCTGGAACAGATGGGTTTTAAAGGAGATACATAAAATGAGGGCTGAGTGTTTATAAGTAACAGGACCAAATTGTTTGAATATGTTATATATACTAATATATTTTGTGGACAGTTTTCAAAACATAACCTTTAGGTGGCTGTCCTGCATTGCAAGGTGCACCTTCCACCCAATCTGAAACTCTGGGGCCTATCCCTTTTTACAATCCATGAACCAGTTGACAGTGTTTCCTGATGTCATTACGTTGTCCCAATCCCACCTTCAATTCTTATGAAACTTGGTAAGTATACGTTATGACTTAGTATGGAAGAATCTACGGATGACAAATTTAGGATTTCATACCATATAAGCACCTAAACACTTTAATTGACAAATGAAGTGAAACTCTGCTGATGGCTGAACACCAATTTGGGCTAGCAAGAGTTTACAGTAAACTTTTCAAAATCTTAATCAACTTGTTTCATCTGTCTATTACCCCAAAACAAATGTTTTCCTGTAACTCAGGGGTGTCGAACTCCAGGCCTGGAGGGTCGCAGTGGCTGCAGGTTTTCATTCTAACCCTTTTCCTAATCAATGACCAGTTTTCACTCCTGATTAACTCCTTTTCCCTTCATTTTAATAGCCCTGTTTTTAAGGATTCAGTCCTCTGAATTGATTCCTTTCTTCATTAAATGACAGCCAAACAGAAATGAGACATGAAACGAGCCAACAGTTGAGCAGCTAAACTGGGATTTCAAACTCCAACCAATTTTCAAACCAACCAGTCTGTTAATGAGAAGCCAATTTTCGGTGTTAATTAAACTCTTTTTTTAATTCCACAGCTTCTTGCTGCTTTCATTCTGCCACAGCAGGCATTTCCAAAACTGTTGAAGTTTTGGTGACCTGAGAGATCAACCTGAATGATACCTTCACCTTTCTTTATTTTCAGATATTGTGAGATGGGCACAGGTGAGCTGGTCACGTGGCGGCTCGTTTTGTGTCTCATTTTTATTTGGCTGCTAATTAAGGAAAAAGAGACAACTAAGAGGCCTGAGTCAAGTTAATTCAAATTAAGGCAAAAAGAAGTTCATTAGCAACTAAAATGGGTCACTAATGAAGAAGATGGTTAGAATGAAAACCTGCATCTACTGTGGCAATCCAGGACTAGAGTTCGACACCCATGCTCTAACTGCTGAGGAAATGTTAAATTTGTTGCTGAATTTGTCTTCATGTACAGAATATGTTTCTAAACCAGAAGAAAATAAATCAATACTGTCTTCAAAGGGAAGAATGTTTCTGGAGCAAGAATGTTCTCAAGCTCAGGGTTAGTATCTTTACATTCAAATTGCCTGAGCAAGGTGTTCATCTTTAATTTGTGTCTCCCGATCAGTATGAAATATTAAAATTGAATTGTCTAAAAAAATGTCCCTCTAGCTACTCTTGAGTTAATTTTGTAGTAGATTTTAAATACATCAGATTGTTATTATCTGTATAGATCTTCAATGGATGTTCAAGTCCCCTCTAGCAAGTGTCACCACCAAGGCCAAGTTAATAGTCAGAAGCTCTTTGATCGCACATGTCATAATTTTGTTCTGTGGTAGAGATTTTTGGAGTAAAATGTACATAGATGTAATATTCCAGTATTGGGGAATTGCTGTGAAAGAATTTGACCTACACTAACAATCAATACATCTACCACAATAGTAGAGTTGAGAGGTTAAGTATATATTTAATTTTTTTTTTTGATTATTTCATGTCATTTTTATATATTTTGATGCTAAATTAAAAAATGAAAACAATTTTTCTCCATTATATTACATTTTTTTCGCAAAACACTTTTATTTTTTAATTGTTGTTTGCACTATAAATATTTTTTTTAAATGATAATTTGTCTGATTTTATTATTTTCTAATCTTAAAATCTATGTTTAAAGTAAAGCAGTTGTTTTATTCAAGAGGGTCAGCTGGTACTGAACATAATGATGAGTCGTAGCAGTAGGTAGCAACATGTCTGGAACTATCCTTCTCCCACCAATGATGCGCTTCACTGGAGTTTAGCAAATATAGAATATTAGAGTGACCCAGACAAGAACAGGCCAGTTCTATCCACTTAATTCTTTCAAAATAACATTTCTAGTTTTGAAAGGCCCTAAAGTCGAACTGTTTACCACACTACTTGGTAATTTATTTCACATTTCTATTGTTCTTTGTGTAAAGAAAAACTTCCTAATATTTTTGTGATATTTACTTTTAACAAGTTTTCAACTGTGTCCCAGTGTTCTTGCTGAACTCATTTTAAAGTAATAGTCTCAATCCACTGTACTAATTCCTTTCATTCGTTTTAAACATTTCAATCATGTATCCTGTAAACGTCCTTTTGCTTAAACTGAAAAGGTTCAGCTATTTTAATCTTTCGTAATAACTAATTCCCTACAGTCCTGGAGTCAACCTAGTCACTCTTCTCTGGACGTTTTCTAGCACTGCTATGTCAGTTTTGTACCCTGGAGACCAAAACTGCGCACAGAATTTCAGATAAGGTCTAACCAGTGCATTATAAATTTTAAGCATAACCTCCTTGGACTCATACTCTACACATTGCGTTATATAACATAACATTCTGTTAGTCTTATTAATGGCTTCTGAACATTGTCTGGCAGCTGATAGTGTCGAGTCCACTACTACTCCTAAGTTCTTCTCATATGGTGTATTTTCAATTTTCAGACCTCACATTGTGCGTTCAAACCTAACATTTTTTCTTCCTACATGTAATACTTTACTTTTGCTTACATTAGATTCCATCTGCCACAAATCTGCCCAAGCCTGTATGCTTATTATTTCACCCTGTATTGGTCTAATGGAATGTAGATGCCCATTCACCTAGCTTGGTATCATTTCCAACTGCCATCAGCTTGTTATTTTATTCCTATCCAAGTCATTTAAATATATTAAAAACTGAAGTGGCCCTAGCACTGACCCCTGTGGGACACAATTCTTAACATCGCCCAATTTTGATAAGGTTTCTCGCACCATAACCTCTGCTTCCTGCGTCTGTGCCAATTTTGCACCCATCTACACAATACACACTACACACTGAACACCCACTTCTTTTACTTTGATGCCCAACCTCTCATGTGATATCTTATTAAACGCTTTCTAAAACTTATAATAAATAACGTAATGCACTACTTCGATTCTTTTGTTGCTTTCTCATAGTATTCCAGCATGTTAGTAAAACATGACCTCCCTTGTGTGAACTCATACAGACTGTTCAGTAAAACTCCTGTTCTTGCCATGTGTTGCTCAATCTTTTCCTTAATACAGTCATCCCTCACCTATCGCGGGGGTTATGTTCCAGAGCCCCCCGCGATAGGTGATAATCCGCGAAATAGCGACCTTATATTTATTTTATTATTTATATATATATTTTAAGGCTTTATAAACCCTTCCCACACTCTTATAAACCTTTCCCACTCTCTTATTAACCTTTCCCACACTCTTACATACACTTCCTACACTCTTAAACCTATGTAATTTTAACAACATATAAAATTCTATGTGGGTACTCACCAGTGAAGTTAACTACAACTTGAATGATGAAGATGATGAATCAGCTGTGCAGTACTGATGACGATGAAGGTGATGATGATGAGATGAATGTACTGCACAGCCAAGAAGAGCATTACAGCTCTTCTGAAGGCACCACTTCATCAGGCGCTTCATCAGGTGTTGCAGTGTCTTTGCCCTCACCCGTAACTCCTGTTTTCGCTAAAGGCGTAGGCGTAACTGATCTCTTCGTCCAAGTGATGAACATAGTTATGGGGAGTTGCTTGCGCTGCTTTTTCTTCTGAGTGAGAAGGTTTTTATAAACTGACATGCCACTCTCGATTGTATTTACAAACTGCAACGAATGAAGCATCTAGGGGTCCCATTCTTCAGCCACTCGCTGAAGTTCTTTGGCCATTCTGACCATGGTTGCAAGATGATCGAGTGTTAGGCCAACCTCCTCCTCTTCCTCAACCCATAGTTCCTCTTGCTTCACATACTCTTCTTTGCTTGCTGACTTCGTCATCTCCGTCAGGTCTTCGTCTGTCAACGGTTGTGTTTGGGCCCATTCACGTCGTCAGGAATCATATCATTGAAGCCATTTCCTCCCAGTAGTTTTGCCAGCTTCACAGCCTAATCTACCACAGAGTGATGGACTTCATCAGGAGAGAATCCCTTGTAATTGTGAACCACTTCTGGACACAAATTCTTCCACTCTTTATCTCCTTTATGGCCTTCTGAATATTTAGGAGACATGATGCAATTGTGTAGTCATGCCAGTACACCTTTAGCGAGAAGTCTTCGGCGTTTCGGGTGTAGAGCGCCTTAAAAGCGCGAATAACGCCTTGATCCATGGGCTGAATGAGCGATGTGGTGTTCGGCGGCACGAAGTCTATCTGAACACCATCGTACAACAGATCGACAGCATGGCCTCCAGCATTGTCCATGATCAGAAGCACTTTGAATTCAAGGCCTTTCTCTGCCAAATAAAGCTTAACCTCCGGGATAAACCACTGGTGAAACCAATCAGTCGTGAGGAGTTTCGTGATCCAGGCCTTGAGGTTGTGCATCCACAGGCAACACATTCTTATTCTTGTTTTTTAGGGCTCTTGGGTATTTTGACTTATAAATAAGCCTTGGCTTTATTATAAAGCCCGCAGCATTCCCACACATAATCAAAGTTACTCTATCTTTTTGGGCCTTAAAACCAAGGGCTTTGGCTTTGTCCTTCATTATAAAAGTGCGAGACGGCATCCGTTTCCAAAATAAGCCCATCTCATCCATGTTGAAAATTTGTTCAGGCTTATAGCCCCCTTCCTCGCAGAGGCAGCTTCTCCATGCAGAGAAACGCTCTTGAGTCCATAGCGTTTCTGAAATTTGTCAAAACAGCCCTTGCTGGCACTGAATGGGGTTGGTCTGGTGGGAGAAGCACCCGACGGTCCTGCTTCTGCGTCGTCGTCCTCATCTTCATCCTTGGCGTAGACCTAATATTGTTCTCGTCTTTCTTCATATAGAGAACAGAAGATTCGTTGACCCCGTAATGGCACCCTACAGCCGCGTAGCTTTTACCTTCCTTTAACATGACAAGAAGTTCCAACTTTTCTTTGATGGTAAGCATCTTCCTCTGGTGCTTGGGTTCACTGCCAGAAGCCTTAGAAGGCACAGAACATATGGGTGGCATTGTAGGGCTTGAAAATTTCACAAAAGCACAACACCTCAGAGCAACACTACGCGCAGTGATCAGACGTTGATGTGAAGTGAGGCGAGATGCTGAACCCATGGCCACAGTGCAGAAGAGCAAACAGATTGATGCTGTGAGCGCTGAAGTCGGAAAACAACGGAAAAACTTAAACCCAATTAAAGTAAAAATAATTTCTTTATTCTTAATTCTTGGTGAGTAGAGAGAAAGTGAGACTACCTCTTCCCAACTCAGTTAACTGATTTGGGTTTTAGCAGAATATCTAAACTAAACCCGTTCTCTCTTTTATATCCTAGAAAAGAAAAAAAACCCCTAGCAGTTCATTCTGAGGTCATACATAGATTAAGGTTAAATCTTAATTTATGACATACTGGAATGTCCTAAAACATGAAATAAACAGCCATTTGCATTCCTAAGGAATACACCCTTCTATTTATACACTTAGAATCAATTTAAACATTCTTATAGTCCATAAAGATCTTACATTCTTCACGGGGTCTTCTGATAGTATCAGAGGTCAGCCTTTCCTCATAAAGGAATGCAAGTTAATGTTTTAAGTTTTTTCTTTCTCAATGCTACGGTCACCGAGCCAATCAGCGCCCAGGATACAGAACACAGTGCTCTGGGTAGTCGCCTCCCATCCATCAGCCAATAGTGTGGCGTGTACATCATAAATATTATATAAATACCTATACAGTATACCACAGAATCCCACGATATAGAGAAAAATCCACAATACAAAATTATATATATATATATTTAAAAACCCTGCGATACAGTGAAGCCGCAATAGGTGAACCGCAATATGGCGAGGAACGACTGTAATTCCATCCATGAATTTACCTGTGAGGCAAGTTAAGCTTACTAGCCTATAGTTGCTTGAATCTGCCCGGTCACCCTCTTTATATAATGGGTAAACATTTCCCAGTGCACAGTGATTTGTATATGTTCTCACAAACCTCCTTAAGAAATTCAAGATACATATTATCTGGTCCTGGTGATATGCTTGATTTCAGCCTATTGCAGCCTATTTAATCTAAGCAGTACTTCTCCCTCTACAATTTTCAGATCATAATACAACATACTTCTGTGTTACTCAGTCAGTTAATCAGTGCACTTGTAAATGATCAATGGAGGGTTTCTTATTTTGTTGTACTGTTAATTCCAGCTATGGTCTCTAGAGGTTATGTGAACAATCCTGATGTTTTTGAGAAACAGAACATAACAGATTTTGTGAAAAAAGCTTATTATGCCTACTTTGGAATAAAACTTGGTAACAAAAAGAAAGAGTGGGCCCATCACATTGTCTGTTTTTTTGTGTTGAACAAAAAGGTAAAAAGAAGCACGTGCTTTTGGTATTCTGATGATATGAAGGTAGCACAAAAATCATAGTGATAATTGTTATTTCTGTTTCTGCGAAATTCAAGGGTACAACAAAAAGAATTGGAAAGAAATCGTTTATTCTAATCTTTCATCAGCAATACAACTTGTACCACATGGACCTGATGGACCAATCCCTGCTCCACCTGACAGTTTCAATTCAAATTGAGAGAAAGTACTTAAGGTGACAATGAGGAATTTGTCTCAATATGTTCATACAATGAGCTATAGCCATTCATTTACAATGAACTTAATGTTTTAGTAAGAGAGCTAGGCCTTAGGAAAAATCCTGCAGTACTCTTGTGATCTGAATTAAAAGATAAAACCTATTACATTCAGACACAACTTTCTCTTGGTACCAAAAGAGAGAAGATGAATTTGCAACACATTTCAAGAAAGATGAACTCTTGGTTTACTGCACTGACATAAGTGGCTAATGCAAAAACCTGACACAGACCGCAATGCAAAAGAATGGGGTACTACATATAGACTCATCTAAAAGAAACCTAAAATGAGTATTTCTTCATAATGGTAATAAATATGCATTAATACCTGTTGCTCACTCTGTTTACTTGAAAGAAAAATACAAGAACTTTGAAAATCCTCTCAAGAAAATCAACTACAATGAACACTGTTGATTCATATTGAGGGACCTAAATGTTCTTCAAATCTTACCTGGTCAGCAGTCAGGGCATACAAAATTCCTTTGCTTTCTCTGTGAATGAGCCAGGAGATCAAAAATCTTAACAAGGGATACCCCATCTTAACAAATGATACTGAATTATTAATACCATTTTTTTTTCTAACTTCAGAATCTCAACCTTTTGGTCAGTAAGAACAGTAAGATATTCTAAATAGCTTTTCCCTATAGGATTACTTTTTGTCAAAATTACTCTTGGCTTATAAGACCAAGGACAATGATTAATTATATGCTGAAAAAATTGTCATCGGCACCGGAATCTTTTAGAGAAAGGAAAGCTTTTTGAAAAAATGGGACCTCCAAAGAATGGTCAATGTCAGTTTGCTTACACTGGCCAAACCCACCCCCTAAAGAAGGCCAAAAGTTTAGGTTGGTATGCAGCTTAGAACTGCACACGAATCCTCAGAGTCACCAACATCAAAACAGTTAGAGGGGTTGGCAGCATACGCTGATAGCGCATTGCCGCACCTACCATATGACGAACCACCTGGATTGGGACCGTAGTGCACCGGGTGACACCTCAGCACCACACTGGAGCAGTGTGAGGTTTTTTATGGTGGCTAGAGTGCCAATCCTGCCACCAATCCTCAAGTTTTCCCTGTAAGTTGTAGGACCTGCTTGCATAACTGGATGCAGATTTAACATCATATCCAGAACAAAGCAATTGCAGGTTAAGGGGTAAGGGCCCAATGGAGTAGAGTCATTTTTGGTGTTTACAGGCTTCAAACCGGCAATTGTCGGCGCAGATCCCTAGCCTTACAGCCACACTCCATTTGCAATGTAAAAACAGTTAGCCTCCGGTAAATTTTGTTACACTTAGAGCAATCTGAGTCTTTTGGAAGAATTCCCACATTGATTCTATGTGCCATCACCACAGTTTCTTCCAAACTAAATAATACAGCTGAGGGTAGATAACTAATTTGTTTTCTTAAGCTCTACTGCTCAGCCTGTATTAAGTCTGTTTTCTGACAATGCCTCCATGTTTGGGCCTAATTTTCAGGTTCAAAGTTATGATGTGTCCACATTTTACAATGGAGTCTAGACCAGGAGGTAAGAAAGAAATGCAGGATCTTAAAAAACAAGTCAGGATCAAAAGCCAAAAAATCTATAGCTACTTGAATGATGCATCTCTAAATATTAACCAAAAATCCTAGATTAAAGGTCTATAAAGATTGTACAAAACTAACACAAAATTATACTTTTCACTATAACAATGATGCGGTGTTTGCCTTTATTGTCTGTATTTTTATCAATATATCTCAAAACCTGAATCATCTCTACCTTAACATATTTTCTTAATTTACTTTACCTAAGCAAAGTAGTTAATGCTGCTGCCTTACAACTTAATGGATCTTGGATGAGTTTTCTGCATTGTGATTGCAGATTATCTCAGCATCTGCATTGGTTGCCTGTCAGCTCTAAAAGGGCCCAGTATCATTGTATGTGAGCGCTCCCTGCAATAGTCGGACATCCTATTCAGGTCTTGTTCTTGTTTTGGACCCAATACTTCTCGAATAGCTTCTGAAACCCCTGGATCCTGTAATGGAAAAACTATTTGTGAAAATGGTCATATGAATGGGGTGGATTTAAAAATGTTTTGGTAAAACATTGCTTTTGCATTTATGAGCAAAGCAGGAAATAATTAATTTCATGACTTGCATTGTCACACATTTATTATTCGTTATTTTCAGTTTCAATAAAATTAATAAATTATATATTTATCCAATACCCTCTACAAGGTCATCAAGCTTTATCTGATACCCTACTACTATATGCATTGTTTTTGGAATATAACATGCACAATAAATCATTTTTGGAATATTGTCTTATGCATTACCATTTTTGTCTAAAATTTATAAACCACATATAATATGAAATACTACTAGCAATAATACTGTGTACCTGTAATAACACTGAAGATGATGTATGTGCTGCAGAATAAGTTAATTTAAAAGTTTTGAATTGTTAGAAATGATTTTATAACTTGTCGTTTATATTATTTGACAATCAATGGCAAAAAAAAAAACTGTAAATGACAGTAAGTACAATAATTGCTTGTTCATGCCTCTGGCAATGATTGAGCACTCTAAAACCCCAAAATTGGTTTTATTCTTGTTATGCTGGAAATTTTAACATTTCATTTCAATCACCGTGTATAAATATTCATAATTTCAATAACAGCTCCACAAGGATGTATTGTAAGCTTTCATTTCCACAAGCTGTGTCTTTTTAATTCCCCTGTATAGCAATTCAGACAGTTGTGTTTTATATTGGCATGACATTCTTTGAGTTTTTCATTAAAGTGATTTCAAGTTATTTTTATATTTTTTTGCTTTACTGTTTTAATAGTACACAAAGAAGTTAACTATTTTATTAGATTTTATGCTGCTTAAAGATTTGTGACTTACCAAAGAAAGAAATGCTCAGCATTGCATTTCTAAGATTGGTCTCTTCCTCTGCTTATATGTGTGTTACCAAACAGGCTTTGATGCCAGAAGATTCTAAGAAAGTGATCATAAGGAGATCTCCAGAGCTTCTCTTTTTTTGTAAATATCATTAATTACAATATAATGAATTAGACATTGAACAAATAACAATTCGATTAATGTTACTTCTAAACATTTATGTTCTGTATCAGATCAAATCACCATCAGTGTCCCTACCCAGTTTGGGGAGTTTCCCATTATATGTTGAGAAATCATGAACATTAATAGAGGCCCCTCTTGTTTAGCTTATGTGGTGGACAGCTAGGGCCCCTACTTGGCCTGAATGCCTTGTTAATGGAAGGACCGAGGGAGAGAAAAGACACAGGACATTATCACCCCTGGAGCATTAGATGTCAGCCCCCCTGGGTTGCAACGGTGCCTTGCTCTCCTAAACGGTCCATGAGAGTTGGAGTTCAGCAAGGTCCTGTTGGGTTCCATGAATGCTGCCAGGGGGTGCTGCAGAACCCTACTATGTTGGGCTTTGGCCTCACACGGAAGAATTTCTGGATCATGCTAATGGGCCACCAGAATTGACCCCAGATGTGGCATAAAGATAGATAGATAGATAGATAGATAGATAGATAGATAGATAGATAGATAGATAGATAGA
>JANRMT010027041.1:106453154-106471196 GCA_026402145.1 Polypterus bichir lapradei
AGATAGATAGATACTTTATTAATCCCCAAGGGGAAATTCACATACTCCAGCAGCAGCATACTGATAAAAATAATATTAATTAAAGAGCAATAAAGCGCAGTGCAAGTTAAAAAATGCAAGGTGGAGAGTGTGAGGCAGGTATAACAGTCTATAATCATGTGTAGTGTTAACATTTACGCCAGCCCCCCGGGTGGAATTGAAGAGTCGCATAGTGTGGGGGAGGAACAATCTCCTCAGTCTGTCAGTGGAGCAGGACAGTGACAGCAATCTGTTGCTGAAGTTGCTCCTCTGTCTGGTGATGATACTGTTCAGTGGATACATTGGAAGTATATTGCATAAAAGTAGCCTGCTGCCACTGCTCCAGAACCCAGAGTTGGGAGGGAGAGGACGATGCTTGCCAGGAGGTGTGGAGATGAAGAGAAAGAGAGAAGCCGGAGGAACAAGGCAAGAGAGCGCCGTGTGCTTACTTATCTGGACTTACTTGTGCTTTGTACTGTGCTGCACTAAAATAAAAAAAATGTGCCTTGCTGAGCTTGTGTCTTGTGTTTGTCTATGTCAGATTTAGGGAGCTGAGTGCCCCCTGCAGGCCACACTTAATACAACATTAATGAATTGTAACTATAAGCAACAATCTGTTCCAAGAAAGCTTTGGACCATTCCTGACAAAATGCATTTTTTTCTGATCAAAATTTTATTGATAAAATGAAAAAGGAAAACAGTAAAGGGAAACAAAAAATAATAACTGTTTTTTAGGCTATGTAAGAACAAAAACAAAGAAGACAAAGATCCATTCTAATATAACTAAAATAAGATGTCTGCAGCACTAATATTCTAATTAAGTAAGATTAGATAATAAACAAGCAATATCAATCTTATGTTTACTTAATAAAATAAATAAATATCTTGTTACCCTCTGGGATGTCCTATAGTGTAATAAGCAGTGTTCTCCTTGAGCCAGTGATGATCCTGTGCTAGTCTGATCTACGTATGTATTTATGGTAACAAGACTAATTTTGGCAATTTGCACCATTTCAGTGGGACTCAGAGCTGCGGATTAGCATCAGATCAAGACTAAGAGTAAGACCAAGTACAGTTGCAACATGCTTTTTAGAGTCAGAATTGGGCATAAAAATTGCGTATTAAATTAGACCACCTTGTAAGCAGGTTTAACAGACTTAGCATGGTAGGTTACAATATAACCTAACATTGTATTTGCCTTTTTATGTGCCTCTGCACATTGTTTAAATGATGAAAACGTGTCACCATAAACCCATATATCCTTTGCAGAGGATGCTTCTGGTATGACAGTGTCTCCCATCTTGTAATTATAACTGATGTTCTCTTTACCCATATGTATCACTTTGTACTTTTCTACATTAAATTGCATTTTCTAAGTGTTTGCCCAGTTCTGAAGCTTATCCAGGTTTTTTTAAATTTTTTTGCTGCCTCCTCAGGTCTGCCATTCTTCATATTTTAGTGCCAGCTGCAAATTTCACTAACTTTACAGGAATCAATGTCATTAATATACATTAGAAAATGTAACTGCCCAAGTGCAGACTCTGAAGGAACTCCATTGATGACCTCATGTGGAGCATTCTCCATTTATCTGTACTCTGTCTCCTGTTGGTTAACTAATTTGAGATCAAGTTGGTTAACCAACTAACCAATCAACTTGAGATGCATCTCTCACAGTAGTCAGGATGGAGCAATTGCAAACAAGAGCCAACATGTCACCTAACTAAACTATAGCCTTATTAAATGTTCAATTTTAAGCAATGCAGAGATTAAAGCAAACGTCCTCTAGTGGCATGGCCCTTTTCCTCTTCTCTTGTATACTCTGGACTTTAACTGGATATTGGCTGACGTCAATAAGAAGCTGTGAAGTTATCTGGATAAGCTTTGATTAGAGATCACATTCTTCTGCTGCAGTAAGTACCCATGCTTAGTACTCTCTGTTAGCTCATTTATAAATAATTTTCTTTATTCCTTATGTACTTGTTTACTGTAATTGTTAATGTTTACAGTACATTTATGTCATGCTACATTATATATGATTTGCCTTCTGGCCTTTTTGCTTATAGAGTGTGACAGAAGGGTTGATGTTCATCAGATAAGCAAGCTGAAATCTTTAGTCACCTTAATGATCTCTCTGCTTCTTGTGCATTTTACTTCTTGGCCATAGTAAATTTAGGATTATAGTGGTGAAAACAAGGTCTGTCTATACATTGCCTTTGCTCATCACATCACTACAAATATGCAGTAGGATTGTGGAACACAAATGTAATATATGCACATATTCTAAAAACCCAGTGTTGAGACATTTTAACATAAAAATTCATACAAAAGCACAGTTAATGGTACTTTCTTGTTATAATCATTAAACCACAACCCAGTGGAGTGTGATGGTATCTTTTTTCTAATTGAATTATATAGATTAATGCAGTAATGATGTCAGTTATCACTTAGTACGAGAAAAGGAGCTACTTTAACAAAAAAACAAAAAAAGAAAAGATCCTGAGTCTGCCAGGAGACTCATACAAGCTGCATCTATGCTAGATTCTTAAAAGCACTTTCTTTATTTTCTTCTAATTACCCTTCAGTGGTGAATATGACACCATAACAAGAAGGAGGCTATGACAAATTTCTACTAATTTGGTGGTGCAAACTGGATTTACCAACTGGGTGTACTTAACTTTATGACCCAAGATGTTTTCTTAAAGAACAGTGTCAATACAATCCAGTCTTGCTGACTGTTCATTAGAATACCCCATGGTCCTGTTTGTTCTCCTTGACCTCTTTTTTTCAGCTCATGTGTTTGAGGACATGTATTTCAGTATTTGCTCGTGGTATTTTCACATTTATCCTGTATTGTCTGCAATTTGATGTTTATTTAAATTTGTTTATAGTGGAGGTCCGAGTTACCTCTGGTTGTTATCCCTACCTCAGAAGGGGTAGGTGATTTATTTCAATTTTTTTTTTGACTAAAAATGCATGTTAACGTACTAATTTGTAGTAGTATTTAACTGTTACTCAAATTGCACACTGTTATATCCCCAACATGAATGTGAAGCCATGTAAAGCCCTGAAGAATGACTTAGGGATGCATCTGCATGTCCCCTCTCACCGCATCCATAAAATTCCTCTTAGGCCTTCCTCTTTGCCTCTTACCTGGCAGTTCCATCCTTAGCATCCTTTTCCCAATATACCCAGCATCTCTCCTCTGCACAAATCCAAACCAACACAGTTTCACCTCTCTGTTTTTGTCTCCAAACCATCCAACCTGAGCTGACCCTCTAATGTACTCATTTTTAATCCTGTCCATCTTCATCACAAATCTTAACATCTTTAACTCTGCCACCTCCAGCTCTGTCTCTTGTTTCTTGGAAAGTGCCACTGTATCCATCTCATATAACATAGCTGGTCTCACCACCGACTTGTAGACCTTCCCTTTCACTCTTGCTGATTTCCGTCTGTCACAAATCACTCCTGACACTCTTCTCCACCCACTCCACCCTGCCTGCACTCTCTTCTTCACCTCTCTTCTACACTCCCCATTACTCTGTACTGTTGATCCTGTTTTCAAACTCATCCACCTTCGCCAATTCTGCTCCCTGCATCCTCACCACTCCTCTGACCTCCCTCTCCTTTACACGCATGTATTTGGACTTTCAATTTTATAACTGGGTGACCATAAAGACCTGGACATCAATACAAATTGATGAATATACACAAACCTGGTCTGCAATAGAATTAAAATCTTGCAGTACTTTTTTATATTCTTTATATACAGTGGTGTGAAAAACTATTTGCCCCCTTCCTGATTTCTTATTCTTTTGCATGTTTGTCACACAAAATGTTTCTGATCATCAAACACATGTAACCATTAGTCAAATATAACACAAGTAAACACAAAATGCAGTTTTTAAATGATGGTTTTTATTATTTAGGGAGAAAAAAAATCCAAACCTACATGGCCCTGTGTGAAAAAGTAATTGCCCCCTGAACCTAATAACTGGTTGGGCCACCCTTAGCAGCAATAACTGCAATCAAGCGTTTGCGATAACTTGCAATGAGTCTTTTACAGCGCTCTGGAGGAATTTTGGCCCACTCATCTTTGCAGAATTGTTGTAATTCAGCTTTATTTGAGGGTTTTCTAGCATGAACCGCCTTTTTAATGTCATGCCATAGCATCTCAATTGGATTCAGGTCAGGACTTTGACTAGGCCACTCCAAAGTCTTCATTTTGTTTTTCTTCAGCCATTCAGAGGTGGATTTGCTGGTGTGTTTTGGGTCATTGTCCTGTTGCAGCACCCAAGATCGCTTCAGCTTGAGTTGACGAACAGATGGCCGGACATTCTCCTTCAGGATTTTTTGGTAGACAGTAGAATTCATGGTTCCATCTATCACAGCAAGCCTTCCAGGTCCTGAAGCAGCAAAACAACACCAGACCATCACACTACCACCACCATATTTTACTGTTGGTATGATGTTCTTTTTCTGAAATGCTGTGTTCCTTTTACGCCAGATGTAACGGGACATTTGCCTTCCAAAAAGTTCAACTTTTGTCTCATCAGTCCACAAAGTATTTTCCCAAAAGTCTTGGCAATCATTGAGATGTTTCTTAGCAAAATTGAGACGAGCCCTAATGTTCTTTATGCTTAACAGTGGTTTGCGTCTTGGAAATCTGCCATGCAGGCCGTTTTTGCCCAGTCTCTTTCTTATGGTGGAGTCGTGAACACTGACCTTAATTGAGGCAAGTGAGGCCTGCAGTTCTTTAGACGTTGTCCTGGGGTCTTTTGTGACCTCTCGGATGAGTCGTCTCTGCGCTCTTGGGGTAATTTTGGTCGGCCGGCCACTCCTGGGAAGGTTCACCACTGTTCCATGTTTTTGCCATTTGTGGATAATGGCTCTCACTGTGGTTTGCTGGAGTCCCAAAGCTTTAGAAATGGCTTTATAACCTTTACCAGACTAATAGATCTCAATTACTTCTGTTCTCATTTGTTCCTGAATTTCTTTGGATCTTGGCATGATGTCTAGCTTTTGAGGTGCTTTTGGTCTACTTCTCTGTGTCAGGCAGCTCCTATTTAAGTGATTTCTTGATTGAAACAGGTGTGGCAGTAATCAGGCCTGGGGGTGGCTACGGAAATTGAACTCAGGTGTGATACACCACAGTTAGGTTATTTTTTAACAAGGGGGCAATTACTTTTTCACACTGGGCCATGTAGGTTTGGATTTTTTTCTCCCTAAATAATAAAAACCATCATTTAAAAACTGCATTTTGTGTTTACTTGTGTTATATTTGACTAATGGTTACATGTGTTTGATGATCAGAAACATTGTGTGACAAACATGCAAAAGAATAAGAAATCAGGAAGGGGGCAAATAGTTTTTCACACCACTGTATATGCCACAGTAAATACAAATTCATCAATTCACTAATATTCTAATTGCCCTTTATTCACTCATAATATGAAACCAATGTAGGAAACATTTTAAGACAGAGAAGCTCTTATCTGTGCACTTTTACGTGACATCCACCTTTTTCCACCCTCTCAAACATGCACAATATTTAATGTTCAGAAAATGTCAGGGATTAAAACATTTTGAGACTTGTACATATATAATATCTTTGCATTCTACAAGCAATTAAGCTTCAAATTTAACTTCTCATCAACACAATTTTTCCACTATTTTCAAGTTAGAATCTTTGCTAAATGGAACCTTCCCAATTTTTCTCACCTCCCACCTATTTCTTTTCCAAAAGAAATACTGATCATTCTTGAAGACTCAGATAGCATCTCTACAATATATAAAAACAGTTTAAAGTCTCTTACTTTCAAAAATCCCAGGGTACAATGAGGAAAGGATTTTTCACTTAATATTTCAGAAAAGGAGTGGAAGATAGCTATGCATAGAATACACTCCAGCTCAATACATGCAAAGCACTCAATCTTTCAAAGTAAAATCTTTTATTGAGCACCTTTATCTTGTTTAAAATTGTCCAAAATGTCTCCAGGGCAAGATTCAATCTGTGAACGTTGCAATCTAGCTCCAGCCTCATTGGGCCGCATGTTTTGGGCATGCACCAAAGTAACATAATTTTGGACAAAAATATTTGAATGCCTCTCAGAGAGCCTTGATGTCAAATTCACTCCTAACCCATTTACAGCTGAGTTTGGTGTACTCCCAGGTGGGCTTGAAGTGGACATGAACTAACTAGTCATAATTGCCTTTACCTCACTACCATCACACAGACATCTTGCTCAAAATGAAGAATCCCACCTTACCATTTTTAAGTCGGTGGGTAACTCATGTTCTATACTATATGAAATAGGAAAAAAATCTAATTCACATTTAGAGGATCTGTTTACAATTTTAAAAATATGCCAGGATTTAATCAACAATATTTTAGAATAAGCTTCTGTATTGGGGAAAGGATATTCTTCCTTCTATCCTACTATTGAAGATTTACTTGGGTTGTTGGCTGTCCTCTCTTCTTCTTGGGTGGGGGCTGAATTTTGGTTTGTTAAGTTTGACTTAATTGTATGGAATGTTATTTACTTTTAATTAAAATCAATTATAAAAGAACATACATGCCACCTAAAAATTTTCCCTAGCAGTGTAACAAAATGTAACACAACTCAAAGTCAATTGATTATTCTGGAATATCGGGTTTTGAACATTAACAGAAATCAGATCTGACAGGATGTGAAGCCCTCTAAATATACACTTCTGCACATTTAGGCAGTGCACAACCAGATTTTTTCCCCACTCTTGATTAATATATTGAGCCTGTGCCTCCACAAAACATACAGCACAAATAAATAGAATATCCTACTGAAAAAATCAGACTTACTTAAATTAAGCAATGTCAAGAGACATTATTTGCTAACATTCATATACCAACTTAATCACAGTATAGATTTTAATTATCATGTCTTCAGAATTTGCATAACAAAGTGAACATAATAGGGCTTGGCCAGTTCCAGTTTTAGGTTTTGAAAAATTAAGGAATTTAAAGATTAACTGCTCAGTCTATAATAAATTATTTTGAATGACAAACTCAGTATCAGATGAAAAGCCAACTCTGAATGAGAGAGATAACTTAAATGAACTTTGGTGGCTAGAGTATCTATTATAGAAACATGTAGACTAATTGAAAAATGTGTAAAGCATGAAGAAATGCACAGCCGGAAAATGACCTTCATTAACTGTACTATACACTTCATTTGATCTGGAAGGGTATGTGCTTAATTCTGAAAGAATAGTCTAGGATGTGCACTCTTGGTTTAAAAAACACAATAAGAATTCTCTCAAAAAAGCTATTTTTAAAAAGTACAATACTTATTTAATAGAATTTTTAGAAGGGCAGCACAGTGGCAGAGTGGTTAGTGCTGCAGACTCACACATTCGGGGACATGGCATTCTTAGCCCAGTTATTATCTGCAGAGTTTGGAAATTCTCCTATCTCTCAGTTGAATTTCTCTTTAACGGTCTTCCATTTCCAAATTTATGTCTATATTTGGTTAACTAATAACTAAATGGAAAGTGATTCTGTGTGTTAGTGCACCTTGCAATCTAGTGCATCTTGCAGTGGACACAAATCGAGCCACATCCATAAAGGTGGGGCTTAAAAACACAAAAATAATGTTCTGAAGCAGCCCTAGTGAAGTTGCACAGTTTTTCAGTCTAAATGAAAATTTGTTTCAACATTTGAAAATTTTTGCTTACCGATGTTCTCTATCCATCCTGATAACACTTGACAAATTTATTAACAACACTTAACTTACAATCAAACAATACAATACAATTTATTTTTGTATATCCCAAAATCACACAAGAAGTCCCGCAATGGGCTTTAACAGGCCCCTTCCTCTTGACAGCCCCCCAGCATTGACTCTCTAAGACGACAAGGAAAAATTCCCAATAAAACCCTTGTAGGGAAAAAATGGAAGAAACCTTGGGAAAGGCAGTTTAAAAAGAGACCACTTTCCAGGTAAGTTGGGCGTGCAATGGGTGTCAAAAAGAAGGGGGTCATTACAATATAATACACAGAACAGAACAAATCCTCAATACAATATAAAAATAAAATTTTACAAGTACGGACCAGAATTTAACAGTAGATGATATCACATAATATGATTTGGAAACCATCACTAAAACTGCTCTTCAATCAAATGGTAATGGATTGCAACATTTTAAACTCCCGTTCCCTGCTCATCAGTGTTCCTTTGTATATCCACTTCAGTCACTGCTGCATCCTTTAAAATGTCTGATAAACTGACTAAGAAGGAGTTTCGAGGATCTTGTCGCAGTATAAACTTTTATATTTCAGAATCATACATTTCCTTTGCCTTTGAGTCCTCCCACCAACTACTTATTCCACAGTTCTTTGAGTGCTACTGAAAAAGCCTGACAGTTCATCTGTAGTGATTTTGTTTGAATGATGGCTACTTACAATGCTGACTCAGTAACAAAACACTAATTTAGTTAACTTTAGCTGGTCTTTTAGTGCAAGCCAAGTTTAGCTACATTACATACAGCCATATGAAAAAGTTTGGAAACCCCTCTCAGCCTGCTTAATAATTTACTCTACTTTCAACAAAAAAGATAATAGTGGTATGTCTTTCATTTCCTAGGAACATCTGAGTACTGGGGTGTTTTCCAATCAAAGATTTTTAGTGAAGCAGTATTTAGTCGTATGAAATTAAATGTGAAAAACTGGCTGTGCAAAAATGTGGTTACCTTTGTAATTCTGTTGATTTCAATGCATGTAACTGCTCAATCCTGATTACTTGCAACACCAAATTGGTTGAATTAGCTTATTAAGCCTTGAACTTCATAGACAGGTGTGTCCAATCATGGTATTTAAGGTAGTTAATTGCAAGTTGTGCTTCCCTTTGACTCTCCTCTGAAGAGTGACAGCATGGGATCCTCAAAACAACTCTCAAAAGGTCTGAAAACAAAGATTGTTCAGTATCATGGTTTAGGGGAAGTGCTACAAAAAGCTATCTCAGAGGTTTAAACTGTCAGTTTCAACTGTAAGGAATGTAATCATGAAATGGAAGGCCACAGGCACAGTTGCTGTTAAACCCAGGTCTGGCAGGCCAAGAAAACTACAGGAGTGGCATATGCGCTCCAAAGACCTGCAAGAACATCTTGCTGCAGATGGTGAATCTGTATATCGTTCTACAATTCAGCACAATTTGCACAAAGAACATCTGTATAGCAGGGTGATAAGAAAGAAGCCCTTTCTGCACTCGCACCACAAACAGAGTCGCTTGTTGTATGCAAATGCTCATTTAGACAAGCCAGATTCATTTTGGAACAAAGTGCTTTTGACTGATGAGACAAAAATTGAGTTATTTGGTCATAACAAAAAGGGCTTTGCATGGCGGAAGAAGAACACCGCATTCCAAGAAAAACAAAAAGTGAGACAATGCCAGAGGAGTGGAGAAGAAGTGTACTAGTACCGATTTTTAAGAATAAAGGGAATGTGCAGAGCTGTAGTAACAACAGGGGGATAAAACTGATGAGCCACATCATGAAGTTATTGGAAAGAGTAGTGGAAGCTAGGTTAAGAAGGGAGGTGGTGATTAGTGAGCAGCAGAATGGTTTCATGTCAAGAAAGAGCACAACTGATGCAACTTTTGCTCTCAGGGTGTTGATGGAGAGGTATAGAGAAGGCCAGAAGGTGTTGCATTGCGTTTTTGTGGACCTGGAGAAAGCAAATGAAAAGGTGCCTCAAAATGTGTGGTGGTATTGTGTGAGGAAGTCGGGAGGGGCAGAGAAGTACAGGATATGTACGAGGGAAGTGTGACAGTTTTGAAGTCTGCGGTAGGAGTGACAGATGTATTCAACGTGGAGATGGGATTACATCAGGGATTGGCTCTGGGCCCTTTTTTATTTGCAATGGTGATGGACAGGTTGACAGATGAGATTAGACAGGAGTCTTCGTGGACTATGATGTTTGCTGATGACATTGTGATCTGTAGCAAGAGTAGGGATCAGGTTGAGGAAACCCTGTCTAGAGATATGCTCTAGAGAGGAGAGGAATGAAGGTCAGTAGGAACAAGACAGAATAATGTGTGTGAATGAGGGGGAGGTCAGAGGAACGGTAAGGATGCAGGAAGTAGAGCTGGCAAAGGTGTATGAGTTTAAATACTTGGGATCAACAGTACAGAGTAATGGGGATTGTGGAAGAGAGGTGAAAAAGAGAGTGCAGGCATGGTGGAATGGGTGGAGAAGAGTGTCAGAAGTAATTTGTAACAGAAACTTATCCGCAAGAGTGAAAGTGAAGATCTACAGGACGGTAGTGAGACCAGCTTTGTTATATGGGTTGGAGACTGTGGCACTGACCAAAAAACAAGAGACAGAGTTAAAGGTGGCAGAGTTATAGATGCTAACATTTACATTGGGTGAGATGAGGATGGACAGGATTAGAAATGAGTACATTAGAGGGTCAGCTCAAGTTGGATGGTTGGGAGACAAAGTCAGAGAGGTTAAAATTGCTTTGGTTTGGACATGTGCAGAGGAGAGATGCTGGGTATATTGGGAAAAGGATGTTAAGGATAGAGATGCAAAGCAATAAGTAAAGAGGAAGGCCTAAGAGATGTTTTATGGATGTAGTGAGAGAGGACACGCAGGGGATGGGTGTGACAGAGAAAGACGTAGAGGACAGGAAGATAAGGAACAAGATGATCCACTGTGTCAACCACTAACGAGAGCAGCCGAAAGAAGAAAAAGAAGAGTAAAGTAAATTAGTGAAAAAAATACATTATATATATATAGTAATAAAATGCACAGACATGTATAAAGGTTTGGGGGTGTTTAGGCCCCATATACTGTATAGCAAACAAAATAGAGTCAGTGTTTTCTACCCAAAGTACAACAGACATCAAAACAAAGGAGATGAGACAATTTATACCGGTGCAACAGGAAATGATGGGGAAAGTCGTGATGGTTGATGGGAAAGTGATGTCATCTTTGGGGGACTGGAGATTAGAAAGGTCCCTGGAAGTGGGTAGTAGCAGAAGACTTCTGGGTTTGTTTATGGCGGCGGCGCTTCAGTTTTTCTAAGGGAACAAGAAAAGAGAGGTTAGTACCGCGCCTGTCGGGGCCCTAAAGCCGCTCCCCATGTGCTCGTGCGTGACAATATACTGTATATATATTACATATATTGCATTCGTAGTATGAGTCCCGACCTGAATTGTATGGGTGGTTACCTACCAGGTAACGCTTGTGGTTGGTCTGCCATTCGGCAAACATAGAGCCACGGTACCCTCTTCAGTTGCAAGAAGAATGTTGAATAGTTAACTGTCAGATAATGCAAAGAGTACACAACACGTGTTTCGCCCTCATTTGGGCTCATCAGGCGTATACGCTGTACTTACCTGGTACAAGCAATGCATGTGTCTTCTGAAGAAAAGGATTGGACTGATCTAGTAATACAGGGCCACTGTGTGTGAGACACCATAGAGTATGACCACAGTAGTGTTCATAACCACAAGGGGAAAAAAGTAAAAAAGCACCTGGAGAAAGAAAGACAAAGTGCCCTCAAAGTCCTTTCATCATGAGAAAGCTTTGCCTTCATCCCATGAGATGACAGGAATTATGTATATTATGCATAATTTTGATTCTGAAAACTGTTTTGTTTTTAAGTTTGTCATTTGGTTAAAGGCAGTGAATGTATTCACATGCATATATTTCTGGGTAATGGTTTTTCTTTAAGTTAAAGTGACTTAAAGTAACAGTGTCTGCAAAGGACAGATGTTTAGCTATTTTAAGTGTATCCTCCTAAATTTAGTAGGAAAAACTAAGCTAACCTTCCATTAACTCAACACAGACAGTTCAGAGTGTGTGACACTACAAAAATTCTCCCAGAGGAAATGTGCAGTGGGAGTAGGCAAGTGAAGGTCAGCTGTAAAGAAATAAAATTGCAGGCATTGAGAAACATTGTAAATAAATAAAAACCAAGCCATCTAAATGGCTGGCAAGAACATTTAAAAGCCAGTCTTTAGTGAATAATGTTTCCGGTTGACTTTTATGAAGCAGTTTAATTTCTGCTGATGCAAATTATAGTTTTATTTAGACTTCAAAGCAATTTAATGGATTTTATCTAAGAAGAGATAAAATGTGTCTTGTATGAAGTACCCATAGAATGATTAAAATCCCTTTAGGCTCGGCCACAGTGAAATATCTATGATACTTGTAAATGATTTAAGAACTGAAATTAAACATAAAGGAGAGAGGAATTGTGTACATACCTGAACCAAATTTTGTATTATAAAAGTGAAATTGGGAATGTGGAGCCAAACTGTTCTTGCTCATTTGATCTCTTCTCTAAAACTGAAAAGGAATTCACTGGTCCTGTGGCTGTGGTTTTTTCTCGCTACTTTTGCTAACTGAGAGCTATTCTATCAAGGATACAGTTACTACTTTACTATGCTTGCTGAAAGCATACAGGATATCTTCCTTTAATAGACACAAAGCAGGGCTCTCTGACTAATAACCTTCTGAATTCTCCCTGTTATCTTTTGATTTTTCTTCACAAAGAAATTCTGTCTCCTCAGACACTGGACTTTTTAGTGTCACCTGAAAGTGAGTCATAACACTTACTTCTCATCAGGTTGTTATATCAATGTGACCAGTCTCTGGGTTTTCCTTGACTAACACCCTGTGGCTCCCATTCCATCCTGCCTTGGTTACTCACATCCTCTCTTGAGTACAAAAGGGAGTGGAAAAATGGTAAAGGTAATTGAGTTTTCCTAGTATATACCAGGTTTTTCAAATATACCTCTCCATTTCACATTAGTCAAAATCTTTTTAAGCATGTTGGAAAAATTGACACACATATTAATACGTGAGCAAATGATTGACATTATGTTGTAGTAAACAGAAACCTGTTTGCCCCAGGGTTCAATTCTATAGTAACAATGTTCTGTGCCAATTATTTGAATGTTGTGTACCACTCACAGAATTCACAACAGGTGGAAAGGGCCAGCCTTACCATTAAAAGCAAATTAGCCAAACTTCCAAGCAAAAACCTGATCCTAATGGGCCTCTGCTCACTCTACCACTAACAATTAATATCTACAAAGGGAACCCCTTGCAAAACTACAGGCAAAACACCTAATAGAAACACAAAATGGAATTGTAATTAATGGAAAGACCAATGTAACAACTAGTATCTTCCCTTCCCCTATGTTAATCCCCAAGTACTTTCAGCAATCACAGTTGAAATGTTGCCATACTGCCTGATAATGAGCAAATCTCTTAAGTATTTCTGTCGATATTCTACCCCATTGGAGGCAACGACACATAGGATTGAGCCTGGAGATTGGTTGAAAGAATTTGCATGACCCCACAATGGAAAGGTTAACACCAGATACCCCTAACCAGTACCACATTGCTGAAAGTAGAAGAATAATCAAATTAAGTTGATGCTGTTATGTTTAAGCCTGGGTCACCCAAAGGCTTATGAAATTCCTTTTTAAATTTTTTTAATGAATTTTTAATTCTTTAATCTATACTAATAAAAGGCAAAGCCCTCACTGACTGACTGACTGACTCATCACTAATTCTCCAACTTCCCGTGTAGGTGGAAGGCTGAAATTTGGCAGGCTCATTCCTTACAGCTTACTTACAAAAGTTAGGCAGGTTTCATTTCGAAATTCTATGCGTAACGGTCATAACTGGAACCTACTTACGTACATATATACAGCCATAGCCTGCAGCTCGGTCGCCGTGTGAGGCGGAGTTGCGTCCCTCATCGTCACGCCTCCCACGTAATTGAGTGCCTGTCCATATAAGACACGCTGCTGCTAAATATTCGCGGGTGAAGGACTGTGCTTATGCAAATGAAGATGAGATGGTCAGGGATAGACTAGTGTTTGGTACAAACTCAGTGAAAGTGCGAGAGAAACTTTTAAGTGCCAGGTCTTAGCTAACATTAAATAAAGCCGTGGACATCGCAAGATCGCACAAGATAGCACAAGCACAGCTGAGAACCTTCGATGCATGTACTCCAAGTGGCTCACGTGAACTGACTGTGAACGCAGTATGCAGAGAACAAGCAAGAGCTCCAAGGAGCGCTGAACAAAAAACACATTATACAATTGAGAAGGCAGCAAAAGAATATAAAGCGAGTGACGCATACAAGCATATTCATAAGTGCAGCTAATGCGGAAACAAAGCATGGTGTAAACCTTAAGTTTAAATTAAGTTCATAGACACGCTGCCGCTGGCGTTTGTCATGCCTACGACAAGTACGATATTCGCGAGATACAAGTTTAATGAGAAGACACAGAGTATAAACGAGACTTTTGATCACTTTGTAATGGAGTTATAATTGCTGGTGAAGGACTATGCTTATGCAAACTAATAGGAAAGCAAAGTGTAAAGCTTAAGTTTAAATTAAGTTCATAGACACGCTGCCGCTGGCGTTTGTCATGCCTAAGACGAATACGATATTCACGAGATACAAGTTTACTGAGAGGACGCAGGGTATAAACAAAACTTTTGATCACTTTGTAATGGAGTTAAAATTGCTGGTGAAGGACTGTGCTTATGCAAACGAAGATGAGATGGTCAGGGATAGAACAGTGTTTGGCACAAACTCAGCAAAAGTGCGAGAGAAACTTTTAAGTGCCGGATCTGAGCTAATATTAAATAAAGCCGTGGACATCGCAAGATAGCACGAGATATTCGCGAGATACAAGTTTAATGAAAAGACGCAGGGTATAAACAAGACTTTTGATCACTTTGTAACAGAGTTAAAATTGCTGGTGAAGGACTGTGCTTATGCAAACGAAATGAGATGATCAGGGATAGAATAGTGTTTGTCACAAACTCAGCGAAAGTGCGAGATAAACTTTTAAGTGCCGGGTCTGAGCTAACATTAAATAAAGCCGTGGACATCGCAAGAACACGCAAGATAGCACAACCACAGCTGAGAACCTTCGATGCATGTACTCCGAGCGGCCCACGTGAACTGACTGTGAACGTAGTACGCACACAAAAAGCAAGAGCTCCAAAGAGCGCTGAACAAAAAACGCATTACACAATTGAGAAGGCAGCAAAACAATATGAAGCGTGTGACGCATACAAGCATATTCATAAGTGCAGGTACTGCGGAAACAAAGCACATGATGGAAAAAGTCAATGTCCAGCTAAAGACAGTGTAAAAAATGTGGTAAATTGAACCACTTCGCTAAAGTTTGCAGGACTGGGAGAGGTAAACCCGTGCATGCAGTGTGTGATGTCTCAGATAAAGAGGAAGATGAGCTGTTTATTGATGCAGTAAGAAAGGAACAACCCTCTGAATCTGAACAAGCCTTTGTAGACATATCAATAGGAAAGCAAGGTGTAAAGCTTAAGTTTAAATTAAGTTCATAGACACGCTGCCACTAAATATTCGCAGGCAAATCCACAACTTAATACCGGGAATGCCTGTTAAACATCTTAGATTCACGAGTACCGATTTGGGTAGTGAAGACTTCGATGAATGAAACCTGTTATCTTTACAATGGTTGACAAACACGGAATATAACTTGAACACGACACATCCTCCAAATACAAACCTGATTGAAAGAAATAATGATAATCAAATCCTTGATGACAGCAACACTCATAACAGTCACAAAACAATTACATTGACAATCATGTTACGTTTTTTTTAAATGTTTCCTTTTCTTTTTCTTAACTTCTTTAACACACTACTTCTCTGCTGCAAAGCACGGGTATTTTGCTAGTTATTATTTAATATTGTTATTTATGTGTGTTCTTTATATAGGTATGTATTTTTGTTAATTTTATTAATTGTTTGGTTTCTATGTATGTATCATTGTTCTACCATGTCTCTTGGGTTCTGTGGGTGGTTAATATGGGCAGATGAACTAACTTGGGAGTACCAAGGCTGAGATTAGTTTCTGGCCCCTATGACCTTCCTGCGAATACAAATATCCCACCTCTTTGTACGTTACCTTCCTGTAGTAACCCATAGCAAGCATGATGCACATATATATTTTAACATATCAATGTACCAATATATTATGGGTCAGAATTGTGCACTATGAAACACCAATCCAGCTTTTAGACCAACCATATGATATCAGCAACAGTGAGAATCGGCTACAAACAACACAATGTGAGCAACAAAGTCACCTCTGTTAGTGTGCTCATTGGCCCATTGCAGTCTAGCCAGTCAAACCACAACATCCATAAATATCAGGGGTCTAATGCGTAGAATTCACACTAAAATATGGTGTATGGACAGATTGGAAATATGCGTACGCACATTCAGAGATTGTTCCTGCTTCCTGCAAGATGCTTGCTGCGCGGTGCGCCACCATCGATGAAATAATTTATTGAAGCAGTACTGTCTCTTTCAAACGTACTAACCCCTAATTCCTGTCCATCCTTTTCTTTCTGCAAGTAACCAATCGCCACACAATCAGCTCTTTAATAAATATCAAGCCATCTGTAAGCTTAGAACACAGATTCCTCAAAGCTTTTAAGAAACATTGAAATATCTTCATGTTTAATTATTCCATTCATCTATCCATCCAGGGTCGTGCCAGTCCCAGCAAGCATACAATGTGAGGCAGGAACAATCCACTGCTGTTCACCCTGCTGACTCACGACTGTACAGCCACGCACAACACCAACCACTTTATCAAGTTTGCGGATGATACAACAGTGCTGGGTCTGATAAGCAGGGATGATGAAACAGCATACAGAGATGAGGTGGAACGGAGGTCTGCATGGTGTGAAGACAACAATTTATCTCTCAATGTTGACAAGACAAAAGAGATAATCGTGGACTTAAGAAAATCACATCCTGCCCACATCCCCCTCAGCATCAACGGTTTAGATGTGGAGTTTAGACTGTTAGGAGTACCAAGTTCCTCGGTGTGCACATAACTGAGGAACGTATGTGGACACATAACACCTCATCACTAATCAAGAAAGCCCAGCAGAGACTACACTTCCTGAGGCGGCTGAAGTGAGCAAGTTTTCCCCCTTCCATCCTCACCATGTTCTACAGAGGCACCATTGAGAGTGTTCTGACCAGCTGCATCACTGCCTGGTATGGAAACTGCAACATATACAACTGTAAGCGCCTGCAAAGGGTAGGGAAGAGAGGGAAGAGAGCAGAGAACATTACTGGGGTGCCTCTCCCTTCACTACAGGACATATTTTACAAACGCAGTGTACACAAGGACCACTTACACCCCTCACATGGACTTTTCAAACTTAAGAGAAGAGAAGATAATGCAGCATCAAAGCCAGGCTGCAGGAGAGTTTTTACCCCCAAGCTATCAGACTCAATAACACCAAGCTGCCCCCTGGGGTCTTCCACACTGCTTCAGCCACCTCTAAAAACAGAACTTTTATACATGCAAGCCACTTTCCTGCAAAGACGAGTGGGCATGTAGAAAAGAACTGAAAATCTCATACTGACCTTTAAGTATTTGGACACTTTTGATATCCTTCTGCTGTGAAACATTCTGCCTTTCATTGTTTACACATGTCTTAAACAACTATTATCATACGGTAATAATTTCAGCATTATCTATATCTATTATTTATTTATTATTTTACATATTTGTTGACTACATTTATGTATCTAGATTGCAAATACCATACATTGCATCAATGTTCATATTGCTAACTACACATCAATATTGCTGCTACTTCTTTGTCTTGTCTTTGCACAATGTCTTGTCTGTGTTATAATTTTAAATTAAAATTTTAATTCTATTTTTAATTTATTATTTGCACAATATGTTGTTACTCTGTGGACCCTGAGCCTTGCAATTTCGTCTATCTGTATACTTGTATATGGTTGAGATGACAATAAAGTTCACTTTGACTTTGATTGTATCATGCCTGTGTTACCTCTGTGAAAATACTTTTACACCATGTGTTAATGCTTAGAAAATTAAGTAAGCAACTTCTTTAATGTACCGTGCTTTATTATTGTGTATTATTACTATTATTATTATTTTCATTTAGATCATTTTGTTTGTTTGATTGTAT
>JANRMT010027041.1:106471206-106486638 GCA_026402145.1 Polypterus bichir lapradei
ATTATTATTTTCATTTAGATCATTTTGTTTGTTTGATTGTATCATGACTATGTTAACTCTGTGAAAATACTTTTACAACATGTGTTATTGCCATGTGAACATTTAAAAAAAATTAAAAAAAAATAAATAAAAATATATACATACAGACCCCTTAATTTTTCTCTGTCTGATTATTGGATTATTCACAATAATAACCACAGGCAGGTTTATGTTGATTAATATTTCATTTTTATTTATTTTTAACCAAAGGGAATACATAGAGTTACAACATCTTTTTTTTCTGCATGTAATATTCAGCAAAAGCAAACACATGACTGACTTATTTCTGATTTCTGGGTAAACATATCCACTTTCATATTGCCAGTTTGTCCCCTTTTTATTTGATGAAAATATCTAACAACCATGTGGTCATTTAGATGAACATCTCCTGGGTACAACTCCAATATCTGCTTCATGGTAAGTCCTTTGCTTTTTTGATTCAGGTAGAAAATACAGTGGTGTCCACAGGTGGTAGAGAAAAAATCCTGTAACTGAATACTGTTATAAGTGATGCAGTCAGCATTCATCTTCAAAAATTTCATAATAACTTCAGGAAATATTTCAGAATCTGAGGGAATTCCATAGGAGTCAAAAAATTCAGCTTTTCCATGAGCTGCAAGGTAAATTGCAATCCAGTGCTTTCCGGGTTTTTAATGGGGGTCTGTGGTTACAATCATAAACAGAGGTCTGGCAGCCAACTTCTCCTTGGGCAGTTGATTTGAAGGGAATACATCCAGAAAATGGACGCGTGTCACTGGCCCAGATGCAAGGGTGGACCTGAGTTCCACAGTGTCCAGCAGCTGCAGGTCTGAATATGTCTACGGCTTAGCCGTAGTTGTAAATAACTTGACGACGCATGTTAATTTCAATGATGTTGTCAAAAAACGCATACACAATCATATTCACTGTATCTTGCAGCGGTTCAGCAAATCTTATTTCAGCTCTGAGGTTGCCTGTTTTGATGAGTGAATAGTGTCCTGTTGATTCCATATCAGGGCTTAGGTTGAATGCAAAAAGTGAATACTCTTTAGCAAACTCTTCACGATCGACTAACAGTGCCTTAACTTTCATCCTCTTGTCTGCTGTTTCCATCAATTGAAAATATTCTCTGACACAGTGACCATTAGCAAAATCAGGCTACAGAGGCTTGCTGGGTATCTGCTGTCCATCCACGTAAAGAGCCATAAAGTTGATGTTATTATGTTTAAAATTAACAGGGCTGTGTGTAAAGTTGCCACTGAAAGCCGCAATGTCAACAAATCCCAAAACAACCAATTTTGGCAGCTGTCCCAGAAACAAGTTTTCCTGGTTGCAGACATGACTACCAGTAGGTATGCTGAACACCTTCATTTGAACCCAGACGATTGGGTATTTTACGTTGCTGGTCATCAATGCCTGCGGTGGGCTGGCGCAGGTTTGTTTCCTGCCTTGCGCCATGTGTTGGCTGGGATTGGCACCAGCAGACCCCCGTGACCCTGTAGTTAGGATATAGCGGGCTGGATAATGGATGAATGGATGGTCATCAATGCCTCAGCATGGCCCAGTCTGACTCCAGGGTTTACTTGAACTCTTTTCACAAACAATGATGCTGATAATATGTTGACCTTAAATTCATCACCATTGCTCATCAGACAAAAGTCATCTTAATTTCGTACCAACTTTATTTTTACATCAACCCCATTAATTAATAATTTCTCTTGAAAGAACAGATCTGAATGGATGTGGCCCAATAAATCAACCCTGCAGCTTCTGGCCGAGTAAGCAGCCCTTTTATTGAATCCCAAATTTACTCCATCCAGAGCAGTGGCTTCATGTTGACCGGGTGTGTCTTTATAGAACAGGCCAGCTGAAAATTGTGTTTTCAGGGTCTCATCTCCATAATTTAGTACGGTTTCAATAAACACTCGATATGGGTTATTGCTCTGACCGATTAATCTGTCCCCTATAGTGATATCCACCTGACTGAACAGAGAAGCAATTGGGTAGTTTACAAAGGCAACATGTGCATCTGCTGCCAGATTTGTCCCATCATTTTTATTTATTTTACAGCTGAGATAGAGGAGTGTGTTGTTGAAAGCTGAAATACATCCAGTTCTGATTTTGCACATTCATCTGACTGTGACGATGCGGGTTCTGGCTCAATGCTCCCATCTGATTTTTGGAAGCCCTTGAACCCAACACCGTTGATAATGTCACCGAGTGAGCTAAACAGTGAGACAACAGTTGAGCAAGAGGATGGTAAAAAAGTGAAAAAGTGCTTTTATTAAAACAGTCAACAAAAACAGTCAAAGTGTTCAATTAAATAGTGCTGTGCAGTTCCTAAGTTCAATAAATAAATAATCCATAAAAGAAATGTGGAGGTTAAAACCAATAAACAGAAAAAAAAAACAATCCTTTTAAAACGAGGTTAAAATGTTCCTTAGGAAGCAATCTTCAAAAATCAACAAGTCCAGTGCTCTTCTACGTTAGCGTCTCACCTGCTTCTCCCAGTTGGGCTTTGTAGCAGGCGAGACACTCTCTGCAGCTGCCCTTTTTTCAACACTTACTCGAGACTGGAGACCTCCTGATCCCTGGCTCCGGTCTGAATGATGCTATCGTGTTGTTGGGAAAAGTCCTGGCCGATTAATTACTCGGCAGTGTCACATAAAATCAATTTCTGACTTTAGACATTTTTTCCTGCTTTCTCAACTACTTATGTCTTTCACGTCTGAAGCCTGTAGTACTAGGGTGTTGTACCGTGTTAGCCATTACGAATGTAGAGAAGATCTTGCCTGAAGAAGGGGCCTGAGTTGCCTCGAAAGCTTGCATATTGTAATCTTTTTAGTTAGCCAATAAAAGGTGTCATTTTGCTTGGCTCTTCTCTACTTCTGAAGCCTTAACCCAACTGTTAAATTTCTTGTCCCAACCAAGCCATTTTACCAACACATGCTTGTTTCTACCAAACCCACGAGTGGCTAGAATTTTCTGGATGCGGTACACCTGGTTAGCATCGTGGTTAATTTTTTGTAACTCTTCTGCATAAAATGCCCCTTGAATTTTATCACATGCATAATCTTTTAGTTTACATACAGATTTGAGTCGTTTAAAACAGTCCATGATAATAAATATTTCATCTGTAAATGACTGCTCATAGCCTTTTTTGAATAAACCTTTTAATTTTGAACCTCTGACGTGATCACCTATTTTCAAAGTGCACGGAGTAGATTTTTTTTGCATGGCCCTGCCATAGACTGTTTTCCAAACAGAAAACAGCATTTTCTGGAGTCACATCTACAGGTCTTGTTTTAATCGTGGTGTGAAAACTGTGGTTATAACTCTGCAGAAAGTCTGACAGGACATCTATATACCGAAAAGTATTTGCATATGGTTTAGTAGTTTTTGAACCAATGTGTTATGAAATTCTTTGCCTTGGTCTGTCTGTAGTTTCTTAGGAACTCTACCCTGTCTAAAGATCAAACTAAAACCCCCGAGAAACTTCTTTCCCTATCTTGGCCTTTAATGGCACAGCCCAAGTATATTTTAAGAGCACATCGATACAGGTGAGGATAAATTTATGTCCATCATTGAATTTTGAGTAAATAGACATCTCTACAAAATCTGCTTGCCACTGGTCATCGAACGTTGAAACAATTGTTCTGTTTCTCTTGAACCTCAGCCATGCTGGTTTGTGCACACTGTAAGTATATTGTCCATTCATCCATTCCAACACATTTTTTCGCTTGACATTTTCCCGATGACTTGATACATTTCTCAAGAAGCTGTTAATACCACCAAAACTGCCAGCTTCCTTGGGTGTGTAATAGATTCTCTCTAAAGTCTTGTTGTACATCCTCTCTCTGGGTCTGTCACTCACGCTGTCTGTACTCTCTGTACGCACACAGGCGCTGTACACACATATGAGCAGGATGCCTGCTCCGCCCCATTACTGACTTACCTTTTGACACCTTACAGGCCCCCAAAGATCCGTCTCGGCTTACAAAGCTGAGCAGCCAATTTTTAGGACCAAGGCCAAGATCGGCCGACCAATTCCTTTCGGACGACTGACAAAAGGCCCCCCAGGGCCAACAACAATGAATGGAAAATGACAGTGGCTATTACAGTTTTACATACTTGTTTTCATAGCAGTAAATACTGGCTTAAATAATCAAAATATTATAAATTATTATAATAATAATAATGTCTAGGAATCTAACACACATTCTTTCTTCATTTAGTAAAAAGTAGCACAAACATCTAGTAAATTTCTGGATTGATAAAAATGCAAAGATACTGTTTCAGCTGCTTTGGCCCATTTCCTGTCTTCAGCTCTGTTTGCTCAATTGCACAGATACAGTACTTTGCTTTAAAAAAGATTTACTTGTGAAGGTCTATTGTGGACAAAGGGTAGGTTTAATCCTAACTAAATGTCCATTCATGTCTTGGTAGCTAAGGTTAAGTCCACACCACCTGTTTGAAAGTTGGCATCCTTGTAAAGTAAAGCAGAGTCACCAGACTCTAGTAAAGTTCAATGGTTCACTTCTGAGTTCTTCTTTTCCCTGATTAAAATAGCCCGGGAAGAGTCTCAGGAGTGGTGTTGTCAGGATGGTCTTATTTCTTGGTGCACCACTAACAGAACACAAGAAACATAAGAGAACACTAAATAACACATAGAAACAAAACACTTATCAATTGAATAATTAAATCAAATATAGTCAAAGAAATGTCTTATTATGCACGAAAGAGCACAAAAAAACAGAAATAATGAAACAATAGGAACTTAATAAATAGCAAAAAAAAAAAAAAAAAAACATTAAATACACTAAAAATAAACTTAAGCCGGAGCAATAACCCTGACTGAACCATCACAGTCCATCTTCCTACAGACAGTTTCTCTTTCATCTTTTGTTGGCCTTTTTGTCGGGTCTTGTACCAGCAGCTATCATTTCACCTCTTTTAAATGACATGGACAGCTTTCTTATAGGCTCTCTCAGAACTGCCCAAGCTCCAAGAGAACTCCTTCAATGGGCTGAGACACCAGTTGAGCTTAATAGTTTCTACCTTGTCTGTTGGACAAAATGTTTATCCAGAGTTATCCAAAGGGTTGCGGCTGACTTCCTATTTTGACCGACTGTTCAGTGACTAACAATTCCCCTCTACCAACACCCAAACCATCACAAAAGAAAGAGGTAACACAAATTGAAACTCTATCAGTATCAGCTGGTTATGAACTGGTTATGTGGCATTGGTGTGGCACCTTCACATGCTACATCATGGCCAGATGGTCAACGAATAAATGGACTGGCAGAAACATTACAGGAAGTGGCAAACCTTACTGCAGATGCAATCGATGAAGTCTCAGCTGAACTGGTTGCCCTACGGGCTGTTGCTCTGCAGAGTTGAATGAATCCTGATATGCAAGCAAAGGAGGTACCTATGGGGGTAGTAATGTACATTTGAGACACTCTAAATGATCTGGAGAAACCATTGTCCTTTGATAATAAAAACAATGATCACAGGCTAATTGTGTGAATAAATGATGTCTCCAAACGGTAGCAGGGCTTTCTCTTAGCACTGATAATTATTTGTATTTCTAATGGGAAATTAGTGGCCATTTCTAAACCTTAGGGAATGTAGGTAGCAAGACAGCTATCTGAAGGTGGAGCTCATTAAGAGCAGCAACAGGCTAAGATGATCAGGGATACCAGGAAGTTACATTTTAAAAATGTAAACTCTGAAATTGGTTTAACCCTAAGATGGTTAACGAACGTACAGTGCAGAGTCTGGAGGAAGAGAATGAATGAATGGATGTAACAATAGAATTCATTCCAGGGTCTGGACAGAGTAAGTAAAAGAGAAAGACAGGAGTTGAGAAGCACAGTGCATTGGTGTTGCATTGTTGGTGGGCTGGTGGACAAGCTACCCCACCTGTTATACAAGGATTGAATAACTGTAAATGTAGGCCTACAAGAAAAGCTGGTTTATTATTTTTAATTTATTTGTTTGCACTTCAAATTCTCTATGTGGTCATCCCTGTTTACTTTATTTAAAGGTGCCATTTTGCTAATCTCTTGCTTCTTTGTTGTAATTTTCGGGGTGCAGGGCTGCCACTGGGGTACCTTCCTCCTGTGATATAACTGAGTGAGACAGCAGCAGTAGCTATTGCACCACATTGCTCTCTTCTCTCTTTATATATATTTATAAAGCATGGCTAATTATACAGTATTTGCAAAAAATGAAGGAAATAACCAGTTCAAGCAATTTGGTGCAGTTTTACCAGTCTGGTATAGCTTAAATAATACTACAGTTTATGAAGTTTCTAAAGGTTTTAACTTTATTACAGTATCTGGTTTAAAAGCTGAATTATTGTATAGCTGTTTTTTATTCCAAATATAATCTTAGCTGGCCTTTCATAAAGGTCATGTTGTTGGCAGATTCAAGACAACTATTTTTGAACTGAAACAGGGGAAATAATTCTGACCTACATGTTAAAAATTTGTAATGACAAAAAATATGTCCCATGTGTAAGTAGACAAGCTTTGTATTTGCCAATGAAGAAAAAATTCTGAAGGCCCTTTTAGATTTATAGTGTAAGAGCACACTAAGAGAAAATTAAGCAAAAATGTGGATATTTACTTACTGTACGGCCATTTATAGGCAGCACCTGGGCAGAGTGGGGCAGAATCCAATTCACGATTATTAGGCTAACAGTATTCAGAACGAGTTCCAAACTATTTTTAAAAGGGCTTTGCATTTTTCTTAATTTATTCACTGCTGCAGTTTTATCTGACTGTATCAAAATGTTGTAATGCCATCTTTTTCATACCTTTTAGTCTAATTTACAGTTGTGAAAAAGTAAGTACACTTCATTAAATGTTTTTTTTCTTTTTTAACATAAATGGGCAATCAAGTTTTGATCACCATTTGAAGACTATGTTTAGATAAATATAATTTATTGAAAACTAAAAACAATGAAAATTTGGGGTTGCAGTAATTCATTCAATGAAAAAATAAACAGACATTCCATTTTCATTTTTACAAAAAGTAAGTTAACTCTGGGCTATAATATGTGACACTACTCCCTATAGTAGAAACAAAACCAATGTTTCCTGTAACTGCTTACCAGTCTCTGACATCGATTGGGCGAAAGTTTTTTCCACTTCTCCATGCAGAAGTCTTTCAACTGATCTTTGAGGGGTGTCTTGTGTGCACAAGCTGATTCATGTCTCCCAACAGCATCTTGATGGGATTTAGACCCTGGCTTTGAGTTGACCATTTCTTCTTTCTTTTCAGTCTCTCCTAGTTGGAGTTACTGGTATGTTTTGGTTTATTGTCATGCTGTAAAATCCAAAGTGATGGTGTCACATTATCCTCAAGCACACTTTGGTACAAAAAAGAATTCATAGTAGATCATATATGGTGGAGAGCTACCCAGCCCCTATGCAGCAAAGCAGCCCCAAATCACAACATTTATACCACCATGGTGTACAGCTGGTATGTGGCTCTTCTGTTCAAATGCCTTTTGACTAAACATGTCTTCTGGTACTGTAGCCAAATAACTGTCTTTGCTGCATGAGTATAGAGCATATTGTTCCAAAAGTCCTGGGGTCTCATGCATAGAATTCACACTAAAACATGAATGAACAAAACTAGAAATGTGTGTATGCACAAAAAAATTCAGAAGCATAAAACTGAGAGTAAGCAAAGCTCTACACACTTTCCCTTCATAAATCCCAATCAATGTGAATTTTAACACACATGCACACACCTACAGCCCCACCCTGACTCCTGCCAGATGTTTGCTTGTTTGAATATGCAAATCAGTATAAATTGCTCCTTCAATTCAGTGTTTTTTTAACTTTAGAATTACCAGAGCCTACGAAAAAACTTGTAGATCCATCCCACCTTAAATCACTTCTTGCCTCTCCATCAGCGTCTTTTGTCCTGTAAATGTGTTGATACACATTTTTCTCAGCTCAAGTCTGTTTACCTGCGTGTCAGTTGCTTAGAGTTGTATAGAGTGAGAAGTCAAGCAAAATGACACCTTTTATAAATACTGTAGCGTTATTTGGAACACATGCATTTTCATGAGTGTTCCGTGTCTACAACATTCTATGTAAACACATCGTTAAAACAGAAACATTTTTGATGTTTTAGTAATAACTGACAAAATGCAGACATGAAGTGTATAATGTGTGAAACCTGAAGTCCAAATATTAAATAAACATTTTCACAAAAGGTACAAATAGAACAAATGCGCTTCTTTGCAAGAATATACCTGCTGAAAAAGAAACTGCATTAGGGTGTGACATTGACACAGATTTACTATGACCACTTTGGTGGCGCAATGGTATTGACTGGTAATCAAAACTTCATGGGTTCGACTCCAGACAATTCCATTTTGAGAAGTGAGCTGCTCTTATTCTTACTATTTTAGAATATAACTGCCGGTGTAAATTTATGATACTTGTAAAGGTTAGCTTTTTTTTTTTTATCCAGTTTTATTCTCTCAGTCGCGTTCACGATTTTATGTAACATATAAATGTTAATGTTTTGGGCACATGCACCGTCCAGATCTAAACACTAGCGTGCAGAGTTGCTTGTGTACTGAAGAGTCTATAGCTGCAGGTGGAAGCTGCCGTCGCTGTACTTTGTATATAAGAGCCAGATCGAATATTATTTGCTTATTAGCCTTTATTTATTTACTTACTTCCTACAGCGTAAAGTCACAAGTAGAATGCAGAGCTTCCCATGTACATATACAAAGTAAAGCGACAGCAAAAGTGCATTCTTTATCCAATGTAGAACCATTGTCATGATCTGAGTTTACCTCTGTTATAGCGTGTCTTTATGTGAAAACAGCAGTGTCAGATGGAGAGTGGGGGGGTGGGATCATTAACATGACTGAGAGAATAAAACTGAATAAAAAAAAAAATGCTAACCTTTACAAGTATCATAAATTTACACCGGCTGTTACAGACTGGAATCAAATGTATGTTTTTATTCTAAAATAGCAAGAATAAGAAGTTTTGATTACCAGTCAACAGTTGATACCATTGCGCCACCGAAGCGGTCGTAGTAAATGTGTGTCAATGTCGCACCCTAATGCGGGCTCTTTTGAATAGAAACACATTTGTTCTATTATATTTGTACTTTTTGTGAAAGTGTTTACTTGATATTTGGACTTCAGGTTTCACACATTATACACTTCATGTGTACATTTTGTCAATTATTACTAAAACATGAAAAATGTTTCTGTTTTAACGATGTGCTTACATAGAATGTTGTAGACATGGAACACACATGAAATGCATGTGTTCCAAATAGCGATATAGTATTTATAAAAGGTGTCATTTTGCTTGACTTTTCACTCTATACAACTCTAAGCAACTGACACGCAGGTAAACAGACTTGAGCTGAGAAAACTGTGTGGCGGTGGGGGGATGTGATAGCAGGCTGCTTGCTGTTTGTTGCTTATTGACACATTTACAGGACAAAAGACGCTGATGGAGAGGTGCAAAGAGATTTAAGGCGGGACGGATCTACAAGTTTTTTCGTAGGCTCTGGTAATTCTATTGTTAAAAGACAATGGCAAAAACACATGTAAAAAAAAAAGAATTTCAGTGAACATGAAATGGAGGTCCTGCTCAGTAAAGTGGAAGCAAAGAAAAATGTAATATTTGGAGGCTTAAGCAGCGGTATAAGCAACAAAAGGAAATTGATGGTGTGGCACAATGTAGGCCTGGACACTCAAAAGTTCAAGTTCAGAAAGTAGCACAGTGCCCGAAATAAAAAAGTTGTGTAAATCAAATATAAATAATTTGCATGTTTAATACAACAAACAAGCATGCAGCAGGTGCAATAGTACTGTTTATTCTGTTTCAGATGATATAACAAAATGTGAACCCCGTGCCGGGGACGCAGATCCATGCAGTAGTGGTGCTGCTGTGCCCAGCACATCTTGAGGCTCTGAGAGGCGATTCTTTGCAGACACGCACACACACACACAAAAGGGTTTTTTGTTACTGTGTTTTGAGATACAGTATGTTACTGGACAGGCTACCACATCTGAGAATGATGGACCAGATCACCCATATTTAGGTCACGTATTCTCACATCTTTCCTTTGCATACCTCATTTGACTTATACCCTTCATAAGAAACATATGCCTCTACTTGCAACTCAAAGTTAAATAATCTCAGGATGAGGGTGGCATTTTGAATCTCCATAATGTCTACTTTTAAGAAATTAGGATGGCACTTTAAAACCTGGAGTATCATGGTACTCTAAAACATTAAGTTTCCTCAACATGCCTGAGTGTATTTTTTTTTTCCCTTCATGAGCCAGATACGTAGAACTGCTATATAACCTCCATAAATGAAGCAGAGTTCTTCCCACTCTTGTGTCACCCTTCTCCAATGAGTCGTGACCCCTAAACCCTTAGCTATAAAAGATTTATTTTCAATAACCAGATTTTTGCTCTCTTGGAAACACATAGTCAAGTCAGTTACCAAAGATTTCATTAAACTGCCTGATGGATGCATCATGGAGTATGTCCTCTTGCCATATTCCTTTACTCTGGTAATTTTCCTTATCTAATATCATTTTGTTTTTGCAGGGTACTTCTCTTTCCAACTGAACACTTACACTGACAGTTTTTGCGAGAATTGTAAATTATTTTAAAATCCTGATTAACATTATAAAGCATTAATTGATTTTGAACACTAAGCATGACAGTCATATGTTTCATGCTTCACATTCTCCTTTATGATAAAAAGTTAGAAATAAGAATATATAGAGTGAACCATCGTTTATCACGGTTAATCCGTTCCAGACTCTACCGTGATAAATGAATTTTCGCGAAGTAGGATTCTTTATTTATAAATCGAATATTTTTGCAGTTAGAGTACAGAAAACCTGTTTACGACCTTCTAAATATGTTTTTTAACATTATTAGAGCCCTCTAGACATGAAATAACACACTTTAGTCACCATTACACTCGTATTACCCAATATATTAGACAAAATAAGAGAAAATAAGACATATTAGACGTTACAAATATATTATTACTAGGCTCACCCACCTTTTAAGGCGACCGACTTTTATCCTTAATTTGTGTGCGTTCCATGTGTACATCAGGCATGTAAGTGTAGGGAATGAGAACGTTAAAGTGCCCATTCATAACATCTCCCGAAAACCTAAGTTTTTTTTATCCCCTCGAGTGTCTGTCCAAAGTCGTACAATGTCAGCCCGAATCTGTACCACTAAAGACGGAGTTTCATGCACTAAATAAGCTATAGATGAGAATAAGCAAGCACCATTTCCCCTGATATTTACTACGCGGTGAGGCATTTGTACTCCATCAACATTAATTATTTCCAGAGACATAATTTTGCCTATTTTTCCAGCGCATCGCGCACAAAAGCAAGGGGACGATGGGAGCAGCAGAACTCTGCTCACATCGCGTCGCTTCGTACCGCAAGCCGCAAGTAGTAAGTCTGTGATAAGCGGAATACCGCTACGCTTTGCACTCACGGGACAGAAGGACAATCCCGACTGCTTTTATATAGTAGATTATTATACTGCACATTTAATTACACACACACAGTTCTTACACACAACCACTAACCTATGAAGGCACAACATCCGTAGGAGAGTCTTCAGGTGGTGCAGTATATTCAGCAGGTGCATCGTTGTCTTCTTCCGCTGAAGGAGTACTAAGAGTAGGCAGTGGGTATCTGGGTGCGCGGCTGAAGAACATCTTGATAGGCAGTTGCTGGCACTGTCTTTTCATAAGCGTGAGGAGGCTTTTGTAGGGTATTGCCATCTTTGATCATAAGAGTTTCACCTTCTCCTGGAGAGCAAGCATCTTCCTCCGGCACTTAGTTTTTGTTGTCAGAAGGCTTAGAAAAAGCAGCACATTTAGGAGCCATCGTGGGGCTTAGATAAAAGTTCTCAGAAAGCACATGCGTAGTGACGTAAGCGTGTATGAGAAAAATCACAATAGAGTGAAGCCGCAAAAGTCGAAGCGTGATATAGCGAGGGATCACTGTACGGTACATAATTTTTTTTCAAAGATTTGTGTACATATTATGCACTATAAAGGGGTTTCTGTCAGTGTATAAAAAGCTTATAGAAATTAATTTTAAAAATTCTCAATAGATTGTACTTATCAGTGTTGTAAAAAGCTCAAAAACTCAATAGTTTATTACAAAATAGTGCTGTTATACTATATATAGAGGTAATACGCTTATTAAGTTCACTTTTCATTTCTCCTTTGTCATTAAGCATACTATATTTAGACCAAATACGTATTTGTAAAATAAGAAAATGCAAGCTATAACAAATCTAAAGAAAGGTCTGTGTACCTTAATAGAGAATTAATCAGTCAATCCTTTTTTATCTGTTTCTCTGGTTCAGGCTTTGTTTAAAGCTAGTGCCCAAAGTGGATGAGACACCAGTTCACCTAAAGGTACATCAGAACACAATTACTCAAATTGGTCAAATTTAAAGTCACTAATTAACCAAATACACATCTCTTTGGAATAAGAGAAAATAACTCTGATGTTCTCAGGGAAAAACCCATGCAGAAGTAAACTGGTAAACACATAGGCAGCTATTGGTCACAGGGTTTGAACCCAAGACTCTAGAGCTATTAGGCAGCAGCACTATATACTTTCTGAATTTTCTTTAAAAGATTACATAGTAATATTTTATCATTACACATAAATTTGAATGCTTATGATGTTATTAATTGTTTTTTTGTGACTTAAGAATACCAAACATTATAATTTTAAAGCTTCACTTAATGTAAGTAAACTACTTCCAGCAATACCAATGAATATTCAGTTGTTGTCTATCTTTACTAAAGTCTGATTTGACAGTTAACAGAGCATAACAGTTTACACACTTCATCTCTCAGCTATTATTGTGTTAATGAAACTCGGCAGAGCAGCTTCATCAAGAAATTAAGTGTTTCTCACTTTCAGACAAGGGTGCAATAAATATTCAGGGCTGACATTTGACAAGCTTGATTTTGAAAAGATTACTAATTGAGGCATTTCTGAAAGTGACTACATCTGAATTTTAAGAAATAAGAAAGAGTCTGTATGATAAATACTGAAACATGAACCTCAGGAAAATGCACACACTATGTTTGTACTTTCACTAATGTCAAAATTACCAGGTAAAAGTCATTCATAGTCCGAATATACAGCAGCTTTCTTTTAAAATTTGAATAAAATTCACCATGATATTATTTAAAAAGTTTATAAAATAATTAAAACAAGTAAAATAAGTCCACAAAGCCTATAAAACAATTTAATCAGAACAAAATCATGTCTTAAAAGAAAAGAAAGCTGTTTTATCTGTGATAACAATTTTCTATATACTATATGTGGAAACTACACATTAATTTTGAGAATGTAGTTTCTATTAAAACTTTTTTTAAAGAAAGGTAAAAATAGATCTCCAAAAAGCCAATAAAACACATGCTTCTAAAAGTTGTTGATAAATGAAGTGATTCATATGAATTACTAAGGATGATCTTAACAATCTGAAACATGGTGGACTGATTTATCGCAACAACATGTATTTGTATACCATATTTTCATATATTTGAGCAGCTTAAAATTCTTTACAATAATAATAATAGCAAAAGAGAGTTTGACAGATAGTGAAAAATGTTATTTCAGAAAGTAAAAAAGAGAAACAAAATGTCCAGCCAAATAGAAAATAATATATGGCCACTGAAAAGAGGAAAACAAAACCCCCAGTCAATTAGATGCTGGAGAGGATATAACTCTAGGAGTTCCATGGTCAAAACACCAACAGACCTTCTCTGGACATTGTACAGTATGTACAGTAAATGTGTTATTATTATGAGAATACTCAGAGCTTTCTACATCTATCCAGCATTACAGACGGCTGCAACATACTTTGTGCAGGCGGTTGTGGTGCGTAGTGCTAACACTACTGAAAAATAAATAAATAAATAATATATATACTCAGCAAAAAAAGAAACGTCCCTTTTTCAGGACTGTGTATTTCAACAATAATGTTTTAAAAATCCAAATAACTTTACAGATCTTCATTGTAAATTATTTAAACAATGTTTTCCATGCATGTTCAATTAACCATAATCAATTAATTAACATGCACCTGTGGAATGGTCGTTAAGACCTTAACAGCTTACAGAAAGTAAGCATTTAAGGTCACAGTTCTAAAAACGCAGGACACTAAAGAGACTTGTCTACCGACTGTGAAAAACACCCAAAGAAAGATGCCCAGGGTCCCTGCTCATCTGCGTGAACGTGCATTAGGCATGCTGCAGGGAGGCATGAGGACTGCTGATGTGGCTAGGGCAATAAATTGCCATGTCCACACTGTGAGACGCCTAAGACAGCGCTACAGGGAGACAGGAAGGACAGCTGATCATCCTCGCAGTGGAAGACCACGTGTAACAACACCTGCACAGGATCGGTACATCCGAATATCACACCTACGTGACAGGTACAGGATGGCCACAACAACTGCCCGAGTCACACCAGGAACACACAATCCCTCCATCAGTGCTCAGACTGTCCGCAATAGGCTGAGAGAGGCTGGACTGAGGGCTTGCAGGCCTGTTGTAAGGCAGGTCCTTACCAGACATCACCAGCAACAACGCCACCTATGGGCACAAACCCACCTTCGCTGGACCAGACAGGAGTGGCAAAAAGTGCGTGAGTTTCTGCATGACAGCAATGTCAGTGTTCTGCCATGGCCAGCGAAGAGCCCAGATCTCAATCCCATTGAGCACGTCTGGGACCTGTTGGATCGCAGGGTGAGGGCTAGGGCCATTCCCCCCAGAAATGTCCAGGAACTTGCAGGTGCCTTGGTGGAAGAGTGGGGTAACATCCCACAGCAAGAACTGACAAATCTGGTCCAGTCCATGAGGAGGAGATGCACTGCAGTACTTCAAGCAGCTGGTGACCACACCAGATACTGACTGGTACTTTTGATTTTGAGCCTCCCTTCATTCTGGGACACATTGTGAAACATTTTTAGTTTATGTCTTATGGTGTTGACTCTTTTAGTGTTCATACAAATATTTACACATTAAGTCTACTGAAAGTAAAAACAGTTGAAAGTCAGGGGACGTTTCTTTTTTTGCTGAGTATATATATATATATACTAACATACTAACCTTTCTGCTCTTTCTTTCAGGAAAAAAGACACACCGCCATCGTAACCTGACCGCACTACGTCCACTTCCGCCCTTCCTCCGCCATCTACCCTGACGTCAGCAGTCCCGTCATCCCTCACGCCTCCTTCCCAGCATTCCTCCACTTCCGGCTCCTCCTGTATAAAAATGGCCGCCGACGCCTATGAAGGCGTCGCGCAACTTGAATGATTTATGTTCATGTACTTGACTG
>JANRMT010027041.1:106489378-106573135 GCA_026402145.1 Polypterus bichir lapradei
AGACATTTGCCTAAAATTGTTCAAACATAATGTAGTGCCTAAACTATAGCTCTTTCAGAGAATTGGGAAAATTGGCAATGGACATTTAACTGTGACAAGTTCAGATATGTTTTTAAAAAAGCCTGTAGGGACAGGGTCAAGGACACATATGGATGATGTTAACTTCATAAATATTTTTTGAAGATCAGATAGACTTATTTTAGTAAAGGAGTTTAATTCACCATGTTCACCGTGTTAAGGTTCAATTAGATTTATTCTTGAGATCTGTTGTTTACACATCTTAAGTATTTTTTTTTATCCAGCCCCCCAAACTCCTGACACAAACAGGCTTGGACACAAGACTCAACAAATAAGAGGATTTATTTGTGGTAAAGAGTTTTTCCATGCCAAAAACACAGTTCCAAAGCAGCAAACGGCAGAACTTTGTCTGCTCTCCTTCCCCTTCTTTCTGCCACCTCCTCTCCTTACAGCAAGGTTTGTCGTTGTCTGCCTCCCAACTCCTTGCATGTTACACCAGGAAGCACTTTCAGTGTCCTGAAGCTGTGGTTTGGAAGCACTTCCGTTGAGGTGGGAGCCAGTCAAAGAAGGGCTCAACAGTCCCCGCAGGGCCCCCTGGCAGCACCCACAGATCCCAAAAAGGTTAAGTCGAAGAACTCCAATTTCCATGGTACCCTGTGGAATTCCAAACACTAGGGGGGCTGCCATCTAGCATCCAGGAGAGACAATGTCCTGTGAACACTGTGCCCTTTGGTTCTTTTCGGCATGATGGCATCCCGACTAGGTAAGGCTCTTGGCCATCTCTCACAATGAAAAGAATGCTAATAAAACCTTGCATTTAGCCAATGATGGTTTAATGTCTTCTCCACAGACTGAACCTGGTTGCAAAAGGCAACCATATCTAAAAATAAGATTCTAGGATTTCTTTTTAATTCTGAAGATGAAGGACTGGCTCTGAAATTGGACTAGTCTATTCTATATTCTATTTGCCAATCTGATACTTCACCCTTTTCTACTGAATTGTTAATTTACTCTTTGTCTAGTTAGGTTCAGCTTTACAGCACTCTCTTTTGAGTTTCCAGTCTCCTTGAGTTTTCCATTGAATTACAGCTTTAGTTAATTTCTTACAGCGTTTTCCAAAGCTGATTGGACTGATTCCATCATTAAGGTTTTGGCTATGTTTTACAGCCTTATGCCCTTCCAGACCCTAACCCTCTCTGTTTATTCAGAGCTGGGACCAGCAAAAAGTTGAGATGGTTTGCCCCCCTGGTGGGTAGATTAACCTTAATGATGGAATAATCCAATCAGCCTCAGAAAATACTAGGGCGTACCCCTGTGAAAAATGAGTGAGGGCTACTGGGCCAAGGATGGGACCGGCTAAAGAAGTTAGTTCAAAAGAAGCAGAAGATGTGTTTTTAATGACTAGGAAAGGAACTGAGCAGGCAGATTTGATGGAAAGGAGGAAAGTGTGAGGGTTGTGTGTGCAATTAACTAGATGGAATGGGAATAATGCAAGAGAACTGGGGCAGGCTTTAAGTTGTTGTACAGGGAGAAATTGTGTAGGTATAGTAGTATCCAAAGAAATAAAAGATAGTATTGTCAGTGTAATTAGGAGGAGTGATAGGGTGACAAATGTCAAGCTGGGCCTTGTTGAGACTGCTGTTAATGTCATTTGTGCATATGCTCCTCTAGAGGGCTCTGAGAAGAGGAGAAGGATGTTTTCTGGGCACAAATGAATGACGAGCTTAGCTTGTGATTAACAGTGGTGGAAGAAGGGAAAGCCAAATAGACTTTCTAATGTATAGAAGATCTCATTTGAAAGAGATAAAGAATTGTAAGGCCATAAATGGGGAAAGTGTGACAGTGCAGCATAAAGTGGTGGTGGAGGACTGGGAGATCTGAATCAACAGGAAAATGAAACCACCGTCAAGCAGCAACAAGGATAAGGTGGTGGAGATTAAAAGAGGAAGGGTTTAAGAACAGGTTGTACAAAGAGCAGGTAAAGAGGTGTTGGGTAGGATGACAGGAAGTAGCCTACCAAGGGACAAAGAAACATGGTGGTGGAACAGAGAGGTGCAGGACGTGATAAAGGCTAAGGAGGAGGCAAAGAAAACATGGTACCAATGTGGGAAGCAGGAAGATACAGAAAAGTATAGGCAAACAAACAAGCAGGCAAGAGCCAAGACATAAGCTTTGGAGTAAACATGAAAAACTGGAAACTAAAGAGAGAATGATTTGTAGAATAGCAGAGCCTAGGAACAAGACGGGGAAGAATTTTAGTCAGATAAAGCAGATGAAAGATGAGCAAGGTGTGGTCTTGAGTGAGCATAAGATCAAGAGTATATGGAAGAAGTACTTTAAAAAGCTGTTAAGTAAAGAAAATTCAAGGGTCGTATTTGGAGATGGAGTCCCAAATGAAGGGTTAGTACCTAGAATAAAGAGGAAGGAAGTAAAGGAGGCACTGAAAAGAATGAAAAATTGAAAGGCAACAAGAACAGATGAAAACCAGCAGAAACGTGGAAGAGTTTAGGAGAAGAGAGAGTAGATGTGTTGTGGGATCTAATTCAGAAGATCTATGAACAGCAGATAATACCAAGGAAGTGGATCAACGATGTGATTGTAACCATTTATAAGGAAAAGGATGATATTCAGGAATGTGGAATCTATAGATTGGATAAATCTGATGTCACTTACAATGAAAATTAGGGAAAGGATTGTAGAGAGACGGCTTATGAAAGAGGGAAACACAGGGGAGGAGCAGTTTGATTTTATGTCAGGAAGAGGAACAACTGACACAGTCTTTGCATTGCGACAGCTCATAGAGAAGAATTGATAAAAAAGAAAGGACTTCATATGGTGTTTATTGATTTGTAAAAAGGCTTATGGTAGAGTGCCATCTCCACAGATCTGGAGGTGCATGAAAGAGAACAGAGTACCAGAGAAGTATGTGAAGATTGTCCAGCATATGTATGAGGAGGTGAGTCCTCAGGTTAGACACAGTGTTAGGGTAACAAACAGGATCCCTGTTAGAATAGGTCCACACTAAGGATCTTCTTTAGGTCTTTACCTCTTTGATCTGGTTATGGATGTGTTGGGATAAAAGACCAATCCCCCAGTGCATAATTTCTGCAGAAATATTGTGTTGTGTAGCACGAGAAAAGAGGAAGTGGAGAGGAAGTTCCAAGAATGGAGAAGGGCTTTGGAAGACAGAGCATTGAAAATAAATAGAAAGAAGACAGAATATATGAGGTTTAATGATGATCAGGATTCATAAGTTAGCTTGCAGGGAGACTGGTTATAAATAGTGGATACATTTAAATATCTATGATCAGTGGTAGCCTAAGACGAAAACTAGATGCAGAGATAAGTATTAGAGTGCAGTGCGGATGGAATAATTGGAAGAAGGTATCAGGAGTATCATGTGATTGTAGAATTAAGATAAAGGTTATAGGTAGGTTTTTAAGATAGCGGTAAGATCAGCAATGATGCATGGTACTGAGACATAGGAGAAGAGGTTATATATGACAGAAATGAAAATGTTTAGACGGATGTGTAGAGTTACAAAAGAGACTAAGATTAGTCCAGCTGTAACACAATACCACAATCAACATTTATGTTTTGAAAATTTCATGGTTAATTCCTAGAAAGGATGAAAGATGAACACAACAGGTGGTTTTAGATTAAGAGGCACTAAAGCATCTGACTTTAAACAGTGCAAGGAAGCTGCATGTAACTAGTGACAAATAGGACAATTCAGTGCAAAATGTTTTGTTCATGATACATGAGGTTTGTGCTAAAGTTACAGGTGCCATAGCCTGTCCTCCAAAGAGAAACTAACCTTTAGTGTGTCTGCATTTTAAAGAAATCCTGTGATGAGATTTGTTTAAAATTGCGTTTGATTAATGTAAATCTAATCATTTGATACATATCCTTTGCAATAGCATCTGCTTCTTTTTTCGGCTGTTCCCGTTAGGGGTTGCCACAGCAGATCATCTTCTTCCATATCTTTCTGTTCTCTGACCACATCCATAAACCTTCGCTTAGGCCTTCCTCTTTTCCTGTTCCCTGGCAACTCTATATTTAGCATCCTTCTCCCAATATACCCAGCATCTCTCCTCTGCACATGTCCAAACCAACGCAATCTCGCCTCTGACTTTGTCTCCCAACCGTCCAACTTGAGCTGACCCTCTAATGTACTCATTTCTAATCCTATCCATCCTCGTCACACCCAGTGCAAATCGTAGCATCTTAACTCTGCTACCTCCAACTCTGTCTCTGCTTTCTGGTCAGTGCCACCGTCTCCAACCCATATAACATTGCTTGTCTCACTACCGTCCTGTAGACCTTCCCTTTGACTCTTGCTGATACCCGTCTGTCACAAATTACTCCTGACACTCTTCTCAGGAATTCTACCCTGCCTGCACTCTCTTCTTCACCTCTCTTCCACAATCCCTGTTACTCTGTACTGTTGATCCCAAGTATTTAAACTCATACACCTTTGCCAACTGTACTCCCTGCATCCTCACCATCCCACTGACCTCCCTCTCATTTACACACTGTATTCTGTCTTGTTCCTAACGACCTTCACTCCTCTCCTCTCTAGAGCATATCTCCACCTCTCCAGGGTCTCCTCAACCTGCTCCCTACTATGGCTACAAATCACAATGTCATCAGCAAACATCATAGTCCACGGGGACTCCTGTCTAATCTCGTCTGTCAACCTGTCCATCACCATTGCAAATAAGAAACGGCTCAGAGCTGATCCCTGATGTAATCTCACCTACACGTTGAATGCATCTGTTGCTCCTACTGCAACAACAACAACAACATTTATTTATATAGCACATTTTCATACACAAAAGGGTGGACAGAAAAAACAAAAAATAAAACTCCAGACGGCTGGAGAAAAAAAAAAAAAATCTGCAGGGATTCCAGACCATGAGACCGCCCAGTCCCCTCTGGGCAATCTACCTAACATAAATGAAACAGTCCTCTTTGTATTTAGGGTTCTCACAAAAGGACTTGATGATGATGGTCACATAGACTTCTGGCTTTTAGTCCATCAATGTTGGAGCATCATGATGCTTTGAGTAGGTGATGGTGGCACAGGCCGCCACCACAAAGAAACCGGAAAAAGAAACAGAAGAGAGAGTAGGGGTCACTACGGATTTTAGAGCCACCATGAATAGTTATTTTGATGAATTGAACATACAGTGTATCGGATTAAGTTAAAGTGAAGTTATGAGAAGGCCATGTTAAAGTAATGTGTTTTCAGCAGTTTTTTAAAGTGCTCTACTGTATTAGCCTGGCAAATTCCTATTGGCAGGCTATTCCAGATTTTAGATGCATAACAGCAGAAGGAATTGTAAGGAGACACTCATTTGAGGATCTAAGGTTACGATTTGGAATATAAGGTGTCAGACATTCCGATATATAAGATGGGGCGAGATTATTTAAGCCTTTATAAACCATAAGCAGGATTTTAAAGTCAATTCTGAAAGACACAGGTAACCAGTGTAGTGACATCAAGACTGGAGAAATGTGTTCGGATTTTCTTTTCCTAGTTAGGATTCTAGCAGCTGCATTCTGCACTCGTTGCAAATGATTTATGTCTTTTTTGGGTAGTCCTGAAAGGAGTGCGTTACAGTAATCTAGTCAACTGAAAACAAAAGCGTGAATTAATTTCTCAGCATCTTTCAATGATATAAGAGGTCTAACATTTGCTATGTTTCTTACGTGAAAAAATGCTGTCCTAGTGGTCTGATGAATATGCGATTTAAAATTCGGGTTACAGTCAACAATTACCCCTAAGTTTTTTACTTCCTTCTTAACTTCTAATTCTAATGCATCAAGTTTATTTCTGATAACCTCATTGAATCTGTTATTGCCAATCACTAAAATTTCAGTTTTCTCTTTATTTAGCTTGAGAAAATTACTATTCATCCATTCAGAAATACCAGTAAGACATTGTGTTAGTGAATTGAAAGAGAGACTTCACTACTGTTACACTTCCCTCATACATATCCTGTATAACTCTTACATACTTCTCTGCCACTCCCGACTTCCTCATAAAATACCATAGCTCATCTCGAGGCACCCTGTCATATGCTTTCTTCAGATCCACAAAGACGCAAAGCAGCTCCTTCTGGCCTTCTCTAAACTTCTCCATCCACATCCTCAGAGCAAATATTGCATCTGTGGTGCTTTTTCTTGGCATGAAACCATACTGCTGCTCACTAATCATCACCTCACTTCTTAACCTAGCTTCCACTACTCTATCCATAACTTCATGCTGTGGCTCCTTTGCAATAGCATGCACACTTCATAATATTGACAATTGTGGATGAAGAGTTCAGACCAGACAGCAGGTGCGGTTATAAAGCAGCTTTATTTTTCAGAGTCACGGTGAGAAGAGTTTCAGAAAAGCAGACAATGAAATATACATGACAGCGTCAGGGCTCTTCTGAACCCCGTCTGTTGGGTGGGGCAAGTTTTTATACCCCTAGAATACGTGATTTAATATCATTATGAAATGTAACAGTTGACACTTTTATTATACACAATCCTTGAGCCCCTTCAACACCCCTTGTGCAACTTGATTTCTTGGCCCCTTTTGTTATGGCGTTCAGATGTAAGCTAAGGGAAAACGTGATAAGGCAGACTCATGTGTGGAATGCTTAGACCTTGAGCCCTTTGCACAAATATTTTTCTGTTTGCTAAAACAAAGCATGCTTTTACATGGTTTAGTAAAGCTTACTTCTCAGACATGAATTAGTACAAGGGAACGAAGAGAACATTCGTCTTCCACATTCCCCCCTTTTTTAGCAAACAAAAAATATTTGATCAGGGGAGAGTTGAGTGGGAAAGGGTAGGAGAGGGGGATGGAGTGGAGTGGGCGGAGGAGTGTGGGGTGGCTGTGCTGATCTGAAGCATTTTTTCTTTGTGTAAAAAGTAAACCTTTGCCATAGAGGCAGTAAAATACTTGGATACAGTGTATCTTATCAAGGGAACAATACAGCAAGCTACAAGCAGGAGAACGATAAAAGCAACTGTAAGAGAGATGAAAACTGACTTAAGCCATTTAACCAGGTTGAGTGGAGGTGTGTTCTGATTCAGGACCCACAACAGTGGCTAAAGCTAAGCTAAATGAGCCACCAGAAACCTGCAAACAGGAACAAAGCACAAGAAGTTCCCGGCGACTTGAAAATAAATCACCCTAAAATGTCCAAATATTGCTGTTCTTATAGCTGAAAGTGCATACAATTTTTACTATTATGTTCTAGAAAATAATCTGTAGGAAGAACAAAAATCCAGCTTTCTTTCAAGCCGTGCATTATATAGCGTCTTTCATACATTTATCAGTCTATCCATTTTCTAACCCGCTTCAGTTCAGGGTCATGGTCATCTGGCACCTATCAAAGTTGTGGGCACTGGAACCCTTGAACTGGATGTCATCCTATCACAGGGCACACTCGTTCACATGTCCATAAGAAACACCAGGCAAAAGTGAATTATCCAGTTAACCCAGTTTTTTACATCTTCAGGATATGGCAGCAAACAAGGATACCACAATCAAGGGTGCCATCTTTTGCAATGTGAGATGTGAATCCAAGCAGGCAGTCCCTCAACTTTAACAGCGTGTGGTGTCGACAGCAGAACTTGGAACGGTCCTCTCCACTGAGGGTGATGCCAATGTTTCCTTCGAGTATCTCTAACCAGAATCCAGGTTCCTAACGGAATCGGGGAGTCCTTTGATGGAGGACTAGTTCTCCAGGCCTGATTCACCTGCTCATGGACTTCCTTCGGAGAAGCTTGGAGACCTGTAAGACTGGAAAGAAGATCATTGTCCACAGTATGCAGTGTAACATTACCTATGACCATGCTGACTGGCATGGGCTGTCCAGTCAGAATTTCGAATGGCGACAGCCCTAACTGCCGATGTGTTCTTCCCCTTAATCCCATCAAGGCCAGAGGCAGGGCATCAGTCCAAGTTAAATTTGTTTGCTCACAGATTTTAGCCAATTTAGATTGCAAGGTACCATTGCATCGTTCCACAATACCTCCACTCTGGGGGTGGTATTTGCAATAATGATGCACATTTATCTGAAGCCAGGTGGTTAATTCATTTATAACGGAATTTACAACGTGTGTGGCATTATCAGTTTGTAATTTCTGCAGTATGCTCCATCTAGGAATTATTTCCTTTATCAAAGCTTTTGCCACAGTTTTGGCATCTGCCTGTTTGAAAGGGAAAGCTTCCACCCATCGGGAGAACACATCAACAGTTACTAAACATTATCGGTACCCCTTTGATGGTGTTAATTCAATGAAGTCCATTTGAAGGTGTTCGAATGTACCCATTGGGTTAGGTGTAACGGCGGGACTTACCTGGGTGCCCTTTCCTACATAAAACTTTTGACATAATGTACAGCACCTGCAGAACTGCTCTGCATATGTAGAGAAACCTACAGCTTCCCAATGTTTTTCAACATCTTGAACCATGGCATCCTTTCCAGTGTGATCCAGGCCATGTGCAATTTTTGCCATACCTGGAAAAGAAGCTTTAGGAAGGAAAGGTTTGTTAGTTTGCTTATGGGTCCAGACTCCATCAGAGAGGGACCCTTCTTTGGATCATTTTCTCTTCTCTGTTTCCGTGGCTGCACTCTGTAAAGAAATTATTTGATTATCAGTGTCCTGATCATTTCTCTGTTGGAATAAAGAGATTGGTGTGTTATTATACAGAGCCCGTTTAGCTAAATGATCAGCTAATTTGTTTCCTTTGCTGACAGCATCCTGTTTTCCTGTGTGAGCTTGACATTTAATGATCGCTAGCTTTGATGGTTTAGTTATGGCCTCTAAGAGGGATTCTATTAGTTTTTGATGCTGAATGGGCTTGCCAGTACTGGTCTTGAATCCCCTGAGTTTCCATAATGCCCCATGATCATGGCAGACTCCAAATGCATATCTCTAATCGGTATAGATAGTTACAATTTTTCCCTCTGACAACTGACAATCAACTCAGCTGCCTGCGCACTTAAACTTGAAGAAATTCGGTTTGCTTCCAGCAGGTGGTCACCTTTGCCCACTGCATAGCTGGTTGAAGGTGTTCCATTTTCCAATAGTAAAGAACATCCATCCACAAAAATTATCGCTCCTGTTCCTAAGGGTGTTTCCTGTAGGTCTGGTCTAGGTTTTATAACCTTAGTTATTTCATCATGACAGTTGTGGGGCTCCCCTTCCCTCTTCAGTTGGTAGAAGAGTAGCTGGATTTAAGGTGGAGCACGTTTCTATGGTAACGTTTGACAACGTACAGAGTACATTTTGATAGTGTATTGCCCTAGCAGTAATGAGATGTGAGGTTTTAGCCTATACTAAAATGGAGTGTACGGTGTGAGGCACTTTTACCACTAGGGGGCTCATGAGCACTATATCTGTACTGGCTAGCACGGCCTCTGTTGTGGCTGCTACAGCTCTGACACAGGTTGGAAGTCCCTCAGCCACTGGATCCAATTTTTTCGAAAAATTGGCTAAGCCTTTGTTTTTTCTCCATGGAGTTGTGTAAGAACTGCATTCATATATCCCCCCTTTTGGTCCACAAGTGAATGGACGAAAATAGATAACAGTCCCAACGCAGGCGCAAACAGGAGCGCACATTTTTTTTTTTTTTTTTTAAGTCACATGGAGCCTTCTCAGCTTGATCATTCCATGCCACCTGACCAGAAAAGGGGAGATCAGGGGTGATCGCTAAAGTTTGAAAAATCTGTGCTCTTTCAGTGAAGTTTAAAATCCATTGCCGGCAGTATCCTAGAATGCCTAATACAGACACAACCTGTTGCTTTGTAACAGGTCTAGGAAGATTTTGAATGGTGTTTATACGATCGCTAGAGAGAGAGAGCTCTTGTTCCGCAAGAAATGTCATGACCTAAATATTTCACAGTTGTTTGAATTCACTGCAGTTTTGTTTTAGAAACTTTATGGCCATTTTCTGCTAAAAATAATAACAATTTCTGAGTATCATGTGCACAATCTTCTTCTGTAGTACTACACATTATATCATCTACATACTGTATCAATATACTGTCTTTATCTGGCCAAAAGCCGTCTAAATTTTGAGCAAGAGCTTGTCCAATACACAAGGGCTTCAGTATATCCCTGAGGCATAATGGTCCATGCCCTACGGCGGTTTTGGAAAGTAAAGGCAAACCAGAATTGAGAGTCAGGGTGCACAGAAATAGAAAAATAAGCATTAGCAAGGTCAATAACAGAGAAATAACGGGCGGACGGGGGTATCGTAGAAAGAATAGTGGAAGGATTAGGAACAATAGGTGCCCTAGGAAAAACTGCAGAATTAACTTGTCGAAGATCTTGAACAAAATGCCATGAACCGTCAGCCTTTTTAACAGGTAAAACGGGGGAGTTGACTGGAGAGTATTTAATTTGAATGATTGCTCCATGTTTCACGAGATCAGAATGTACGGCGGAGATGCCAGCCTCTGCTTCTGGAGACAGAGGATACTGTGCGCAATGCGGGCGGAAGGATGATTTTGGGTAAATCACCAGTGGCTCACAGTGTGCTATCCTTCCATAATCATTTTTCCCCTGGGATCAAAGTGCATTGGGAAGTGAGAAAAGCCAAGAGGGAGAGGTGGTTTGCAATGAAAAAGCAGAAAGGGAAGGACGGCACAATGCATGATGTACTAAAAAAAATCATTTTGAAGCACAACTTTAGTTATCAAATGATCTGAGGTATCAAAGATACCCGGAGCAAAGTGCAGCCGGTCCTTTAATTGAGACATTGTTCCACTCATTCCCCAATTTCGACCAAGCGAACGGTGCTAGATTTGGTTAAGAAACATGGGGAACCAAACCTCCTAAATAGAAAACGCTTTGTGAATATGTGAGGTGCACTGACAGCAGCAGTTTTGTTGGATGAGAAAAAAATGCAAGGGATATGAAGGGTCTCTGGGCTAGTACCTGAAGAGAGAAAAGATTCTAACCAAGGTGTGCCCAGTTGAGCAGGGAAGTACTGGGCAGTGCAGTGGAGGGTGTTGGGGACTTGCAAGTGGTGAAAAAGGCATGAAGGAAAAGAGTGTAGGGCTTTAAGGAGAATGGTGTGTGAGGAGATGTTCAGGGTCCAGGCTGCAAAAGAGGGTTTAGTGTGGGGGGAGGTTTGGCACAGGAATTTAGGAATAGAACAGTAAAACCCTCGTTCGGTTAGAGAAATAGAGAGGGAGAGCTTAGTCATCATCCCTTCCTAACAGATTAACAGGGCAGAGCTGATATAACAAAAAACGGTGTATCAAAGTGGAACCACTAGAATGAAGCTGAACCCGAAGAGGTTTAGATACCAGCAAAACATGAGGTTGTCCAGAAGCAATAAGCACAGTCACTGTATCTTTCGAGGCAGACTAGAAAAGCACTTTCAGTGCCATTCACCAGCAAAGTCAATAAAGGATATGTGTCCGCATGGCGAGTGAGCAAAGGCCACTGAAGAGAGTGGCTGGGGGTCCCTGTAAATTTCTGACCAAGAAATATCCTTAGGTTCAGGTAAGACAGACGGGGGAGGAAGCTGATGTGGGCAATTGCGGCGGAAATGTCCCGACGTAACAGGCAAGATGTAGGTGCTTGATCTGAGGGGAAAGGCAGCTGAGCAGACAAAGAATTTGGATTAGGAAGTAAAAATCCCCCGGCCTCGCCCCTGTCCTCGGAAAAATCCACGTCCTTCACGTCTTCGACCCCTGCCTGAGGCGGCTTCACCTATATAATAATTCATTTGTGCCGCGATTAACTTGGTCTGAGTATCTGACTCTTTTTGCTTAGTCTGTCGTTCAGCATGTTCCGCGTGTCTTTTAACTTTATCAAAAGTGGCACTTTCCCATCCAAATACAGGACGTGCGTACTTTATTTTGGATATCATTTCTGAGTCCTGACACAAAAGGAGGAACTGCTGCCTTGACACGGTCGTCTGGGCTGTCTAAGCCAGAATGGTTTGTCATCAAGTCCTGAATGCGGTGTGCCCATTCATCTACCGTCTCATCTTTCTTTTGTTTAGCAGCTGAAATAAGGGACCAGTCGGTGCCCTTTTTTTTTATTCCCATTGGGCAAGGAAAGGACCCTCATTATTTTGTCCATGAGGCAATGCCTCATTCCACTGCCACTGTACTCCATTATGCTGCCCCTGGTTGACAGTAGCCCAAGTAGTGCCCACCTTTCTGCGTAGCACCTGGGTCCATTCAGCCGCACTGGGTTTATATATGTTGTCTAGTTGCTGCACCTGTTCCACAAACTTCAACCTACCGATTACCTTAAGATCAGGCAATTCGGACACTACGTCTTTCAGCTCTGGAATATCCCAGTTACGATGTATCATTACAGTAGTGGGGTTAGCATTTCCTAGGGGCAGTTGTGTGGGATCGTGTCAGGGGTTAGGGACCTCAATTAAAGGGCATGAAAATGTGGGTGCTAAAGGTTTTGGGGACTTAAACAGGGTAAGGTATTCAGGGGACTTATCTCGGAGGGTCTTGCTTCTAGTACGTTGTGAAATGGAGGACTTTTTGTGTAAGTTAGAAGAGCCTCCCATAGCCCCTAACAAGTGGCCATCAGTCTCATCATCCGGATCCGTAAGTGAGGAGGGGTTGTACTGATATTGTTCAACAAAGAAATCATCAGTAACTGGGGCATCGGTAACCACAGGAGCCGGTGGGGAAATGAGTGAATGTGGCAGTGGAAGGGGTTGTGGGTAAAGTGTTGGGGAAGAGAGCACGGGATATAAAGGGTCTTTTTTATCACTCCTCTTCCTCCTTCCTTCAGACTGGGGTCACGAATCAGCCTGCACTTTCTGTAAAGCTATAAGCAGCTCTTCCTTTTCCTTTCTAGTCTTAACTTCGCCAGCTAAAAGCTTATTCCGTTTCTGTGCTGCTTCCAACGTACGGTCTTTAATAACCAATTCCCATCTGTCGTACATATCCATCCGATAAAGACCTCCATTACAACAACCCTGTGTATTTCTGCACAGTATTTTTCTAATGTCCTGTATCTCATTCATACCTCCGGTTCCTTCCACTACGCCATCTACCTGCACTGTCCTTATTCCACTTCCTACATGCCTTTTTTTAAAATCTAATCCTGTCTTCTTTTCAATGAGCTTTCTAGGGGACCCGCCTTTCGATCCCGACAGCGGACTAGGAGCCTGGCGATCCCCCGAAAATAATCCTTCTAACATTAGGTTTTTAGGACTCAGGGGGGATTGTTTGACTGGCTTGCTGATTGTTTTTTCCCATAGTAAGCAGTAGGATCTCAGCAGAAAATGTCTCAGCCCTCAATAAACCCCGTTCCACCCGCCCTCCGCTCCTATCCCTGGATTACAGCTTCAGGTGACTTCGTGTCCGTTTATTCGCATCAGCAGAATCCTACATCAATACGCCCCGTGGAGTCCGGGATATGGAGGTTTTAACCCCGATCCCTTCATCAGACAGTTTGTATGCGTCAATCTGCCAGGGTATAGTCTCTGTCACCTTAGCAACCCGTTGAGACAAGAGTATAACTAGACAGCGGATGAAAAACTCGATCTCCCGTTTATTTAGACACACATTCTCTAAATACGCCCTTTCACCCCCATTCCTCAAACTATTATAGGAGCGTGCCACTCGCCCCTTTCTATTCCACTTCACAGGGGTGACTAGCTAACATTCACACTGTGCCGTTTTCCGTAGGGTCCCAAAGCCACTTTCCGTGAGTCCCTAGAACCCTCCTATGGGTCTGATACAGTATGCTCTTTATTCTTTATTTTGCCGGAATCGGCTCCACCACAGTCCTCTGGACGATCCTGCTCGAGGAGTCGTCTGCCCTCTCCTGCCCCACGTTGGGCGCCAAAAACTGTGGACGAAGACTTCAGACCAGACAACAGGTGCGGTTATAAAGCAGCTTTATTTTTCAGAGTCACGGTAAGAAGAGTTTCGGAAAAGCAGACAATCAAATATACATAACAGCGTCAGGGCTCTTCTGAACTCCGTCTGTTAGGTGGGGCAAGTTTTTATACCCCTAGAATGCGTGATTTAATATCATTATGAAATGTAACAGTTGACACTTTTATTATACACAATCCTTGAGCCCCTTCAACGCCCCTTGTGCAACTTGATTTCTTGGCCCCTTTTGTTATGGCGTTCAGATATAAGCTAAGGGAAAACGTGATAAGGCAGACTCATGTGTGGAATGCTTAGACCTTGAGTCCTTTGCGCAAATATTTTTCTGTTTGCTAAAACAAAGCATGCTTTTACATGGTTTAGCAAAGCTTACTTCTCCGACATGAATTAGTACAAGGGAACGAAGAGAACATTCGTCTTCCACACAATCCATCCAGACTATCCAGTATTGTTGTATGAAGATAATTTCTGTTGTGATTTGGAGTCCGAAACGTAGTAAAATGTATTTGAGGCCTCCTAAAGAGGACCGTAAATGCAGGCCTATAAACTAAACAGCCTGCCCAAGGAGACTCTCCCCAAATCCCTCAAAACTGCTAAATGTAACCTGACCTAGCAGATGTAAAAAATCGTAAACTGAATTAAATAATCTAAAAAATATAATAAAAGCCCCACCAGAAGAAGGATAATCCAAGATCTTCAACTTGTATCAACAGGGCAACAAAGGAATCTTAATAAAAAATTATTTATTTGAAAAAATAGAAAAATACAAGAAAAAAGGAGTTCATAAAAGGATATCCTAACCAAACACGTCCAGATGCATGCAGAAGAGAAAACCAGGGACAGAATAAAAATAAACCAAGAAAAACAGAAAATCCAACAATTTAGGAATATTCACAAAACTGCTTTCACCTTAAATATCTGAGTGAGGTCTCAGAAGGGGTGATGGTTGCCTTGAATCTTGGGACTTCACCCACAACACTCAAGAAATGGAGCTACAGATAAAGGGCTAATACATAATTATGAACATAAAACAAAATACATGAAAGGATGAAAAATAATTATTTAAAAAGACCATAAAGAATAAAATACACAAATTACAGATGCATACATAACAATTTTAATTATTTAATGTTTTTGGAACTACTTTCTTCACTAGCCACTTACACACAAACAGTTAAAAGTTGTAATGACAAAAAGTGATTACACAGTATATGTGAAAAGGAAGATGGAACAACTATGCTTCAGACTGCTTCTGTACACAAACTGGTCAAGATGCTTTACATTACATAAGAAGAGGTTTTGTGTAAAAGTAGCTAACAATTGTTTTTAGATCTCAAGGTGCACCTAAGTAAGTTGTTCCTTTTTATTATATTAAGTCACCTAAGTTCTAAATGCAGCCTGTGCAAGGGGCATATAATTTATTAAATATGTTTTAAACTTTTGTTAAAACGGTTTAGGTGTCTCTAAGCCTTGGTGCCCCAAGCCTCCGGTCCCACTGACTCACCCCTAGAGGTAGCCTTGTCCACAAGCATGATGTGTTTGTAGTTAACATGCTGCTGAGAAAATGCATTATCACAAGAGGTTATAATAAGCTTTGATCTCAGATACCACTTATAATTACCAAATGACAGATGAACATATTAACATCATAATTTGTGAAATATCTAAGCACCTTCAATTTTCTGGTTTAGATAAAAGAGAGGGAGACATTATTTATAGCCCTTGGGAACAAACAAAGAAATCTAGTAGAAAGCTACAAAATGGATTTATGACCAAATGATTAAAGTTATTGTTAATTAACAAATCATAAACATAATACTTGGAAATTCATTTGTCTACTCATTTTGATCAGTCACAGAATATTTTGCCTATGTTTCTTCTCCAGCAAGGTTGTACTGCATCCCTGTATACACAAAGCAGTCAATTATAATGTTGTCTATGTACTAATCATAACTTAGCCTTAAATTCATGAAAGTAAGCACTGATATATACAAATGTCAATGAGAACTTAACAATTTTAGGTTCTAAACTGCACTTTATGGAACACTAGATATATTGTAGACCAAAATGTGGCATTATTTTTAAAATACCCTTCCTCTTAAAGGCAATTAATTGGTATAAAAATAAAAGTACATCACCTAAAACAGTGGCAAACACTTGACATCATTTATAATGAAACAAAAACTCTGTACTTTAGCTATCAGGTTCTATAGCCTATTGACAGCATTTTTGTATGGTTGCACTTTTTATCATTTATTTTCCTTTTGTTTTGTTTGACAATATTCCATGTCTTTCAAGACATCATGATGCATTCTGTGTCATTATATTAAGGGGATATGCCATGTGGTATAATGAACATGAACCTGCTGTAGTCATGTACTGTGTTGTCATTGGGAGGTATTTACTTGGTACTCCCAATGTACTCCCAAAGTAATGTACTTGGTACATTAAATAATATGACTTTTCTGTCATCTAGAATTTGGTTACTCAACTTTTTACAATAACTAATATGTCTAATTCCATAAATTATTTTCCACTGCAATTGTGAGCACATTTGCTCCAGTTTTCTTTGCTTGTTTAGCCCTGTTACTTTTGTATTGTTTGTCTGGCACTGTGATTTTAAACTGCTTATCTAGGAATTATTAAGTAGGCACGTGGCCATTCTTGCTGAAACAAGCTCTTGTAAGCCACTACTTAGTAACTTTTGTTTTGCCAGACAAGAGAAAGTTTTAACTAAGCTCTGGACCAGATGTGAAAGAGAACAAAAGTTGTAAAACAGTTGTAAAAACCAGGAGGTAGCTGTATATCAAAACACAAAAGCACAAAACGTTAACCAAATCCCTTTGTCAATTACTAAGTACTGTGAAACACCAAGGAACACCGAAACCCAAAATGTTATCCAATGCTCTTTTGTCTTTGTTATTCAAAAGTTTATGCCCTTTAGTTCTATAGAGCTGCTAATAAGACAAAAACTGTTTTGTTTTCAATTCAGAATTTTAGAGACCAGGATTAGTGCAACAGTGACTTACACAGCATTTTGGTGATGAAGTCACATGTTGCACATGGAGCGATTGTGAATCCTGCACTCTGCAAATAGGGTGCTGTTACTACTACCAATACAGTTGTTTCCAAGCCAAAAAATTCAAAATGACAACATGTGCCAGAAAATGATCCACAAAATAAATAAATGCTCAAAATAACAGCAGAGATATATTCAGAAGTAAAATATAATAATAATCATACCAACTTTGTAGTTTTAAGCTAGCGATAAGGCCAGTTAAGGATTTGTGTTATGTGCTGCTTCTTAATTTTCACAGCCAGAAAATTGCCAGCTGGTCATCACAAAGAAGCCGATCATCACAAGCGATTCAGGGACCCTTTGTAGTTTTCAAAGCCTAAACCACATGCTGTCTGTAATCAATAAATTTGGAAGGCAGGTGAATGCTTTACACAATTCAGCAAATCATGTGGATACTGGTACTGCAGTGTTGTTATTTTCACTACATGGTACAGCACTACCTGGGTGAAAAATGACTTACCCATTTGTTATATTGGTGATCCTGATGGCTTGGCTGCTGTGGTTGTTTTGACTCAGTGTCAATCGATATTCAATCTAAAGCTTACATCTTTTCCAACCGTTTTGGCATTCAATAGTATTTGTACCGCTTCCCTGTTATTGGGGTCACAAACTGTTTTAGATAGCCTGTTCTGAATTGTTTGAGATTTTGTTTTGTGTGTGTGTGTGTGTGTGTTAGTTTTCTATTTTATCTGATACCCCTAAGAGAAGGTCAATTGTGACCAGCCATCTTTTAAGAATGAGGTAGGGTTGTCACTATATCTAAATATTTTCAATTTTGGTTTTTGGAACCTCTTGCAACATAGGTGGCCTTTTCCCTATATTTTTGGACATTTTATCTGAGGCAGTAAAAGTAGTAATGGCTAGTCATGATGTAGGGAATTCATGTGAGGATTATGTTCAATCAGCATTTAAACTAAGTATTTGAATTTTCAGAAAGGCTGAGGTTCTTTAGTGAGAAACAATGTTCATACCAGTGCAATAAATGCAAAAGCAAGAATAAACAGACAGAATTATATGCTGATTTATACATCTGCCATAAAACTGTGTATGTGTGAGTGATTCAGTATATGCAAGGGAATGTGATTTACTACGTGCACCGACATTTTAGTATAGCAGTATTTAAATGATTCTCTTTTTTTCTAAAATGCACCTATGTCCATTGTTCCTTCCATATCCACAAAGAAAGCCCACATTTTAAATTTGCATTCATTGTAGTGGTTTTTGATAGCACACCATGGGGATTTTTTTTAAATTGAAAACATATGCTAACATTTAAAGTGAAGATATATGCAAATAATAAATGCTGTGTGCCAAGAAATTATTTATTTTTACCTTCAACCACACATGAAATTCTAGACAAGCTAATTTAAAGGGCAGGCTCAGTTATGCAATGCACTTTGGACACCCTACAGGTAGCTGCAAAGGAGACAATTAAAACAAAACTGAGTGCCAATATGAACAATGCTTCACACCCTCTCTCTGACACACTAATACTGAGTGCTTTCAGCAAACAAATTATTCAGCACAAGTGTGTCAAGGAACACTACTGGGGATTCTTTATACCAACACCAATATGTCTGCATAATGCCTCTCTCTGACTACCAAGTCAGAAGTTTTCTTTCTTTCTTCCTTTTTAGTTATTCTGGTGTGTGTTCAGACCATACTGTGTGTGTATAATGGAGCCCCAGTAGCATTTCTTGACAATCTATTAAAAAATTGGTTCAGGGCATTAGCTTTGCCCACATTCTCTTCTAGCATCTGAGCCCTGGATTGCAGTCCATTCCAAATGCCCTTCATGTTATTCTGAGTGATTTTGTTTTATATTTTAGTTTTGTAAGCTTTCTTTCCATCAGCTTTTATTTAGCACATACTGTACTTCCTTTAGTGCCTCTTTGCCATCGGATTTGAATGCACTCTTTTTCCCACTCAGGCCTTTTAGCACCTTAGTAATCCAGGGTTTGTTGTTTGAAAAGCAACCCACGGTCTTTGTGAGTACCACTTTAAATATTAAAGACATCAGGCATTAGTATCCTAACAAGTGACAAATTAGTATCCAAACAAGTGACAGTATGTAACTAAGGAAACGGTGTCCACTATATTTTATTGTAATGGTCCTTTTTTTTTTTTAAAGATGTTTTTCTGAGCAAATCCTCTGATACTGTACCACCATTATTAGTTCAGAATGTCTAGCTTCAGTAGTACAGTATGTGACTTATTTAACTGGAGCTTCACAACTGCCTGTGCTGGTTAAATTCTATGCTAGGTGTCTCTTTCAGTACGATACACATCACTAAATGGACTATTTATCAGATACATAGATTGACTGAGGGATTGAAAATGTATTAATCCGAAAGGAAATTGCAATGTATAGTGCAAAAAACTAAAATGCATTATTTCATATAGCAAATTAAGTTATTAAAAAATCTATTTTCTTAGAGGACTGAAAATGTAATTGTTATCAAAATTATAATCATCTCTTAAAAAAGAGCTTTGCACAATCCTTTTTCTTTTGTGCCTTTTTTCTTCTGTCATCTTGATATACGAAGCAAGAACCTAGGGGTTTTTTTTCTTGGTTATTTTTTGCTTATTACTGCATGAAAGACAGCAGAACTGGAAAACATTAATCCAGTGAAGACAGGCAAAACATAATGCATTGTCTCTGACATGTGTAAAAGCTCAAATGCAAACACAAAAAAGTTCAAAAGATTAATTGCTTGCTAAAATTGTATGGCTAGCAATAATATTTGCACTTCAATACGTTGAATATTTCATGACTTATATGAAGTTGAATTAAATACTATTACTGACTAAACACATCAGATGTTAGCAAAACAGTACTAACAGTTGGATAAGTCCATATCTTCTATGCTTTAAGAAGAATACACACAATTCCCTTAATTATTGACCAGAATGATCTTGGTGTGCAGTAACTATGGTTAATTTAATTATGGAATAAATACACCTGTCTCAGCAAGGTTACTCACACAGTTAGTGGACATCAAACAACCAAAAAGACAAATACATTTTTGAAACAACTCATGGATGTGGCAGATAAAAGTCAGGGATCAGCATTGTGTATGCCAGTATTTCAAAGTCTTAGAATATCCTCTAAGAACACCGGTATGTGGATTATGAATTAGTAGTATATACCTGTACTGTATATGTTTGCTTTCTTAGGCCGTGGTTGAGAACAAAGATATACATAGTACTTGCAAGGATGTGCATAGGCGGTAGGTAAGGATGTCTATCTGTACAAGCTAAATGTTACAGAATGCTGCTAATATTCCAATATTAGTACAGTAGAGTCTCGCTTATCCTACCTTCGCTTATCCAACATTCCGTATTATCCGACGTCCCACCGCAAAAAAACAAAAACAAAAAAAAAAAATACGCATCAATTGGCAGTTGCAAGCACGAGCGTAGTCTATTTTTTGTTGCTCCCGACTCTGACGCAGCTAATTACAGTGGAACCTCGGTTTGCGAGCATAATTCGTTCTGGAAATGTGCTTGCAGTCCAAAGCACTCGTACAGTATATCAATGCAAATATACAAAATATTATATATAATATAATAATACAAATATAAAGTAAAAATACATACAGCGTATTAACCTGCACTTTACCTTTGAAAAGAATCATGGCTGGTGTGAGTGAGTTTCTAAACTCTTGTGGGATTCCACCCAACGGGACAACACGCGGAAGAGCGTCCCAAAGCAATCGCAGTCTCCCAGCGCTGTAGCAGTTTGATATAAAAGCCAATCCAAAAAGATCGCGGACATGCTATAAGTGCCTGCCGTTGATGGGTGATACAAGGAACAAAGAACATTATAAATGTACTGGGTTCAGTATTACTTTCCCCCCGACCCTGCCTGTCTGCTGTGTCTGTGTATAGGAGAATGAAAGATCCCGCTACATTAAATAACCTCGCTATTGCTGTTTCAAGCTTAATAAAGCTGGTGTTGCTAAAAGTACCGAGACTCAGCTTCGAGTTTTCGGGTGCAAGACGGGGACTCGCACGTCACAGCACAAACACACACACGCAGTCACAATGCTGTAGTAAACAGTATACGCTCGTACTAATGTTGACTATATTAGTGACGGAGTTAAGGCTAGAAACTGCAATTAATTACATTGAGCAACAAGAAGAAGCTACAGGAATCGACATAATGATGCTGCAAAGATGGCGAGACTTCACAGCAAAGAAACGGCACTCGTCAGGAAAGCAGACTATGATCAAAAATGTCTTTAAATCATCACAGGACTGAACTTTTTAAGTACAGTACATACTGTATTTAACATCAGACAATTCTGTAACTGTAAGTTCATTTTTTCAGTTAATTTATTCTGTTGTTTTGTTGTAAAACATGATTATTAGGTTCGTAATGTGTAAAATTATAACATAGTTTGACGTTTAATAGGTTTTTTCTTAACACCTGCCATTATCCAACATTTTCACTTATCTGACGTTCGGCCGACCCGTTTATGTCGGATAAGTGAGACTCTACTGTACTAAGAAACTGAAATTATTTGTAATTTATTTCCAAGGAAATAGTCATAAATGTCTCTGTCAAGTTACAAAGTTGCTCTGCATATCTGATGTTCAAGAAGGTAACTGTTAGATGCAAGGGTTAGGAATAAAAAAAACTAAAATAGATGGGAAGGGATTTTATAGTTTCAAAAATCTATAACCTTTTATTCTAATTCCAAAATTTAACACCTAACAGAATGTGCCACACAGTTGTTGTCATACTGTACATTATGGTGCTACTTCATATTAAGCAAGGGCTGTAAAGATTTTTCAGGACAAAGAGAAAATAACAAAATGCTATGAAATGTTCCACTGGATAACACCTATAAACTAAAACTGGGATTTAACTAATTAGGACAATGGTATGAAGCAGCAAAGCAAAACTTTTTTTTGCATAATTTCAGGTATAAACTTTTAACTCTTGAAAGTTTAAATATTTGAATCTACTGTTTTTCAACAGTACACTGTATTTTATTTATATTAAGGGATATAGTATAACACAGCAAGACTCCTTAAGTCTTCAACTAGTTCAAAAAGTAATACTTCACCACACACAAACGTATTCATGAAAGTGTGTAAATAACTATAATAAGGATCATTAATCTTTTTTTGATCCCTGATTTATCTTTATTTGCAGGGGATCATTTCTAGAAAAAGAAAATGTTCCATTATCAAACCCGTTTAATCCATTTCAGGGCCAAATTTTTTTATATTGAAGTATTACTGGGTGGCATGGTGGCGCAGTGGTAGGGCTGCTGCCTCGCAGTTAGGAGACCCAGGTTCGCTTCCTGGGTCCTCCCTGCGTGGAGTTTGAATGTGTCTTCGAGGGTTTCCTCCGGGTACTCCTTTTTCCTCTCACAGTTTAAAGACATGCAGGTTAGGTGCATTGGTGATTCTAAATTGTCCCTAGTGTGTGCTTGGTGTGTGTGTGTGCGTACCCTGCGGTGGGTTTGTTTCCTGCCTTGCGTCCTGTGTTGACTGGTATTGGCTCCTGCAGACCCCCATGACCATGTGGTTAGGATATAGCGGGTTGGATAATGGATGGATGGATGAAGTATTACTTTTTTGCATTGGTCTGGTTGCTCATTAAGAATAAACTACCTTCATGTAAAAACTGTATTCTCTACAGAGCAATCAGATTGAGGTTGATACAAATGATATTTCAATGGGGATAAAAAAGTATAGCTTAAACATTTAAATAATTCATTCTATAATGTTGATATATTATATCATATTAATGGTTTGATCTCATTACTTTTTCTATACATGTATATAAGAGAAAAAAAATACAAGATGGTGACAATCCAGAAATACTCATCCTATAAATTAATCATATCAAGATTGCAATAAGCTGCAAATAACTCCCTCACAATCTTAATCTTTCTTCTCAACAGAAACAATCTTCTCATTAATTCCTGGTTAAGTTACCTGGAAGATTGAGGCTTCAACATCAATTATGTTACGTCTGGTATCTGGCCACCCAGTAGTACTCAATAGCAAAATCTTTGCCATCTTTATTCAGGTTCTGTTCAGACTCCCATCTGAAAAGACATTTTTACAAAGCTGTTTGTGCAAAGAGTTTTTTTTTCTTTTTTTGTATTTAATTATATGGTGTTTTGCCTTCGGATGCCCCAACACTTTATGTGTCTCTCTCTCTCTTATATATATATATTGCTATGGCCTTGCACAGTATGTTAGCTGGGATAGACTACAACCCCCATATGACCCTGGGCTGGGTTAAGTGGGTTAGAAAACCACATGACACACACTAATTTCATTAACATGTTTTTACCTGTTGTAGAATATCAATTCAATATACCACCCTGGCAATAAGGGGGGCCTTGCAGGCTGGTTGCAGAAATTAACTTAATAATGTTCTTGACAACAGAACAGTTAACTTATTTTGTTGCTCTCTTTAGCCAGAATGGCAGGCACATTGTGATTGCCAATAAATGCAATATGAAGTACTGATAGATCTTGAGAACACCAGTGAAAGAAATGTAGAGACGAAAAATGTTTTTTAGTATACTTTTTCATGAAAATGCAAACAACCTTTGTCTGCAAGAAAAAATGCTTTTTCCAACTAAACCATACAGCGTAATTGCCACTTCTTATTAACACTGTATGTGTAGAACATATTGTTGTCCTTACTCTTTCATGGTATTTTACATGCAGATCATTTTAGCTTGTTAGTTGACTATCTGCCACAGTTTGATTTGTAAGCAAAGTTTAATACTGAGAAGACTAACTCTCTTCCCTGAAACTCATTTGCTTTTAATTAGTCCTGATTGTTCTAGTAAATAAGATAATGAGTATTGCAAATAATGTATAACACAAAATGATTAACTAATAATTAATCTCCAATCATCCTTTGCAGTAATTAATCTCCAATTATAATTTGCAGTTTTCTACTAATTGGCACAAGGAATGTGAAAAGTAAGCATTATGTAATCAAAAAAATAATTAAATAAACAATAAAAACACAAATACATAATTATACAAGTAAACATTTATTAGTCATGTGTGACTTTTTCTACCAGTTTGTTTTAGACTTGTTTGGCATACCATGAAAGAAAACACACCATGTACTGTTAGCATGTGCAGCAGTGCCTCCTTGTTAAGGTAATGTACAAAGTGAATTAATTTATTATTATACTATTACAGTATTATAGACTCCATTGATTGAGCTGCCCCGTGGGACATCCTGAGACATTGTGGGATCCCCTCAACGATATGGATATCATGGTCTGCCTGTACACTGGTACTGTGAGTGCTATGCAGAGTGGAGGCAGAACCTCTGCGTTTTTCCCAGTTGATTCTGGGGTTTGTCAGGGATGTGTTCTTGGTCCTACTCTGTTCAGTGCTTGCATGCACTGGGTATTGGGTAAGGTCATGGGGGCCAGCAGCTGTGGAACATCTGTTGGTGAAGAAAGATTCACTGATTTTGACTTTGCTGACAATGCTGTGATCTTAATGGAGTCAATGAAGGCTCCAATCAGGGCTCTCAAGAGACTGAGAGAGGAGTCTAAGTGTCTGGGCTTGCGAGAGTCCTGGATAAAAACCAAGATCCAGGCCTTTAATGAACTCTTGGGCACAGCCATCAGCAGTGTGTCTGTCTGCAGAGAGAGTGTTCACCTTGTTGAGAGGTTTACTTACCTAGGCATTGACATTCATGTCTGGTGATTCTTCCTCTGAAGTCAGTGGATGGAATCGGAAAGCACTGGGGGTCTTGAGGTCACTGGAAAGGGGTGTGTGGTGCTCCTGATATCTACGCAAAAGGACGAAGGTCCAAGTCTTTAGAGTCCTGGTGCTTCCTGTCTTGCTATATGGTTGCAAGACCTGGATGCTATCCAGTGACCTGAGACAAAGACTGGATCCCTTCATCACTGTGTCTTTTTGGAGAACCCCTGGATATCACTGCTTTCTTTCTGTGCTCACAAAGTCCTGAATGAGGCACATTACCTGCATTGTGAGGAAACGTCAGTTATGGCACTACAGCAATGTGACGCAATTCCCCAAGGGTGATCCAGCGTGCAGAATCCTTATTATTGAGGACCCGAGCAGGTGGACCAGGCCTAAGGGACACCAATTTAACACCTGGTTGCGGAAGATAGATGGTCTTTTCTGGATGGTGGGTGCCTCGAGGGTTGCCAACCAGGATCCCAAGCTCTTTCATCATGTGGTGGGTGTGGCATGTACCAGTGCATGCTCCCCAACCTGACCTGACCTACATTATTATTGCTTTCTATTTAATCTTTTTCAATAATTTAGTATGGCTGATTCACGCATAGTAGTACAAAAGGAGTGATAACCCTCTAACCACCTGGCCTTGGGTTTTTTGAATTTTATTTTCTCTTTAGGGTGTTGTAATGATTAGCACTGCTGCCTCCCATCTCCAGAAGCAAATCCCAGCAGCGGTATTGGTGGTGTTATGTTTGTACATTCCTGCAAATCGGTTTCCATAGGCAGATTGTTTTGAAGACAGTGTGTTTCTTTAGATGAAATGGTAATTCCAAATTAACCCTGTATAAATGAATGTGCCTGTGCTGGTGATCCCTGTAATAAATTCTCATGGTATCTTAATCTGATTCCTGTGTTGCTCTGGACGATGCCTGGGATTGGTTGCAGGTCATATGACTATGACATAGAAGAAGTGATTTTGGGAAATGAATGAATGAATGAAAATTCAACTGGAATACTGTATTTGTGGAGCTTAGAAACTGCACAGCAAAGCCCATATACAAAACTAATAGAGATACATAGTACATTTTTAGACAGGCATGCGTGGGTTTTAGAAATTAAACAGCCTTATTCTTCTTCCATATATTTTGCTTTCTGTCATTAGAGCAATGCCCTTAAAAGCATTAAAAACAGTATTTATAATTGTGTTTTTTACAATATTCATTTAAGCATAAACTCAAAACAGATCATTCATACTGTATTTATTTGTGTATGTTTGATTATTTATTCAATGTGTAACATGCCATATTTAAACTTTTTCAAATGTTTTTCTTACAATATACTGTAATGTTTCTCTTAAACTTCACAAGCATCTGCATGTCTGGTGCATTTTCTGTTTCTTTGCCTGTGCTATCTATCTGCTTGATGGTCTGCAGAGCCATAGAAAATAAGGAAATTGATAAATGAGAGGTGATCTTTCAGTCCATCTGGCTCATTTAGTCAACTAATATTTCTTTTGCTGTTTTGTCTCTCATCCAGTCCTCTCGTAAATGATAGTAGGATTTCGGGTTCAAAAACAGTTTCTTCCTGAACTCAGCTACCAATTAACTTTTTTAATGATATGCTTGTATCTTTTTCAACATTACCAGTGATGTCCACACATCAATCAGGCACCTGACAATGCTCAAGTTAAAACAAATCTTGCAAGTTGTAAATTGTACTGCATTGGTGAGTTAGCTATTTAGCAAGTAAAATTGACTATATTTATATAAAGATTGTACACCAGATATAGTCCACTGACTTTCAAAGTTCTGACTTACAAAGCAGGTCTATACTTCAAATTATTGTAACTCAGAACAGGGTGGTAAAAAATCAGAGCATCTAAGTGCAGCATTAGCCAGAGCAGGAACCGTCTATCACTTATTCAAACCTTCACACTGGTACAAAACAAAGATGTTAATGTTTTGGAGTGTGATGGCAAGAGTTGGACTCCACACTCCCAGTTGTGTCCAAGGAGTCTCTTGAACCCAGATCATCGATAGTCATGAAAACAGAGATGAGCCAGGCAAATGAGAACACATACAGTGGTGTGAAAAACTATTTGCCCCCTTCCTGATTTCTTATTCTTTTGCATGTTTGTCACACAAAATGTTTCTGATCATCAAACACATGTAACCATTAGTCAAATATAACACAAGTAAACACAAAATGCAGTTTTTAAATGATGGTTTTTATTATTTAGGGAGAAAAAAAATCCAAACCTACATGGCCCTGTGTGAAAAAGTAATTGCCCCCTTGTTAAAAAATAACCTAACTGTGGTGTATCACACCTGAGTTCAATTTCCGTAGCCACCCCCAGGCCTGATTACTGCCACACCTGTTTCAATCAAGAAATCACTTAAATAGGAGCTGCCTGACACAGAGAAGTAGACCAAAAGCACCTCAAAAGCTAGACATCATGCCAAGATCCAAAGAAATTCAGGAACAAATGAGAACAGAAGTAATTGAGATCTATCAGTCTGGTAAAGGTTATAAAGCCATTTCTAAAGCTTTGGGACTCCAGCGAACCACAGTGAGAGCCATTATCCACAAATGGCAAAAACATGGAACAGTGGTGAACCTTCCCAGGAGTGGCTGGCCAACCAAAATTACCCCAAGAGCGCAGAGACGACTCATCCGAGAGGTCACAAAAGACCCCAGGACAACGTCTAAAGAACTGCAGGCCTCACTTGCCTCAATTAAGGTCAGTGTTCACGACTCCACCATAAGAAAGAGACTGGGCAAAAACGGCCTGCATGGCAGATTTCCAAGACGCAAACCACTGTTAAGCAAAAAGAACATTAGGGCTCGTCTCAATTTTGCTAAGAAACATCTCAATGATTGCCAAGACTTTTGGGAAAATACCTTGTGGACTGATGAGACAAAAGTTGAACTTTTTGGAAGGCAAATGTCCCGTTACATCTGGCGTAAAAGGAACACAGCATTTCAGAAAAAGAACATCATACCAACAGTAAAATATGGTGGTGGTAGTGTGATGGTCTGGGGTTGTTTTGCTGCTTCAGGACCTGGAAGGCTTGCTGTGATAGATGGAACCATGAATTCTACTGTCTACCAAAAAATCCTGAAGGAGAATGTCCGGCCATCTGTTCGTCAACTCAAGCTGAAGCGATCTTGGGTGCTGCAACAGGACAATGACCCAAAACACACCAGCAAATCCACCTCTGAATGGCTGAAGAAAAACAAAATGAAGACTTTGGAGTGGCCTAGTCAAAGTCCTGACCTGAATCCAATTGAGATGCTATGGCATGACCTTAAAAAGGTGGTTCATGCTAGAAAACCCTCAAATAAAGCTGAATTACAACAATTCTGCAAAGATGAGTGGGCCAAAATTCCTCCAGAACGCTGTAAAAGACTCATTGCAAGTTATCGCAAACGCTTGATTGCAGTTATTGCTGCTAAGGGTGGCCCAACCAGTTATTAGGTTCAGGGGGCAATTACTTTTTCACACAGGGCCATGTAGGTTTGGATTTTTTTTTCTCACTAAATAATAAAAACCATCATTTAAAAACTGCATTTTGTGTTTACTTGTGTTATATTTGACTAATGGTTAAATGTGTTTGATGATCAGAAACATTTTGTGTGACAAACATGCAAAAGAATAAGAAATCAGGAAGGGGGCAAATAGTTTTTCACACCACTGTATGTAGCAAGAGGTAGGTGCAAAAGTGAATAGTACTTTTATTTTAAAATGTTCCAAATCAAAGTGTCCAAAACAGTGCAGTGCATCAAGTAGTATTAAATAAATAATCCATAAAATCAATCCTTGTGCCAGTGGAGGTTAAAAATCTAATAAATAACTAATCCATAAAAACTTAAAATCCCATAGCAGGAAGCTGTCCTTTAGCATGCACAAGCCCTGGTATATCCCTTTAAAACCAACGTCTCCCCATCTTACCCTATTTGGGTCTTGCAGCACAGAGAGACATCAACCAACAGACACAGACAACTTTCTGATCTGTTCAGTTGGCCCCCCCGGGGCCCCCCCCCCCCCCATTCTCATGGCATTCCATGGGGTGCCGCTGACCCTCTACTCCTTTAGACTCCCGCTGCCATTCTTAGCCTTGTGGATGAGTCCTTCCAGGGTTATCTTGTTGTTCCTGCTCCCATGTTCAACAGGAGCAACCCTCAGCCCCCTCGAGCGTCAGCCACATGCTCCTCTTCTGGGGTTTACATTCATGCCTGCCTGTTTCCTCCCTACTTGCTCCGGGTCTTGCTCGCTCCTGCCCTTTTTTCGTGTCCATTAACCTCCTCTATCCTTTCTGTCTCTTCATTCTCCCCACTTTGTCCAGTGCAGGCTCCTCTTATACCCAGCCTGTCTAATAGGACATGGGTGTGAATGCACCACTCCCTCCGAAGGCAATAATAGAGACACAGAGAAACTTGTTATGGTGATAATATGAAGCAGGTCTAAACCCATATTATCATGGAAAATAATACTATGATATACAGTACCTTTGTCAGATCTACAGTCATAACTGGATCCCTGAGCAAATCTTAAGACACTTCAGACCACTAAGAAGCTCTAAGGAAATAATAACATTACATATTTCTTGGTTTGTTTTTATTAACCTTTCATCATAGTTGTGAGGGTAGAAAGTATAATGTATCTGAAGATTTGTATTTTGTTTTGTTTCAGTGATGCGTGTGAATGATCTCACAGAACATAAGAGGCTTATCTAAATTTTATGGGTGCTTAACTCTCTATTCTTCTTCTCTGAACGCATCAAGGAATAAAAATTACTTTAATTATTTACTTAGATAAATAGGTTGTGTTAAGGTTCATCGTGCATTCTTCTTATGTTTGAATGTCTCTCACTTTTCATAAGTGTTTGAAGAAACTTTACCAATATGTAAGATTGGTTATTTTTTTAAATAATTTTAGATTGAATGCACTGTTAATACTGATTTAAATTTAAGAAGTAACACTTTTCAAGTTATTATCTTTGGTTTATAACATGACTGCATTGCTAACTGCGAATGCATTGTATTTTTCATGACATATTCTAGTTATAGGTTAATCTATTCTGATTATTTTTATGGTCTTAATGTTTTTCCATGTTTTCAGCAATTTAATTACCAATTCCAATTTTATGCCACTTTAGTTTAGTTTATACCACTTTATTTACCAGTTTAGTTCATGCCACTTTATTATTTAATGAACCAATTATAACATTTTTTAAAGTACAATACTATTGTGCAATATTGTTCATTATTGTAAAAATTAAAATGCATGCAATTAATAAATATGTTGGTTGCGGTATTAGCACTTAATTGGCGCTGATCCAACATAGAGTGACACCAGAGGCACGTATAAAACAAACAAAAACTTTTATTTTCTTCACCTGTGGGGCACGGCTTTCCCATGAACCTCACAGGCACAACACAGTCCTAACACAAATAAAGCACCCAAATCACCACACTCTTCTCCTCCACTCCTCTCAGGGCAGCTTCGTCCACCTCCTCCCAACTCTGGTGCCCTGAGTAGTAGCTGCAGGCTCCTCTTATAGCCCACCCAGTAGTGCTGCAAGTGCTCATTGACCTACTTCTGGCTGCACTTCCGGGTGTGGCTGCGCTCCCGCCCAGACGGGCTTGTTAAGCCGTGCAGCTCTATGCATCTCCCCCTGGCGGATGCTACGGAGCCCAACCAAAATAAGCTCTGGTGTTCCATGAAAATGGCCTCGATGCAACCGAGGGGGGCTGCCACCAAGTGTTCCAGGGGACGTAGTGTGCATTCCATGGCTGCTCCCCCAGATCCAGTGTTGAAGGGCCGTCCCGGTCGGGCATGGGCCCCGGCCATCCGCCACATGGTACATTTATATTATTAACCAGAACTTTAGATAAGTGGTATTGTGGTACAGTGCTTAATGCAGCCACCTGACAGCACCAAAACATTTGAATCCCAGCCCAGTCAATATTTAGTACTGGTTTATACAACATAATAACTTTTTTCTGGTTTCCTCATTCACCACTATATGCATTTATTCATTCACTTATTATATTCAACTCACTTACAGTAAATCACAGCCATTGAAAATTTCAACTTCTTTGACTACAGTCAACATCTTCTAGGCCATCTTTTTTGCTAGTAAAATAAATGTCTGGGGTAATTTTCATGTATAATAATATTGTCCAGGTTTTCATTGAATGAACATGAAAATATGGAGGATAAGATAACATGGACACTCAAAATTTGTTTATAGTTTCAAGAGTTCATGTCTGTCACAGTCATCAGCATCCCTGGTAGTGTGCAGCCCTGTTGGAATTTGGTTTTGTCCATATAAAGCATATGTAACCCAAACAGCAGACAGAATTAGATGGTGTTATCTGCAGATGTGAGCATTCTTTAGGTACTATAAACTTTGCTTGGAGTACAAGTGTTAGTGAGATTGGTTTCTGTAGAAATAACAAAATATAAATGCAAATTTATAGACAAACTTATAAAGAAATATAGTTGTTTTCGAAATAGCCATAACGAATTTGAGAAGGAAGTGCAGGAACGTTTGTTTTGTTGCAAACCAAGGAACCCTAAATCTTGAAGCACATGTGGAAATAGCAAAACATAAAAAGAACGTCCATCCATTATCCAACCCGCTATATCCTAACTACAGGGTCACGGGGGTCCGCTGGAGCCAATCCCAGCTAATACAGGGCGCAAGGCAGGAAACAAACCCCAGGCAGGGTGCCAGCCCACCGCAGTAAAAAGAACGTTTAAAGTGAAAATAGTTTGTAAAAGATCACAAACTTTATTCTGCCTCCTGGATCTAAAGATGAGGTAATTTGTGTAGCTGTCAGTGATTTCTTCTCATGTAGATAAAACTGTGATGGACAGAATGGTAGCCCTTCCTTTTTTTTAATTTGGCTTCTGATGCACATAATCATCTTGCAGTAAAGATGTTTCCTTTAATGACTCAGTATTTTGATAGGGAAAATTGTGCAGACTAAACATCTGGACATTCAAATGAAACCATATATATATACATCACTCACAAAGTTTGGCCTTGTAGAAAAGACTATTGCTGTTTCAGGTGATAATTGCAACTTCAGGTGATAATTCAGGTGCACAAATGGGAATGCTGCCCCACCCCCGTGTATGGGTGGAATACATGTCCCAGAGAGACAGTCTCTTTTGTCCTGGCTGGCTGAATCATGGCTATCAAATGAAAATGCCATTAACAGACTTTAGGACTTCAGCTCAGTATATGCATACTTAAAAAGAAAAACACTCAAATAATAAAAAAGACTTTATGACCAATAGCCTCTGAACCCCACCTTATTAATCCACCCCCACCTTACAACTCCCCTCTGCTATATATTGTTCCTGTATGTCTAATAATTTTCCTCTGATGATGACACCTGGTAGGTTGTCGAAAACTTAGGACTAAAAAACTATTTAAAGATATGTGATTTATTCTCTCCCTTTGTGGATTATTATATAATGAATGGGTGAATTTATGGAAATTAAGGCACATTTTCCACAAGATTCCCTTCTTTTCTACTTCATAAAAATTGTATATACATATATATATATATATATATATATATATATATATATATATATATAAAATCTTGGGTCGAGTAGTGATCATCTCGGAGAGACATTTTGAAGTCCCATGAAACTACTTCATGTCACACCCTACTTACAAACAATTTCTCAGACACACTTTAACGTCCCACGAGACAAGGAAGTGAGACAAAAGGACAGCTGCTGTACAGGCTTTTAAATGATCATCACACATTGCGACATGCAGATCACGCAGGTTGATAGCAGCAGCTTCTGTACAGGCTTTTAAATGATCGACGCACAACATGACATGCAGAACACGCAGCTCAGTAGCAGCAGCTGATCTGTCTGCATCTCCTTAGTGTGTGTTTAGCCCCTCCCCCCCCCAACAATGCGAGCGGCAGAGATCCGAAGTGGCGCATGTGATGTGTGCCCCCAGGTTGGGGGGGGGGGGGGATTGGGGGGTGGCCCCTAATGTGTGTGTGTATATATATATATATGTATATATATACATATTCTAAACAGAGTCTTCTGAATGTAGAGTCTCCTGAATTTAAGCAGTGACAAGAAGACCAAAATAAGGAAAGCAGTGTGTAGTGCCATAAAACCTAAAAGGCTCTGAATGTAACATGCTTAACCCTTGACTCTGCATTATACATTGTTCTGGCACCATAAGGCAAGTCTCAAAAATCCAAAAAAAACACATAAGGATCAGTAGATGTGACACAATAATTAAAGTCAAATGGGCTGAGGTCAAAACCAAAAAACTCAAAGAGAACCAAGGCAATAACTATCACTGTTGTTGCACAAATGCAGGAGCCCAGATTCAGTTGTAAGCAATACTGTTGTTTAAGTGGATTTAGCATGTTCTCCAAACTCCATTTACAGGAAAATGTATTATTGCCGTGAAAACTTTAGTCTTAAATTAAATACAAAGAAATAGAAAACATCATAGCTTTCTCATTTTATTAAACACACAGAAAAGAAAAAATATAAGCGTAGCATATATCTTTTAAAAAACGGCTTCAATAAATCATTGGTGCTGTTCACAAGAATTCAAGTTTTTTTTTTGTTTTTTTTATTGGACACCACTGATTCTCATGTCTTGTGTGCTTCACTTTATGCATATTTATTTTAAGAAAAATCTGAAGTAACCTTAAACATGCCTGAACTTGTGAAGAAACATAACAGTTATGATTCTTTTCAAACTTTCCTTGGTGAAATTGGCTGAGATGAAGCATCCATAGATGATACACATAAAATTAAATGTATTTGCTTAGTAGATGCTTTTATGCAAAGCAACTTACAAATGAGGTCAACATAACTGAGTAAATATCAGTCTGGGGTACTGTTTAGAAACAGATGTCACAGGACAAGGTTACAAAATCAATCATCAGAAGTGAAGAGTTCAGCATCAAAAGCATTCTAGTTACTCTTCTTTGCTAACAAACATCTAATAAAGCCATTATCAACAACACAGATCTTCACAGAACAAGAGTCTTCAAATGCTTCTTAAACACATTGAGAGAGTCAGAAATTTTAATAGATGTGTGCAGCTCCTTCCACCAGCTAGAAGGACAGATAACAATTTGATAACTATGGCCACTTGTAATGGAACAACAGTGAGTAGAGCCATAAAAATCACAAAAAATCATGTCCACAACTGAAAAGATATAAGGCTACAAGACAGTGGAATTACAGTAAGTCCTGCTCTGTCCTTGTAAATCTATGTTGAGACTTCTGACATCCTTGTAACATTAAAAAATTAGAATTATTTGCGCTTGAACAGTGAGGCAAAATATCAGTAGATAAATACAGCAAGAAAACTGATGTTTACAACTAGAACTAAGATGGCAACCCTTCCTCAGTTCTTCAGTTAAATAATAGTTCTTGGGTAATAGTAATAGTAATAGTTTTTGGGTTTGCAATTATTTCCTTTACCCTTAGTATTATTTAAAGAACTTTCATCACAATTATATACACAAATTTTAACTACTATGGAATTAATTTATTGTGAGGTGTAAAAATATAGATTTTATTTGAAAAATAAACATTATTTTATAATAATTATGTAATTATAGTATTATTAGTTTATCATCTGATTCATCAAGTTGTCATTAGAAAATTATCAAATGCTGCAGTAAAGGTGATCCAGCTAATTCTCTTCAGTCAAATATTTAATCATATCCTCTAAAATGCAAAAGCAAATACAGTAATCCCTCCTCGATCGTAGGGGTTGCGTTCCAGAACCCCCCCCCGCGATAGATGAAAATCCACGAAGTAGAAACCATATGTTTGTATGGTTATTTTTATATATTTTAAGCCCTTATAAACTCTCCCATACTGTTAACATTATTAGAGCCCTCTAGACATGAAATAACACCCTTTAGTCAAAAGTTTAAACTGTGCTCCATGACAAGACAGAGATGACAGTTCTTTCTCACAATTAAAAGAATGCAAACATATCTTTCTCTTCAAAGGAGTGCCGTCAGGAGCAGAGAATGTCAGAGAAACAAGCAAACAATCAAAAAATCAATACGTGCTTTTAAGAATGCCGAAGCACCACGATAAAGCGTCATTTTGTAAAGGAGCGTCCGTATCCTCTAGGCAAACAGCCTCTGTGCAAACAGCCCATCTGCTCACACCCCCTGCGTCAGGCACAGAGAATGTCAGAGAGGGTGAGAGAGAGAGAGAAGCAAACAATCAAGCACCGCGCGGGAAGCATATCTTATATCTTTGAGGAGTTTTAGTTAATATGTAATACATGCTCTGATTGGGTAGCTTCTAAGCCATCCGCCAATAGTGTCCCTTGTATGAAATCAACTGGGCAAACAAACTGAGGAAGCATGTACCATAAATTAAATGACCCACTGTCCACAGAAATCCGCGAACCAGCTAAAAATCTGTGATATATATTTAGATATGTTTACATTTAAAATTCGCGATAGAGTGAAGCCGCGAAAGTCGAAGCCCGATATGGCGAGGGATTACTGTAATATGCAATTTGAATATAAAAAACACTACAAAGCCATGCCATTGAAGCAAAGACCATGTCAGCTTTTAACAATATTGTCATGATATACTGGGGCAACTTAACGAATTGAACAAGCTTGACAGACTGAATTATCTTCTTTTTATGGTCTTCATCTATTTGTGTTTATTTCATCAGAGTACAGGAGTGGAGTATACAGATGTTTTCCATGTGCTTAATTTTAAGAGGTGTGATTACCTTATAACTGGATGCTCCAGGTAAAAAGTGAATTTATATTAATTCTGTGATGGTATACTTCATCCACTGCATAAACACAGACATCTAATTTAAAAAAAAAAAGCATTGAAGCAGCTGCTACAGAATTGTCAGCATAATTTTGAAATCTGCAGTATTTAATTTATTCTGCCAGGTGGAGGAAATCTCTATCCACCAATCGATTCATTTTTATACTTGCTTGCTTGCTTCATTACTGCATGAGTGCCACTTTGTAATAATGTGTATTTCTTTTAAAGACTGAATTGGCAAAATTGAAGTGTAATATATTAATTTGTGCTATTATGCACTTTTAATTTTGCAATTAAACAATAAACTTTGTAACTTTTTATACATTTTTATTTAAGAATGCTTGTTAAATCCATTGCAATGAAAAACATTTGAATTAAAATATGATAATACCAATGCAAGTTTTACTCATTTCTCATGTAGCAGAATGGTGGCTCTGAGGCTAGGGATCTGCACTAGCAATCGGAAAGTTGTTGGTTTGAATCCCGAAAATGCCAAAGGGGACTCTGCTTTGTTGGGCCTTTGAGCAAGGCCCATAACCTACAATTGCTGAGCACTTTGAGTAGTGAGAAAAGCGCTATATAAATGCAAAGAATTATTATTATGTGCTAAACAGCAAGATGGAACACCATACGTTTTATGCATCACATGGCAGTAACAAATAGCAAATTGCAATCCCATTTTCTAAATCCACATTTGTTGTGTAAGAATAGCAGACTTGAAGCCACAATGAGTGTCAGGGAACCAGCGGACAATTGCTTAATCCAGAGATTTGTAGGACAAAAGTGGTAAAAAAAAACCAAAAACAAAAAAACAGTACACAAGAGGGCTAAAACAGCAAAAATAAAGTGGATTCTGAGAGGTCCATTTCAGTCATCAAATGGACTGCCTCCTTCCAGTCCCTGGTGGTGTTATACTGCTGATTCTTGGAAGGGGCGGGTTCTAATAACATGGACCCAGAAGTAATGTCACTCATGTTTCTGTCTATATTACCCTAAACTGCAGATGGAAAGAGAGGTTGTTTAACAATGGTGCCCCCTCTCGACCCAGGGTGGTATTGCTTACCTGAGCAGAGCCTTGAAGATGCCTCCTACTCATACAGGCCTGACAGTTGGTTAATTAAAACAAGTTATTGTAGAACAATTGCTACTTTAAAAAAAAAAACACATGGCTTAATATATACACTTGTAGCGGGGCCACATAGGTATTGTTGTTTATAGTGTTTGCACCCAGTCCTGTCTCATCACAGCACCCCATCTAAACTAATATACTTTTGTTTAAATGTCGTCCCAGTAATGAGAAATGGGGAAGGATGTTGTGGGGAGGCAGTGACCCCTGGACACGTCAGTACTGAAGTTTTTCCAGGTACATCCTGCTCATCATTATTTAAATGGTCAGGAGGGACAGAACAGGGAGGAAGGAGAGAGACGGAGATTTCAATTACCGACAACCGATCATCATTTTTCTGCCATTATTTACATAGCGCCTTGTACCCAGTTTGCTTCTCATTCAGCCGGAATCACTACAACATAGTAATCACCAGAAACCCCGAGGTTGGACATTATTATCCGCCATTCACCGAGGAAGCACGGTGAGATTGTTCTGTTTTATTTGGGAGAATCAAACTCAACCATTTTGATCCACCATCAGTATTCTGGACAGTTATTTACCAGGACTCAATTTCACGTTCATTGACATTTCAGTAATCATCCATTGGCATTATTTATATTGTGTGTTTGATATACGTGTGCAGGGACAAGGGACGTTTTGTTATTGTATATGTGGTGTTTTCACTTTGCTGTTTTGGTGGAGGAATATATATATATATAGATATATTTTACGTCAGGGATTTGTATTATTGTATTTGTCATTGTGTTTTATTTAATATATTTCTGCACTTACTTTACATATCTGCTTTTATTTGCTAGTATTTGTCAGAGGTTACGGCTTGGTATAAGTAGGTTCTGCTCAGTAAATTTATCCAGGCCACGGGTCCTGGTAGTGTGGCTGCCGGCTGGGTAAGGGGTCATCTGTTACACACTTTTACACAGTGTCACTGTAAAGCTTGCTAAGAGTCTAGATAGAGCAGCCGATATTATTGAACTTAGATAAGCATCATTGATCAACCCCCTTACTGCCAAAAATAGAATACATTTTGATCTCTAACTTCCAAAACTATCAAACCTTTGCCAAGTCTGTGCAGTCTATACAAAGTTTTTAGTGGATTTCTTAGTTAAGGAAGAAAACAGAGCTATTGTGGTTTTAAAGTCATTGAAAATATGTTTCTAATATCGTCTGAACTATCTGAACTATATTTCATATCTTAATGATGTAAGAAATTCACAATTCTCTAATTTAACAAAAATATTCTTTTTTCACAGTATATCAAGAACCTCCTCGACATGCTAGATATGTTCCTCAAGGTTTTATGAAAAAATGTCAACATCATCAATGTACACCAGAATTTTAAATACCAAAATATTAGGAAAAGTGTTGATAATACATGACTGGAAAATTGCCAATACATTAGTCAATCTGCTCTGCACTGCAAAGTATTCCTAATGCCCAGTTACTTTGTTAACAGCTGATTTCCACTCATAACATGCACAAATTCTTACTGAATTGTACACATCTCCGAGATTGATTTTGGTAAATATGGTTCATCCAGTGTCCTGATAAGGTAGCAAAGAAATGAGTGGTTGAGAATCGTTATTTTTTACTTCTGTTTTGTTGAGTTCTCTGTAATTAATGCTTGACCTTAAAGACCCCCTGGTATTCTCCGTAATGTTTCTTAAATCATCCAAGATCAGAAGCCTCATCTTGGATCAGCTAATGGTGGTTAAACTCATCCTGTATTGTTAGTTCTTCAAACGTACTTGAGGATTAGATTAGCATAGCTGGATTCAATCATATAAGATGACTGCATGCTCCCGTGCTGCTTGATAAGCCCATATATATCGAGACTAGAAAACATGATCGGCAAGTCTCTTATGGGTGCAGAGAAATGTCAAAAGAAAGAGTGTAAATTTTTTCCCAGGCTGAGCAAGAAGTTTTACTGAAGGGGTATAATGAATTCAAGGAATTAATATGTACAAAAGTAAACACTGCAAAAGCAGTCAAAAGAGGGCAGGCAAAAGTAGCGGACACATTAAACACGTATTTCTTTTATTATTTGTATACAACATTAAATTTCTAAATATACTTCAAACTGGTAAATCTTACATATCATAGCATAAACAGTATCAAGAACATTTGTTTTATTGATTTATTATTATTACATGATTTTATTCCTTTAAAAGCTAATAAGAAGGCCAAAAAAAAAACTGGTGGAGGTCCACCTGGTCCAGACCTCAGCTCTGCTGAAGAGTTCGCTCTCCAGCAAAATGCCTGTTGCCCTCTTTCTGATGGTACTGAAGGGGGACGCTCCTCCTCAGAGCCAGTGACAGGATGTAGCAGTGGTCACTTCATTGTGGGTAAAGGACCAGCATTGCACACATGTGCCATAGGTGTGTTTTCAGAGGCCTTATGGTTCAATTTCCATATATCCCTTATTTGATAGGTCAGTTGCAGGGAATGCCATAACACTTCCACCTGTACCTAAGCAACGAGAGGTTGACCCATGTGATACGTTGGATGAGGACACAGTGTCTGACCACTCTTCAGGAAAAGAGGTCAGTATGTAAGTACTTAATATTTAATAATGTACAGACTCCACTCTAAGCATTCATGTACTGACAGTGATATAACTGTTGTGCAGGAGCCCATTTCTAGCACACATGCCCCTTCTGTTATATAATCCACATCGGAAAAGAGAGATGGAAAGGTTAGTTGTGATGTCCTAATGAAGCTTCTTGGACCATTTATTGTATTTTGTGAACATGTGACATGGAAAAAGGGTTTAAAGTGCTATACTGTAAGGCTTTTCTTGACGTTACCAAAGGGTTAGTATATATTACTGCAGGGGCAAGAGGCACCATGCAAGCAAAAAACCTAAGGTATTTGAGTTTTATTTACAGAGAATGTACATGTTTTGTGCCAAAAATATATTTGACAGAAAATGACATACACAAAATTAAAAATAAAAATACAGCAGAACATGGTGCAAGATTAACTGAGGAAAACTAAAATCAAGTTGTAGATACAATTACTTCAGAAACAAATGGTAAAGAATTAATCCCTTTCTCTTTTGCTGTCTCACACTGTGTGTATTTATTAATCATTCTCTCCACTTGCAATCCAAAAGGAGGTAAAGAGTCTTGTGTACTAAACATAACATTGATGTTGAACAATTGAGTCATTATTATTGAAAATATTAGGCCAGGATTCTGTCTCTGGCAGCTCTGCCACTGAGTTGGTCAAGGTATATTAGCTCATGGTCATCATTAGGCTGCACCTCTACCTCAGAGGCCCGTTCTTTTCTGATGGCGGCTATGTTGTGTAAGATGGAACATACAACAATTATGTCACATACTTTGTCGTGTGCAACCCTTAGCCTCTTTAGTCAATGAAACTAGGTGGCCAAAGGTCATTTTAATTTGTGCCCTTGAGCAAGTTTAAGGTTTACGATACGTTGCTATAACAATACATCCAACAAGAGTTTTGAAGAACTGATAGATCTAGAATCATGCTAAATTGTCAACAATTTAATCTGGCTAAACCGGTAATCCATGTACGGAGAAAAACACCCCATTCTTCTTTTGGGCACAACAAAAAGCCAGCTCCAATTGGACTGCTAGAGAATCTAATAATGCACTTTGCAAATTTTCACTAATTACCTCTTCCATAGCCTTGACTACTAGTCCTTGACAGTGTGTCCTTTTGATTGCAGTGTTTCTGGCAGTGACTCCATTGTACAGTTATAATATACGTTTGAGAACGTAGCTCTAAAGATTTTTGTTTACTAAACCCATCCTCAAATTCTTTGTAAAGAAAAGGTCAAATTTCTGTAGACAATAAAGAAAATGTAGATCCTATCTTTCTTTAGACAGTTTCTAAAACAGACACTCCTCAAGATTCAATTTCCTTAGCAAACCAATTAGCATGTGGATTAAACAAAAAAGAATATCTAAATGCAACTTTCTAATTTGCAACAGAATGGCAGGGGTAAAACATTCTAACACTAAATTACCAATAAAATAAGACATATATTAAAAAAACTAATTAGTGCAAAAGTGCTGAAAAAAATCAAATATTCTGCTACCGCAGAAGCAATTGGAAGTGAAAAGTATCATTTTGCTCTTTAAGAGACGAGAAGGACTTCAGGGTGTGGTTGAATAGGTAAAAATATGGAAGGGAAGCCAAAACACTGATTGTCAAAATTAAAAAAAAAAACCTTAAGTTCAATGTTAAAAGGAAAAACTAAATTGCAAAAAATCACTACGCAATGAGTTTGATTTTTATGTGAAATTTCTGAATCTAGGAGACCACGTCTGTTGCAACATCATCTTACATACTGGCGCCACACTTAAAGTCAAAGGCAGCAATGCCCAGCAATGGGTTGCAGTGCCAAACAGATAAAACAGTTCATGAGATACACAAGCAAAAAATGGCAGTATTGTGATGTCAACAGATTTAAGAGTTAAAAACAATTAAGAAATTGAAAACCAAAACATACATGTGTAAAATGTATATTCCAAACATAGCAAAATTCAGATTCATGAAAAAGTGAAAAATGAATTGTTTTTCTGAAAAAGCAAATACTTTTTTGCTTGTCCTTCTGCAGCTTTATAATTGTTTTTAGCACTGAAGTGTTCTCCATGCTCATTCGGATTTAGTCAATGTAGGGAGATAACCACTAAGATTGTTTACGGTCAGGTAAAAATAAAAGTACCACATGCTTTTCAATTTCTAGTCTCATTCTTGATGCAACAGTCCTTTATAATTCAGTATCATTTCTTAACTTTACAAACTATTTGTATATGGTTTAAGTGTGTACTCAGTTGTGACAAGTCATTGTCTTTCCACTCAAATACTTCATTCGTAAAATCCATGTTTATGAACAGGAATGTCCATGACCCAAGGCCTACAAGCTGAAATTTTTAGCTAAAGTCACATGTGCACATTCTCCACATTCTCAAATGTGAAGCAGCAGAAGCATGCATTGTATTAATGAAATTCAGAAAGTGCTTAAGACAATAGAACGTGTGTGGCCTTCATGCTAAAATGGCAAATAAAAATGAAATTACTAGCTTTAATGTTCAGCTGGCACAAAAATAAAAACATAAAAATTCAGGAGGCAAGAATGCACTGCTAGTCATCTGGATGTTAACTGCAACAAAGAAACAAAATGCAGAACGGAGTGTGGGACATAAAAGGCCAAATGTTAGAACTATGAAAAAATTGCAAGAACTTGCTTTACCCCAAGACTATGCCATCTTTGTCAGTGCCTGCCCATTTTATCTGACCAGTTAAGGGTATATATACTTCCCTGTTGAAAAAGGAAAACAATCTTATGCATAACTAATTGATGCACAAATATTACATGTGCTTAGAACACAAAAAAACTAATTGGCAAAAATGACAGGCATTTTAAGTAACTTAATATAAAAGGACTGAGTCTAATTTTTCAAATGCTTTCAAGTCTATTCTTATAGTGCTCTTAAAAATGACCAGTAATATCACTGTGCCTCAGCTTTACGACAACTGGGGACCACCAACAAACAAATCAAAAAGAATATAAATAATTAAAATTTCACAAAACAGTGCAAAAACACAGTCAACTGGATATCTGAATATCTCATCTTTAGATAACATTCCATTGCTCTACATACAACAATAAACACTCAATTCTCCAATGAATCTTTCCTAAAGGAATGTTTGTTAACACTAGAATTACCAAAGCCTATGAAAAAACTTGTAATCCCGGCCCACCTTAAATTCCTTCGCACCTCTCCGTCAGTGTCTTTTTTGTTGTAAAGGTGTCGATCGGCAAAAGCAGCAAGCAGCCTGCTATCCCATCCCCCCACCAACGCAGAAAGGGCAGAAAGTTCTCTCACTTCAAGTCTGTTTACCTGTGTGAGTTGCCTGGAGTTGTATAGGGTAAATAATATATCATTATTTGGAATACATTTTGTGTGTGTTCTGTGTCTACAACAATCTATGTAAACACATCGTTAAAACAGCAAAATGTAGACATGAAGTGTATAATGTGTGAAGCCTGAAGTCCAATATCAAATAAACACTTCCACTAAAGGTGTTAAGCAGTCAAGGAAGTCTGTTTATAATACAGTGGATTCAGACCCTTTCACTTTCTTCTCATTTCATTGTCTTATAGATTTAAATAGGTTTTAAAAAGATACATTTGGCATTTATTGTCCATCAATCTACCCATAATGATGAAGTGAGAACATATTTTCATAAAGGTTTGGAAGTTTATTAAAAATTAAAATCTGAGACCTCTAATTCTAATACGAATTTAGACCCTTAATTCAGTACTTTGTAGATGTCCCTTCAGCAGCAGTTACAGCTTTGAGTCTTCTTAAGTAAATCTCTACAAGCTTTGCACAACTTGATTTCGGCAGATTATCCAATTCTTCCATTAGAAAGGATGGGAAGCACCTGAAAACCATCACCTTTGGGTATCCCCCACAGCTGTTCTATGGGATTTAAGGCTGATCTTTGACTGGGCCACTCAAGGACAGACGTAGACCTGTCCTTAAGCCAGTCAAATGCTGTCTTGGCTGTATGCTTCAGATAATTGTCATGCTGAAGGGTGAACTGTCGCCCCAGTATGAGGTTGCGGGCACTTGGCAACATTCATCCTTTACACAAATCATGACAAATCTCCTAGTCCCTGCTACTGGGAATCACATCCATAGCTGATGCTGCCACCACCATGCTCTTAGTTGATCAGTCACTTGGTTTGGCCGAACAACCAACTCTAGGAAATGCCCTGGTTGTTCCAGACTTCACAATTATTGAGGCCACTATGCTTTTGGGAAAACTCAAAGCTTTATAAATGTTTGCATACCCTTGCCCTGGTTTATGCCTCACCACGATTTAATTATGGATATGTAGAGAGATGTCCATGGACCTAATGACTTTGTTTCAGTCCTGTCATGCAGTGTGAATTGTGGGACTTTATATACACAGGTGCACATGTGCCTTTCTAAACTGTGTCCAATCAATACAACTTGTCAAAGGTCAACACCAATTGAGTTCTAGACGCATCTCAAGGATAATTAAAGCATACAGGATAGACCTCACCACAATTTTCAGAGCCAAAGAAAAGGGTCTGAGTACTTACATGAATGAAGGATTCCAGTTTTTAATTTTTAATAAATTTGCAAACCTTTCTGAAAGGGTTATAATGTAATAATGTATTTTTAATATTGAAAATTGTACCCACACTGTTACATAAATAATTTCACTTGGAATATTCTATCATTCTTCTTTTAAATATACTGTATGTATAAAATGAAAAATAACTAATAAATTGTCCAGCAATTTATAGATTGTCCAGCAATAATTATAGAACATTTATATTAAAATGTTTGATTATTTGTAAATAAATGCCATAATAGCTGAAATATGATATTTTATTACTTTACTAAAACGTTATATTATTCCAACAAATTGAAAAATATGGAAATAGTTTTTTTTTCTCTTCAGGATAATGGCCATTTCAGAAATTAGATGCTTTGCTTCACATTGCTGATTTTTTTCTTGATTTTTCTATAATTATTTGCTGTAAAAGTATTCATTAAAAGTATTGCATGTAACCTATGCAGCAAAGGAAGATTTTGTCTCCAAGCTAAAACAATAGTGATAATGTCCCTGTGGGGAGCCTTATTTGTTATACTCAATGGTAATATTATGCAATTCATTTTCTACCACTTGACTTTCTGCTAAACATATTTAGTCTTTATTTAAAGAAGGCTTAAATGTTCAATGTTCAAAGTGATGGGATATACCATTTCAAAACAGTTTTTTAGAAATGTGAAAAACATAACAAATTCAGTGTATATTTTATGATTGATAATAATGCTTTATAGTCATTTTTTATTAATTTATTATTATTTAAACAATGATAATAAAAATGTCATATGCTCACTTTCACTATTACTTTACATTAACTCATTCTGGCCCCTTAAACCTACCTCTTGCTTTGAGATGCACCTTTTTATGAGAGGAATGTAAAGAAACATTGGAGTCGTTAGCACTAAAGATATAGAGCACATGCAAAAGAAAATAAAAGGTGAGGCGAAGAATATCAGACACTGAATGACTGACTAGATGCCAAAAAGAGCAGGGGCCTCATGAATAAATGGTGCGTACGCACAAAAATGTTGTGTACTCCCTTTTCCACTCTGTGTATAAAACTTAAACTTGGTGTAAAGACAAGCACATTTTCGTGGTAGCTCAAACCCTGGTGTACGCAAGTTCTCCACTCGGTTTTACAAACTGGCGGCACCCAGCGTTAAAGCAGTGCTTTTGTTCCAGTATGGTTTCCTTTTCTTTTTTAGATCCACATCCCTGACACGGCTTTATCAAATACACTGAAATTAACCACATATTGTTTATTAGTTTAAGGTAACTGATTGAAATTAACCTGTAACAATATAATGGTCCACGGAATGGCCAAACTATTCCAAATACCATAGCTGCTTTAGCGTTGTTACTCTCACTGCACCTTTTTCTTCTTCTTCTTTTTTTTCTTCTTTCAGCTGCTCCCGTTAGGGGTTGCCACAGTGGATCATCTTTTTCCATAATACTCTCACTGCACCACTCGGAGTATTTATATCACTGTACCTGAGTGTTTAATCACAACTCTACAGCAGCTGATCGGAAAGTGAATATCGGTATACAGCATCAAGCACACGCTGCCTCAGCCATGCTGCCTATTTCAACTGCTCTCATACAGCAAATGCTTCAGAGCCTTTCCTGTACGGATCTCACGGTTCAGAAACAGTTTCATCCCAAGAACTATAAACGCACTCAATCAGTCCATCATGTGCTCCTTGTAGAACTGTTTGTACTTATTAGTACAATTACCTCACTGTAAATTTGTGATACAGTTATAATATTGCACAACCTGAGCCACTTTATAAAGCGCATATTTACATATGATGACGATATCATTTTTAAGATGAAATGCAGCAAAATATGTTTATTACATTATACAGATAAAATATTAACATCTTTAAATAATCTATATTGTTAATAATAAAACATCTGAGGACATGTTGTTGCAGCACTAGCTAGTTCAGGGATTGTTCTTGCCTCACACTGTATTCTTGCTGGGGCTGGCGCGACACTGGAAGGATAGAAGGATAGAATAATTAAACATGTACTACGAAGATATTTCAATATTCCTTAAAAGTTTTGAAGAATCAGCATTCTAAGCTTACAGATGGCTTAACATCTATTACAGAGCTGATTGTGTGGTGATTGGTTACTTGGAGAAAGAAAAGGACAGGAATTGGAGGTTAGTATGTTTGAAAGAGACAGTACTGCTGCAATAAATTATTTCATCGTAGGTTGTGCACAGCACAGCAAATATCTTGCGTGAGGCATGAACAATCTCTAAACAGGGCACCAGCTTGTCACTATCACTGCACCACCGTGTTCCCATGTTTAATAACATGTTTTAACTCTTATCATAATGAAAATGATATCAAGTATACTTCTCATTATTTTAATTATTCAGAGAGCTGTAATATCATGAATGTAATGGATTCCGTATCCTGTCGGAGGAAAAGAAAGCCCGTTTAAGAAGCATGTAGTGATTCACACACATAGAGCACATAGAACAACACATAGAAAACAATGCATTTAACATGCTAATTTAGTTACAATGGTATTTGAGAAACTAGTAAATTAAACGATTTAAAGGTGAAGTTTATGATGTTCTACTTTAATGACAAAATAAACGACCTGATTAAAGTGGAAATTCCGAGATTAAAGTTCTGTGCTTTTTTTCCCACTGTGTGCCTATTTTTTTTTCTTTTTTCTATACCCTAATAAGCTTTCATATGACACTCAGACGGTGGGCTACGACTCGCCTTTTCATGGTGACTTTGATATCTGACAACTTCTTTTTTATTTATTTTATTTATTAAATACCAATTTATAAATTTTATGTCCGTTTCAGGTTAAAAAAAGAAAAAAATACTTTCTCCCCAACGGGGAATCAAACTTGGGTCTCTGAGATACGGCAAGTTCACTGCACTCTGAGTCAGCAAATCTTACCGCTAAGCCACAGAAGCTGTTGTATCATTCTTGAACCTTTTGTGAAAGTGTTTATTTGATGTTTGGACTTCATGCTTCACACATTCTATAGTTTATGCTTTCATTTTGTAACATTTATTACTAAAATATGAAAAAGTTTCTGTTTTAACAATGTGTTTATACAGATTACTGTAGAAACAGAACACACATGAAATGCGTGTGTTACAAATAACAATCTATTATTTCCACTCTAAAACTCCACTTCACTCCCAGATGATCAATCAAGGCATGAGCTGGGAGAAGTTCATGCATGTTCTAAGTCAGTGGGGGGATGGAATAGCCAGATGCTTGCAGCTTGACTTTATCAGCACGACTAAGGATGCTGGCGAGTTTTTTCATAGACTCTGGTACTTCTAGTATTAAGTGATATTTCAGCATATGAGTTTGTGTTGCTGGGGAATTTGTTGGCACCCTAGAAAGATGTAAATGACAGAAACTTTAAAAGGATTGAAATGTAAGAATAGGCCTGTTGTTGGAGGAAAAAAAAACAGAATGTGTTTTAGATATTTACTGTGCATACACACACAATTCTCTTTTGGAGATGCATGAAACTGGACAAAGGAGAGAAAGTAAGAATAAACTACCAATCTTCATTTTGGAAATTTCACTGTCTAGACTGGAAAGTCTCTTGTTTTCCTAAATACTGAAACATTTGGGTATTGTGAGCAGTAATACATGGGGGTTTGACCAGTGTGTTATCGTTTATAAAAGGAATGACAAGAGACACCCAGAGAGCAGACAAGACAGGCCTATGCCCAAGTCTAATTTTTTTTTTATATATATAATACAAATGTATTGTTTTAGTTAATGATGGGCACACTTACAGAAATTTTAGAATTATTCTGAATGCAGTTTTACTCCAGAAAACTTTGTGAATATGTAAAGTCTTGGGGAATGTCAGTTTGGTCTATAACAACACCTACTCCATGGTTATTAATAAGGATATTATACCAATAGATACTGAAGAGGTAGCTTTACTTATAGACCATGGTGAATAGAAACAATTTACTGGCATTCTGTAGTGTGATGCTGCACCTCTGAGAAGTGAATGATCTTGTCCCAGCAAACATTTCAAGTTGCATGCTTGGCTCATTGTAGTTCCTCCATGGTGGTAACATCATGGAATTGTTTATAATAAAACTGATTAGTTCTAATTTTACCTTGAAAAAGTCTGACTGGATAAACAGTCATTTTGCTCCCTGTCTATTGGTCCAATCCAGTGACGTATGAGGCATGTAAAACTGCTCAGCTCAAGCTGCAGGATTACCTAATATCTTATCAGTCTTTGCCAGGTCAGTATAGAGACAGTAAATGGTTGTGCAGGTTGAAAGAAAAACTGCACAGTTTTGAGAATTGTGCACACACACAACTCGTAGCTAAAGCAGTACTTTGCTGCTTTGGCCTTCCTTTCCTGTTTCTAATGATCACATTACAACATATAAATTCAAATATTTATACTGTTTACAGGAGCACAAACTTAGGGCAAAGCTCCATACTTCTCTTTCAAGTCAGCTGTAATCAAACACTGTTAATGCTTGTATGGATTTCTTTTATGTTTAAAATTATACATACACTAGCAAAATACCTGCACTTTGCAGTGGAGAAGTAGTGTGTTAAAGAAGTAATGAAAAAGAAAAGGAAACATTTTGAAAATAAGGTAACATGATTGTCAATGTAATTGTTTTGTGACTGTTATGAGTGTTGCTGTCATCAAGGATTTGATTATCATTATTTCTTTCAATCAGGTTCGTATTTGGAGGATGTGTTGTGTTCAAGTTACATTCCGTGTTTGTCAACCGTTATAAAGATATCAGGTTTCATTCATCGATTCCTTTCTTACTGTATCAATAAACAGCTCGTCTTCCTCTTTATTTGAGACATCACACACTGCATGCACAGGTTTTTTTTTACACTGTCTTCCTTTAGCTGGACATTGACTTTTTCCACCGTGTGCTTTGTTTCCGCAGTAGCTGCACTTATGAATATGCTTGTATGCGTCACTCGCTTCATATTCATTTGCTGCCTTCTCAATTGTGTAATGCTTTTTTGTTCAGCGCTCTTTGGAGCTCTTGCTTTTTGTCTGCGTACTGCGTTCACAGTCAGTTCACGTGAGCCGCTCGGACTACATGCATTGAAGGTTCTGAGCTGTGCTTGTGCTATCTCATTCGATGTCCACGGCTTTATTTAATGTTAGCTAAGACCAGGCACTTAAAAGTTTCTCTCGCAGTTTTGCTGAGTTTGTGCCAAACACCACCCCACCCTGACCATCTCATCTTCGTTTCCATAAGCACAGCCCTAAATCCGCGAATATTTAGCGGTAGAGTGTTCCTATTGGATTGTCGCTGACGGACAGCCTTATATGGGCAGGCACTCAATTATGTGGGAGGTGTGACGATGAGAGACGCAACTCCTCCTCACATGGCGACGGAGCTGCAGGCTATGGCCGGTATATATGTACATAAGTACGTTCCAGTTATGACTGTTACACGTAGAATTTCAAAATGAAAACTGCCTAAGTAAGCTGTAAGGAATGAGCCTGCCAAGTTTCAGCCTTCTACCTACACAGGAAGTTGGAGAATTAGTGATCAGTGAGTCAGTCAGTGAGTCAGTCAGTCAGTGAGGGCTTTGCCTTTTATTAGTATAGATAATAATAATAATAATAATAATAATAATAATAATAATAATAATAATAATGTCTAAGCTGCATAGAAAACTTAAGAAAAGGTCACATGTGACCATTTACGTGCTGCCAAAAGCCAGGGCAAAAAAGCCATCCCACTCTCACTGCTGCAAGAAAACTAACAAGATAAGAAAAATAACTTAGTAAAGGAGGGCAGCATGAGAGCTGAATTAGTATATCAAGTATAATACAGTACTTCACATAGAGACTGTTACATTTTATAATAAATATCCTTGATGCCATCAACATGTTAGGTTTATATACAACTAACTAAATTGCCTATTGAAGACAGATTCTATATGTGAAAACCTGAGTGTAACTCCTCTGTCTTTTTCTCTATTCTCATGTGAGTCAGAACCCTCTTGACTGATGCTTCCTCTCTTGATTGTGTTCCAAAAAAGCCTGCGTCTCAGACTCTGTCGTTTTGAGACAGTTTGTTCACTTAGTATCTTTGAAAACATCACTGTTATTCTTGTGAATACTTGCCAATTTTGAAGTCAACTCTCAGCATTAGTCCTATACCTTTCCTCAGGATCCTTGTGTGTCTCAACCTATTTTAACCAGCAATTCCTCTGTCAACCACATTTGACTGAGCAACGAAAGTGAAACTGACCAATCAGATTGCTCGGAGGGACTGAACACATACACACACACAAAACCTTTATTATATAGTAGATAAATACTATAAAAATGCTATTTACTCATGCCTGTAGAACATAGCACCACATAAATTTTAGAGTAAGTGAAAAACTAGATAAAGTTTAATTAAGTTGTTTAAAAGAATCATGTTGCATACTTAATTTATAGTTAGTCAGGTTACTTTAGTTTGAGTTTATGTTAATTGGGTTATTCATCTGTAAGGTACCTCAAATTTTCTCATATAGATTTTTTTTTTTTTTGCACATAATCATTTGGGGCGGCACGGTGGCGCAGTTGGTAGCACTGCTGCCTCGCAGTTAGGAGATCCGGGTTTGCTTCCCGGGTCTTCCTGCGTGGAGTTTGCATGTTCTCCCTGTGTCTGCGTGGGTTTCCTCCGGGTGCTCCAGTTTCCTCCCACAGTCCAAAGACATGCAGGTTAGGTGCATTGGCGATTCTAAATTGTCCTTAGTGTATGTGTGTGTGTGTGCGCCCTGCGGTTGGCTGGCACCCTGCCCGGGGTTTGTTTCCTGCCTTGTGCCCTATGTTGGCTGGGATTGGCTCCAGCAGACCCCTGTGACCCTGTAGTTAGGATATAGCGGGTTGGATAATGGATGGATGGACATAATCATTTGTATACTATTATTTCAAAATTATTATTTTATACAGCTTTGCTGCATCACACTATACAAACCAGCATTAAAAATATTTAATTGATTGTGTAACCACATACACAATAATGCCCAAACACAATTCTGGTTCAAATAAAAGGTTTATATTCTCCTAAAACACCTTCTTTACAAGAGCACCAGCCACAATACACTATACACAAATATAAATCTTCTCCTTCCACCTTCCGTAGAGTGTTGTCTGCTGCCTCCCAACTCTGACTCAAATAAGTGAGGCTGCAGGCTTTCTTTTAAATCTGACACAGGAACTGCTTCCAATGTCAGACTCAAGTCATTCAGAGCACTTCTGGGTCATGTGGAAACCAGTGTAGTCCACCCCCAGCAGCATCCTCTGGCGGTGCCCAAACACCCCAACAGGGCTATGTTTCAGGACTCCCATGCCACCCCACAGGTTTCCTAATTAGATTCAGCTCTGTGGAACACTGCCACCTGTTGCGTGGGGGAATGTAAGTCACTTTGGATAAAAACATCTGCCAAGAAAATAAATGTAAATTTAAATGTTATGATACAATATTTGAATTCTTATGATTGACTGTTCAGCAGCTTCTCATCTTGTGGGTAGAAACTGTCCCTGAAGATTGCCAATAGTTGAATGCCAATAGTTCAGTGGCATTTGCCAGAAGAAAGTTGTCAGAAAATATTTCAAAGGCATACTATACTCTACACTTACTATATATATATATATATATATATATATTTATATATACTCTGTAAATAAAGTGTGAGTCAAAATTATGTTAACATTTGGATGGCGGAAACAATTTATTCACAAAACATACTTCATATATGATTTACAGGAATGTCTCAACCTGTTCGCCATCATGTTCAACACATGTACCTTATGTGGCACATAAATTGTCCACAAAAATTGTATATAAGTATATACATAACAGTACCATTAGTGTTAACATAATTTTGTCTCACACACGTGCGATTGGTTGACAGCTGAAGGGCCTAAATGATAGTAATTCCATGCCACACCGGGGCGGCGGGGTGTGCTGTCTCTCTCAATATCTTGCAGACTATTCACGGGAATTCCCACAGGGGTTCCAGCACCAACGATGATGTCACTTTGTGGTGCCAATGACGACGCCAGTTCCGCTTCTGAGGACGACATTCCCAGTTCCGGCGCCAATAACGATATCACTTCTGGTCTTGGTGACATCACTTCCAGTTCTGACCCTGATGACGTCATTTCCTTTACTGCCATCTTACCTCCATACTATTAGTGTTATTTTGGACTCAAACCTGTGAACATCTCTGTTCAACTTTACTTCAATTTTGCAGCCTGGAAATAATATATGCGTGGCTGCCCCAAACCTTCATGATGTCTGTGCCTCAGCTTTGTGACACTATATATATTGTGATAAACGGCCGGTAGCTCAACCCAACCGGGATGCCCAGAGACTGGAAGGAGGGGGGAAAGCAACTATTTTGGGGCATTGCATCCCCCAAGACTCTAGATGGCAGCTTCCCTACAGTATAGCAGTGCCCTGGATTTCCGCAGGGCTCCATAGGAAATGGATTTTGGCATCACAGCCCTGCTGGGTACCGTGGGTGCCGCCAGGGGATGCTGTAGGATACTGGGAGACAAGGTTCTCACCAAATACTAGTAGGTCACTAGGACGGAAGCCCCGAAGTACTTCCGGCTGATTTAAAAACTTGAATTCTCCATCTGACCCGGAAGTGCTGGCAAGTGATGTGGATGGAAGAGCAGAAGCACTTCCGGGTTGGGAACTATAAAAAGGACTTCTGGGAACCCAGCCAGTGAACCTGAGTCGGGAGGAGGTGGATAACACTTGCTAGGAGGTGTGGAGGAGGAAATAGAGAGAGAGAGAAGATTTGTGTTTTGTGCTTTGTTCTTGTTTACTTGCCTGTTTATCTGTGGCTGTGATGCTTGGAGGGCGCTGTAAGAAAGAAGAAAATCAATTAAATAACTTCTTAGTACTTTTACCTTATGTGCTACTTGTCTGTCTGTTCGGTTTAAGGGGCAACAGTGACCCCTAGTGCCCACTATATATATATATATATATATATATATATATATATATGCAGTGCATCCGGAAAGTCCTTAAGCCACTCCTTTGATATCTTTTGCTTGTGTGCTTAGGGTCATTGCCCTGCTGAAAGATGAACCGTCGCCACAGTCTGAGGTCAATAGCGCTCTGGAGCAGGTTTTCATCCAGGATGTCTCTGTACGTTGCTGCAGTCATCTTTCCCTTTATCCTGATTAGTCTCCCAGTTCCTGCCGCTGAGAAACATCCCCACAGCATGATGCTGCCACCACCATGCTTCACTGTAGGGATGGTATTGGCCTGGTGATGAGTGGTGCCTGGTTTCCTCCAAATGTGACGCCTGGCATTTACACAAAAGGGTTCAATCTTTGTCTCATCAGACCAGAGAATTTTGTTTCTCATGGTCTGAGAGTCCTTTAGGTGTGGCAAACTCCAGGCAGGCTGCCATGTGCCTTTTACTAAGGAGTGGCTTCTGTCTGGCCTCTCTACCATACAGGCCTGATTGGTAGATTGCTGCAGAGATGGTTGTCCTTCTGGAAGGTTCTCCTCTCTCCACAGAGGACCTCTGGAGCTCTGACAGAGTGACCATTGGGTTCTTGGTCACCTCCCTGACTAAGGCCCTTCTCCCCCGATCACTCAGTTTAGATGACCGGCCAGCTCTTGGAAGAGTCCTGGTGGTTTCGAATTTCTTACACTTACGGATGATGGAGGCCACTGTGCTCATTGGGACCTTCAAAGCAGCAGAAATTTTTCTGTAACCTTCCCCAGATTTGTGCCTCGAGACAATCCTGTCTCGGAGGTCTACAGACAATTCCTTTGACTTCATGCTTGGTTTGTGCTCTGACATGAACTGTCAACTGTGGGACCTTCTATAGACAGGTGTGTGCCTTTCCAAATCATGTCCAATCAACTGAATTTACCACTGGTGTACTCCAATTAAGCTGCAGAAACATCTCAAGGATGATCAGGGGAAACAGGATGCACCTGAGCTGAATTTTGAGCTTCATGGCAAAAGCTGTGAATACTTATGTATATGCGGTTTCTCAATTTTTTTATTTTTAATAAATTTGCAAAAATCTCAAGTAAACTTTTTTCATGTTGTCATTATGGGGTGTTGTGTGTCGAATTTCGAGGAAAAAAATTAATTTAATCCATTTGGGAATAAGGCTGTAACATAACAAAATGTGGAAAAAGTGATGTGCTGTAAATACTTTCCGCATATATATATATATATATATTCTCAAATTAACCCAATATGAGAGAAAACTGTTTCAAAAATTGGTTTGTATAAAACAGACCTTAAGGAATTGAGACTACATTTACTTTTGACAATATAAGGCAAATTAACTTGAGTAAGCTTAAGTAAAAGTGATCATGCTCAGGTTTAAAAGCCTCACAGGAGTCAGAATTCACTGTCCTTTAATGTCTTTTCCACCAACTTGATTGATATATGTGGACTGACAATGTTTTACATTTCCAGTTGTGGTAATTATGGCTATTACAAAATGCAGTAGCTTTTGTAATTACATTACAAAAAAAATGTCAGCAGCAATTAATTCTTCATGTTAAAAATTACTTTTTTTCAGAAATATGTAATAATTGTATGCTTAGTTAGAAAAGTGATACTTAAACCAAGTGAGTAGTAAGCAGCTTTTGGTTTTATCAAAAATATGTGCAGTGACAAATTTTGTGCTTTGGTAATTACTGGTTATTATTTATGTCGACTTGTTTCGTGTTATGATTGAGAAATTCAGGCACTTGCATTTTCCTGCCTTGTTTTGTCTTGTTGGAAATTTTGTTTTAACCACTTAATACGATCTATTGTTCTGATTTAACTCATACCTTACTTTAACGTGATTCCTGTTAGTTCCCTTTACAAGCAGCTTTGGTTTTTTGAAGTCTATTTTGGGTACAACACTTAATTTTTTCTATGACCATGACTACTGTACATCTGACACACATTTAACATTCATTACTTAAAAATGACAAATTATTTTTATTTCTCTACTCAGCTGGATTGTGAAAACATTTGATGTTGACTGTAGTTATGAGTATATGCAAAGCAATACAGACTGACCTTATTTTGCTTTACTAAGAGGCCTGCATTGATGAAGAAGTAATGTGCACAACAAGTAGAAAGGTCAGACAGGACAACAAGGCTATAAGCAAAAAGACCTGTAGGAAGACCAATGTAATGGCTATTCTGAGAAAAGCATGACCTAATCCATCAGGCGATTGATGTACTGTAATGTATTATAACTGAAGTAACAAATAATAATTTAGAATAAGTTATTAAAACCCAGTTCAACAGATGTTTCTACAGTAAAAAAGAGGGGAATCAGAAAACAGCTCACAGTCTCCAGAAGCTTAAGAAATCATAAGCCAAGACTTAAAGCAGAGCAGCTGAAAAGGACTGTCATGTAGTGTTCTTGGGCACCTTACTTTTGGATCCTTGAACATTTAAATGTTTCTTATTAGGAAGGTTTGAGCACCATTATATTGCATAAAACCTAGATTATCTAATGCAGAAAATTCAATAAGATTAAAGTTAAGTGAAGCATGGGCTCTTATTTGTCATTGGTCCATATGGCTATTATGATGAAGGTATTAGCAAAAGTGAGTGTTTAAAAATAAATACACATAAGTGCATAAATATAAAAAACAGTAATTTTCAACAAGAGATCTGAGAGTTTTGTCTGTGTGAATGCCTACATTGACGGAAGGCGCAATCATGTTGTGAGAGCCCTGTTGGGGAGGCGTTTCATCTCTTAAGTGGGCTGAGAGCTCAAGATTAAAGGAATATTTCTTTCTATGATAATACATTAATGAAATAAAAACAGCACAAAGTAAATAAAACCATTTACTGTGTCTTGCTTCATTTTATTTCATTATTAGTATTTCGAATTACTTCTCACTTCCAGACAGTAATTCATTGCCTCATAAATCTATTAAGTAAACTAGAAAAAATAACTATAAAGGAACTAATATCTTAACAATATACTTTATCCTCAAGTATGAAGGAATGAATACAAATAGTTTTATCAATGTTATTTGTATTTCTCATGTATGCTACAGCCTTGCAAGAGTCTATTTCTCCCCAGTACAACTCAATGTTGAGGGGGTACAAGCATAAGTATCTAGTACCACAAAGGGGTCTTATACCTATGCAGCATTAGAACTTTGTGTAGTCACCAGAGAACCTTTAAATGCTTGTAACTGGTACCCAGAAGTGATTGTGGACCATGGCTTAAAAGCTAACTTGTTCCAAATCATCTTTCATCTTGGAGTTGGGAGGTAACTAAAGGGAAGGAAGGAGGTGTGAAAGGTTCTGATTTTGCTATTTTATATTCTTGTATTTGTAACATTTACTCTGCTTTGTCTTTGTTACCATTTCCCTGGTCATCAATTGAGTTCAAGGCCAGCTCAAGTACATCCTAAGTTCCACAGTAGTAAGTAACAAAAGTGACATAGATTAATTGATGGTTTCAAGCAATGCATGTGATTAAAATATACAGTAATATTAGGAAATAAATTGAATTCTTCATGCAACAAGCAAACTTTTAATTTCAATTTGGCATATAGAGAAGGAACGTTATCACATAAATGCAGTATCCCAGGGCCACAAGGGAGCATGGACCCTATGGGATGCAACAGTGAATAGACACATTAACTGGGTGGACATCTGGAGGATGGCACAAACTAGGCTCAGCTTTCTGGTAAAGGAAGCATAGGACACACTCCCATGTCCCCTGAATCTTACCGAAAAGTTTGGAAGTCACAAACGCTGCCCTCTGTGTGGCAACATCAACGCAAGCCTCCAGAATGTCCTGTCAGGGTGTAAGGTAGCATTGACCCAGGGACACTTTAGGTGGCTCCATGACCAAGTCCTGGTAAAGCTCCGAAGATCCTAGACAAATTTAGGGTATCAGCAAACCGCACTCCAGAAGCAGCAAAATACACCCTTACAATGTTCATCAAGCCAGGCACTATATCACAAGCATCACTGGGTCAATGCTACCTTACATCCTGATGTGATGCTCTGGAGGCTTACCTTGATGTTGCCACACAGTCCTCCCACTAGGAGATATACTAGAGTAGGGAGTGAAACATCTGAGAATTTTGCCTCCAGCTGACGACCCCACAGCTAGTATTAGCTTTTGATTTTTCCATTTATTAAGAAAACAACAAGGGATGTAAAATCAGTAATGTCCTAGAAATAATAGTTAGTGGAATTTAGAACACCATGCCATTCAAGGTTGAATACAGTCTTAAGCAAAGCAGGTGGGGCACCGGTGGAGGTGCAACAGGCAGAGACGCCAAAGCAGGAACCAACATTGAACCTGTACAATGGTGTTGTGATGTGAAATTTTGCATACAGCTTGATAAATATTTTGTATGTCTTTATTAGTAACTTAGGCAAAACATGTAATATTAGTGTTACATTGTTGATATTTTATTTTACATTATTGACAACTTTACAACAGTGTTTGGGGTAAAGTGCCTCAAACCAGTTTGCCAAGTGTTTCTCTGCTAAAGTCTCTCTCTCTCAACCTCAGCAAGAAAGCCAGACTGCCTAACTGCCAAGCTTTACCTTAACATATGGTTTTGGGGGCAGGTGTGAAGGTGTTCTATCACCTATTGGTCTGAAGTATGGTTGTTTGGAATTGGCTTGTATCAAAAGGTTTTAAGTACTATGACACCCTATTGGCTGTAGGGGTTGGACAGAAAACCTATACATTTGCTTGCTTTAGCCAGCTTTCTTTCTCTCTTACCAACCTGATGAATGACCATCTCACACCATGAACTGAAAAGGACATCACAATGAAGAACACAACTTGGCAGCCATATTGAGACAGGCAAGGCAATACGGACTGTTTTGAAGAAAGCTGAACACAAATGATGCCTTAACTAGAGACATTTTAAGTAAGTAACAAGTCTGTGTGCCGCCTGAAACTACACAACACCATTTATCAGGCTGTTTGATTGCCAATATTCAAATGTACTTTGCATATTGTTATTATTTATGAATGTTATCAATAATACATTATTTAAATTGTAACTTAACTTCTGCTTGTCTTTTACTACACCTAATTGCCTGAGTTATAGATGTAGAAGGGAAGGTGGGGAGAAGCTTTATACTATAATACCTTATAAACAGTGGTAAGTCTGTGAGATTTGCGGCATTCTGACAAAGGCTACATTCTAATAATATAATAGGGGAAAGTACAGCAATATAATACTCTACCAAGACAAAACAAATGGTGTATGTTTAATGTATTTAAAATGCAAGTAGACAAGTAACAGTCAGGACTACTAAGGCTTAGAAGTATTCACCAGCTACTGCATACTAAAAAAGGGCCACTGACCACACCTTCAAATTTGGAAACTGAACATCTGCTCAAATGAACTACAATGTTACTACTTAAGGAGGCAGATGGAGCAAAGAAACAATACAGGTAGTTGTCAACTTATGACAACGTTCAATTCTGACAGAGTAGTCGTAAGTAGATCTGGACGTAAGATGGATCGGTATATGTATTCAAACCTGATCATATGTATAGTACTGTATAGTAAGTCCCTTAAATCATATTTTTTGTTTTATATCATTTGTTTATCTTCATTCTAAGCACATTCTGTAGATTTTCTTTTTGTGTGTAAATTATTTTATTTTATTATTTTGTTTTGTTATTACTGTTGGTTGCATGAGTGCCAAAACTTTAATCAGATTTCATAAATCTTGTCTTTGTTTCTATTATGTTATGTCATTAGTGTTCTCCTTTCCCAGTGTCCATTGTGTTAACCGTGAGAGGAGGAGTTGTACTGGCAACTCAATGAGCAATCATATGTTTTGTTTTTTTTTAACACGTCTGCCTTCTAATAATAAACATTAACAGATAAAGGATGTCAGTGTTGATTTATTACCCCTTCGTGGCAGTTTGTATGAATTAGAAAATCGTGAGTCACAATGCAGAAGATTCAGAGGTTAACTGGATTTAAAGCCAGAGTGCAGCAGTACAGGGCATGCGGTGAACACCACTTACAATGGGATAACTTAAAGTCACATGCAATCACATTCGCTTTCTTTACTCCCTCACACTGCTTTACTCCCTCACACTGCCTTTTTTCTTGTAATTGTAAGACAAACGTAACTGGGCGTAGTTGAAACTGCTGTAGGTAACTGAGATCGAGATGAATGAATCATGGCATATGGAGCTGAGGTAGGGAGAGCTGTCATTTTCCCATGAGATGTGATGTTGGTCGTAATTTTGGGACAGTATAAAAGCGGTCCTGAAAGCATGGTCACCTCCAGTGATGGGTGGACAAAACCTCATGAAGCTCCTTAGGCTTTACAGAAATCATAGCTGCCATCAACTTGTGATAGTGGAGGAAGCACACATATAACCCTTTATTGCATAGCTTCAATCTGACAGTTACACTAAAAGTCTAAGAGCACTCGGTGTGTTCATTTGAATATTATTGTAATCATGTTGTCAATTAAATGCAATGATAAATGTACATGTCAGTAAATGCAACAAGTTTCTATAATGAAATGTATAAATGTGTTCTCATAAAGATGTGAATTTCTGCCAATACACCAAGTATTATGACTATGAATACATTATAAGCCACCACTGATTGATGGACTACCCTTGACTTCTTATGTAGTCGTATATAACCATGATTCATAATTGTGTGACCACTCTTCATGTGAGGCGGGTTTTGCTGTGAGGTAAATTGAAAGATTAACATTTTCCCAGTGTTTGGGAGATATTAATATTAAGGGACAAAGAAAATCATAACTACCTTTTAAGATTATGCTTATGGAATAAGGCAGAGTAAAAGGGACAGTGTATACTGGGCTTTAGGGAACGTGCTTGAGGAACAGGGCAGTTCTTAAAGGTTTTTAATTTAAAAACAGTATTTGCTTCACTGTGCTGGGCTTGAAGTGATTTCTTCTCTGGCTCACTATTTTCCCAGCCTAGATGTGAGAAGAATCATTTAATGGCACTGAGGATACTGGAGTAAAGAAGTATTGAATGTCAGCCTAAAACAGGTGGGGATAAACTGCCTTATAGAGGACCAAATTGTTCAGCGGATCCTCTGTTCTTGCTATATGTGGATTTTTAAATACTTAAGATGGGCAGTAGTAAAACATTGTGATTGAAATTAGATCCACTGACATTCAGCAGTAGATAACAAACATACAACATACTTTCCCGCTGGACCTTAGAAATGGCACAAGCTGTTGCACTGGGCACTTGCTGCAGTGCATCAAGGCCACATGGCCATTCAAACATGCCCTGCAAGATCTTTCTGCTGAGGTGAGGTTGCTGATGCTACTAATTGATATAACAGAGCAGGTATGAATTTGACACATTCTTTTGTCTACTATTCTACTGCTGTCTAAGCACAACTGACATTAAAGAAAATAGTTCTTTATAGCTAAGGTCAAGTATTTAATTTAAAAACAGGGCAATCATCTTCACTATTAATAAAAACAAACTTCATTTAAATTGTTTTTAACATTGTTAGCCAGTTTGACACCATTATTGTGTCCAATCATCAAAATTTGTCTGACTGTATGATGTTTTGATATCTCTACAAGAGATATGACCTTAGACACTGACACTTCAGACAACTGCACAGTGGCTTGGTGGAATATCCATAGTACCTAAAGGCTCTTGAACTGCTCAGCAGAAAAAGGACTAAGGTCAGTTCTATGACTGGTGAAATATGCTCCGATCGATTATCTCTAGTTATAAATTCTTTGCAACATCTCAAAGTGCACTTCAACTGGTGTCATCCTCCTAGATTAATTTGAGCTGTGGCCTACCTTTTTGTACCTGTATCTTAGAGAGCTTCTGCTTGGCTGTGGTGCTTCATTTGAAATGACTTACAGTTCTATGTGCTCAAGTACATACTGTATGTTCTCAAGCTCTGGGGTTTGTTCTAATGACCTTTTAACCACCAGTTTAAGGACTTGAGCAAAACAGGCAATAAGGCACAGATTGAGCAGCTTTGTATAGGAAACAATGTTTGCTGCACATTCTGTGACCAGGCTTACCACTTTGTCTTTAATTCCAGACTCTACTGTTGGGATGTCTTTGCCCTCAGCTAAGTTTGCTGCTGTATGGGGTTAGGAGGACAGTTTAATCTCCTCTGTGAAGAATTGGTATGTGGCAGCCAGGTAAGTGTCCATGTTCAAGGAATTCCACATGGCAGGTATGCTGACTGCCAAGACATTCTTTATCTCAGCAATGGCTTTCTCTTTTGGTGACCTTGTACTTGTGAACCGTCATGTGTCCAATAGCTTAACACGACCTGAAGCCTTCATTTTCCAGTACTGACAATGGCTGGGTATCCATTAAAATCATATCCAGTAAGTCCTTATCCAGTCCTTATCAAGCTGTTGTTTTCTGGACACTGCAACAGAGTATCGGGTAGATATTTGATCCTGTAACATTTAACACATTATGACAGTGCTATTATGTATGCTAACATAAGAAAAGAATAATGACAATAATAAAAAATGAGTTAAACAGAAAAGACAAACATGTACAAAATCACTAAATAATATAAAGTAGAGAGGAAAGTTTACAGAAAAAATGAGATATCAAAAGTAAAAGCAGGTGTAAAAATAATGTTTTGAAGGATTTTTTTTTTTTAAATAAAGGGTGTTGGAGAATCTCTCATGTGTTAGTAATAGCAGTTTTTAGGAAACCCTTCCCACCTGAGTGTACAATAATAAAAAGAATAATAATATAAAAATGTAAAGACCATATGATGGAGCTTCAGTGCTGCCTTCAGCATTGTGGATGGGATGGAGTGTGGATGCATTACTGTGTTTGGCAAAAATGTACCTCAGCATTGACAAGGTGTTATTTTAATAGGACAACTCTTGAGGACACTTGCAGTTATTGAAATATGATCATGAATGGAATGATGTGGTTTAAATTAAAAATGTCTACCTGTATTAATGACACATCATAAGTTACACTACAGAAGAGTAATATATTATTTGCCTCTTTGCCACATTACATGTTGAGATATTCCCAAACTCTCGATCATTTCTGATCCGATCACATCCCCTTTAGAGCTTGTGGGATAGTGCAAAACTTCAAAACACTCAAATTGCTTCTGGTGTATCAGTGATGATTGAAGCTTTGGACGTCATCAGCCACTTGGTAATGGGAATTCGATACAAGCTTCGGTACACTATTTCGACACAATGCACTTCATTAAAGTGATAAAAGCTTTGATGCCTTGGTGTGAAAAATCCATCCCCTACTCATATAATTGGCTCTTTTGATTTTTTTCTTTGAAATGTGACAAACTCATTATTCTTTAATTTGAATTCTTGAAAATTAAGGCTTCTTTTTATCTGTGCCTTTGCCTGTGAATAACGTTTTGTTTTTGTGCTTCTGTTTGCTTCTTTAAGAAAATTTGTCTTTTTATGTTTTATCACAGAAATTTTTATACCAATGGATGATTACTTTCTGGTTTTCGTACTGACAGGACAGAATAACATGGTGAAGCAAGGTCTTGCAAGCTCAATGTAGCATTGCCATTTATCTGTCCATTATCCAACTTGTTATATCCTAACTACAGGGTCATGGGGGTCTGCTGGAGCCAATCCCAGCCAACACAGGGCGCAAGGCAGGAAACAAACCTTGGGCAGGGCGCCAGCCCACCACAGAGTATTGCCATTTAGTTTCCTGTTATTCACACTAGAGGTTGGGCCTGTTTTTTGTAAAACATGCCATTTCCTCAATTTTTGTCTCCTTTGCATTGCCCCAAAATTCAGTCAACAGTGTGGCATATTCTATGCTTGTAAATATTTTATTTTTTTCTGTGAAAGCTGTTGTGACACTTGGTTGTTATCAAACTGTAGACAAAGAAATAATTAATCAATTCATAATGTAGTGAGAAGTCACGCAAAATGCCATCTTTTATTGGCTAACTAAAAAGATTACAATATGCAAGCTTTTGAGGCAACTCAGGCCCCTTTTTCAGGTTTCCTCGAAAGCCTGCATGTTGTAATCTTTTTAGTTAGCCAATAAAGGGAGTTATTGTGCTTGTCTTCTCACTACATTCATAATGGATAACATGGTACAACACCCTAGTACTCAATTCATAATGGAAACATTTTCCCATTTAGAGATTATCCATGGTTTTAGCTTCAAGCTTTACACTTCTTCCATGTAGCCAAACCTTTACTGTAAGAATATTAGTCCATGTCTTGAATACACATTCCAGTACATGAGTCTAACTTAGGATGGTTGTGTATAAGGAAGGAATAAGCCCACAATGAATTATAAGTCCAACACAGGATACACTCCCATATATTCACGCTGTCTCAAACATTCCCTCTAAGAAAAATTAAAGGTACCAATTAACCAAAGAACATGCAAGTATTTAGGATAAAGCAGGGAAGTGAATGATTTGGAGAAAACCATACATTAGATTTATTTTATGATAACTGAGTTAACTGCATCAATAAGATTAAAACAATCAAGAAAGACCGACACCATGGGTAGGTAGTCTTAAATACCTGAAGAGCGGGGGAAAACCGAAATCTTTCATAGTTGACTCAGGTGAATGCAGGCCAAATTGCTTTAGCAACTGAGAACCCTAAGCTAAGGTCATAACCCCTTCTTAAACACAAATACGGTGGGCTGACAATATATTGAAAATAATTACAAAGAACAGGGGAAAAGGAGAAACAAAAAATGAAGGAAAAGAGTAGAGCAAGGGAAGAGGCCTGAAAGAAAACCAGACACAAGTGATCACAGAACATGCAAAAACAACATTCACTGATCAGGGACGGTTGGAAACCTAGGCCCTCAGAATGATGAGCTCTAACAATTACACTGTCAATAATGCACCTTTTTTAAAAATAGAGATCTTCTAACTGTAATTTTGGAAGCTGTTGATTATGAGTGAATATGTATTTAAATACATTCAATACATTCTTATGTCAAGTGAGGTCTCTTAATGACTTGCATGGTAATATTAATGGCTTTAACATGTAGTATGAATGGCATAATGATAATAATATGTTTTATTTATAGGGCCTCTTTCCTATGCTAATATGCAATAATTCTAGCTAATCAGAAAATTGATCATAAGGCTAAGAACAAAATTACATGCCTGTTATTTATACTTAATATGCATAAGGATTGTTTCTACGCATTGAGTCACTGCCAGTCAACCTGCTGTTAGGCCAAGTAGGTACCTACTGTCCCCTTCATCATGGACCTGGTAAGAATTGAGGAAGCCCACTCTATCATTAATAACAAAAGGAACATGTAAAATACTACAGGCATCCTAATTAACCTTACATTTAAATTTTTTTCAATGTAATTTTTTTAATTACTTTTAATAACATATCAGTGTCAAATAATGTAATTACTTTTGCTAGGCTTTTATTCTTTGATAAGCTTCAAAGCTTCACATGGGGATTAAGAAAGTATTCTTATTCTGTCAAACCTTGCTAAGTTTACCATTTAGACAATGTTTTGACTTTTTTGTGTCAAGTACCACTTATTGACACTTTAACATTGCAAACAAAAACAAGTAATGTCTGCTGTCACTTACATTTCTGTCTGCAAGAGCTGATGGACAATTATTTGTTTTCTTTTTTGAAAAAGTCAGTACTTTTGTACATTTTCATAAATTTAAGCTGATACCATGTACAGAGCATTTGAGATTCTGATTGTAATGGCAGTGCAGTCAAAGTGAGTTACAGAATTGGGAGCTCTTTTCCTGCGTTTAATGTCAAGTTTCCTTGTCCGTACTTTTCTGATTCAGAGCTCTTGACAAAGAGCCTTAAGCAGTTTCAATTTAGTAAAGCTCTGGAGACTAAAATGTCTCTTGTAGGTTTACTGATGCAATCACTGTGCTGCATACGATAAAAGTATGGTTTCAATTGATTTTAGATAAACCGAAGACCTTTACTTAGTGCCATTGCAGCACTTACACTTTTTAAATTCCATATGCTATTCTTAAATCCATTGTCTATGAAAAAATATAGAGCACAGCATTAAGATATTGATCAGTGTGACATTGATATTTACTTCACATACACTGCTTGAAACCAAAGATTTGCAATAGACTCATTATCAAAAACACAATGTACTACGGTCTCTACGGTTATTGTCAAATAATATCTGATGTAAAGTCATTGAAAATGCCGCAGCTGTGAATGTAATGTTTTGAGACATATTTAAGTAGACTGTTGATAAGTTTCCTCTAATATTATTAGTATGAAACAATAAGTACTTATTCACTAGTATGTTTTACATTATATTAAGTCATTACTTCTCTCTAAAAATGTATTTGCTAGTTTGATTATAGATTATTGCTACATAACCATGTACCAATTGAGTGAATTTTAAGTTTTTAATTAATAATCACTCTTACCTTTGGCAGTATTGGTAATTAACCAAATACTTCAGCCAGGTTTCTATGTTATTTACCTTACCTTCCTCTGCTCTAGAAAATGGTTATTCAGGCTTCAGTCTTACATATATCAGGGTAACTGAGACACACTAGTTTTAAGGAGCAGAATACTACAATTTACTATTAAACACAAGGATTATAAAACTATGATAAATGCATACATATAATGACATAAAAGATTGGATGCAGACAGACTAGATAAACAAACATAAAGTCCAGCTGTTTACTAGTTATTTAGAATTCTAATTTATCTTGGTACAAACAATTAGTTTTACAATAACAAGTCTTTTTGAATCATGTTCAATGTTGTGTGGAGTTGTTGCTTCTTTGCTGATTCAGGTTCAAGGGGAGAATTCTGCATGCATTGAAGTGCACTTCTTCTCTTTGCTTCATGGTACCTTATCTGTGATGTGCAGTACTTTTTTCTCAGTTAGGCCCTTTGCTGTGTTATCTGTATTTACTTCTCCTGCCTTTTCATACTACTGACATACAGCTTTGGCTTGGCAGACTGAATCTCAGGATCACAAAGAGAAGAGTTTGTCAGCTTTGGCTCTCCAAGGTAGAGTGGCTCATAGCTTTTAGGTTTAGAGAGCAGGTTTCAGAGGCATTTGGAGAGTCCCGAGAGACAATTGCCAGAGAGTTCAGTGAGAGTCTGGAAATTATTCCAAAAATACTTTTTCAGAATTGTAAAGAGACTTTTAAGGGAATTTATAACTTCTCCTGATTCTCCTTCTCCACTTCAGACTTTCTACTTCAAGAAACGTGTAGAGGGGGCTCTGGAAAGATGTCAGTTCAACTATAATGTGTGTCTTAGTTATAAGATGAAGTCCAGGTAAATCCTGTTACAGGCTGGAGTTCAGTCACTTAGTCTGGAATACAAGTATGGGAAGGCAGAGGTGGATGCCTGCAAAATCTCCTTTCTTAATAGGCCTGGTGTGCCACTAAAGCCTACAATAGTAAGGCATGAACCCACCTGGGCACTACACTAGTCCATTACATGGCACACACACAGTCACTCAGTCTTGTGGTGCCAATTTCAAGGTCCCATTTATTACAGCATGCATGACAATGGTTATCCTGTCACATTCATAGAAAAATCATGAGGAGATTGTTTGAACTCCAAAGTGAGATGATTATAGATTATACTGTGTAGTGAATGAAATAATTGCCCACAAATCATGAGTGTAATTTGACAAGACTTTCATCACACACCCCTCTGTTATGACAGACATCACATCCAATTATGAGGGCTCTTCTTTCCAGTCTTTGGGGTACATATGGAAGTGCTTCATGGTTTAGGTACATTTCTCACAGAACTATCACTATCTCACTGAATGGTGTCTTTCACAGGAGCACCCATAGTGGTATATTGAATGTGTTAACCTGAAGAAGCCTGTATGATCAGAAGAGCTTTATAATCGAAATATACTGTTCCAATAAATACAGTGGCTTCACTTGACTATGCTTGTTGCTACTAAAAGGAGGCCTGAACTCCTTAATTTGCATAAGACTCCTTGTTTGTTCCCAATTCTGTATGACATTAAATATAATTTTATTTTTATTTCAGTGGAATATTTTTTTAAACCATACTGATTAATACAATTGTATTATCTAATATTAATTGGTATATTGTTAAACAGAAGAATGATAGCACATCCTTCTTCCTTTTTAACTGGAATTATAAGATGTAGCTGCAGATTAATCAAAGTTGGAAGTGGCAAGTGTGAGCAAAGGCAGGGAATGTTAGAAAGAAAGAAAACCTGTCACTGTTGCGGTTACACTTAAATAAGCATAAAACTCCTTCTACATTTTCAAAGTAAAAAATCTTTTATTATTGACACATATCCATTAACTAATCCATTAAATAAAAAATACCTTATTTGAGCTTGCTTTGAGAACACAGTGATTTGAACAATTAGCTGACAGTTGCAGTTCTTTTAATTTGTAGTGTAGTGCATTTAAATGAGTTGAATTAATGGGTAGATTAATCGTCTTTTAATATGGCACTATACATAGCCTTGGTAAATAAATGGAGGCTTTGCCTTTATCCTTTGATTATAATCAACATTGATATATTTGTGCATCCTGCCATCTACCAATTATTCTGTTCAGAATCGTTGAAAGTGGGTACCTATCCAAGACGAGAGGACAGGACGCCACATTCACATTTTTGTATACAACTTTGACAAAACAAGTTACTCCATATGTTCATTCCAAAGTAAAATTTATTTATTGTGTCAAAATTTCTCAGACATTTATCACAGGCATTTATGTGGCTCTGCTCATAAAGCTTTAAAGCACAAGGTAAATCTCTAACGATATTACATGAAATGTGTTAACAGGACACATAACTTCGGAAATGCACAATAAGCAGGGCTTCTTAAAAAGAATACTTTATTGCTGAAGGCAATTTAGAAAACACTACATTTATGTCATTCATTACATTTCTGAAATAAAACAGATGTTCATTACTTTAACAACTAAAATGCGCCAAAGTAATGAGACCACAAACAACACATATTTGAATGGTACAGTAGCGAATGGGATGCAGCCTCTAATTGTAAGTAAATATTGCTGTCCAATTCAGTTGGAAATTCTGGATTAGTATACAGTCATAAGTAATAATTAGGTTTGATCAGTTATGTGAAGCAGCTTGAAAACAACTGAACGAAGGCTGTTTTACACAAATTCTGAAAAAATAACAGTCTTAAATTGACAAATTTGATTTAATAATAATAATAATATATTTTATTCAGAAAGGTAGTATTAAAGATGTGAAAAAAAATCCTACCAAAGATTAGGTTTTAATGAATGAAAAAGGCAAAATCAAATCCAGGGATGTGTAGTTAAGAGAAAAAGATGCTCATTTCATAAATCTAACAATCATAAAAGTGAATGTTCGCCACTTAATGAATGACAGAATACCCAAAGTCATATGAAAACTGTGTCTACTTTATCTTCTTATGAAACATCTCATTTTATTTTGGCAGTAAAATGAGAAAATCAGCTTGGCCGTAAATTCAGATTATACCATTGTTAAATTCAGTTGTTAATTTGTGATTTTTTTTTTGCCCATTTTGTTGTTGATTGATATCGTTTTCATTTTGTGCTGTATTAGAATGATGGTCTTTTTGTCACTAGGTACTGATAAGTGACATGTTGGGCATGGTTATGTGATCTTGACAGGCATTTAATCAGAATGTGAAGCTGGCTAAGAAACATGGCAAATAGCAACCGGTCTTCTAATGTTTCCTTATAATACCAGAGTCAAGATATGCAGCAAATTCACAGTGTTTACATTGTTTTGTGACTTTATTATAATTTATTTTCTTCTAGTTTTGGTTATCAATGATCCTTTGTTTCCTTTGTTTTGCTGTGTTGTAGGTATCAAAGGTTGCCAGTTCTTTGGTTTTGCTGATTTTAAGATGCAGACAATTCTCTTTGTACCAAGAAACAATGTTCACCAACTGACTCCTATACTTTGTCACATCCACCTTATCAATACACTCTATAAGTGCAGAATCATCTGAAAATTTCTGCAGTGACCTGATGTTATATTTAGAGACTGAGGTGTACAGAGTGAAGAGTAAAGGAGACAGAACTGTTCTTTTAGGTGCTCCAGTGTTGCCCACATCAGTATCAGAAACAAACTGAGGTCTGCCCGGTAACAGTCTATTATCCAGGACACCACAGGCTCATCCACCTGCATATCTCTGAGTTTACCCCTTAAATGGGATGGCTTGATTGGTTTTGAAGGCACTGGAGGAACAAAAAAAAAAACATAATCCTCACAGTGCTGCCAGCTTTGTCCATTTGAGAATAAGCATTGTGGACTAGATAGATAATTGCATCCTCCACTCCAATCTTTATCCAATAAATCTTAGCTATGACAGTTAGTTGACATCTCTGCCTTTACAACAAAGCTGTCCATAGGGGAGTGGAAGGGTGTGTCTGGCAGTCCTTGAGGCAGGGAAGGGGAGTTGGACAACACAACTAAAAAAAAAGATGATGGCCTGGATATGTTTTGTCCTTAGTGATCGCGCTAGTCTTGTTCCTCAGTCAGCTACTGCAAACACTCTCCAGGTTTGGGAGAACAACTCAAATGATCCATGGAACAGCTTTTATGAGGTAGATTATTATGATCTTCAACAGTGCTGTGGTAAAAGGTTTTCAAAAGCTTTTGGGGTAGACAGGCTTGACTAAGCTTTCTGAGGTTGTTGGGTTTTCCAATTAAGTAAGCGACCATGTAAGGTCCTTTGATATATAAACTCCCAGGAACTTCACACTCTCCATCATTTCTTTACCATGAATTTAATTTGGAAGTGGTCTTTCACGTTTGTTCTCCAGTAGTCTACAATGATTTATTTTATCTTTTGGACTGTTTAGGACTGGGTAGTTATCAATGCACCATTAGGCCAGGTGTGCCACATCCCTTCTGCATGCTGTTTCATTATAATCTGCAATCAGGCTCTGTACCACTGTGTCATCTGCAAATTGCATGATCATATTTAAAGGGTACACAGGGGTACAGTCATGCATTAAGAAAGAGAAAAGCATTGGGCTCATAATACAACCCTGAGGTGAAACTGTGTTTTGGGTAAAAGCAGAGGAAGAATATTTTCCAATCCTGACACTTTGTGTTGTGTTTATGAAAATGTTCAGTACCCAAGAGCAGAGTGAGGTGTCCAGGCCTAAGCTGTTCAGTGTACTAACTAATTAATGGCAGCTAATACTATTGAACTCTGAACTAAAATCCACAATCCATGATCCTCATATATTTATTTAGTAATTCTATGTTGCATTTGGCTGTATGGTGTGCAATAGAGACAACATCATCCATGGGGTGGTTCACCTGATAGGCAAACTGGTGCATATTCAGATTTGGAGGCATGATTGGTGTAATGTCTGAGAAATACTAGTCTTTCATAGCACTTCATCACAATGGGAGTCAGGGTAACTGGGCATAGGTCATTCTGGCAAGATCTTCACTGCAGACTTTTTGGGACTAAATGACTATTTCATCATCCCCTTTGGAATCTCTAAACTGATGGAAAAAATAACAATTTAATCCTATAGTCTGTCTCAGCAACATCAAGGAACCAGCCCTGAGCATAACTTCAGTCCATCGTTGGGCCCACACACACACACACACACACACACACACACACATACGCATACACTCACTCACTCACTCACTTTCTCATACAGAGATAATTTAGAAATGCCTATTAACCTTTGGTAATGTGAAGCAAAAAACACAGTACTTAAGGAAAAATCCAGAAAGACAACTTGCAAGCAGCATTCAAACTCAGGATGTTGGATCCTTGAGGCAGTAGTGCTAACCACTACACCACAATGTCATCAGCAGTCGTCTCAGTTTGATTCAGTTTGTTTCAATTTTTTTTATTTCCCTAAGAGGGAAATTTGCTTTGTCAGCAGGATTTTTATAGAGAGACTAAGATGGCACATTAAAAGCACAGCAAACTAAAAAAGCACATGGCCTGTCAGTATTGTGCCATCGAGTGTGTTTCAATTTAAATGGGGTTTTGCCCAGTTCACTGTGCTGTTTAATTTTCTAAATACATTTTATTTTAAGCAATAGCAGTCGTTATAAAAGAGTATTTTTACTAGTTCCTTTTTCTCCTGTTCAACTTGCACCTTTGACCTGATGGCAACTAATGCAGTTCTGAATGTAATGGGTGACTTTTGTCTGGGAGGATGGACATAGCTTTCCAGAATATTTGCTTATTATTATTATTATTATTATTATTATTATTATTATTATTATTTCAATCAGGTTTGACTGTTAGGTGGCACGATGGTGCAGTGATTTGTGAAGCAGTTTCAAGGATCATACTAGTTTTATAAATGGATTGATTATTTTTTTTTTTGCAAACATTAAGATTTCCTATCCAAGCTAGCAGAATATAAATTAAAATTGAATCAAAATATAACATTTATTTTATTTTAAAAAATTGCAAAGTTAAAATTCAGATTAAAAAGGCTGAGCGTTCTGAAGCAGGAGGGGTGCTGTTGTCCCATTTGTGTGTTTCGATTAAAAGCAAGTTTTGAGTCTGTGATTGTCCCAATGTATTTATAACTTTCAATAAACGGTTCTATCTAATATTTAATTTACTGTGGATGATTTGTGTTTTTTTCTAAAATCAATTATCAATTATCTTACAGTATGTACAGCAAATATTTTTAAAAAAGTAGTCATGATCATTAACAAAATCATCCACCACTGTATCTGATTTATTTTGTTCTTGTTAGATAGGTTCACAATGACAAATTTTAGGATCAACCAATTTTCAAATTTACTTTGACTTCAGTTTGTGAATGGAACATAGAAAAGAGGTGGAAGAACACACACCTCATAAGACACTTATCCATGAACCACACTTAAGAAATTGAGGCTTAGCTAAGTAAGCCTCACTTAAATAAGCCTCATTTTACAATTCAGGCTTAATAGTTTCCAGAAATGCAAAGTGTTTCTTGTTAACTCAGACTGCACAGCATGACTAGCCATGCACCTTGGTATCATTTAAAAGAACCATTAAAGTCTGCCTTTAATGAGCTTGGATATTAAACGATTCACACAGAAGCATAGTTTACTGCACCTCTGACATTTTGGAATCCTAAATAGCATTATCTAGGGTCACCGATACAACTTTAGATAAATATTTTACATAGATTTCATTTACTTAAAAAAAAGAGTTGAATTGATGCAAATGATTTGCATAATGGTCAGGAATTTGTTTCAGTAAGATGACATTGCAGTATGTGGCTTCCAACTAATTGCATATGTGGTTGTTTTTCAAAACTCTAAAGCCATTAGGAAATGCCAAGGGGCTATGCTTTCCTCAAACAATATTTGTTATAGGCAATCCAAGCTCCCTCATTCATTGGATTTTCATAGATGATCCCACCAAGTTGATGAAAGCAAAGTGATTTTTTATGCACTGAATGTGACCACAGATATTTGTATGAAAATCATCTTTATGAATACCAAAACATACTTGCCGGTTTTTATAAGGGTTTTTATTTTTACCTGGCAGATCTCCATTTACAAAATATTTTGTATTTTTAATATCTAACTAGCAGGAAAAAAAAATTCTGAACCATCTGCCAATGAACATTGACAGCTTAACTGTGGAGGTCGTCAATAGCACCAAATTCCTGGGTGTCCACCTGGCAGAGAACCTCACCTGGTTGTACAACACCAGCTCTTTAGCCAAAAAAGCCCAGCAGCGGCTTTACTTCCTGCGTAGGCTGAGAAAAGCCCATCTTCAACCAGCTCTTCTAACAAAATTCTACAGAGGAACCATAGAGAGCATCCTGAGCAACTGCATTACTGTCTGGTTTGGAAATTGCACGGTCAGGGATTCGTAAAGCCCTACAACAGATAGTGAAGACATCTGAAAAGATCATCGGTGTCTCTCATCCTTCCATCATGGACATTTACACCATACGCTGCCTCCGCAAAGCCACTAACATTGTGAATGACCCAACACACCCTTCACACTCATTGTTTACAATCCTGCCATTGGGAAAAAGGTACCGAAGCATTCTGGCCCTTACCACCAGTTCTGTAACAGTTTTTTCCCCCAAGCAATCAGATTCCTGAACACTTATGGACTGATCTGATATCTGATATATGTGTTCTGCTTTGCAATGTTGCACATGGTTGCACATGTTTGCACATTTGACTCACATGCACCTTGTTATGTATTATGTGTCTTTATGTTATGTGTTGTGGATTCTTCGTTGTCCTGTGTTCTATGTAGCACCATGGTCCTGGAGGAACGTTGTTTCGTTTCACTGTATGCTGTACTACTGCATATGGATGAAATGACAATAAATACTCTTGAATCTTGAATCTTGAGATGGCAGTTCCCCTGGAGTGTAGCAGTGCCCTGGATTCCCGCCAGGCATCCTGGGTCTTGGAATTCAGTTTCTCAGCCCTGTTGAGTGCCGTGGGTGCCATCAGAGGGAGCTGTGAAAGGACCTAGGGACTTATCCTTTTCATATAGCCCAGAAGTACAAGGTAGTCACGAGGAAGGAAGCCCCAAAGTACTTCTGTGCTGAAGAAAAAAGGCAGTTCTTCATTAGACCCGGAAGTGCTAGCCAGTCACGTGGTCGGAAGGGCAGAAGCACTTCCGGATTAAGGACTATTTAAAGGACTGATGGGAACCCAGTGAGCGAGCCTTAGTTGGGAGGTAGAGGACAGAGCTTGCTGGGAGGTGTGGAAGAGAGAATTGCTGATTTAATTGTGATTACTAGTATATTTATTTGCGTGTTTATTGGTGGTGGTGGTGCTTGAGGAGCACTGTACAAAAAGAAGAAATTAAAACAACTTCTTGGTGTTTTTAACTCGTGTTGTCAGTGTCTGTGTGTTGGGTTTGAGGAACAACAGCGTCCTCTATTGTTACAACATATAATCACTTAATATATGCCTCAACCTCAGATCACAACTGTTTAATGTTGTAGTGTGCTTTGTGGGGACAAAGAAATAAGTGATACAATAAAGAATATAGCATGTAATTGAAAGCTGATTGGGGAGAAGTAAAGCCCCATAAGTAGTAGAGGAAGAGATATTAGATTTATAGTCTCGTACCATCACAGGACAGAAGTACAACATGGCTGATCCTAGAAGGTCTTGAATTTTGGCATTTTTTTCTTCAGCAATAGAATACTGCAAACATCTTTGCATTACATTAGAGTTTGAATTGTACTTACTTAGAATTGATACTTATTACAAAAGACAATTTAAAAATTATGGAACACACCTTTTACCTATTTCTATTGCAATATCTTTTTCTTTTGTCTCTTGCTGACAAAAAGAGCAATGGGGCCAAATAGCATAATAATTTAAATATGACATATAATTCATTATTGACATTTTTAATAGGCAGCATAGCTTTTAATGTTTTACCTTTTTGTAACAAATGTATCCGATTCATTTGAATGACTGTGCTTTATCATTTTGTAATGTATATGTAAGACTAAATTAATTCCAAAAAAAAGCACCAGAAACTTTCTTCAAGATTGTGTTTTTCATCAATCATAAATTTCATGAACTCTCAATCCACAAAACTTTACTAAGCTGGAGACACTTAGTTGCCTCGGTTACCAGACATGACTGGTCCTAATCCTCTTTGGTCAAACCAAAACTGGCTCAGATCAGCTTAGCGTTCGATTTAAGCTCAGCTTACTTGGTAAGTGTGCTTTGTAGAATACCCACCAGGTAGCCGAGGACAGCATGTCAGGCAGATAAATATTTTCACTCTTTAAATAGTTTAGTATTTACTCAAAGTCTAAATTTAAATATTTAATAAATGTATCTGTAAGAAGGTGTTTGTTGCTAGACAGTATTAAAACAGGACTTGAAATTCATTTTTGAAATGGGTGGATTTCCCCCCCCTTAAATGTAACACAAAGGTGATTTCAAACTGTTGGGGGGAAGGAAAGTGGCTTAGTGGGGAAGGGTTCAAAACCCTACAGTTTAAAAAGCACTTTGATTTTAATATTTAAGACATTTTTTTCTTGTCTAATGAACTTGTCCATCATATGCTACATTAATTATGAAGATGAGTCAGAGTACTGAAATGTTTGTGGAGGACTTTGTCTTGTGGTGTATGGTGATCCACCTGCAACTCAACATCAGCAAGACAAAGGAGCTGGTGGTGGACTTCCAGTGTCAAGGAGCCTCTGAGACCAGCCACCATCCACAGGGAGGACATGGAAGTGGTGCAGAGCTTCATGTTCAGATAAACAACAACTGGACAGGTCTGACAACACAGTGGCTCTATACAAGTAGGGCCAGAACAGACTGTACACCCTAAGCTGCTGGACATGTTCTGTCAGTTCATAATAGCCAGTGTGTTATTCTACAACGCAGTCTCCTGGAGAAACAATTTAAGATTAAAACAGGCACAAACACATGAGAAATGCCTGCTCTATCACAGGGCGAACCCTGGACACACAAAGTTGTTGTGGAAAAGAGGATGGTGGAAAATTGGATGTCATCATGGAAATCCCCTCTATCCTCTTCAAGAGGTGCTCTGTTGGAGCACCTTTAGCCAAGGGCTTATGCCACCATGGTGTGCTAAGAAGCACTTCTGTGGGTCTTTTCTGCCCTCTGCAGACAATTTAATGCTTCCTCCTGACACACTCTTTTAAGTTAATTATGAAATTTTAATTTACATTTATTTATTGGCATATCGATTGGCTGTATTATTTGTCTTTTGAGTTTGTATATATGTTTTCCATGTTTCCGCTGCTGCTGTATATATGAATTTTCTTTTAGGATTAATAAAGTTTATCCATCTAATCTTATCTAATAATAATAAACACTTGTCAATACTTAGAAGCACGTACTCCAGCAGGAGTAACATGAGATGAAATTTTAGTGCAGTGGGTGGCAATGAAATTTATTCTGTGCATGAACATGACAAAACAATCAGAAAGTGGCTGGGAGTAGAATTAAAAAATGTCTCCCATGTGGGCCTTTACTTGAATGTTGGATTAAAAATATAGTTCTTAATTTGGCAGATGAGATTTCCTAGAAGAAATATGAAATACTTAAAGATGCATTTCATGACTATGCCTAGTGGACTTTAAAGTATTTGCATCAAAATATCATATAGTATTGAAGATGAAGTAATTAACAAGTGTAATTTAAAAAGATCATTGGATGGGCAAAAGAATGGTCATATCAGATTAATTCTGAAATGGAGTCCACAGTCTGTGTGGCCCTGTTCTAAAATTTTCCTGTAGAAAAATAATAATTTCATGCTTAATTTGCCTTATGCTTTATGTGACATATCATTCATGGCATTATGCAAACAAGTGTCACAAACATTCATACCAAAGCAGCACTGTATATGTAAGAATATCAGTGATACTAATGCACAGTGCTGAAAGCATAAAAGCAAAAAGTATAATACAATTGAGACTGTTCCTGCCTTGTGTTCGATGCTTTCTGGGATACACTCCACCTACCCCAGAAAACTGCCCTAGAAAAGGGGGTTTGGAAGTTGGATGGATGAATGAAAGAAACTAAAGAAACCATTAAACCAAGTTAGTAAAAAATGATTGTAAAACAAAGACATACTGAAAAAAATGAAATGTGAACATTTCTGCAGTCAAAATTGTAAAATTTGCATACGTTGAAGAAGTATGGATTTCCAAAGTAGTACCTCTCTCTGTAAGACTGATGGTTAACAATGTAAAAATACAGTACAATTTGAAATAGTTAACAGTTGTGGAGTGACTGGAATGAACATAATAGAATATTTTAACTTGTAGATTACTGCAATCAAGAAGTTCTATGGAAATTTCCTTATATTATAAGGTCTAAAATGAGCACAGAGTGAAAATGATTTGTTGAATCATAAAATCACAGAACATGTGAAAAATGCTGACCCAGCTGTTTCAACAATAGTAGACTAATTCAGTGAGACTATGCAAAACTATATACTGACTGCAAAAACAACGTATTTAGTTAATTTACAACAATTTCCCACCTGTAGATTAGAGGATTTGTAAATCTGTCATGTCACCAAAATGTAAAAAATTGAATAACAGTCACTGATATTAGATTGATTTGAAAGTGAAACTTTCAAAGTGATGTAAGTGAAATATATAGACAGAGATATTTACATGATGTTTTTTTACTTTTCTGAGTTTTATGAAGATGTTTGTTTTTTTTTTTTTGAGAAGTACTGAATAACTTTTTGATAATTTTTATAGATGGCATCCCAATAACAATTCAAAATGATGATGACATTTTATTGACCATAGCAGTAGAGTGCTGTACCGTGTTAGCCATAGATTGATACAGGAGAAAGTAGGGTGAAATGACACCTTTTATCGGCTAACTAAATAGATTGCAAATACAAGCTTTCGAGGCAGCTAAGGCACCTTGTCTGATGAAGGGGTCTTAGCTGCTTCGAAAGCTTGCATTTGTAATCTATTTAGTTAGCCAGTAAAAGGTGTCATTTCACCCTACTTTCTCCTATTTTATTGACCACTAATGCATATATATGTTATCTCTTTTTATTTATACTCTTTACTAAGGTTAAAAACTAGATGAAGTAAAAGGTAAAAAAAATGCAAACTCTTAATTTGGGATTGTAAACGATTAAAAACTATAAATTCTGGCAATATGGAAAAACTATAGAACAGCAAAATAGACACAAAATTAAAGTAGATGCTTCCTTTCTGTCTGTTATCAATTAGACAGAGATAACCAAACTAGTACAGCCTCCAATTAAGAAATAAAACAATCACTACCTTTTAGTAAATCATAAAACAGTCAGCAATGGAACCATCACCACACTCCTACTTAAGTGACTTGTTAGAAGCAACATAACCATAGCCTTGCTAACTGGACAGCAGGAGGGGCAAAACAGTAACAGAGCCGCCAATGGAAACCAACTGGACAAACAAGACAGAAACAAGGCAACTACTGCTTTACACACTGGGGAGCTGGAGACACATGAAACTATACTGGACATCCAACTCAACTGAAAAATGGCAGATGTTACTTCCCATTAGATGAGCACATGCAGCAGTTCTGAACTATTTTGTGGGTACTTCCACTCTATCCCAGAGGCACAGGAAATGTTATAATCTAATCTAATCTAAAATAAACCTACCAACTGTTCATTATACACAAATTATTATGTTATTGGGCTGCATTGTCTCAATTTCTTTAAAAGCTGCCACCATTATACAACTTGAGATTTACATCTGAAGATTGTTGAATTTTAGTTTGTTTGAATCAGGTGTGTCAAACTAAGATCCTGGAGGGCCACTGTGACTGCAGATTTTTATTCAACATTCTTCATTAGTAGCCAATTACTCCTGCTAATCTTTTAGTTTTATTAAATTTCATAAGCTGCAATTATTTTCCTTTTCTTTATCCAGAGCAGATGCAAAGCAAACAGATATCAAACTAACTCAATCTTATTCACAGGTATGTGGCCATCATTCAATATATGTTTTAATTTAATTTTTGAAAGAAAAAAAAAGAAGTGAAGATTTATTTGTCTGACAAATAATCGTTTTGGAAATACATTATATGTTAATAATGGATTGTATTAACAGTAAGACTGGCTTATAATTAAGGAATTGTTTGGAGTGAGATTAGTAGTATAGAATTTTAATCAATGTTTTTAATCTATATATGATATGTTACAATTTAACAATTTAATACAAGTATGTACTTATTTGAAGTTATAACAATGATTTATTAAACATAAGGATAAGAACTGACTGTAACTAAAGGGTTAACCAAAACGTTTTAAGCTTAGGCACATAAGGCTTTTGCTTCATCTTAGAGGAGCCACCAAGATAGTTGCTAAGGGTAAAATGAAGTAGGTGAGTAACAAACACTCCTCTAGAATGTGTGAATAAACTAATAAGAAAGTCCAAACACCCCTTCAATGAAGCGGTACTAATATCAATAGAATACTCTGAAGATCACCCCTATTACAAGGCAATATTCAGATTAATGGGAGAGTAATAAGGAGTCAGAAAACACTGGTGGAACTTGTTGATTGGATGAGTCAGATGATGTGATGTATTGGATAAGGTAATGTAACAGAAAAGCATAAAGGCAGACGAATTGTTTTATTAAGTGCTCACTCCATGGATTAAGACATCTGTGCATACCTGTTTACAAATAAAGAATTGTTCTGCATTTTCATCTGGTCTCCATGAATGACTTCTTTGAAAACAGAGGAAAGTTTTTCCACTACAGTGGCCATCCTGGAGTTGAGTTTTTTCACCTGTTCACTTGTTTTGCATCTATAATTAGGAAACAGTTAGTGGCTCTGAATCTTAAAATGTAAGTCAATTACAATGAAGACACAATAAGTCTGTTTCATTAGCAGTAGTAATTGGTTAATACAGTAATTAAGCAATTGTGGCCATCCAGGAACTGAGCTTGACATACTTAGTCTAAATTGTGGAAGAAATCAAGATATTAATTAAAGAAAGAAACATCCTCTACTAGGAAAAGTTTGATAAAACCTGTTTTGAGTCAGTAATCAGGCAGGAGGAAGCTTGTCCCTTGAGTCTTTTATTATTTCTTCAGCAAAAGTCTATTTTACTACACTGTTGTTCTTCTTGTATCTCTTAGGTTCTTGAAATCTCTGTGTATGTGACAACTGTCCAGTCTTGTTACTTACAGGACATCTGCTGATCTCTTCATCTTCTCCTAGTACATTTTGTGTATTACATCAACCATTCTCCTACTACATTCTTCACTTTTATTTACTTAACCATTTCAATAGTTCTCTTCATGATATTTCTACAAGAAATGCTTATATATTTCAATGTGCACTTCAAGCCAAAAAACTTAACTATTGTTACCTCCAATTTATTCTCTACAATAGAAGTCCTTCACTTAAATGCTGCTCAGGGAATAAAGTATTCATTGTTCTCCAATGCACAACAATGGACAACCTAGGTCCAAAACCTATTGAAATGTTTCAACTCTGCTATCATAAAAAGTAACATAAGCAGATGAGAAAAAAGGCACATTCATAAGAACATATGTCAGGTAAAATCTTTGCAGATACGATTTAGTAGATGAAATAGTGGAAATAGATTTTCATAAACCTTGAATTTAAACATTGATAACCCTGAAATAGTAGTAACAATATAAAACAATGTAATTAAAAACAATAATATTAATAAAAGGGGGAAACAGCAAATAACAAAAAGTATCCAAAAGAAAGAATATATATAATTAAACAATGTCTTTAACTTTGTTTAAAAACTCTATATTAAAGTAAACAGCTATAAAACAAATAAAAGTAGTGACTAAGATACATATGAAATAAAGTTATATTTAATATCCAGATTTTGATTTATAGATAAGATTTATTAAGTACCAAGTCCAAGCATGAATCTTAGGTTGTAGCATATCTCAAAATACATTAGCTGAAGCTTATTGGGTTGTAATCATTATAAACACAGTGATAGTCTTAAGCAGTTAGTTTCATCCTATGCATTTATGTAATATAAGAAAAATGGAAATGACTTTTCCTAACCAGTTTTTCTTAACCAGTAACACAATCTTAAACTCAAGCAAGAAATAATTTCTGGCAATTTCTTGAAATTACACAACAGGAGAAAATAACAGAAATGAACAGGGAGGGGCTTCTTGCTATTATGTGAGAGATAATATTTTCAAGAATCTATTCACTTTATTTTAGTTTTGTTGGAGAAAACATTTTTCCTGTCAAATTTTTATTTTTCTTACAATTCCCGCTGGCATCTTTATCCTTGAGACAGTCAAGGCAGATCCAATAGATGGGCTTGATGCTGAAGATGAAGACAAGAGTGAATTGCATTGATGCTTTGACCTAGACTGAAGGAAGTCTGATGTGAAATGAACAGACTATTGTTATAAAATTTGGGGTTTGGTAAATTCAGATTACATTTCCGAAATTAATTTCATTGTATTTGAATGTATAAAAAATCATTTATTTATTTTCATGGTGATATTCGGTACATTGTTTCTAGCTCAGGTTCTACCATTTTGTGGTTAGTAATGGCATCTCATTGCTGCCATGTGTTTGCCAGAACTGGTGATGAGTGATTCTTCCATCTCACCACCCTCTGAACTGGCATTATTTATTCAAGCCCTTTAGCTACCTCCCATTAGCATGTGTGTGACAAAACATTTTCACAAAAGGCACAAGTATAACAAAACGTGCGCTTTTATTCAAGAATATAATCGTAGAAAAAGAAATCTGGTTAGGGTACGACATTGACACGACCACTTGGCTGGTGCAGTGGTAAGAACTGCTGACTCGTAATCAAGACGTTCACAGTTCGATTACAGGTGTGTCTTAGAATTACCATTTTGAGTAGTGAGCTGCTTTTATTGTTACTGTTATAGAATAAAAACATACATTTGATTTGAGTCCCTAACAGCCGATGTAAATTTATTGTACTTGTAAAAGTTAGCATTATTTATACAGTTTTATTCTCTTAGTCACATTCACGCTCCCCCAGATCTGACACTGCTGTTTTCAAATAAAGATATGCTATAACAAACGTGAACTCAGATAAGGATGAGGGTTCTATGTACATCAGAGAAAGAGAACAGAAGCCCTCCCCGCAAGAAAGGTCCACTCACACATAACAAAGCAGGAGGCAGTGGACCAGGCGTAAAGGCAAAAGAATGCACCGTTTGGATGCAGCAACAGGTTGGGCGTCATCCTACAAGTCAATGTACCACACGCATGTCCTTCAAAAAAAAGCAGGGCTTACAGAACTCGCCAAGGTATCATGCAAAGTCCTGTGTGTGATTGTTTTCTGATGACCTTTATATGAAAAACATTTATGTGTTACTTATATAAAACCCAGATTGAATGTTATTTACCTATTTACCTTGATTTATTTACTTATCTTCCTACTGTGTAAAGTCACAAGTAGACTGCAGAGCTTCCTGTGTTTGATCAACACGGGAATGCTGACAAAGTGCACGTGTACTGAAGTGACTTTAGCTTCAGGTGGAAGCTCCTGTCGCACTTTACAAAACTGTTGTTATGGTTCTGCCTTTGTCCATAAACGGCTCCATAAGTTTTATGACCATAGTCTCGGAAAGTCTTTCTCTCGTGGGACAACTAGGATCTTTTCCTAAATAACGAGTGGCATTGCACATGTACTTTGTCACCATGCCTGTGTCGATCAAACAGATATATATTGTCAGGCATGGTCGTCAGAGGACTCCTCTGAGGGCTGGGGAAAGGTATGTCATAACCCGTCAAGATGAGACAGGGGGTGACAGCTGACTTTGTCCTGTTTATTTTCTTCCCTCACAGCTCTGAGAGACCACCCAATAAGGGCACTTAGCCCCGCCCCTTCCGGGTGTTTCGTTGTAAAGGATGAAATTAAATCCCAAGAAGGAGGAACCATGGACCAGGGAGAAGCACATTTGTGCGATTTTTTTTCCTTTTGTTTTTGTTTACTTTGTCTGGCAATGAATAAAAGGGACAGCCCAGTTGGCATCCCAAACTTCTAACTGATTCCAGTTTTTCCTTCCACCGCCTCAACCACTATATATTATAAATATATAATATCTTGCTGTACTTTTGATTGTAGTTTCAGAATGTTTCATTAGTATTTCATAATTGTCATATTATTTCTTTCATTTTGGCACAAATGGTATACCATAGTAATGAAGTATTCCACTAGAGTTTGAACTGTGTGTATAGATGCATGTGACAAATAAAATTTAATTTGATTAGAAATTAATTAGAGGAAGTCTTCAGTACTTTACCAGTCTCAGTGGTAATTCCCAGTTTCAAATTACTAAATGAGCATATATTTTTGTTTGTTTTTCTGCGCACTGTTTTCTAAAAATATTTTGCTGAACCTTACACTTACCCACATTCAATAAGGGACCTCTAAATATGTTCCAGTCTGCAGATTCAAAACAATCCTGTCATTTTTTTCTCTGACTCTTTTATCCACTATTGTATCACTTTTGTTATTTGTCCCTCATAGTTCAGAGTCTACTTGTAAACAGGAAGTAGCATTACTGAGAGCATTACTGAACCACTGACCAAGTATTCTACCCAATTGATAAAACATTTTTATCTACAATAGTTACACACAAGAAATAGTATAGATTAAGAAAAATGTAGTTAATTTTGTATCCAACTAGTATTAAATATATCTATAGAAAATTTATGATGACTGTTATTATTTTTTACTTCTTGTTCAGTAGATTAATTATGAGTAGAAGTTAACAATGAATCTATCCCCTGTTATATATGGATATTATTAATTAAGTTTACTGAGGAAGACTTTACTTACTGTACAGTAGATATTTCTCACTTGGCTCAAAGAACTACAGTCAAATAAGAATGTGTTACTGACCTTTAAAAACATGCTGTTTCCCTTTCCTCTCTGGATTATTCAGTTTATGCCTGTTAGTTCTGCAAGGTAGTATGGAAAATTCAAAGCCAAATAGGTTGTACAACCTGGCAACTTTATTTTGACTTAGCAGTATATCTGAACAAAAGAGGTCAAGACATCTAAATCTAATATTTTTTCAGATTTTAGAGGTTCTTTTCAGGACACAGCATATAAAGCAGCACACATTATCATAATGGCTCTCTAAAGCTTTTTGAAGGTTATGACCCAGAAAGCAAAGCATTAATTAGCTAAGAATGAATTCTACAACAAACTCTATCAAATATTAAATGACAATTATTATCTACTGTATGCTATTTATATGAAATGACCTGTAAATTTGCAGATTATATTTTTTTTACTGAATTTATTATAGTCCCCAAAAAAATTATAATTAAACATCCACTTACACTTTCAAAGCCTTAGACCTAATATTAAATTACCATGATCACACAATTATGTTAAAATGGTACACATGATTTAATAAAACTAAGTTAGTTAATGCCACATAAACAATTGTATTTTCACTGAAACACTGTAAATATTATTGTGGTATAAAAACA
>JANRMT010027041.1:106593592-106637306 GCA_026402145.1 Polypterus bichir lapradei
GGCATATTCATGCTTCACGTCGCATCCTGTCTCTGCAAGGCTTCTATTAAAATACAGGTGGTATGCAAGCACATATAAGATTCAGAGCTCAAATACTTTCCAACTCCATGCTGAAGGTTAGTTAATACCTCTCTTTCTAATCCTATGATTAGCTTAACCTGCAAGATCCCTTTTACTTTCCATGGTAAACTAAACGCTCCACAAGTTTTTCTTACTTCAATGGCGGGAGGCCATGAGCCGCTAGTATTGAAAATCAGCACCGTGTGAAGTTATGTAGGCCTCCAATGTAAGCACCTCGCCCAGATGAAGCAGCACTAAAACACTAGCAAAAATTTTCTTGCCTTCACTTCTGCTGAGCAATAAGGTAAGTGTCTTTCTTTCTTTTTCTCTACTCTTTTTCTTGATTGTAAAGAAACTTAAAAAGGTTAATTTTCTTTACCAAAACAATTTATTTCTTATATAGCCAAAAAATCACATAAGGTGTGTTAACAGGCCTTGACTATCTAAGAAGACAAGAAACCAAAAAACCCTTGTTGGGAAAGAAAATGGAAAAAATGTTGGGAAAAAACATACTGTATATATAATATAATAATAATACATTATTTATAAAGCTCTTTTCCTTGCTCAAAGCACAGGAATCAACACAGGATGCACTCTTATGCACTGTGACAACAGACTGTTTTCATTATCATTTTTTTGGTATGACCATGAAGATTTTCCTACAACCTCTGATAAACACTTGGATCAAGTGTCAGTGACTTTTAGGGAGTAGTGATAATTCAAAGTGAATTTTTTCTCTTAGGAAGAGTGTTCAAAAAGTTTATTTTAATGGAAATAATTCCTTTATTCTGCTGCAAATGTTGGACACTTTTAAATGTGTGCAGCCATCTTGTATAATGGCAATATTATGTGATGAGTTACATGGCACTTGCATCATGGGTCTAGCAAACTTGTACCATCATAATGACTCTGTGCTCTAAAGTGCTGGCACTTTTCAAAGGAAACACTCTAAATAGCAACATAAAGGAAAAAATTTCAGTAAAATAGCAACAATATCACATCATTAAAATAAAAGTAAAAATAACAAAAAGTTGGATTTTTTTACAGGCATGACAACATAAACATGCATATCTTTGCATTTTAAACATGCATTCTGCTATTACAAATTGGAAGTTTTGTTTTATTTGCTTATCCCATTTAAGGGTATGTAGATTTTTTGTTTGCCTTAGTGTGTAGACTTTTTAAAAATAATTTTTAGATGTTCTCATAAAATGCAAAGGTCGCTATTTTAGTTGTCATATATGTTTGTCTGTCTGTTTGCATGAAACAACAAAGCAGATCAATTTCATTAACATTTGGCATACTTGTTCATCTAGATAATTTGTTAAGAAATAAAGTAGAGTGTACTATCAATTGAGAGAAAGTTATCCTTTGAACAAAATTTTGAAATTTCAAAACCTTTTATTTAAAAAGCAATGGCAAATTTTCAGAATCGCTCAATATGAAAATGACAAACTTTCATTGCGACCTTAAATACATTTTATTTAACTCTTATATTTACCTTGACAAACATTGTTTCAATATGCACCTTTTCCTCTTTTACATGCTCACCAGTAGCTCTTCACAGTTAAACAACAGATCTCCAATGCAAAGGATTAAAACTGTAGTGAGTTGTGTGTAGCCAAGGATTCAGAGTCACATTAGCTCTTTGAGCGTACTGGAGGAAAAAGCTTTTAACTCTCCCTTAGGGACTTCTTTCTGAAGTTTTTTGCTTATGGAAAACAAACTACAGTTAATCATAAACTCTTCACAACCAGCAAATGACAATAGCATATCAATCATAGGCACCCTCTATGGAGGGGAGCATAGGGACAATTGTTAAAGAAAAGTTTTGATGGTAAAAATTAGTCCATACTGAATGCTTTTGAGTGTATTTGTTGGTACAGGATACTAAGGCTATATTTCAACTGTAGTATAAAGTAACTCAATTATGTCTTTTGGTTTATACCTGATTTTTTTCTTTGGCTATTCAAATTTATTTTGAAAACTCTTCAGATCTGATATGACTGTTTACCAGTACCAGTCCTGGATCAGTAAAAAATAATAAAAATGAACTCATCAGAGAGATGTGACCTAATAAACACCAGCTATACGCTCACTACTGACATAGTAGGTGCTGACTTCAAATTGTTTACAGTGCACAACATTTGCAGTTCATGATGGCAAGTTCGAAAGATTCTTAACACTTCACTACAGGATCTGGTAGACTGGTTGTAACAAAATGTGGAGGGGTTTGATCCAAGACAGAGGTTTGATGATGTCAGAATGTCAAACGGAACATTTGATTACTTATGGCATTTGTATAACATCCGTTTGTAAGACTCTCTTGAACAAATACATGTTTGAGACGTGATGTTTCAGAAACTGTGCAGCAATTGGGCTACATTAGCAGGCTTTTTTTCGTTTCTTTTTTTTTTTTTCTAAAAATATTGACTCACTCAAGGCATTAAAAAAGAAAAAACAAATCACCATTGAGTGGTAGTATAAATGCATTTTCAAAACATTTGCTATTCATTTTACACCCCAGACTAACAGCTTAATCTGAACATGCAACCACATAAACATAAAAATGAAATTTAGGTCACGGAAAAAATAATCACACAATTATAATGAATTATAATGATAATCTTTAAACATTTACCAATGATTTTTGTTTACTTTTTACTGTATCCTGACTGAAGTATGCAAAGAACACAATATCGCTATCCATCCAATCAATGCAATGTTTGTTTCCAGGAAGAGACTGACTGTGGAGATTGATTTTAGCTTGCAACAAGCAAATGTGAAGAGTGTTATTAATCAAGCCATTGATGGTGTTGAACAGTAGAAGATAATATTTGCTGGATTTTAATGCAAGTTTTAATATAAACCCATTTGAGAGGGGCTTATACTTTGAATTAAATCAACCTTTAGCAATGCATTCAAAGCCTAGAGTTCCAAGTTGATCATTTAGGTTTATTTTTCCATGTCAGTGTCTCTTATGCTATGCCCACTTGAAAAATGTTATGATTATTATTTTTTTTGTTATTGTTATTTTTGGATTATTACCTATGTTGCAGCATATTAACTCTTTATGATGAGTAGATATGCTCATGATATCAAACAATGCAATTTTTTTACATTTCTTAAATCTGGTGTCTATAGAAGGTATTTTAGCTACCAGAAGTTCATCAGGCCTTGGTTTTTAACTGCATGATGTTGTAAAATGTTATTGAAAATCTGTATTTTCTGTATTTGAATACATGTAGTTAAGTTGTATTATCACAGTTATTTTTTTATATAAAAATATTTAATAAAAGTGTGCTTTCTGTTTTTATGATGTACCTATGTGTATACATAAAATAAAAATGCTGTAACTTTCAAAACCACTAAGTTTTTATATGTACCTGAAAGTTATGCCATGCATATATTTTCTAACTTATTTTTAAACCAAATTTTCTGTTGGGCTGTGCTTTTTTTCTACATTTATTTGTTTTGTTTTGTTTTTATTCTTTATTTTGCGATATACAATTTGTTTTTTTAGGAATTTGTTAGTTTTCACATACCCCTTGGGGTCAGGGTGCAGGGTCAGTCATTGTAAAGCACCCCTGGAGCAAGTGAAGGTTAAGGGCCTTGCTCAAGGGCCCAGCAAAGTAGCATCTCTTTTGGCAGTAACGGGCATTCGAACCAGCAAACGTCCGTCATCTGGAGCAGATCCTTAGCCTCAGAGCCATCACTAATGGCCTATAGTCAATTCTTGTTGTTCACAGGTCAGCATTGCCAACTTAGATAGATAGATAGATAGATAGATAGATAGATAGATAGATAGATAGATAGATAGATAGATAGATAGATAGATAGATAGATAGATACTTTATTAATCCCAAGGGGAAATTCACATAATCCAGCAGCAGTATACTGATACAAAAAACAATATTAAATTAAATAGTAATAAAAATGCATGTAAAAGCAGACAATAACTTTGATTAATGTTAGCATTTACTCCCCTTGGTGGAATTGAAGAGTCGCATAGTGTGGGGGAGGAACGATCTCCTCAGTCTGTCAGTGGAGCAAGACAGTGACAGCAGTCTGTCACTGAAGCTACTCCTCTGCCTGGAGATGACTCTGTTCAGTGGATGCAGTGGATTCTTCATGTTTGACAGGAGTTTGCTTAATGCCCGTCACTCTGCCACGGATGTTAAACTGTCCAACTTTACTCCTACAATAGAGCCTGCCTTCTTAACAAGTTTGTCCAGGCGTGATGCATCCTTCATGTTTATGCTGCCTCCCCAGCACACCACCGCGTAGAAGAGGGCACTTGCCACAACCGTCTGGTAGAACATCTGCAGCATCTTATTGGACGCCAACCTTCTAAGAAAGTATAGTTGGCTCTGACCTTTCTTACACAGAGCATCAGTATTGGCAGTCCAGTCCAATTTGTCATCCAGCTGCACTCCCAGGTATTTATAGGTCTGCACCCTCTGCACACAGTCTCCTCTGATGATCACGGGGTCCATGAGGGGCCTGGGCCTCCTAAAATCCACCACCAGCTCCTTGGTCTTGCTGGTGTTCAGGTGTAAGCTGTACAGTAGGTAGGTGATGTTATGTTTACGTTAATAGTGCAAAGTAAAGATTTATGTTAACAAAACTGATGGCAGGGGTGTGCATTTTTCTTGCCCTTAAGTCTTTTGAACTTCATATTGGAAACTACAGATATGATTGCTGGTAGTTCTTCTTGACTATGTCAGCAAATATTTCTTCAAATGTGGTTTTATCACCATAAGTGAAATTGGACATGCCACCTGTCAGATGCTCAGTGACCTGTACAATGTTATGAAGCACTTTTCATCTGTTGTTGTTTCCTTCAGGCACAAGTTGATGACGTTAATCAGTTATGCTGTGCAAAGAGTGAAGTGGAAATATTAGTTCAGCTTTAAAAAATCCAGATGTAGGTCATATTCTGAGAAACACATAAGAAAACAAAGTTCACATACAGCAGAGAATAAAATCCAATTTGTGCCAGATATGCCTTAATATTAGAGTTGATACAGCGGAAAATGTACAGTAAATCTTATCATGTGTGTTTGTCTCATTTAAAGTCAAAATATCTAATCATTTTTAATACAGGATATATTAAATTTAAAAACAAAATTGGTAACAGATATTTTGAATTGCTTTTTGAAAATGTGCCTTAAGTAGCTTATTTAGGAAATATCTCTTGAAAAAATCTTTCTTTAACTAATATTGCATCTTAAACAAGCATTTTTGAAAAGTGAGAACTATTTTAATACATTGTGATCTTTTGGAAAGGTAAGCATCAAGATAAACAACATTGTTTTAAGAAAAAAATCATTGCTTGATTCAAAATTTAAAAATGTACATTTAATGAATATATATACTCTATTAGACAGGACCAAACTGAGCAATAACTCCTGCAATTAACACGATAAAAGATGACAATAAAATAATAATACATTTTATTGTTCCCATACTCAATGTGTTCTATTTGTTTCTTTTTTTTCCTTTTGTTAACCTGCCTAGCAGTACCTAAGTTCTTAGATAACAAAAATAAAACAGTGGTGGATTATTTCATTTCTTATCTAAGGACCCAGACATTTACATTGAGTGGGTAATGTGCAATAGTATCTCTTGAGATATTATTTTACTAGAATGTATTTTCCGTTTCTGTAGTAGAAATAGTAGTATGGTGTAAAATCAACACACTTTTCAGCTGTCCACAAAATATGGCAGCTGGTAGAAAATGAGAAACTCCTATCTTATAAGCCAAGTAAGTTGCTATACGAGTATGCACACACGGTAGTGCTGACTTACTTCTGGTGAAATCTCAGCCATCTCAATCATTTCTGTTGTCCATACTGCAGTTGTGATTTTTGTTTAGTGGCAAGAATGGCCGAGAAAAAGAAGTTTAAGTTTCAGTGTACAGATTTCTCTACAGCTGAAAATTGTTGTGTACCATTATGTTGAGCTTCCAGTAAGTGCAACAAGGTATTTAGTTTTCATACATTTTCTTCTGATGCAGAAACCCAATGTAAATTGTCGCTATCCAGAGAGAGAACTTTACGATTAGTTCCCATACTCAAGTTTGTAGCCAGCATTTTAAAAAAGAGGATTTTCGTGAGCCAGGGTCTGAGATAGGGTGGTGACTGTTGAAGAAGGGAGTGGTTCCTGCGTTGATTGAGTGAACAATTTCTCCCTTCCACTTTTAACACTGGCGCTTTGGGAGAGGAGAAAGTGACCAATGGAGGATAATAAAATCCTCGAGGATCACACAACACTTCAACTCCGAATCCGGCAGTTGTCGACCTAGCATTTAATAAAAACATGTTTCTCAGAGATCCTCCAGCTGAGGAAACAAATTGAGACTCTTACCGTTTTGCTGGATCTGGCAGATACATTAGCATTTTTACAAGGTAAGATGTTCAACAAACTCATTCACTTCCCTGAATAAAGTTTAATTAACAATTATTAAAGAAGCACAATTTAATCACATATTTTTCCTTAAATTCATAGTAATTGTGGATGTAACTTGAAACATATAGTTTGAATCCCTTCTCCATTTTCAGCACCTGATGCTTGGCACAATTTTTAAACAATGTGACTTATGTCTGGGCACGTCTTGAAGTGATCGGGTGAAAAACACCATAGCTAGTTCGTTTTGATATCAGCGCCGGAAGTGAAATGGCTGGCTGATGTTAAATCCGGAATAGACTGTGCATGTTCCATTCCAGTGAAAAGAAGGGTTGATACTTGAAAATTATGACATTTGCTATAAATTATTAAAACAACAGTTTCAGCTTTCCAATCGAATGGGAATAAAAAATGTATTATTATTAATATCATTATTATTATTGCTGTTTAACTCTGCCTACATCATAGTTATATACAGTATTTCTGTGTAGATAAGATCTTATTAAAAAAATGTCAATACCTCTTTAGCAAAGCTTACTGTTAGCTTTCAAATAAAGACCACCCTTCTAAAATGAAAATAACATTCAATGCACTTCTAACAACATAGTGCAGACTTAACAATGCTAAATTTAGCAAACAGAGTAGGCCTTTGCAAGAAGCATGCGTCTAACAGCTATAAATAGACTGCTACATGCGATTTGTCTTGAAAACTTTCAGATGTGCTTGTGTGAAACACAAATAATTTCTACAAAAGCATATAATAATTCAAATTAATTAGCTAACATTAATATCATTTGATTGCACAGTAGCTGTAACAGTCAATCAGTTAGCTATTTAACACTGCATGTTGTAATGTGTAAAAAGACAAGAACATAATGGTTAACCGGCAGGCTGGTGGACATGAACCATCGCCAGTTTCTAAGGCATGCTGTCGTATTGCACATGTAATTTCAGAAGGTTGTGTGATCGTTGTTTCACTTGGTGGTTGTCTGTCATTATGTGACATCGACTTGTTCTTAACCACCTGGCACTCTTCAATGTTGAGAAGATGGTGAGTATGCATTTGTTTAATGTGGTATAGAAGTTGTTATACTCTGCAAACTTTTGTGCAGCTTGCAAAAATTGAAGTTCGACTGTGTCTTTTTTTAAGGATGCACTCTCCAAAAATGTAGCAAGCTGAACAACGCAGTATTATTTGCTAAAAACAGTTTGAATGAATTGTAACACCAGGGTTACCAAGTCATTGAAAATGTATAGCCCAAGGACTGCTTGAAAATAACAAATTTGCCTAAATACCTGAGGTAGACAGTGTCAAAGTGACTTTACATACCATCAGAGCCAGGGCAGGTGTCCCTTCAGTGATATTTCAGAGTGATAGAATGGGTATATACCATCACAATAAATGGTAGAAGCTTGGGGGAATGATTTTACAATGGTAAAGAACATACAAATAGCAGTGGAAGGGGTGCCAGATCAATGAAAAATAATAATGAAGGTTGGTGAAAAACAGCCCAAAGTATAGTTGTTGTTTTTAAAAAAGTAATCCAAAAACCACAACCTATGAAGACCCATTTTGTCCCGCAGACGAAAATCAAAAATAGTCCAAGTGGATGAGAAAACCACAGAAATTGAAACACTTGGTAACAGGTCAAAAATCATGTCAGATTTATTGTAATACATTACTTTTATTCAAACAATAAAAGCAGGTTAATTTTCTGTTTCGTATTTTGAAACACAATTACTAGGATCTTCTATAACACATATTAAAAGATATTAAGGTTAAAATGTATAATTCATAATTTATAATCTGCTATCAGCGCATGCTCCCAACCTTCACACAACATTACAAACATCCGTCCCTCTTGCAATGGTAGCTTCCTAGTTCAATGAGACAGAGACAGCATGGCGTGTTTTGCGCAATCTTTTTTTCCTTGATGGTCAAAAAGGCTAACAACACTAACCTTCCCAACAGAAACTTTATGCAGCCACATCTTGGAGTGTATACAATTAAGCTTATATGTCAAGAAGTAGATGATGCAATAGTGGCCATTTTAATGGTAAGCAAGCAAATGTGCCTACAGTGAGTAAATAGTTTAACGTGAGCCTAACATGTCTAGTATTACAATAGGCCAAAATAATATTAGAAATATCTTAAAGTACATTTTAGATATGTCGAAACCCATTTTAAGCTATTAAAGTGAATTATAAATGAAAATAAATATTTTTTCCAGATATCTCAAACTGACTTCCTGATATTTTTAAACTGGCTTCTGCCAGCTCAGATATCTAACAAAATATTTTAAGATATATCCACTTTTATTTCAAGGTATCTCAAATACATTATAAGGAATCTTTAAAAACACAGTATGTTAGTTATCTGAATAACATTTTAAGAAAGTTAAAGGTATTTCCAGGGAATTTGTACAGATCTCAAAATATCTACATATCCACTTTGAGACATCTGAAATGCATGTCAAGGAAACTAATAATAACTTCTTAGGCCACTTGAGGTATCTAAAATGAATTTTTGATGCCTTCAAGTGCATATACTCAATTTGAGATCATGAAATGCCAAAGAAGTTGCTTTAACAATGAATTTTCTTTTTCGTAAAATCAATATCTTGAAGCAGGCTTCAGCTATATGAAAAGATTAACAGAATTTTAATGCCCTGTGAGATATCATTAAATGTTAATTTGGCCTTCCAAACCCTAAGCTGGTCAGCATCTACTGAGAAGCTTCATGTGAATGTTGACTTGTGTTTCAAAAAACAATGTGAAAGATTACATTTTTTAAAATGAAATGTCACAAATGTTTTATCAAATTTTGTTTTAAACATTGTATAAATATATGTTGCATTACCATCTCTATGCAGTCACTCAGACATTTGCATTCTAATCATTGATTCCAATAATGCGTCCAATCTGATGATCAATCTGTTTTTAACAAAGAAGCACAGCTTCTAACTATTGGTTTGATGGCAATGCATTCTGTCAGGTATCTGTCACACTTATGAAATGTTGTACAGTAATGAGGCTTGCTATTGTATATTTACAGCTGTAAATATTAGTGACATGTTGCTGAGAATCCTTACCCATGATGATTTAAGAGATCTTTTACATTGACTTGATAATGTGGATGAAAGGATACAGTGGAGTAAAAAAACTTTGTTATTCATGAGGAGACATGAAAAATTCTCTGTGCTGAGGAAAAACATCTGCTATCGTTTAAAGTTTCAAAGTAAGGCTGTAAATGAAGGATGCAAAATGGTATTCTGTTGTATATGCAGCCCCTGATTACAATGTCAGAGGCTAACTTTATAGATGATTGACTGAGGTAAATGATTATCCTAGAATGACAAATTCGGTTTTCTTCCAGGAAAATGGAAACCAGAAGAATTCAATTATAAATTATACAGTAATAATTTTATTTATTATTTAAGCTATATTGCTGCAACTAGTCACTGATGTGATGTGTCTATTGCCAGATATGATAATGCAAACAGGCGTTTTACTGGACAGTCAGCATGGACTCAGACAAGGGAGGTTGTACTTTACTACTTTATCTACGACGAAGCAACACAATCAAAGTGGTGCAAACAATATTATTTATCTTGACGTTTAGAAAGCATATAATAAGGTATCACATGAGATGTTGGGTATCAAACTAAAAAAAAAATTGGGAATTCAGGGTATTGTGTGTAGATTGGGTTCAAAATTGCCTAGCAGAAGGTTATGGGGCAAGGAACCTTATCTGAAATTAGTGACGTTAAGACTTGTGTCTTTTAGGGGTGTGGTACATGGCTGGCCGTTTATCCCGGCCAATACCCCCAGGCTGCCAGATGGAGCCCTCCTTGCAGCATAGAGGTGCCCCGAATGCCAGCAGGGAATTATGGACAATGGACTTTTAATGCACAGCCCTGTTGGATACCATGGGGGCCGCCAGGAGTCGCTGCAGGGAGGCCCAGACACTATTTGCCTTACGCCCAGGAAGTACGTCATAGTCACGTGGACAAAGGGAACGATGTGCTTCCTGGGTGAAGAAAAGAAGGATTTTTATCTGACCCGGAAGTGTTCCAGGTCACATGGACAGAGAGGGTGAAACGCTTCCGGGTCAAGGAGTATAAAGGACTGTGGGAAATCCCAGACGGACAAGCTGAGTTGGGAGGCAGGGTGGCTAAGCGTATGGGAGTTTGGAGGATTGTTATTGGTTATTGTTTATTTAATTATTAGAGAATTGTGGAGAGGAGCATGCTTTCTGCACTTTACTATTATAATAAATATCATTATTGGACTTTTACATGGTGTCTGACATGTGGTCTGAGGGTACAAGTGGGCGAGAAAACCCTAATCTGTCACAGGGGTCAAGCTGGAAAGACGGGTAGATAATCTAGAATCTATCGAATCATTACAGAATCTGGACAACATAGGCTTGGGCAGATTTCTGGCAGATGAAGTTTAATGTCAAGTATTACACATAGGAAGTAAAAATGTTAGTTTTGAATTCACAAAAATGAAAATACACCTTATCAGAAAAATCTAGGAATGGTAGTGGACTATACACTGAAAAAAAAATGTGATGATTCGCACTTAATATTTTCAATCTGAACCAATATAATTCTTTTTAGCTTAGTGATCCCACAATTTTTAAGTTGAGGCAAATCATTTAGAGTGATTGGGTGCAATTCACTTGTTTTTTTTTACTGAAGTAAATCTATTTTTTAAGTTGTTCTTCTTTTTTGGCAGTTGGAAAGCCATCAAACTGGAAAGTTTGACCAAAAGAATATACAAACAGCCCCTCAAACACAGCACATGAACAACCTAAAATATTAAGTTAAATAAAATAGGATTTTTACGTTTATTCCCTCCACCATAACTTAATTTGGTACAAACAATTTTTTTTACTTTGATTGAGATCTGAAACCAAATATTTCAAGCTGCAACACTAAATGACTAATCTTAAGTTGCTTGAAAGAGAAAATATATGTTGAATGAACAACATCAATGTTATACTTTTTTCAGTGTTACACACTATCAACTTCCAGATTGTGTTCAGAAGCCATTAAGAAGGTTAACAGAATGTTGCATTCTACAGATTGTGCTGTATAAACTGGTCTGTATGTCATTATTCTATAAAGCCTGGTTAGACAGCAGCTGGAGTTTTGTGTACAATTTTGGTCTTCATGCTACTAGAAAAAACTGAGAAGAACAACTAGGCTGATTCCAGGGCTATAGGGGATGTGTTATGAGAAAGGATTAAAACAACAAAGCCTTTTCAGTTTAAGCAAAAGGAGGTTAAGGGGTGACATAATTGAAGTTTTCAAAATTATGAAGGGAATTAGTACAGCGGATTGAGACTGTTACTTTAAACTGAGCTCAACAAGAACATGGGGGCACAGTTAGAAACATGTTAAGGGTAAATTTCACACAAACATTAGGAAGTTTTTCTTTACACAAAGAACCACAGAAACACTCAATAAGTTACCAAATAATGCAGTAGAAAGTAGGACTTAAGGAACCTTTAAAACTAGACAATATTAATATTTCAGAATAAAAGGTAATTCCATCCATATATCTTGAGCATATTTTAGTTTTTGATGCTTTTAGCCTTATCATATGTATTTAAAATGAGGGTGGAAACCAGGAGACAAACTGAAAGTAATCAAAAAAATATTTTCAGATGAAAATGTATTATAATTTTGGAAGGCATTTACTTCATTTTGTTACTGAATTTGCCTTTTTATATATAACTATAATGTACTTAAGTTACAAAAAGGTTAAAAACATTGCCCCACTTATTTGTTTTTAATTGTCAACAGAAAAGTTCAAGTTCAATCAAGGCCAAGTTAAAAAGTACAATAAAATGTAAAAAACTATTAATCTTTCACACATAGATGTAATGCAAAAATAACATTCTGTAAGTATTCACATCTTATAGGCTTTATTCTAATTAATTGGTTCTCAAACTTTCCACAATGAGTACCACCTCAGAAAATATTTGGCTCTTGAAGTACCACCATTATGACCGGCATTTAAATACAGTAGCGTATGCTTATTTAATTACTTAAACAGTTTACACAGGAGGCAGTTTTATTCCTAATATGAATATTATTTGTTATTGACTTTCATCCACAGCCACAACTGTGCTTGACTGAATCACCCATCGAGTGACAATAATAACAACTGCACTGCTCTGAAAAACTCAGTGATATTATTAACAACTTTACTGCATTTCAACATTCACAGCAAATGGAGATATCAACTGTGCCGCAATGAGAATACATATGTGCAAGCAAGTGAGGAGAATTAACTGTACTACATTGAGGATATTAACTACACTGCATTCAAACACACAGGAAGTAAGGAAATTAACAATAACAGTTCTATGTCAACAATCAAAATAGAAATGTTAAAATTTGGTGGTTATTGACAACTTTGCCTACCTACATGGCTAATGAGAAGGATGGGCATAGCCCCCTATGCAAAGTCCTATGATATCTGAGTCAATTGATGTCAGCTTCAGTCTCAGATTTGGTTCAGCATCCAACCTACTTCTGTATTTAGTTTTTATGGAGACAAGTGAAGAGATGCCTTTCTCACACAGATGTGGTCGCAAATGAAAAGAGAAAGTGAACGGCCTTCTCTGAAAGTTCAGGGTATTCGCTGCATTGCCGCTTTCAAAAATCCAATAATGACTGATTTCTGAAAGCAGACTTCAGTACCTGATCACAAGGTAGTTCTATTAAACTCTCCTGCTCACTGACTGTGAAGTCCTCGGGCGTGACAGATGTTTCAGTGCTGAATGGGTTTCTCATCCAGTTGTTCACTTCTGTGATCACTGGGAAATATTCATGGAACTGTTGTCTGAGAGAAACAACGTGTGCAATAATGTTATCCCTGACACCATCGGCGAAGGTCAGGTCGTTGTCATTCATGAAACTCTCTAAATTGGGGAAAGTTGAAAGATCACCTGTCTTGACCTTGGCTTCGAATAACTGCATCTTTTTCAGCATTGCGTTGATCTGTCCTGCACATCAAAAATATTGATGGAGAGTCCCTGTAGTCCCAAATTCAGCTTGTTTAAATGTCAGACAAGTATCGCAGCTAGCTGAACCACACGGTGTCATCAAAAACATCTGATAAGGGGATGCTTTTGTCCTGTAGAACATTTGGACCTCTCTGTGCAATCTGAAAAGCCTTGAAAGCACCTTCCCTCTTGAAAGCCACTTTACTTCTATATGGAGCTGAATTTAAACCTGCTCCTGCCCATCGCATTGGTCAGGCCTTTATGAAGTTTACAATTTTCACAGCTGACCTAAGTTCTTTGGGCATTTTCTTCTCTGCGAGTGCCTTGCAATGGTTGCTGTAGTGAGTCCATCCTATCTCTGGTGCCAACTAGCAATTTCGGGATACTATTCTGATGATGCAGATATGGCCAATTTGCTTGTTTACATTAGATATGAATATCAAAGTACAGCTCAAGAGGACTTTCTGCTCTGTCAGTCCCTTCAGACCAGAACTACAGGTGAAAACATCTTTAACCCTAGCACCATCCATGCATACTCTGACACACTTTTTCCATACGAGTCCATTCTCTTAAACAAATGTGCTCAGGAGCTGGAAGTTGTGTTCACCTGTAGTTCTGGTCTGAAGAGACTGACAGAGCAGAAAGTCCTCTTGAACTGTATTTTGATATTCATATCTAATGTAAACAAGCAAATTAGCCATATCTGCATCATCTGTAGTCTCATCAAACTGAATGAAAAAATAGTGGCTACTTTTGATGTGCTCAATCAGTGTGTTTTTAACATCATCTGCCATGGCTCCCATTCTCTGTGACACCGTGTCATTGGAAAGTGGCACCAAGTTCAGCTGTTTGTGAACCTTCTCCCCACACATGATGTGTGTTACCTATTTGGTTAATGGTAGACAGAGTTGTTCTCTAATTAATTGTGTGTGGCTTACTGGCTTTTGCCATGATGGGATTGGCACAATATGAAGCTTTTTGTGCTACCGCTACGGGTGTGGCACAAAAACTGAATTGTTGATTTAGACTGTTTTAGATCCTCACGTTTTCTCAGAAGAAAGTTGACTGGTTTGTCTTTCTGCACTGTGTACTTGGTTATGAGATGTTGTTTGAGATATGATGGTTTCATAGATTCATTAATAATAACATCACTGCACACATAAATACATACTTCATGATGGCGGCATGGTGGCACAGTGGGTAGAATTGCTGCCTCGCAGTTAGGAGACGCGGGTTCACTTCCCTCTTCCTCCCAGCATGGAGTTTGCATGTTCTCCCCGTGTCTGTGTGGGTTTCCTCCGGGTGCTCCGGTTTCCTCCCGCAGTCCAAAGACATGCAGGTTAGGTGCATTGGCGATTCTAAATTGTCCCTAGTGTGTGCTTGGTGTGTGTGTTTGTGTGCCCTGTGGTGGTCTGGCGCCCTGCCTGGGGTTTGTTTCCTGCCTTTGCACCCTGTGTTGGTTGGGATTGGCTCCAGCAGACCCCCGTGACCCTGTAGTTAGGATATGGCAGGTTGGATAATATATGGATGGGTGGATACTTCATGATTCTCATAACCCGCTACATGTTAGTTAATTTCTAAACATAAATTGTATCCCCAAAACCAAGGAAATTTCAAAGGGAATCTCGGAAAAGGGTATTGAAAAAAAAAATCGGGCAATGGTATTAGAAAATGTCACCTCCAAAGCAGTATAAAATTCCTCATAAAGAAATGAAGAGAATATAGGAGAACTGCAAATGTTTGCAGTAAAAGGTGATCTTCTAAACTGAATATGCAGTCAAGGAACCCACCAAGAGGTTTGTAGAGTGGTAAACTAAAAGAATGATTGTCACATGGAAACAACTACAGAGAATGGAAGAGACTTCTGAACTATGGGGAGGACAGAGCTTACCTTTGATCAGTGCAAACTGTTGAAATTTTTTTTGTGCAAGCATACCAATAACAAGAAGAATAGTGGAAGCAGCAGTATAATGCTACTGGACCATTTCAAATTGAGTTAATATGAGTGGTTCTATGTCCGCAGAAAAGCATACTCCTAAAGAATAGAATGTAGACATAGCAGTAATGGTTCTCGTAGAGGTTTAAGGTCAACTGCAGGGCTGGCCTGGGAAGCTTATTCAGGCCGGGACTCCCAAGTCTAACTCAGGCCACACAATATACATCAGTTTTCTTGTACAGGCACAGACTCAAAAAAACAACACCATTTTGTCTTGGAATTTTTTATGAATAAGGAGACAGTAGATTCAGCTTTTACATACACATTTCACTCTTAAATATTAGTCTCAAGACAACCTCTGATAAAGTGTGGAACAAGACTTCACAAATGTAAACACTTCATAAATAAATAAACCATGTAGCTCTATAATATTTATATCAAAACAAATGTGCAAAAAATACTGAACCCCAAAAAGTAGTTGTCAGTAGAATCCACAGTGCATAGATTATGTTTGCAAATTCAACTGTGAGTCTGGAATCTACACAGCCGAGCCGCTCTCAGTGTCTGGATGGTTATGCTGAATACTCTTCGACAAAGTTTGAAGTGTTGGTCAAAAAAGATGACCTTCAATTTCTTCAATAGACAAAATACTCAAAAAATGTCTCAGTGGCACAGAATTCTGTCAAACATTTTTTAAATTATGTACTTTTTAAACAAAAAACTATGAAATATTTAGTGTAGCCTATTCAAATACTCTCATCATAGTGCTAAGGTTTAACTGTCAGAGCGCGAGACGCACTTTAAATATATAAAAAAAATATTAGTAAATTAGTAAAAAAAAAGACACGTTTATTAACAAACTTATCATGACATACGTGTTTCATTAATAAAAAAATAAAATAAGACATTTCGCGTAGCCTATTCAGTCACTCTGAGGGAAAAAGGAAAATTAAAACTGTTAAAAATGTGACCATACGCTACACTTCATTAAAATTTGAAACAAAAATAAAACAAAATAAATACACAGTAACAAATACCAAATCCCATACAACACTCAAATATAAGTATAGTAAAAACTTATAAACAATCTTCATATATAACTTTAATCACAAAAGCACCAGACGTACGCACCTCATATCATAGTGCTCCTGTTTAACTGTCCGAGCGCGAGACTCACTAGAAGTCAAAACTTGACTTGCACAAAAACAAGAATCCATCCAACCAGAAACCAGAAAAGAAGCCCTCCAACGTTAAACCGAAAGGATTTTTGCCCACTACAGAGCAATAATGCCTGCTTGTTTTCCAGTATAATAACATTATATATTTTCACCATTACTTTATTTCACTAGTTGCTCTGAATGTAGCAGGCCACTGGAAAAGCTTCTGCAGAAAGTAAATGTCAGTCTGGCTCTGGTCAACTGTACTCTGTAATCTTTTTGAATGCGTTGTGATTTCATTCTGCAGTCACCATGAACAATTGAACTATTGTTCAAACCTTTTTGAACTAATTAACATAATGGGTGAGTTGCAGACTTCTGTCCAAGACCAGGCTCCCGCTTTCTCTTGCAGTTCACTGGAACAGCCTAGGTATTTGCTGACAAAGGCCTCTTTACTTTTTTCTGAGGTATTCTCTGTGTGGATTTTTCAATCATGAAAAAGTGAAAGCCACCCCCATGCAAAGCCATTGCCATGTTGGTGCAGAAGTTCTGATGCTGTCTGGTCCCATCACGTTTAGGCAGTGTTTTTAATTCTTTTACAAACTATAATAAAATAAAGTGAAAACTGCAGTACAAGATTGAGAAAATTAAAAAAAACTGAATAGTATGATGTGGTGGGCTGGCGTCCTGCCCAGGGTTTGTTTCCTGCCTTGCGCTCTGTGTTGGCTAGGATTGGCTCCAGCAGACCCCCGTGACCCTGTAGTTAGGATATAGCGGGTTGGATAATGGATGGATGGATGAATAGCATTAGTGAGGGTGCAAAATCAAGCAAGCTGTTTAAGATGTAAACCATTTGGCTGAAAGCAAGGCTCGTGTGCTCTCAGTGTTTTACAGGAAGATAATGTATGTTAGAGGATGGCAGCAGCATGGAACAACCTTGCTGACATGTCATTTATGTCAAAGAGCATTGAGCCTGCTAGCAAACAAGCTCTGGGAAGAATGGTGGCACAAAATTCAAAGATAAACACATGCCCAACTCATTAGGGCAAACAGGGTTGTAGGGGATTGAGCTGCAAAATCTTTTGCTATTACTGCTTTTGCAAAGGAATCTTAGTCTTTACAGCACTGTATAATCCAAGTCTGTCTAGCCATCCTACAAGCAGCAACCAGAAAGAACCTGGGGATGTGAACACTTATACGTGTAATGTGTAAAGTGTTTACTACTAGTTCATCTTGTGTTATTTAGTTAGCAGGATGAACTTAACATGGACTGTTTTGTGTAATATTAGAGTATAGGTTCAAACTCATAATTTATTTCATTAATTTTTATTGTTTATGTATCGGGTATCTTGATGTAAACATGCACATGGCAAACATAAGAATTAAGAATTAATCCTGACACAGTAGAGTAAAGTAGTAAAATAAAGTAATATTAATTGAGTTAGTGTTTCAGTGAATGGCTTCGAAAAGGCTAATTATTTCTCATGTCTGTTATAATTTAATTTGCTTGCTATATTTTTCTACCCTTAAAAAAGACAAATGTTCATCAATGGGAAAGATGATGATGATGATGAGATGTGTAGTAAATGGGCATAGAAGAGATAAAACAGTATGGAGGAAGATGTTTGTGGGAACATAGCTTCAGAGAAGGAAAACTTACTTTAGTTTTTTAGTTAATTGAATATGTCATTCGTACCATTTTTAGTCCTTAATAATGTGGCAGTGAAATGCGGAGATGATTCTGGTATCTAATTTACTTTTGATCTCTGGCTAAGCACTAATACAAAAGTGTAGTAGGATGAGTGGAGAAAAACACTGGAGCACATGAAGGAAAGCCATTCAGTAAATTTAATTGGTACCAATACAAATAATTACTTTCTTAGAAGGCTGGCGTCCTTCAAGAACTGCAATAAGATGATGCAGATGTTCTATCAGATGGTTGTGGCGAGCGCCCTCTTCTACGCAGTGGTGTGCTGGGGAGGCAGCATAAAGAAAGAAGGACGCCTCATGCCTGTACAAACTGGTGAGGAAGGCAGGCTCTATTGTAGGCATTGAGCTGGATAGTTTGACATCCGTGGCAGAGCGACGGGCGCTGAGCAGGCTCCTGTCAATCATGAAGAATCCACTGCATCCACTGAACAGTGTCATCTCCAGACAGAGGAGCAGCTTCAGCGACAGACTGCTGTCTCTGTCCTGCTCCACTGACAGACTGAGGAGATCATTCCTCCCCCACACTATGTGACTCTTCAATTCCACCTGGGGGGTAAACGTTAACATTATACAAAGTTATTGTCTGTTATACCTGCATCTTTATCACTCTTTAATTTAATATTGTTTTTTGTCAGTATGCTGCTGCTGGAGTATGTGAATTTCCCCTTGGGATTAATAAAGTATCTATCTATCTATCTATCTATCTATCTATCTATCTATCTATCTATCTATCTATCTATCTAATAAAAAAAAAACAGTTACCTGTTACCACTTTTGGAATTTCAATGTTCTAGTAAACAGCCTTGCAGAGTAAACACGGTAGATTTTATTCATTTGCTTATGTTCCCTTTGTATTTTTTACTCACTATTGGTTCCCTTGCATGTACGAAATTATAAATGAAGGGAATTTCTGAATGTATCAATGTATGAACTGTGTTAACCTACAGAAGGGTTGAGGAAACTGGAGGAAGAGAAGATCTACTCTTCAAAATGGTTAAGTTTATTTTTATAAATACTTGATATGAAAGAAAATGATTTTGTAATCCTGTACTAGTTTGTATAGTTGTGCTGTCTCAAATGCTTGCTGTTTATATGTAAGGTAATAGTTATCAACTCTAATCCTTGGGGGATCTGTAACACCCAAAACAAGTAAGATACCTGTGCTAGAAAAATATGTGATCAACTACTAGCACCTTAAGTCAATGAGACATCTTACAATATCTGTGGCTAATGAAGTGACAGAAAATGGCGACCAGCTATGTAATCTTTGAGAGATTTGACCTCTCTGCCTAATAAGGCTCAAGGAATGGAGACTGGAAATGACAGCCAGCTGAGCCAAATAATGAGGCAGACTAAATCTCGGAACTCTGTATTATGCTGTTGCCATTAAAAGCACAAATAGATTTATTATGAGTTCCAACCTCAGTAAGATTATTACTTCCTCACACGGACAGAATTCTTAAATAGCTGGTAAACCTGGAGTTAACAGAACACATGAATTATTTTTGGCACACCAGTATGGCAACATATACACCTGATTATTTTGAGGTTTGTGATTTTTGTACTAGGAGCAAAGTAAAATATTCCATAGTAACCTCTGGCACCGAAGGATAACTCACCTCAGACATGGGAAAGAATGTGAATGGACCTCATTACTGATTTGTTTCCCAAAATAGATGAATATATTTTGTTGCTGCTTATTTTTTAAAAACCTTGCATTTCATCAAAAATACTACTTCAAATGGCTTCTGATATTATAAACGCTTGTATCTTTCTGTTAGTGAAGTCTAATCTGACACAGAGTTCAACTTTTTTAGTTATTCTCCATTTTGGTCACGAATTGGCCTTTCTAGTTACAGGTAGTCCCCAGGTTACGGACATTCGACCTATGACTTACAAACGGGGCTGCAGCTGTGATGCATGTGCCTCAGTAACTGCCTCTCCATCATCTTTGGCCTGGGGACGCAGCAAGTGGTGGCTGGACAGAGGCTGGAGGGGGGCAATTTCGCTGCTCATGCAGCGTAGTATCCCTCGGGCGGCTCCCGCCGGAGAGTGGTGACCCGTGGTCCATAGTCACCAGGGTCACAACTATCGCTCATGTGCAGGATGGAGGCTTGATGGGGCGGTTCGCTGCCCACCCACTACGCTGCCACAGCTACTGCTCCTGACTGGACACAGGCTGGATGGAGCGGAGGGGGGCATTTCACTGCTGCAAGCGGTGACCTGGTTGTGGCTGAACGGAGGCCATTGAAGGTGAATGGGGTGGCAGGGGGTAGCATTGTAATGTGCCTCGGTTGGCTGCCTGTTGAACGGGGGCGGTGGTGGGCGATTCACTACCTGCCTTTGGTCGCACCATGTTCGTTGACGTCTGGTGCCTTCCTGCTGTGATAGCGTGTACAGTGCTGTGCAGAAGATATCATCTTAACCTTTTGTCTTCACCCTTCAACAATGTCTCTGAAACACAAATCTGATGCAAGTACTGGTGATACAGTAAAGAAGAGAAAAAACATCACCATTGAAAATAAAGTAGAAATAATAAAAAGGCCAGAGAGAGGTGAAACTCCATCATTCATTGGCAGAGCACTTGGTTACAGTCAGTCAACAACAGCATTTATTTAAATAATGTACCTGTTCCGACTTACATATAAACTCAACTTAAGTACAAACCTACAGTCCCTATCTCGTACCTAACCCGGGGACTGCCTGTATTTGACTTCCACTTGAGTGAAGCAAATAGGATGAAAGTGTTAAGGTCTGGAAAAGCATTTTGCTATGTCATGTTTTATTTTTTATTTTCAGGGGAATTGGTAGGGAATTTTTGCCTCATACTGCATTTCCACTATCAACCTTTACATTTTTGGTATTGGATACTGGATTGGAGCCTCCTGTGCTAAATGTTCACTATAATTTGACAGGATTTACTGTATTAAGATATTCCAGACCTGTTTTTTTTCTAATCATCATGAGTCTAGAGTCAGTTAAAAGAGATTTCCTTAACATATTGAGAAGAAGGTGTTGTTATCCTCTAAGAACCTACCACATAATACTCAATCCAGGAAGCTTACTTCTTGATATATATTTTTTTAATTTCGATTTTGATTTGATATACTTTATTAATCTGCAAGGGAAAATTGTCTTTTTGCATGACCTTTGAGGGTCAGAGCACAGGGTCAGCCACTGTAAAGTGCCCCGGAGCAATTTTAGAGTTAAGGGCCATGCTTGTGGGCCCAATGGAGTAGGATCCCTTCTGGCAGTAATGGGTTTTGAACCAGCAACCTTCCAGATGCCAGCACTGATCCTTAGCCCCAGAGGCTCCAAATGAATCATTTCTGTCAAATTTTGGCTGGGTAAGGCTGGTTCCTTTATGATTCCTCATATATCCCTTTTGAAACCTGTGGTTCCTACTTATATGTCTTCTGTATTCTGCAACATATTTTGGTTGATGAACATGATGGATACAACTAATACAAATGATTGTGTTAGGTTCTAGAGGCAAATAAAATGTTAGTTTATTCTCAGTATTTGCAGGGATCCACAGCAATTACTACATTATGGTGTTAAACAGTAAGCATGATCACACACACCCAGATATACTTGTTTTTGTGTGTTGGTGCTTGCCATTACCTTTTTCTATGAGGATGCTCGAGGACAGAGTAAAATGTGCTATGGTATTATATGTACTTACTTATTTTATTGTTGTTTTTTGAATTGTTCTGCATTTCATTGTTACATATTTTCGTTATGTTCATAATTGTGTACTGTCTCGTTAACTGTAGTTCTGTTTCATGTCCTTTGTGGGTGAAGCCACAGGAGATGGGATAACCATGACATCACCATTCCTGGGTCCTTCTTCAGGCTACTTAAACTAAGTGCAAAGCCCTGGGAGTGGAAACCATTATTACTGAATGTTGGATTTGTTAGTATCCCTGTTCATTATTGGATTTTCTGGTGATGGATAATCTCTGGCTCTTGTTGAAGGATTCTGATTGCTGGACTTTGTTTTGGGACTTTGTATGCATTAGGATTGCTCTTTATATTTCTGAAATTTTTATTAATGAATCTTATTTTTGTAATTTTGTGATTCCTTGCTTGCCTTATTTATACAAGTCAAAGGATGACGGTTACACTTCTTCTTGTGGGGCTTTCATTATAGATTTGAAATCTTTATAGTTGTTTTGGCATCTTCTCATTTTTGAAGCCAGCCAGTTGCTTTAGGGCCCGGCTTAAGGTTAAGGTTTACCTCTGTAAAGCTGACCATGTAACTTTCTGACCAGCTTCCTAGTTTATTTTGGAGACCACACTTCTATTTTGCCGTGGAGGAAACTCCAATTCACAACAAAAAAGATTGCCGACTTCTTTAAAAACAAGTGGGAGTCCATCTATTGAAATTATTTTTTCCATGGTTTTTTGGTAATTTGTGCCTTTTGTTCAGCTAACAGATGGAGTATTTGGCAAACCATGGGGACAAAAGAAGGAAGGAACACCTTGAATTTAACCAAACATTTTATAAGTTCTCACAAAAGGTTTTCAGTATATAATCCACAAGACTGTAAGCTGACACCAGCTTATATACTATTACTTCAATGACAATTGGTGACACCAAAGCCCTGACACAGGCAATCTTGTAAAAATAAAATTAATAAGTTAAGGCCAAGAATTAAATGTAATTCTAAAGAAAATAAGTTCAAGTAATTCAAAAATAACACACAAGAACATGCATACACTGAAACAAGCCAAAATACTAAAGGCCAAAGACTGTCTCAGGCCACAATACCAGTCAGTCATTCTCCAACCCGCTATATCCTAACACAGGGTCACGGGGGTCTGCTGGAGCCAATCCCAGCCAGCACAGGGTGCAAGGCAGGAACAAACCTCTGGCAGGGCGCCACTGGGTACACACACACACACACACACACCAAGCATACACTAGGGACAATTTAGGATCGCCAATGCACCTAACCTGCACGTCTTTGGACTGTGGGAGGAAACTGGAGCACCCGGAGGAAACCCATGCAGACACGGGGCCAAAATACCAGGACTGTCTAAAAGTACAAAAAGGCTTGACTATCAAGAAAAAAAATCACATGCATCATATGTGCACAAAAAAAAATTAACCATGAAAGAAAAATGAAGATGAGCCAATGACCCTAAGAAAATACTCAATGCCCCAGTGATCAGCCTGAAGCCTACAAAGGTCTTGTAGAGGGTGACTGATAGCAGCCCTGTTTGCTGCATGCTTGCTGTGCCTGGGTGCTCTGCCCCCGTGTGTGCAAAATGAATGGGGACAGGATAATTATCCACCTTAATAAAAGGATAAGTGTCTGTGTATCTGTCTCTGTCATTCCAATAGATGGTGTATCACAAACATTTGCAGTAATAAAATGTATTACATTTGTCATTCCAATAGATAACAGATGACAAATATTACCACTGCTTTACAAATCCCATACCAATTGGCATATAACAGAAACACATGCATTGCATTTGTAACTCCAAAACATGATACATCACAAAGATTTGTAGTAAGCATTTTATTACTACAAATGTTTATGATCCGCCATTTGTTACAAACTCTACTTTAAACCTGTTGATGACTTCAAACCTATCTTAGACAGAGAGCAAAGCTAGTGAAACTAGGAAATGGTTAACAGACAAGAAAGAATTAATGAAAACAAAATACTTAACACATATGACTTTCATTAGTGAAAATAATAATACAACCTTCAAAGAAAAAAAAACTAACTGAACAACAATAGACAAAACCATGACTGTTTATTATTTGGGCCTCTATACACCTTGTGATATTTCAGAGTTTTTTTATACAGCCAGGTTAAGATATATTGACTTGTTATTTTAAAAATCTTGCTGGGTTTATTGCTATTATATGGAAATGAAATTAAGGATTTTTTCTGCTGTAAAATGGTATGTCCAGAGATGACACCTTGTGAGGTGTGGTGTCATGCCATGGTATTTTCCTTTTCTGGTTTTAGTTCTAATTCTGAATTATAATGTCATTTTCTGGTTTCTGTATCTAAATGATAATGTAAAAATCAGCATCCTGATACCTGGAATTAACAAGACTTTTGTTTTGAAATAATTATGCATGTTTCAGTTCTTTAAATTTAAACACAATTCTTCTTTAAACACAATTTAAATAAACTGACATGTGTTTTGTATATATATGTTGTGACGGATGGCCAGGACCATTACCAGACTGGGTGGAAGGGCCGAGAGCAAGAACCTTTTTAGGACAGTATCATCCCCCAGACGCTAGAGGGCAGACAAACTAGAAAAATATTTAAAACATTGGTCTTTTTAACTACTACTGTTCTTTAATCACTTTCATCTATGAAGACCTGTTTACCATAGGTTTCATGGGTACAGCTTAAAATTTTCATCCATGTGATTATCATGCTATTCAGGTGCATTTTTACTGTTTTCCTCAAGGTGTCCCTTTAGGCACCCAACATTTAAGAATTATCTGTTTATTGCCACTGGCATGAAACTAATTATACAATTAGGGAATAATTACAAATTATCTGCAGAAAAACATGGTTTTCTGAATCTTTGGGAGCACAAATAGTATAGTGAAAGACTGCTTATAATTTAATAAGTCAAGAAGTGCGTGCCTTGACACATAATACTGTATACCAGAATTACTTTGCATTCCAAAGTTTTAATTTGTTTTACTCAAATGATAAACAATTTCTGCTCTAACAGTTTTCTCTGTAATATGTAGGCATCTCATCTAAAGGTTTGTGTTGTGCCATCATTTGATACTGCCAGGATGCTCTTTGACTCCCTGAAACCAACTCTACAAAAAACAAATTAAAATAATGAATGAAGATTTGTCACTTGAAAATCAAAGATGAAATTATTGGATTTTTGGCAAGGTTCCTTTCCTCCTCTCTGAGTTTTAGATTTTTGTTTTATGTCTTATTTGTGAGTGGCGCAGTGAGTAGCACTGCTGCCTCGCAGTTAGGAGACCCAGGTTCGCTTCCCAGGTCCTCCCTGAGTGGAGTTTGCATGTGTCTGTGTGGGTTTTCTTCAGGTACTCCGGTTTCCTCCCACAGTCCAAAGACATGCAGGTTAGGTGGATTGGTGATTCTAAATTGTCCCCAGTATGTGTGCGCCCTGTGGTGGGCTGGCGCCCTGACCGGGGTTTGTTTCCTGCCTTGCTCCCTGTGTTGGCTGGGATTGGCTCCAGCAGACCCCCATGACCCTGTAGTTAGGATATAGCAGGTTGGATAATGGATGAATGGATGTATGTCTTATTTGTTCATTGTTGAGTCTTTGATTTGTGTTGATGTTACTTTTGTTTATTATTTGGTTTATAACTAATGCTTGTGGGCAGCATGGTGGCGCAGTGGTAGTACTGCTGCCTCACAGTAAGGAGACCCAGGTTCATTTCCCGGGTCCTTCATGCGTAGAGTTTGCATGTTCTCCCCGTGTCTGCATGGGTTTCTTCTGGGTACTCCGGTTTCCTCCCACAGTCCAAAGACATGCAGGTTAGGTGTATTGGCGATCCTAAATTGTCCCTTGTGTGTGCTTGGTGTGTGTGTGCCCTGTGGTGGGCTCGCCCCCTGCCCACAGTTTGTTCCTGCCTTGCACCCTGTGTTGGCTGGGATTGTCTCCAGCAGACCCCCGTGACCCTGTCTTAGTATATAGCAGGTTGGAGAATGACTGACTAATGCTTGTGTCAAGTGCTTTTTGTTTCAAACAGTTGGGGTCACCTGTCCATCACCTCAAGGGACTGCCTACAGCCCAATAAAGGTCTGGACAATTCTACATTCCTTATAGTTCATTTGAATGTGCTTGAGTCTGGTGGGTTTCTTGGTTTGTGATTTTTCTGTGATTATTGTGAATTTAGTTGATTTTCACCTCTGTGCTCTGTATTTTGACTACTCTTTTGATTTGGATTTCTTTTCCTTGAATTGCCTTCGCCCTTTCAGGTAATTCATTTTGCCTCTTGTGCTATAAGAAGATTGCCTTTGTTCTGAGCATTTTTAATAATAATACATTGTTTAATTTATAAGATCCTCTGTTTGCCCTTAATACTAGACAGGATTTGATGGTAAATTCACCTCTTGAGGCCAACCAGAAATTTAAAACAGACAGCATTGGTACTGAAATAGCAGTTGCCTAAGTTAGGCGTGCACCTTCAATCCACATGAAGGACAAATCTCCGGAGTCTGCCACTGCGTCAACCCTGTGGCCGCTTCTAATTTTCAGCACCACCAATGTTATGCCGCTCATGTCAATATCACCTCTACCTTCTTGTTCTTTTGAATACTGTTTAAGTTAAAGATCTGAAGATCCCTGGAGTTATCATTAAACAGAAGTCTCAGAAGCTAAAAGAATGGAGGAGATGACTCCACAAGACGCTGGAAGTACGGAGTGGGTGGTTTCATTAGAAGCTGGGAATATGAAGAGTGTGGCTCCGAGTGTTGCTGTGAATACTTTGGAAGAACCCAAGAATTCGGAGACACTGCAGCCCAAGAGTGTGGACATTTTGCTGGCACCACAGCCACTGCCTACCTAATGCTGAGTTCCCAGGACAGGATGATAAGTTGCCTGTTGCCAAGCTCACAAAAAGAAGTGTTCTGCCTTAAGCTGGTGCCTGTTTTGCTGCCAGAGTGTGCCAAGATGCCCTTGCTGCTGGAATGCACCAAAAAGCTTGAGACTCTAATGGACTTACACTGGACAAAGGTGGGTTCTCAGACCTTTCAGCTGTTTCTGACCATTTGCCCCAGCTGGGCAGAGGTCCAACTAGTTCATCATCCCAGTTGGGCCCTTCAGGAGGAGAATCACCCGAGTTGCTGCTCATGACCCCAGGATGGGGCACAACTGAGTTGCTGCCTGTGACCACCAGGAGGGGATACCCCCGAGTTGATGCCCATAACCCCAGTCATCCCAGCAGCTACCCAGCTTCCTGCAGCTCTGCAGGGACCACAAGGAGGTTGTCTGCCTTTCTTGTCTGACTTATGTGAAGCTGGTAATTTGCCTTTCTTGCCTACCCTACCCTGTCTCATCTACCTTGCTGGGACCACCAGCAGGTGGTTTTTTCCAACTCATCTGTCCTGTGAGACAACCAGGAGATGGTCAACCTTTCATATTTGTCCTGTGGAGACCACCAGGAGGTGGTTCTCTTTCACATTTGCCATACCTTACTCAAGTCTTCTCGCTTCATTTGTCCTGCTTGGCTCAAAAACTATATTTATTTACCACAAAACTAGGGCTGTTGCATTGACACATGCAATTATTGCATTAAACATTTTAGCAGTTACATTTTTTAATGCAGCATCTAAATGCGTTAATTTAATCCAGTTAATGTGGCCGCTCTTCACACGTTGTTAATGAGTCTATGAATAGTAGAAGTGGGTTCCCACCATTAGCTTAATTGCTTAATATGTTGTTTCTTAATAATGATCAACACACTCCTCAACAAATGAAAATGCAAATGCATAAACTGCATTCAGACTCTGGAGATGAACCACTGATGCCTCAATTCTGTTCCACAAAATCAGTTGTTAAGCAATATTGACTTGAGTAACAAATTGACATTTTGACATTGACATTGTCTATAACAGTGATTAAAGTTGGAGTTGGAGGACAAATATCCAGTAAATATATAGCATCCCCAGCCACTACTGTCCGTTGCAAGTGTAATCCATGGCAAACATCTAAATATAGAAAGAAAGAGAAAAAGATGTCTTGAGGTAATAGTGAATTCTTAGTTTTATTAGTGCTCTCATTGCAATAAAATACTATTAGAAGAGAAAGGCAAGAGAAAGAAATAACCAGTTACAGGAGTGGAAAGGGGGTAGGGGGTGACAGAAGAGGAGGACGGAGACAAGAATGTTGTGGATTGGCTGCAACGAGTATTAGAAGATGCATGACAGCATAGCAAGCTGAATATATTTTTATTTATGATATCATTAATCAGTAATGCTAAGAGTAAATTGACATACATTGCTTTAGAGACCTGAGAGCACTAATAAAATATATTTATGCATATTGAAATATGGCTAGTATTACAAATACAGATCTGTGTGCACTGTTGTGCAGCTGGTATAGTTGTGAGGTAGTAGAACCTGCCTATGCAGTATTACTGAGAGGTGCTGCTGCTGACACAAAGACTGCACTAATAGAGGACACAATGCATACCATCAAACTCTGGGGCTGAGTTAAGGTTAGAGCTCAAGTGTTTAATACCTTCACAGACTATGTTATTGTGTTTTCTGAATGTTATTACAAAAGGATACATATAGGCTTCTTCCCCCTGAAACAGTACCTCCTTTTGGTCAAGATTCTTGGAATATAGTGGTGGCTAATGAAGATGTTCATGCTGCCATCATAGTGACAGAGAGTGGTTCAGGTTTGACACCCAGTGATGATAGTGAAAGACAATCTCTGAAAAGCAAAGAATGTTTATGACTAAGTCAGTCTAGTTTTCCTGAGTCCATTATTAGAGCTGTGGGTGAATTATTAGCTAAGTCTGTACAGCCTTATAATGAGAATACTGCCTATTATAGACTTTGCTTATTTTCAAGATGCCTGCCTACTCCAGGGTGGAGGAATTTTTTGATAATTGTATTGAACAAGTATTGTATTGAATTGGTCTGACAGAGAGAAAAAAAAGGTGAATTGTTGAAAGTGTGAAAGGACCAGCTTTAGAAATTATACAGGCTGTGAAGGTTGACAATTCCAATGTTGGTCCTATGGAATATATAGTGTTTGGAATCTACATTTGGGGTGACAATATCTGGGAAAGAACCCTATTTTGAATTTTGCTCTTCTCAACAAAGAGCTGGGGCCTCATGTATAAACAGTGCAAAAATTTTGTATACTCCCGTTTCCATGCTCAAATCACAATGTATAAAACCTAAACTTAGCGTAAAGCCACACACATTTTCACGGTAGCTGAAACCCTGGCGTATGCACGGTTTTGCAAACTGCTGGCACCCAACGTCAAAGCAGTGCTTTTGTTCCAGTGTGGTTTCCCCTTCGTTTTTAGATCCACATCCCTGACACGGCTTTATCATATACACTGAAATTAACTGCATATTGTTTATTAGTTTAAGGCATCTGATTGTAATTAACCTGTAACAATATAATGGTCCACAGAATACCCAAACTATTGCAAATGCAATAGCTGCTTTAGCATTGTTACTCTCACTGCACCTTCTTCTTCTTTCAGCTGCTCCCGCTAGGGGTTGCCACAGTGGATCACCTTTTTCCATATTACTCTCACTGCACCACTCTGACTATTTATATCACTGTATCTGAGTGTGGAATCACAACTCTACAGCAGCTGATCGGAAAGTGAATTACCGGTATACAGCATCAAGCACAAGCTGCCTCAGCCATGCTGCCTATTTGAACTGCTCTCATGCAACAAACGCTTCAGAGCCTTTCCTGTACTGACCTCGCGGTTCAGGAACAGTTTAATCCCAAGAACTATAAATGCAATCAATCAGTCCATCAAGTGCTCCTTGTAGAACTGTTTGTACTTATAAGTACAATTACCTCACTGTAAATTTGCAATACAGTTATAAGATTGCACAACCTGAGCCACTTTATAAAGCGTATATTTACATATGATGACTATATAATTTTTAAGATGAAATGCAGCAAAATATGTTTATTATATTATACAGATAAAACTTCATATAAATAACCTATATTGTTAATAATTAAATACGTGAGGACACGGTGTCGCAGCGCTAGCAAGGAGCTGGCACTCTGTTCACGGATTGTTCCTGCCTTGCGCTGTATTTTTGCTGGGGCTGGCATGACACTGGAAGGATAGATGGATAGAATAATTAAACACGTACTATGAAGATATTTCAATATTACTTAAAAGTTTTGAAGAATCGACGTTCTAAGCTTACAGATGGCCTAACATCTATTACAGAGCTAATTGTGTGGCGATTGGCTACTTGGAGAAAGAAAAGGAAGGACAGGAATTGGGGGTTACTGCGTTTGAAAGAGACAGTACTGGCTGCAATAAATTATTTCATCGAAGGTCGCGCACGGCACAGAAAGCATCTTGCTTGAGACATAAACAATCACTGCACCACCGTGTTCCCATATTTAATACATGCTTTAATTCCTATCATCATGAAAATGATATCAAGTATACATCTCAGTATTTAAATTATTCACAGAGCTGTAAAATCACGAATGTAAAGGATTCTGTGTCCAGTCGGAGGAAGAGAAAGCCCATTTAAGAAGCAAATAGTGATTCATACTTATAGAGCACATAGAACAACAAATACAAAAGAAAGCATTTAATGTGCTTAGTTAGTTAGTTACGATGGGATTTGAGAAACTAGTAAATTAAATGATTTAAGGATGAAGTTTATGATGTTCTACTTTAATGACAAAATAAACAACATGATTAAAGTGGAAATTTCAAGATTAAAGTTTTCAAGCTTTTTTCTCACTGTGTGCCTATTTTTTTTTTCTTTTCTGTGTACCCTAATAAGCTTCCATATGACACTCAGACGGTGGGCTACGACTCGCCTTTTCATGGTGACTTTGGTATCTGACAACTTCTTTTTTATTTCGTCACTGTGTGACTTTGTGAACTTGAGCTTTCGAGTTTCTCTGACACTCTATGTCACTTGATCAACTTCCTTTTGTTGTTTATACCACTGTTTAAACTAACAAATACTATGTTTTTCCTTGCCTCCACTTGGTATTCGCTGAAATTCTTCTATTTCCCCCCGTGCTTTTGCCATGGCCTTATTACAGAATGCTGAGCTTAAGGGCTATTTATATTGATTTGCATATTAAAAGAGGTGTAATTCTGGGAGGAGTTTGGGAGTGGCATCAGGCGCATGCATGTGCGTTACTTTTCACGCTGACTAGGATTTATGGAGTGGAAGAAAGTGGAAGCTGGCGAACGCACAAATTTATGCATCTGGATTTTTTGTGCGTACGAACATTTCTGCTTTTGTCCGTATTCCTTGTTTTAGTGTGAATTCTACGCATAGCGTTATGCATGAGGCCCCTGGAGAGAAACTCTCTGATTTCCTAATATGTCTAGAGCAATCTTTAGGGAAGTTGTAAAAAGAAGAGGTTTAAATGGGGGGGGGGATCAGCAGACAAAGCCCGGATTGAACAGTTTATAAGAGGGGTAATTGAATCTGACATGTTAGGATTACGGGAAAGAAAGAGCAGCATTGTTTTTGAGAAATGGTGCAAACAGCATCTGAGAGAGGTACCCATCCAGCCCATTAGTGGATTGGCCGTATGGGAGGTGAAGTGACTCAAGGTATCCCTACAAAGCGTATGTTGTGATTAACTTAGGGCTTCCTGAAGAAGTTACTGATGTTGAAGCCGATATATCTGTTTTGGCACTGATATGTCATGAGCCTTGTGGTTCTGACCAGATTCTGATTGTATAAAAATACATGGAAATTAAATATGTTGTAAAATAAGGGAAAATTACAAATGTAGACCCTAACCCTAACCCTTATTTTCGGGGAAACACGGTAGTAAATATACTGCCTGACCAGAAATAGAAAGGAATGTGACTCCCCCAAAAGTGCAACTGCTGGTTTCCTTTCTTTATCATAGAACTACTGCCATATCACTAGGGAGTAATATGGCATTTTATTTTACATCTATATAGATTTTGGTTAAGTAAAAAGCTGCAGTCACTAATGAGTATGCACCCCCTGGTGGGATGCAGAGAACTATGGTAATTCTGATGGAGTTAGGAGCTAAAGTGGCTGAGATTGGAGAGAGTGTGCATAGAAAAACTTTTGCCAGGGTGCTTCACCAATAACAGTTGTATTGGAGAGTTCAAAAGAGAAAGCTGCTTTAAATAAAACACACACGACATCCTGGGTAAAATTTACCAGAAGTCACAAGGGAGACTCTGAAGTCAGCTGGAAGAAGGTTCTATTGTCTGATGAGACCAAAACTGAGTTTTTTGGCCAACAGACTAAATGCCATGTTTGGTGTAAATGTTACGATGGCAGCATCAAGCTGTGTGGATACTTCTCTGCAACAGGAACTGGCAGGATTGTGAGGGTAGAGGGTAAAACAAATGCAGCATAATACAGAGAAATCCTGGAGAAAAACCTGCCTGCAAGAAACTACATTTACATATTTGGCTAATGCCTTTATCCTTGGTAAGTTACAACATTTATGATAAAACTGATTACCTTTCTTGTGGTTTTTCCAGTTGCACAGGCAGATCAAATAACTTGCTCATGGTCACATAGTGTCAGGAACAGGATTTGAACTCACAACCTCAGAGTTTGAAGTTCAAAGCCTTAACCACTACACTGCCTGAAACCTGTGCCTCAGGAGAAGCAAGACAAAAAGTCAGAGAATAAAGTCAAAATTACACACAAATTGCATTAAAAAAACATCTTTATTGTCCTGGAGTGGCCAACTCAGTCCAATTGGCAGTTCTCTCACAATGGCCATGTAACATCACAGCTGTTGAGCAGTTTTGCAATGAAGAATGGGTTTCCAGATGCACAAAGCTGATCGAGCCCTGTCCACACAGACTTAAGGCTATCATGGCTCCCAAAAGCGTTTCAACTAAATACTGACTTTAAGGGGATGAATAGTATACTTATGTGACCAATTATTTTGTGTTTTATATTTGTAATTAATTTAGACCACTTTGCAGAGATCTGTTTTCACTTTGACATTAAAGAGATTTTCTGTTGATCAGTATATCCATTGTGATTGAATATTTTATAACAATTAAATGTGAAAAGAAAAAGTTTAGGCTCTGTATGTAAAGATATTGTGAAATATCTCCTTACCTTTTACCAGCAAATGTCACCAGATTAGTGCCTGCAAAAGTAAATGCCTTCTTTGTTGGCCAGAATTGTAGCATGTTGGATAGTGCTACTGACCAGAAGCCTTAGTTTAATTCCTAGTTGGGCATAGTTTGCATGGAATTTGCATGTTCTTCGTGTGTCCGCATCTACAACTAATGGGGAGTCTAAATAAGCCCTGCGATGGATTGTTATTGGGTAAATGATTCACCACAGCTAAGTTTAACAAATGGATCCATATATTTTTCCTTAAAAGTTAAGAATTGTAATGTCAGGCAAGAGTGACAAATCCATTCCGCTGCTAATTGTTATTGTTAGCATATAAGGATGTGAACTTTTTGAAAAAAGCCATTATTCATAATTATATTTATTTTGCATATTATTTACATAGCAATAGAGTCCCTGGCTTTCAAGCATTCATCAGGGAGCAATGTGTGCAATAGTTACAAAACACTATTCGCAAGAAAGAGAGTGAGCACAACAATGAATAAGCACCTCTGTATACCAGTGTGGGAAATATGTGAAAGACTGGCCCTGTAGAAAGGAAAATTCAATGGTGTCAAATCCCAGAAGTGACTGAGTATCTAATAAAACAGAGTAAGAAAATGTACATGGAAGGTTGGCAAGAGACAACAAGACCTCCTGGGTGAAAGGTAACAGGACAGCATTACTAGCATGGGAAGCTGGGACAGTGTTGCCAATTTAAGAGTGAGCCAAGGGTTGACTAGTACTGTTCTGCACAGACACTGGGAAGAGCACTCAGTTACTGACAAGGAGGAATGGATGACCCAGGGAAGAAAGCACAAATATATAGGCTGTATGAGAGACCCATTAAGATCTAATAAGGACTCATGGGTGTACGGATAGTATAGTGCGCTCATCAGCCCCAACAGGTGATGGTAGAGTTACGTAGTTTAGAATATGACTGTGGGAATGAGGCTAATAACTGTCTTCGGCAATTATCGCTGTAAGCCTACTGTTAAAAAGAGAGCCTAGGAAGAAGGCATACTGCCAGAGATTTTACTTAATGATAAGGGGGCAGTTAATGTGCTACTTAAGTGGTGGTCAAGTAGATGTCCTGGACAGACAGGGATTAATACAATTGTATTAAGGTCCACTAGGGCAATAGGTTTTCTTGTATAATTTCCGCCCTAAATGATTTATAATTTATATTGTCACAAATGTGCGCATGGGAGGCAGCTGAAGGGCTCACAAAGGGATAATTTCATGCCAGACCAACGGGTGGCAGGGTGCACCGATCCTTACTCTTTTTAATCCGCAGACCAACTATGGGAAATTTCTCCTGGACTCAATGACATCACTTCTGGTTCCAGCCCCGATGACATCACTTTCAGTTCCAGGCCTGATGACATCACGTCTGGTTCCGGCCCTGATGATGTCACTTCCCCTGCCAGGCTTTAAGACTACCATGTTTGCTTGCTTGTACTGTTCTCTGTTGGACCGAAATTTGTTAAGACCTGTACCATTTCAACCACAACTTCCGATTTGGAAGCCTATTTAAAATATACAGGTGGCTGCCCCCAAACCTTTCTCTGTTACTTGTGGAATCCTTTCACAATACATTTATTTATTTATAATTTAATTTAAACTGAAGTAAATCAGATTGGTTCTTCAGTTCATAATTAAGTTTAATCTGAAAATATGTGCAGTTTTTCTTTAGCTAAATGTTATTTATGATTTAAAACCTCTTTGAGTATTAATTGAACTAGAATATTACACTGCAGAAGTTTGTTTTTTTTTTACTAAGAGAATGGACAAGAAATGTAAATAACATCAAGCTTTTACAGTTAGTACTTTTACCACAGACAGGATAAAAGTACCAGTTTAACATGTAAACATTACTGTACATTCATTTAAACTAAAAACTAATACATTTTTTTAGAGATAATTTGTGCTTAAAATATTCCTTGAACCGAAAATATTTCTGTTTAACTTAAAAATGTTTACTTTATTTTTGGCTATGTGTGTTTATTCAGGTAGGCACTGATTATTTTCATAAGCAAATAAATTAATTAACTTACCAAAAAAAGCAAACCTCTTGAGTGCAAAATGCAGTGTGAAAGAGTACCAGTGTAAAATGTGGTCTTGAGAAAATAATTTCTAGAACCAATTTAGATTCTGAATATTACAAAATACATACAGTTCTTTTAACAGTTATCAAATGTACTCCCTGGTGTCCGTTTTTCAACTATGCCTGGAAACTTTAAATTAACCTTACAGTTATGCAATTTACTCTTGCACGATTTTCATTCCCATTTCTTTCCCCCCACTGGGATGTTAACTGCCATTTGTTTTCATTCCATGCATTTCACATAGTGAATAATGGCCTTTCTCATTAGGGAAAGTAATATTTCTCTTTGGGAGAACAACACATTAAATCTAGTTTATGGTGGCATTTATGTGACAAGCCTCTTACTCTGTCTGAGCAAGTCTGAAGAAGTGAGCGGAAAGACAGATGGCATTTGTTTTGAGTTACAAACTATTTTGGTTAAAGTGGAGTAATATGTCACTACAGCTGATTTCACATGCATTAAGACACAGCTGGATGAAGAATTTAACCTTTTTTTACATGAATTTGTATGCTGCTTTAGAAAACCAAAATGTCAGTAAATACCATTTAACTTAAACAGAATGTCTTCAGTTGGTGACTAAACAGGGCAATATGAGGCAATTCATCTTTATATTTTCTTCTGCTTTTATTCATTTGATTTGCCGAAGATTGCAATTTGATGTTTTTATGTGTAAGTGCGCTTTGGTGGACCTATTCCAAATATTTGCTATTACTTTTCTGTCAGTATGTTCATTTGACATACTGCACTCTAAACACTGCAAAATATTTGCATATACTAGTTAATTAAAATTATAAACACAAAGAAGGCATCTCAATAATGTTAAAATAAATTTGTATTTTTGTTTCAAGTGGGGGTAGCACGGTGGCACAGTGGTAGCACTGCTGCCACGCAGTAAGGAGACCTGGGTTAGCTTCCCGGGTCCTCCCTGCATGGAGTTTGCATGTTCTCCCTGTGTCTGTGTGGGTTTCCTCCGGGTGCTCCAGTTTCCTCCCACAGTCCAAAGACATACAGGTTAGGTGCATTGGTGATCCTAAATTGTCCCTAGTGTGTGTTTCGTGTGTGTGTGCCCTGCGGTGGGCTGGTATCCTGCCTGGGGTATGTTCCTGCCGTGTGCTGGCTGGGTTTGGCTCCAGCAGACCCCGTGACCCAGTAGTTAGGATATAGCGGGTTGGATAATGGATGAATGGATGGATGGATGTCTCAAATGGAAATTTTTATTAATTTCTGAATAATGTACATTTAGGGTGAACACAGAGAAAACAATGAAATATAATAAAAAATAACCCTGGTGTCTCTCTGTGCCCTCAGTAAACAGGTTAATGTCCCCATCTATTTTGTGTAGTGGTTTGCCCAAGCGCCAACTGTTCCAAAACACAGTCCCATAAATACAAAATATTTATCCAGTCCCTCATTCCCAGGAAAACTCTACTTTCATTGCAATATAGCCACATTTGCTCCTTGCCCTGTCAAGCTTTTGCTCAAGTTGCCCTCACAACTGCAAGCTCACTAGATCTCCACTCCTGCTTGTGCAATTCTAAGGACCACTTACAGGGTAAGAAGCATCTCCAGAGAATCCTATGGCCTGCCACCTAGAGCACCTTCTCAAGGTCTCTTGGCATTTCTGAGCCTTCATACCTGTTTAAAGTTATGGTGCACTCATTCCCCTCAGTGTCCCACATACCCCTAATCCATAGAGCACAGAACTTCACTTAAGCACTCGACTTTAATTTTCATATAGATAATCAGTGTGACCAAAAAGTAAAAGAATTTAAGAACCTCCTGGGCTCTTTTGATTTGAGACAGCTCGTTAATCAGCCTACACATAAAGCAGGTCACACGTTAGACTTAGTGATTACTAAAGGACTAAAAGTTAAAATAAAGCAGGTCATTGATATTGGTCTATCAGACCATTTTCTTCTACTTTTTAATATAGAAATAATGATGGAAAACACCCATGAGAAGCATATTGTTAAAAAACGCTTCTTTGACTCATCAGCAGCTTTAAAACTTACAAACATTCTAAGCAATCAGTCCGTTTATAGTGCCAACTATAATAGCGAGGATAATGTAAATAGTAAGGTGAAAAGATTTAATACTAAAGTGAGAGTTGCTGTTGACAGTTGCACCTGAAAAGACAGTTAAAAAATCTTCTAGCATTGTTATACCATGGAAGACCCAAAGAGTGTCTGATTTAAAGAGAACATGCCGTAGAGCTGAGCGTAAATGGAGGAAGACTAAACTATCCACTATGAAATATTAAAAGTTAAAATAACAGAATACAATAACACTGTCTGTCTTCAGAGGCGCTGCTATTTCTCTAAGATTATAAATAACAATGCTAGTAATCCCAGAGTCTTATTCTCGACGATTGATCGTCTGCTAAACCCAGGTAACTCAAAGGAATGCCTCCTAAGTACTTCCAGTAAAACCTGTGAGGCTATTGCTGTATTTTTCAACCTAAAAAATTAATGATATTAGAAATAACATAGTATATCTCCCCAACACTAAGGATCCTCCTAAACCCCAGCATTCCGTTATAAACAAATTAAACTCTTTCACTAGGATAGATTTACCTGATTTACATAAAATAATTTCTCAACTGAAACCCTCCACCTGTGTCCTTGACCCAATACCAACAAATTTTTTCAAAGAAGTATCAGGCGTGCTAATTGATAATGTTCTTGACATAGTAAATTCGTCATTAGATACGAGGGTCTTCCCAGACTGTCTTAAGACTGCTGTAGTTAAACCCCTACTTAAGAAACATAATCTCGACCCCTCGGCTCTTGAAAATTTTAGACCCATCTCTAACCTGCCCTTCTTAAGTAAAATTCTGGAGAAGGCAGTCATTATCCAGACCACCTAAATAAACATGCTATCTATACTAATAAAAGGCAAAGCCCTCACTGACTGACTGACTCACTCACTCACTCACTCATCACTAATTCTCCAACTTCCCGTGTAGGTAGAAGGCTGAAATTTGGCAGGCTCATTCCTTACAGCTTACTTACAAAAGTTGGGCAGGATTCTACGCGTAATGGTCATAACTGGATCCTATTTTTCTCCATATACTGTAATGGACTGCAGGTCGATGGCCGTGGGGGGCGGAGTTGCGTGTCATATCATCACGCCTCCCACGTAATCACGTGAACTGACTGTGAACGCAGTACGTAGAAAACAAGGAAAAGCTCCAAAGAGCGCTGAAGAAAAAACCCATACAAGCATATTCATAAGTGCAGCTACTGCGGAAACAAAGCACAGTGTAAACCGTAAGTTTAAATTAAGTTTATAGAGACGCTCCAGCTGCCGTTTGTCATGCCTTCGACGAATACTTTATTCGCGAGATACAAGTTTAATGAGAAGACACGAGGTATAAACGAGACTTTGGATCACTTTGTAACGGAGTTAAAATTGCTTTAGCGAGAAACTTTTAAGTGCTGGGTCTTAGCTAACATTAAATAAAGCTGTGGACATCGCAACATCACACAAGAGAGCAGCTCACGTCAACTGACTGAACGCAGTACGAGTGATCACTTCCATGCATTAAACCTGTTCAAAAAACGCATTACACAATTGACAAGGTAGGAAAAGAATATGCTCCGAGCTGAGCTCCACAGCTAACGCGGTCTTGCGGAAGCAACATCGTCACGCTGCCACCAAATACTCACAGAAAAATCCACAAGTTAATACACACGCTGTCTCTAGAGTTTCTCCACACTCAATGTATTCCCCACATCCCCGTTATACCCTCTGATCTCCCATTTCAATTCAAATGCCTCCAATTTCCAGTAAGGCTCTGCTTCGCGATGACAAGTAATAAGTCTCAGGGACAGACCCTACAAAAGGTTGCCATTGATTTGAGGCAAGATTGCTTTTCTCCTGGACAACTATACGTTGCATTCTTAAGAGTGAGCTCGCGCAGCTTCGTGATATTACAACCGGAGTGCTGAACTGACAACGTACTATACAAAGAACTATAACAATCATAATAAACAAACAATAAAACAGCGGAGAACCCGTGGATTAAATAAAAAGGCAGCTTTCTTGGCGAAGCAAGGAAAAAGGATAGCCTTATATGTCGTTCGTTTATAAAACAGAGGAGAAGCTTTGTAAAGGCTGCTTCACAAAAAACCAGCGGAGCGCCTTATATGAGCAGGCAGTCAGCTAAAGAAGGGAATCAATAAATATCTATAATCGTAATAAACGAACAAAAAATAGCATTGAAGCCGCGGATTAAATAAAGGAAATGGGTACCTGAACAGTAAAGTAAGTCTCAAATAGCTACACAATAAGTATAACAATCGTAATAAACGAACAATAAAACAGTACAGAACCGCGAAACAAGGAGAAAGGGCGGCCTTATATGGCGTTCGTTTATAAAGCAGCGGAGAAGCTGTGTGAAGGCAGCTACACAAAAAAACACCAGAGCGCCACACTCTGAATGTATTCCTCGCATCACAGTTATACCCTCTGATCTCCCATTTCAATTCAAATGCCTCCAATTTCCAGTAAGGCTCGTCTTCGTGATGACGATTAATAAGTCTCAGGGACAGACCCTACAAAAGGTTGCCATTGATTTGAGGCAACATTGCTTTTCTCCTGGACAAGTATACGTTGCATTCTCAAAAGTAATTTCAGTGCACAGCTCGGTCATATTACAGCCGGAGTGCTGAACTGACAACGTGGTATACAAAGAGATCCTTAACAGATAGTTATTGGTATATTTTCCCTCAGTTTAAAAAGGTTTTCTTTTCTTCTTAATAAAAATTTAAAAGCAGTACTTCGTTGCTGCGAAGCGCGGGGATTTTGCTATATACAGTATATATATATGTAGATATGTATATATATATATATATTGTGACGGACAGCCGGGTCCCATGCCCGGCCAGAACACCCCTGCTACGAAACTATTAACATTTCCTGGGCTGTAGGGGAGGTGAAATCTGTTGTCCTGGCCCTACAGTCCTTGTTTAAAGTGTTTCAGATTCTGCAGGAGTCGAAGGAGGGGCTTGAGAAGAAGCTCGGCAGCCAGTGCAGAGCCCTTGCTGAATGGCTTTGTGCCGGCGGAACGCCAGCCTCCTACCGGCAGGACAGAGTGGTGCAGGTGAGTGAGACCTGTGCCGTAGAGAAAAGGGGGCAGGACGCATTGGCAGTAGTGATGGTCAGTACTGCTTACCAGGCGGTCCCGCCCACCACACGATAGGCTGCTGTGATGACCGACAGCTGGGCGGACGAGCATGCGGGGAGGCAGCAGGTGGAAGCCGGCTGCCAAACAACCCCGCCCCGACCACCAGTGCCGGTCTTGCGGCAGTCCAAAGGGATGCAGACAGTGAGGGGTCCCTCCTTTTCCCATAGGGGGACTCAAACCGCCAGTGCATCCCAGAGTAAGAAGAGGGTCCGGAAGAGGAAACCGGATCCTCCTAACAGGACACAGTGTAAGCATGCCAGCTTGAGGCCACAGGAGGGCTACACTGCGGAGGGGCGGAAACGTCCTCTCACAAGGATCGAACTGGAGGGGGTTGGTTATGCTTTAACTGTGGCCGCGGTGGCCATGTCTGGCGGTGTTGTCCAGAGAGGACGTCCGAGTGGCAGGGACGTCGGGGCAGCACCCCCAGACCTGTTCGTTATATTTTCACAGGGCACAGCCGTGGACCCAAGGATGCCAACTCCCTGTCCTGGAGAAGACCGGCCCTCGCGGGGCAGGCCAATGAGCCCCACAAGCCTCATCTGAGGGATTGGCACTGTGACGGACAGCCGGGTCCCATGCCTGGCCGGGACGCTCCTGCTACATATGTTCCGGGGGAGCCACCATGGACAGCTCAATACCTCCCCCGGGACGCTAGGTGGCAACCTTTCTGGCCAATGTTGATTTCCCAATCTCCCCCGTGGAGTCCTCCACAGCCTGGTTGGGAGATGGGGTGGCCGCTAGGGGGTGCTGCCGAGAGCCAACAACCCGGTTGGATGAGTTATCAGCCCCACCCAGAGGTGCAATCAGGGCCAGCTGGTCAAGCACCTGGAACACTTCCAGGTGGGCTATAAAACGGGCCAGCCTCCCTTCATTTGTGGCCAGAATCGGGAGGAAGAGGACGAGGTTGCCTGGGAGGAGTGGTGGTGCCAGGAAGGGTTGTTGGAGCTGTGTTTTGTGCTGTTGGGACTGTGCTGGGCCTGTGGGACACGGGGAAGACGTGCCCCACGGCTGAAGAAAGCTAATAAAAGCCTGTTTGTTTTACACGTGCCTCTGCGTAAGTCTGTGCCGGGTCGGGCGCTATATAGCGCCTTTTACAATATGTATGTATGTATGTGTATATATATATGTAGATCTGTATATATATGTGTCTGTGTGTATATATATATATATATGTGTGTGTGTATGTATGTATGTATGTGTGTATATATATATGTATATTTATGTGTATGTATGTATGTGTATATGTATATATGTGTATGTTTGTGTGTATGTATGTGTGTATATGTATATGTATATATATGTTGATATGTGTATATATATGAATATATGTAGATGTGTATATGTATATACAGTATATGTAGATATGTATATATGTTTATATGTGTGTGTGTCTGTGTGTGTGTATATATATATATATATATATATATATACTCGTATACAGTATATGACAGCAACACTCATAACAGTGACAAAACAATTACATTGACAATCATGTTACGTTATTTTTAAAATGTTTCCTTTTCTTTTTCATAACTTCTTTAACACACTACTTCTCCGCTGCGAAGTGCGGGTATTTTGCTAGTTCTTGATAAATTTCAGTGGGTTTTAGAACAAATCACAGCACAGAAACTGCACTCGTTAAAGTACTAAATGATTTGCGGGTAAATGCAGACAGAGGCCATTTATCTGTTCTCATCCTCCTAGATCTGAGTGCCACATTTGACACCATTGATCATAATATTCTTAGAAATCGCCTTAGTCAATGAGGGGGCCTCTCTGGCAATGTCTTAAATTGATTTGAATCCTACCTGGCAGGTAGAAAATTCTTTGTTAGTTGTGGTAATTACAACTCAAAGACACATGATATCTGATATGGTGTTCCACAAGGCTCTATCTTGGGTCCGCTGCTATTCTCAATCTACATGCTTCAGTTAGGTCAGATTATCCCAGGGCACAACCTGAGCTACCACAGCTATTCTGATGACACACAGCTCTATTTATCAATAGCACCTGATGACCCCGATTCTCTTGATTCACTAACACAATGTCTGACTTGTATCTTAGAATGGATGAATAGTAACTTTCTCAAGTTAAATAAAGAGAAAACTGAAATCTTAGTGATTGGCAATAATGGATACAATGAGGCTATCTATACTAATAAAAGGCAAAGCCCTCACTGACTCACTCACTCACTCATCACTAATTCTCCAACTTCCCGTGTAGGTAGAAGGTTGACCCCATCTTCACGAAATTTGGTACGTGGCCTCCCTGCGCTAACCAAAACCGATGTACGTACTTATTTCAGTATGATGCCACTGTCGGCCGCCATATTGAAGTTTCCAGTGTCACTAATTCTCCAACTTCCCGTGTAGGTAGAAGGCTGAAATTTGGCAGGCTCATTCCTTACAGATTACTTACAAAAGTTAAGCAGGTTACATTTCAAAATTCTACGCGTAATGGTCATAACGGTCGACAACGTCCGCCATGTTGAACTTTCTTATTTATGGCCCCATCTTCACGAAATTTGGTAGGCGGCTTCCCTGCGCTAACCGAAACCAATGTACGTACTTATTTCGGTGGTATGATGCCACTGTCAGCCACCATATTGAACTTTTCAACGGTCTTTGTTACTTATGGGCCCATCTTCAAGAAATTTGCTACGCGGGCTCCCAACACTAACTGAATCCTACTTACATACATATATACGTTCATAGCCTGCAGCTCGGTCACCGTGTGAGGTGGCGTTGGGTCCCCCATCCCAACACCTCCCACGTTGTTGGCTGGCTGCCTGCCTATATAAGGCCGTCCGTCGCTCCAGTCTTTACATTCCCTTCCTTGCTTCGCCACGGGATTCACGTCTCCCTGCTGATAACTACAGCCTTTTTATTTAATCCACGGCTTCTCCGGTGTTTTATTGTTCATTTATTACGATTATAGTTATTGTGTGGGTATTTTAGACTTACTTTACATTGTTCAGGTACCCATTTCCTTTATAATTCCAACCGCACCCCCATTAACATGTCTATCGAGGTGATCACCATCGATCAAAGAACTGTCACTTACCGAGTGGTTTCCATGCCCGGAGATGGCACCTACCTTTTCCATTGTCTTTGTTACATATTGCACGGCCATATCAGGCTCACTCTTGATATCCGGAGGAACATTGTGTCTTATGTATTGAATGACTGGGACAGGTTCAAGGTGTGGACAGATGACGGTACAGGAGATAATTATACTACACAGGAGCACTATAAGAGTGAAATGCTTAAGCCCTTCACCTATGCATCTGCATGTGAGTTGATGGCTGCCGCTGAATTGTTCGGTTGTC
>JANRMT010027041.1:106657306-106674815 GCA_026402145.1 Polypterus bichir lapradei
AGGGGGCAATTACTTTTTCACACAGGGCCATGTAGGTTTGGATTTTTTTTTCTCCCTAAATAATAAAAACCATCATTTAAAAACTGCATTTTGTGTTTACTTGTGTTATATTTGACTAATGGTTACATGTGTTTGATGATCAGAAACATTTTGTGTGACAAACATGCAAAAGAATAAGAAATCAGGAAGGGGGCAAATAGTTTTTCAAACCACTGTATATGTCAGTATACATGAATCAAGTTAGTTTTTCACACCACTGTATATGTCAGAATACATGAATCAAGTTTTATTTAAAAAACTTACGGCTGAATCCTTTATTTATTTTTTATTTTTTTTAGAAATTTATATCCAAATAGATTCTTCGAGCAATTATGATGAAACAGGTAAGAATATTTTTAAAATTGATAAAGTGATTACAAAGTTCCTACAGGTGCGTGTGCGCTCGTGCGTGGTGTTCACAAAGTTCATCCGTGTGCGCGCTCGTTCGCGTGAGCACGCTTGTGCCTGTGATTACGCATGCTCTTGTAATGTAGGCGCTTTCATTCATATCGCTAAATGAAATGTAATTATTTTAATTCAGAATTCTCGAGCTCAAAGTCCGGAGGATTTTTAGACATGTCATGTGTATTGTTGAATCATGGGTAAATGAATATTATAACATGTTCCTGTATTTATGAGGCCCGGTTGTCTAATCTGAAAAAGTTTGTGTCCATCTTACTGTATACGTCCTGGTTTATCAGCTGCCTGCATGTGTGTGTGTGTGTGTGAGAGAGAGAGTGTCTGGACTGTTATTTTAAAGAGCGTATACATTTTGTTTGCGCTGCGGCAGGCCATGTTATTTTAAAGAACTTATGCCTTTTGTACACGTGCCTGTCTGTGTCTGGACTGTTATTTTAAAGAGCGTATACATTTTGTTTGCGCTGCGGCAGGCCATGGGAGCCGGGAATGTTATTTTAAAGAGCATATACATTTTCTTTTTTTGTAGACAAAAATCCTTTACAGAACAAAACAGTTTCTCAAAGGGAATCCTGTGAGTTGCACATCCTCAGTAAGTGTCATTTTCAGTTTAATGAAGAAACGCGGGGGTACAGACGTATCTCTAGATTTTGTGAAAAGAGGTCTTTAACTGACAAGGGCATACTTTTATTTTCAGGCTCCCCGAGTGTTTTAACGCAGTTGTTGGACGGTTCAGAAAATCTAGCCCTCTACCATAACTGGCAGACTCCACAAACACCACCCCCCTCTGAGAGCAGCGTTCAGCATTCTCCCGCGCCGTCTCACAGCCAGGGACGGCATTCTCCCGTCCCCTCTGACAGCAGCGGATGGAGTTCAGCCTGCCGGGTATCCCCTTCGCCAACACCGACTCACTCTGAACGCGGATCTCGGCATAGAAATTGTTATTCACCCCGATATTCCCTTCGGCCTGAACATGAACAGAGACATCGAGAAAGACTGCAAGAGCTGACAGAAAACCTTGGCCTGTTACTGGAGCAATTTGTAGAATTAGAGGCTCCAATTCCGTACCCGAAATGTGCTTACATTTGATGAATCTGTACGCTTTTTACATTGTTCTAATCTGAAATTAAAGGATAGGTTTTTTATTACTTTTTTTTTGCATGAAAAATAACATTGACTGCAAATGATTATTATTATACTCTGTGATCATAACTGTAACCTTTGATTAAATGTAGGTCATGCCTGAAAACGGGTCTAGCGACAGCAGCGACAGTGGCAGCAACGGGGGTGATACAGACAGTGAGTGTGACTATCCTGCAGGGCGTAAAGGTAGGAAAAGACTGTCCAGGGAAAACCTTAGACAATTAAAAGAGATGTCTGATAACCTCGAATATTCTATAAAGCCCCCTAAAATCCCCACCGTCCACGATCTCCTGAAATTGTTCAATCACCATTCCCCGTAACACATCCAATCGACAATTTTGACCTGATTAATAATTCGCTCCAGGTTCTAAATTCTGATGAAATAGCCATAGTTAACGCTCTGCTGGACCTTTTGAAGAATACCTCTTCTAAGGCCAGAATGTCTTCAGTCCCTTCACAACCGCCTAATTCCCTAGCCACGAATGTAATATCCCCACAACCTTCTACCTCAGGGTTCTCATGTACATTGTGTACATCAGTTACCTCAGTGCCCAGTAAGGCCCGTCTTCAACACTCGCCTGTTGAGGCCTTAACAGAGTCGGGTAATTCACCCCCGCATCCTCAGACAGGATCAGGAGTGACTAATTCATCCGGGGTAAACTTGAGTCTCGAAACCAACTCTCCACAGCCCTCTACCTCGCATACAGAGAATACTTTGTCTCCAGAGCCGTCAATAAATTCTCCACAACCATCTACCTCGCATATGGAGTATCCTTCGTCTCCAGAGCCGTCAGTAAGCTCCCTGCAACCCTACACCTCTCGATTAAATAATTTGTCTATCACGGAGCGTCCAAAATTTAACAATATCGAGATTAGACACCGCTTCAATTTTTCTGAGGCCTACACACTTGATTCATTCACCGAAGTATTTAATCATATACACAAGACCCTTCAGCAAATATTAGTTTTACGAGCACTTTGAATCCTCAGGATCTAGTGCAACTAGAATTACGTGCCGAATCTCTCAACCCCAGTGTTTTTTTCCTAACCCCTAACCTTTCTGTGGAGGACTTTTTTAATCAAATTGAGTTACTTCTCCAGAGTCACACCACTATTTTAGCCAATTCCAGTCTGACCCTAATCGTTCAGGTAGTCAGGGTTCCGGCTGGTGGAGAGGCTCATAGGCGTAAAGCCTGTACCCTTTTCAATGATATAATTGTTCAAAAGAAACAGAAGCACCTATGGATCTCCTTCAATCCGGATGATCAGTGCTTTTTTGCCAGGGGATTGCTGGCTGTATTAAATGACAGGTTCAGTAACAATCAAAAATTGTGTGAACAAGAGGCTCGTCGACTGCACGTCAGGGTTGGGTTATCAAAGGATCAGAAAGTAACGTTTTCAGATGTAGAAAAATTTGAGAGGTTCATGGGTATTAAAATTATCGTCTGGTACCGGGAAAAAACACTAGCACTCTATTAAAATTTGAAGCGTCCCAGGGCCAAAAACCAAAGACGGCTTTCTTGTTTTTGCACCGTGAGCATTATTACGGTATTTTGAATCTAAAAGGCTTTCTGGGATTTGACTACATCTGCGATTTCTGCTATACGGGATATTCTAACCCGTCACGACATCGCTGTGAGCAGCACTGCAACCTCTGTTTATCTGCAGACTGTCGAGCGGTTGACGGGGAGGCTTTTTGATGTACCGATTGCCATTGTTTCTGTCGATCGAGGTTTTGCTTCGAACTCCACAAAACACGTAAATTTAATGAAAAGACACGTCGGTCTGAAAGCCTCTGCGATACCCATAAAGTCTGCATTCTCTGCAACCACAAATACGTTGTGAATGCTGAGTCAAAACCTCACAAGTGTCGACCCAAACACTGCCGCATTTGTAGAGTGGTCGTGAAAGAGTCGGATGAAAATCATCAGTGTTTTATTCAAAGCTTACCACAAAGACCGATCCACAAAAACTATGTGTTCCACAATTTTGAGTGCCGTCAAGATGATGGAACCCACATTCCCAATTACATCCACTGCATGCATTGGAACGGTCAATCTTGGAGTCGGGCCAGTGAGGACTGCGTAGCAAAGTTCTTCCAAAGATATTGATGCCCGAAATACCAAGATTACACACTCATAGCTCATAATTCTAAGGGGTATGACGGCTATTTCCTTATGAAATATCTCGTTGAGAGCGGACAAACTCACATCTCAGGGTTGTAAACTAATGTGCTTCATAGAAGAAGATTATAACTTGAGATTTATCGATTCGTTGAGCTTCTTACCTATGAAATTGAGCAGTATGCCCAAAGCCCTGGGATTCCAGGCTTTCTTTAACACCGCTGAAAATCAAAATTACATTGGCCCATACCCCGAGCCTAAATATTACAGTTTTCAACACATGATGAGCCAGGAAAGAGAGGAGTTTTTGTCTTGCTACGACTCGATTAAAAGCAGTACCTTCAACTTTAGACAAGAAATGGCCTACTACTGTCGAAACGACGTGGTTATTTTGAGAACGGCGTGCATGAAATTTAGAGAAGAAGTGTTCAGGATCGGTGATATTAATTCTTTTCAGTGTATGACCCTAGCTTCTCTCTGCCTGTCCATGTACAGACAAAACTGCATGCCTGATAAAGCAATCAGAATCATTCCGAGTGATCATTACAAAAGCACTCACAAAGCTTATTCTAATGCTTCTATTCAATGGCTGATGTTTCTTTCCAAGAAGGAAAAGATAAGTATTCGGCACGCCCTGAATCATGGTGAAGTAAAGATGGGGTCCTTTTATCTAGATGGTTATGCCGAAGTTCAGGGTGTTCCAACGGCCTTTGAGTTTGCTGGCTGCTTTTATCATGGATGTCCAGAGTACTACAATGCGCAAGCCAAACATCCTCTCACCGGGGCGAATTGTTTCAAACGTTTGACGACAAACTCAAGAAATTGCGTCAAAAATTTAATCTGACGGTGAGAGTCCTTTGGGAACATCAATGGGAACACATGAAAAAAGAGGACTCGGAACTTCAGGATTTCTTAAGGCGCTTTGAGTTTCCTGAACCTATCAGTCCCCGTGATGCCCTTATTGGGGGGGGCGTATCAACCCTATCAAATTATATCATAAGGTTCAAGGCTACGAGTAAATGCATTATTACAATTTTACAAGTCTTTACCCTTCAGTCAACAAAGCAAAAACCTATGCTATCGGCCATCTGACCTTTGTTTTTGAGCAGTTTGGCGATCTTAAGAAATACTTCGGGCTCATTAAAATCACCGTACTAGCCCCTTGCAATTTGTATTTTCCAGTCCTTCCTTTAAGAATTTGTGATAAATTGATGTTCGTTCTGTGTCGTACGTGTGCAGAAACCCAGACGTCCACCGGCCTTTGCTGTCACAATGATCGGGAAAGGTCTTTAACAGGAACCTGGTGCAGCGTCGAGATACTCAAGGCCTTAGATAAAGGGTATAGAGTTTTAAAAATTCATGAGATATGGCATTACGAACAGAGTACCACAGATTTATTTTCCGAGCTCATCAAACTTCATCTGAAAGGCAAAGAGGAGGCCTATGGTTAGCCATCGTGGGCCCGGGACGAAGCATCCCGCCGGCGCTATGTTGACGACTATTTCTTAAAAGAAGGTGTATTATTGGAGAGTGAAAACATAGCCTCCAACCCCGCTAAGAGACAAATTTCCAAGCTATTTCTGAATTCTCTTTGGGGAAAATTCGGTCAGAAGCCTAACCAACTGACCACAATGTTTGTTAAATACACCCAAGAATTCTTCGATTACCTGTTCTCAGACGTGTATAGGGTCTCCTATTTTGGCTTTATTAGCAAATCGGAGGTATGCGGATGATAGATACGTTCTACCCGGACCTATCAATGTGGTGATCGCCGCTTTCACAACGGCCTATGCCTGCCTAGAATTGTACGAATTGTTGGATCGTTTAGGGCCAAGGATTCTGTATCATGATACAGATTCTATTATCTTCACAGACTCGCCTGGACAGTACACTCCGCTGCTCGGGGACTATTTAGGTGAACTCACCAGCGAACTAGATCCTGACGACTTCATAGAATTTGTTTCTGGGGGGTGGAAAATGTACGCGTACAAAACGTTCAAAGGCAAGGTCTGCATGAAGGTAAAGGGCATTACTCTCAATCACGAAACGGTTCAAGCGGTAAACCTATACTCATTAATGGATCTAGTGCATAGTTTTGTGGAACATGATGTCACGAAAGAAATAACGGTTCATAACGCAGATTCATAGGAACAAAAAGAACCTGACGTTGCAAAATCATCCACTCAGAAAAAGATTCAGAGTGGTGTACAACAAAAGGGTTCTCTTGCCCAATTTCACATCTCTCCCCTATGGATAATAAAGAGGGTTTTGATGTTAGACTTCAGCATCTTTCTCAAAAATAGTCTCAGGACCCTCCCGTTCGGGTAAATCGCATTATGTGAAAAAGCTTTTGGAGCACGCAGACCGTGTACTTTCTCGCCGACCTGACAATATAGTCTGGTTTTATAGCTGCTGGCAGACTCTGTACAACGAACTGTTAGCACAATTTCCCAAATTTCACATTTTTGGAGGGGTTACCTGCGTCCTTAAGCGACGATGAACTACTACCGCCTGACCGAGTTAACTTGGCGATCGTCGACGATTTGATAGAACAGGCGAGCCATAGCCAAGAGAAAGAGAGGGTCTTCACAAAATATACTCATCACAGGAATTTGACCATCATTTATTTAGTCCAAAATTAATTTTTTCAAGGCAAGAAAAGTAGAACGATAAATCTGAATGCCAATTACATTACCCTGTTTAAAAACCTGAGAGATAAGCTGCAAATTACGAATTTAGCGCATCAAATGTACCCTGACAGGGTTACATTTTTCTTGGAGGCCTTTGAGGACGCTACACGGTCCCCTTACGGTTATCTTTTGGTGGATCTGAAAGCCCAGACGCCTGACGAATTTCGTTTACGTACCATATTGTTTCCTCTCGACTGGCCTGCGGCCTATGTCGTGAAAAGATAAAGACGGGCGATTTTCCGAGTATTTGAGAAAGAGCCGGCATGTCGGCAGAATAAAAAGAAATCTCCCTCTGCTCAAGACCCTGCATAGGGTCTCCTGTCGCCTTAGAAAAGCGCTGTTGAGCGAGGCTCTGGACGATTTTATTTACGCTCTGGCCGAAATAGCTCTCAATACTTTAAAAGGCCACGTACCCCTGACTTCCAGACAGTTCAAGTTGCTGAAGAAGCATCGTTGCTCCGTTAAAAAAACTTGGCGATAAAAAACTCACTGTTAAAAAGAAAAAAGCCCTTTTAAATCAGAAAGGAGGGTTTCTCGGGGCCCTATTAAGTGCTGCCATTCCTTTCATTACTAGTTTAATAGGTTCGAGATTATAAATATGGAATACACGTGCAAGTTGTACCTGGTCCCTCAACAACAAATGGCTCAATGGCATCAGAAAGCCCCAACTTCCACCGACCTTTTAAGCGCTACGGAAAGTGAATTGGATAAACAAATGAAACTCATACTTGAACGCGGTGACCTGAGCGCCAATGCAAAAGGAAAATTTTATACAACCGTCTTGCAAAGATACATGACCTTTGTGAAAAAAGCGGATAAAGAATCCGGTTCTCTGATGTTATTGCTGCCTGCTGAGAGCAAGGAGGAGCCGTCGGGAGCTGTCAAAGAGGCTCCTAGTACCCCAGAAGAAAGGGTGTACGACGAGATTTTGAAAAGTGCTCCGGATAAATCAAAGAAATATAGCGAAATTATTTTACAGAAAATTTCTCATCACCCTAATACAACCTGCTGGAATGACTTGGGAGAGTTTGTGTTTCGTGGAGAACCGTATCCCGGTACGAATATGGTTGATCTAATGCGAAACTTAACCGCCCGTCACAACATACTGTCCTATCGGAGACCTAGGGGGTGGAAAGAACTTATTAAGGCCTTGGCCGGTTTGAACATTCCGACCTCTGCCGTGCCGAACATCGACATGAGAGAACTTCTAGAGAGTTTCAAAACTTCTGCCCTGGACGGGGACTCTGCCTCTGCTGCCTCTACCTCGGTCCCTGCTGCTGCTGCTTCCGATTCACCTGTTGGCAAGAAAAACAGACCTCGCAAAAAGAATGAATGGATTCCTTATTGAAATGTAATTATATTTTTGTTTTTAATAAAATATTACATTTGATTACACAGGCAGTCTATTCTTTATTAAGATAATTACAAGGCATAGAACTTTGCATACAGGGATGATCCTGAAAACCTCTAGAAGTGTTCTTAGACAAAGTGCTGACAAATTTTTGAACCATATCATCGTTCTTGGTGACTTCATTAAAATACAGGTTCATAACCTCTTTAATAAGAACATCCTTTCCCTCTGTGATGCAGGAAAAAAATACAATGTTGTCCGCAGACGGTAGAAAACCAACTTTGAAGCTGACGGGTATGTTGAATAATGTCTTTACAGTTTCTGTTTAAAAAGCTGTATATTTCCTCAGGAAAATAGATAAAGTCTGGTGGGGCGCCATAGGAATCAAAAAATTCTCCAGTTCCGTCTTCTCTGAGATGTATCACCAACCAGTGTTCTCCGGGTTGATTTTGACGGTGAGTATTGACGGCGATCATGGTCGGGAGATCCGTGAGTATCTTTTCTGGCAGTTGGTCGCACGCCAGCGCTCCGTAAAACAGATTTTCTGTGTACGGATTACTGGACAGGAGTTTGTCGATCTGCAGGGTGTTCATGCTCTTTTTAGTAATCATAAAGTACGTTTCTTCTCTGGTTTATTTCAATTATGTTGTTAAAGATGGCGTACACTATTAGATTCACAGTATGGGGTAGGGGCTGTCGAAAGCGGATTTCAAATCTCATGTTCCCGGTTTTCATCAATGAGAAATGGTCTCTGCATTCTTGATCAGGTGTCAAATCAAAGGCAAAAAGGGTGTATCCCTGGGAGAATTCAGAGCGGTTGATGGCTAGAGGCAGGTCTTTCAAATGCTTTCCGGAGGCCAACACGAGGTTGTAATATTCTCTTAGCTGTGATGTCATTAGCAAAATCAGGTTGAAATAGTTTGGCTGGAATCTGCTCTCCATCCAAATACAAGGCCAGGAACTCCGCATGGTTATACTTGAAATGGAAGGGGTTTCTGACGTAATCTCCTGAAAAGGCATCATTATCCACCAGGCCTAGGACCACGTACTTGGGTATTTGTCCCAAGAATAGGTTCTCCTGATTGCTCACTCGTATCCCGGCTGGCATACTGAGAACTTTCATATTCACTCTTTCCACGGGGTACTTGGCATTGGAGGCCGAAACTTTAACTTCCTTGACAAAAAAGCGGCAGATAAAATGTTTAATTTGTAACGCTTGGCATCTCCGGACATCAGACAGAATTCATTTTTGCTCCGTATCATTTTTATTCTGACTTCCACCCCGTTTAGAATTAATTTTTCTTGAAAAAATAGGTCGGAATGAATAGGCCCGAGGAGTTCCACTGTTTTACCCTGGGCCGTATATCCGTTTCTTTTTTTGAATCCCTCATTCGGTCCGTCCAAGGCAGCGTTTTCATGTTCGTTGGCCATGTCTTTGTAAAAAAAGACCCGAAAGCAAATTGGAACTTGAGAGTTTCATTGCTGTAATTTAACAATTCCTCAAAAAGGGCCCTGTACGGGTAAAGGCTGGAACTCTGGGATATTAAGCGATCTCCCAAGGTTACATCCACTTGTGAAAATAAGGCGGCTATCGGATAATTAACAAAGGCTACCCTGGCCACTTGGCCCGGATTAGTTCCGTCGGCATTGACGATTTTGCATCGGACGTGTAGAAGCGTGTTATTCAGGTCCAAGTAGTCTTCCCCGTTCCCGGTAATCAGAAACTCCAATGGGGTGACTTCCGATAGAGCTGAGAGAGGGAGTACCTCGACGTAGATGCTTTTTTCTATGCTAGTCTGAGTATAGGGTACCGTAAACAAGTCCAGTTTGGATTTCACACACTCTTGAGACATTCGGTGAATGAAAGACATCTTGAGTTAAAAAATGTTTTTCAATTTCTTTTTTCTGCAGGCGCGGGACTTATCCTTGTATCGGAGAGAAGAAAATGATGTAAAAGCTGAACGGTGCGTCTTTTTGATGATCGGGGCTGCTCGTGATCCGGGCGGTCTCTTACGCTTAATTTACCTCATCACCATCAGACCTGACCCCGCTTGATTTTTTTCGCTTCCTCGAGTCATTGCTCCTGACATGGCCCCTGCCACCACGTCTTTGACAATATTCTTAGCGGTTGATTTAATGTGTGGTTTGACAATTTCGAATCCTCTTTTCAAGAGAGACAAAGCCTGTCTAAACAAACCGCGAAATATTCCGCCGATCCCAGAACCGTACATCACAGGGGCCCCAGAAAACCCGGGGAGGCCATTGCCCGCTTGGGCTTCATAATAATGCACGTAAGGGATAGGGTCCAGGTAAGATCTCATCTCTATATTAGTCGTGTATACAACTTTTACAGGGTGTGAAATGTAACTTGACAATGACTTTACCAAACTGAAATGGAACCGGTTTGTTCTGATCCGTCTTTATTTCAACGGTCAAAGTATCAAACTGACTCTTGCTGACCGGAGCGTAGTACGGCCTGTGGTAGGTGATTGTGGTAATCTTATTCATCTCATCCTTAATATGTACGCATCTCAAGAGAGGAACGTAGCTGTCTCCGACTCTTTGGTGAGACACAATGTTACTGTAGATGTACAAGGTATAAAACCCCGCTCTGAAATCCACGGGGTAAGGAGCTTCATTCACCAGACCTATGTTCACGTCCACATGAGCTCCTAAAATCCTCCCCAACTGTCCCTTGACATGCAAAAATTCATCCTTCACAGTGCTTACGATGTAGAATCATCGCTCCAGAGCGCTGTAGCGGAATCTCATGGTGTTTTCAGGTATTGGAGTGTTGGCTGAGCCGCCCTCGACGGCTTTGGGTTCTTTTGCCAACGCTTCATTCATCTTGGAGGTCACTTTCTCGAGGTTAGAGTAATAACCCGCTGGAATAGTATAAAATTTAAGTATTCGCGGGGACACCACAATAAAGTTATTATCCGGTTTATCTAGGGTATTCCAGGTGTGCAGATACTGAATTTCAGCCAATGCAACTTCCCAGGGACCCTGTAGTTCGATTAGGGCGACTAATTTGACGGTAAATTTGGCGATGATATTATTAGGGAAAACATCCCAGGAAGAATTGCTGGGAAGAACAACGTATAAGCTTTTTCTCTCCGTTAACAACCGGTGAATGAAATACTATTTTTCATCCTCAGTATTTAACATCTTGCGCGTAGCTTTCAGGGATCCAACTGTTAAACTTTTCGGGCCATCCGAGCCATTTCACCAAAATATGCTTTTTTCTACGGGTATTTTTTTTCGCCAAAATCTTTTCAATCCTGAAGGCGTCCGGCCCTCGAATCATTTGTAACTCCGCGTCGTAAAAGGAACCTATAATGTCTTCGCCATCATAATCTTTGTGCTTGTAGACAGGCAGATCCCTAGGGACTAGTTCAGAAATGGTAAATATCCCGTCTGAAAATATTTGTTCGTAGCCCTTGGTAAAAGGATTGCGGATTTCGACACTCTCACCGTATCTCTGAATTTTAATTTATATTTTAGACTTCTTTTGGGTTTAGTTAGACCGTATAAGTTTTTAAAGACTTTCCAAGAATTGGAACTATTCACCTTGGCATGGGCCATTTTTATACCTCGGTGATAGCTGAAATGATAAGATTTCACCAAGTCCTGTAGCCCAGGCAGATAGGATCGGGTATTCTGGGAGCTGAAATAACGCCACATTTTGGTCTTGAGAGTTTGATTGAACCTCTCCACCACCGAAGCCTTTAATTCACTAGCGGTGGTGAAATGTTTTATCCCATGTTTATTGAGCAGGCTTTGAAATTCTCGATTGAGAAACTGTTTACCGCTAGCAGTCTGAACTTTACCTTCCTCCAAAATATCTCGAAAAGCCCTGGTTACTTCTTAACCCGTTTCGTTTTTCAGAACCCTGACCCAGGCATATTTAGAAAGAATATCTATACAAGTCAGTAGATATTTGTAGCCTCGGTTATACTCGGCCAGGTTTGTCATATCCACCAGATCGATCTGCCATTGCTCGTCTATATTGGAAACATACATCTTTATTCCTTTTCAAATAGATTCTGGCCGGTTTATGTATCGTGTAGGTGTATTGCCTCTTGGTCCCCAATATGGTGCCCCGCATGCAAGAGAACTCTTTTCAAGGATTCTTTACCCCCCAAGGCCCCGGGGTTCTCAGAGTTATAATATGGTTTTTCCAAGACCTGCTCCATCGCCGGTGATGAAACAGACACTGACACCACTTAACAACTTAGAAAACATTTATTTAGGATTCTGAATTGATCAGACTGCTGCGGTTTCAGATTCAGAAAGACCCACCAGTTCTATCATATCATCAAATTCCAGGTCATATTTAGTCCACACATTCATATGGCCCTCATGATTACGATTACGCTTACAAAACTCATTTGCCACATGGCGGATTACAGAGTAGGATTATTCATCCATTTCATAAAATGACTGCATTACAGTGTCATAAATAGAGCTGTTATTTTCAAATTCCTCCACAGTCTTTTCAACCACTGTGTCTAGTTTGGGAATCAGCAATAGAATATTATAATACCCCAGAACTTTTACCGCCAATCGTTTCAGCCAAGACTTACGGAAAATCTTCAGAATCTTCTGAAAACGACCTTGTCGGTAGGCGATTTCAGGTTCAAAGAGGCAGGTATGCCTAGACTGTCCAGGATGTTTTATATCACAGCCTTGACATTCTTTTTTCTGGTCGTAGTAGACAATAATGTCCAGCAGAGACGTCATCAGTCCTTTAACAAGTTGCAGGGCCTTTTCCAGGTTTCAGGCAGCACACCATCAGGGCAGTCCATATCTGTCTCAGAAAGTCCGATCGACATCGGTTCCTCTGGAACTTGTTTGTTCACCCAAGGTTGTCCTGGAGCTAGGTAAGAGGTTTCCGTCTGATCACCATTAGCGAAGACGGGGTAAGAACTCACCAGCCCTAGAGATTGAAATCCATCAACGGTCTCAAGGTCTGTAGCCCAGAGACTGTAATCAGGTCGTACAGTAAAATAACATGGGCCAGATTCTTGGTGGTCCTGAAAGCAATCCACCCAGCCCGAGTTATAGAATTGGTAAGATTCAGGCTTTGGAGCCTCAGGCGGGAACCCTGAGGATGTCACGCCGATCTCCGTCATTTCAGAGTCTGTAGCTGTCGAAATGCGGAGAGCTCTAAAAGCTTCAACAAATGCTGAGATCTGGTCATCCGTCTGGATCTGGTGACTAACAGGTTAAGTATTTAGGGTAACAGGCAGGGCCGTGGCATAAACTAAAGTTGGGTTTCCATTGTCGCTGCCTGATTCTACCTTTGTTTCACACGACTTGGTCCGACCTGTGTCTGCCACTTCAGCTTCAAGAAACTTGGGCAACAATCATCTTTTAACCCGCGGATCCGACACTTTACTGCGACCTCGGTCCTAGATTCCATTTTCCTGGTCAGAGTCTTTAGAAAATGGTGTTTAGAAAATGCTTCGCTGTTTTATACAGCACTTTCAGAAGTGGCTGGAAAGTGGTGGGAGACCGGCCATCAGGTACGGCCTGACCCGAGCGGGGCCGAAATAGGGTGCAATCACACTGGCTGGCTCAGACCGTGTCTGAGGCAAGCTGACAAAAAAACCCTGGAGCTGCAAGTCATAAAGCAAAGATGAGATAGATATTTTAATTTCGTGTTCATATTAAAATCATAGATAGAACCGAAGAAGATGCTTCGCTTTTTATACCGCCCTTACAGAAAGGCTTTCGGCAGGGAGCACACGTCCTCCGGAGAGAGGACTGGGAAGTGTGGGGAGGCCGACCGTCAGGTGCTACATCACCAGTGCCGAGGCAGGCCCTTCAGGTCGGCAGGGTACGGATAGGAACGTGCTGGGACTTGTCCAGGGCCAAGGCAGCAATCTGCCTGGACTTGTCAGGACACGCCCCGGGCATGTCTGTGCTTGTCGAGGTAAAGGTTGTAACATGCCCGGGCTTGTCTTTCGGGAGAGGGGTGGGGGCAGTGGTGAGTTCAAGGAGAGGGCAGACATCCATCAAACTGCCCTTGACAGTTTGGTGAACCAAGCAGGTGCAGGGTGGGTTCAAGGAGGGGGCAGACATCCATCAAACTGCCCTTGACAATTTGGTGAACCAATCAGGTGCAGGGGGTGGGTTCAAGGCGGAGTCTGGGCGGGGACAGGGCATCCTTCACCAATCTGCTACCAAGTGGCGGTGCCAAAGGGGCGGTACTTGTGTTATAAAGGGGCGTGGCTATGTCACGTGGAGGGGAGTGGGCCGGTCACGTGATGGGGCGGGTCTAACAGGGCGGTACTTCCGGTACGACGTCATAGGGTGCTTAAAGGTCATTAATCATTTTGCTTGACAGTTTGACACAATGTCCATGCCTAATACTACTGATGGTATTGGTCTGGTGATGAGCAGTGCCTGGTTTCCTCCAAACATGACGCCTGGCATTTACACCAGAGTTCAATCTTTGTCTCATCAGACCAGAGAATTTTGTTTCTCATGGTTTGAGAGTCCTTCAGGTGCCTTTTGGCAAACTCCAGGCAGGCTGCCATGTGCCTTTTACTAAGGAGTGGCTTCCTTCTGGCCACTCTACCATACAGGCCTGATTGGTGGATTGCTGCAGAGATGGTTGCCCTTCTGGAAGGTTCTTTCTCCACAGAGGACCTCTAGAGCTCTGACAGAGTGACCATCGGGTTCTTGGTCACCTCCCTGACTAAGGCCCTTCTCCCCAGATTGCTCAGTTTAGATGGCTGGCTAGCTGTAGGAAGAGTCCTGGTGGTTACGAACTTCTTCCACTTACGGATGATGGAGGCCACTTTGCTCATTGGGACCTTCAAAGCAGCAGAAATTTTTCTGTAACCTTCCCCAGATTTGCGCCTTGAGATAATCCTGTCTCGGAGGTCTACAGACAATTCCTTTGACTTCATGCTTGGTTTGTGCTCTGACATGAACTGTCAACTGTGGGATCTTATATAGACAGTTGGGTGCCTTTCCAAATCATGTCCAATCAACTAAATTTAGCACAGGTGGACTCCAATTAAGCTGCAGAAACATCTCAAGGATGATCAGGGGAAACAGGATGCACCTGAGCTCAATTTTGAGGGTCATAGCAAAGGCTGTGAATACTTATATACATGTGCTTTCTCAATTTTTTCATTTTTAATAAATTTGCAAAAATCTCAAGTAATCTTTTTTCACGTTGTTATTATGGGGTGTTGTGTGTAGAATTCTGAGGAAAAAATGAATTTAATCAATTTTGGAATAAGGTTGTAACATAACAAAATGTTGAAAAAGTGATGCGCTGTGAATACTTTCCAGATGCACTGTAGATCAAGCAACGTTTTTGTCTTCTCCCTTCACAAGTGGTGAAAAGAGAACTTAAGCCTGTGAATGGAAGATCTTGTCTCAAACCAGAAACTGCATATAAAGATTTGAATGGTAGACTTAATCAATTCAGATACCTTGGCAATGATGCCAGTAACAAGCCTGGTGAAGTTAATCCTGGAAGTGAGAAACTAAGTGGGCATGCTGTGAAGAATTCATGTTTCCTTAGGCTTCTTCCACTCTTAATTGGAGACAAAATTAGCAATCCAGTGCAAAATGAGGTTTGGCAATTTGTATTGCGGCTGAGGTAAATTGTTGAATTAATTTGTGCTCCTGCCATTTCAACTAGCCAGGTGGCCTACTTGAAAGTCCTTATTGAGGAGTATTTGCAGAGTCAACAGAAGACTTTTTCTAACCATCCTCTTAAGTGAAAACATCATTAGTTATGTCACTACCTAGAACTGATACTTTCATTTGGGCCTCTTATTCATTTATGGACCCTTGGGTCTGAAAGCAAACACACGTATTTCAGGATGTGTAGTTCCACATATCAAGCAGTTTCCACAGTTCTTTGCTGATATGCTAGAAGATGATTGTTACATAATTGTATTGTAACACAAATAAAGGTTCATGTGGAGCACCTAAGCCAGAATAACACAATGCCATGGTAGAGGTCTACTAAAGTTGGCACTGGAGCAAAGCTGACAACGTGTTCCACATATAGATATAGCTGCACATGATGGCAACAAGACCTTCCACTTGAACAGACAGAAAGCACACTGGAAGAGAAAAAGCAGAGAATCTTGGAGATCTACTCACATGAAGGATTATCTGGAATTGAAAGAAGAGAACTACAGGAACTCATGGAAACAACTACAACAACAACAACTATTGCTTACAGCGTAAGATGATAAATGCAACACAAGGCCACTCCATTGAATACTTAAAATGTCAGTGGCCCTACCTGATTCTTCCGAGGAGTATGTGTGCTAATTTTGAAACTTTAACAAACATTAATATTTTGAGAAAACTAGAAGCAGCTATTGAGGAACATAGGAGAATCATCATGGAATTCTTCAGACAGTATCCTACCAATGATGCAGTCAAGGCTGTACTGACTAGAAGAAACACCAGTGTGGCACCTACCCATGTTTGGCAGGCAATATTGGCACATTTTAATGAGCAGGGTGATGCTTTCATCCTCCAGTTAGATGTAAGTAGAAAGGTTTTTCATTGCTGTTATATCTGTATTTTCAAGTAAGACATTTTAAGGAGTAAGGCCTTCCTATTAACATAATGTTGTGTTTTGATTGTACTATGTAGTGACTTGGAACAAAGTACATTGAGACACATATGCTTGTGCAGTGCTTTATTGAAATTTTCCGGAGTAATGAAGTGGTGTTGATGGTCCTGGTGATCTTTTTTGTTTTCTATCTTTGGTGTCTGCATATCTGAAACTACTATCATATGGCTGCTAAGTTATATGTGAGTTGTAGCGTCAGGGGTTGCCCTCAATTGCAGTCCTCTTTTTGGACACTTTCCTTTGTGGTGTTTGTGAGTGTACAGAGCATGAGTCAATTGTACTCTTCTATTACCTCCCTCTCTCAATTTGCCATAGCTGTGGAAACCTGCAAATGGGTGTGTGCCAGATGTCAACAGTCTGGGTCACAATGAAGTCATCTTGTGTTTTACTTGCTGTTTCAGTCCCCCGCTATTCTGGGATCTCACAAGAGAAAGAGTAGAAAACAGTTATTTACCACATGGCCATGTGCACTGTCCTATTCTTTATGTCTTCTTTTATTCCTTCCTCACCATCCTTAGTGGTGATTGGCTAAGACTGGCACACCGGCATGTTTGTATGGCATGATGCTTAGCTTGAGTCAACAAAACTGCTTTTGTTTCTTTTTAATTAGATATTTTGCTCCCTACAGGTTTCTGCCTCTGCTGCTGAAATTGAGAAGTCCGTAACATTGCCTGACAGACCTCGATTGATTATACTGGGTATGCAAGCTTTTTTATTTTTTTAAGTAAGAATTTTATCTGCATACACTTATTAAAGCTGTGGTGTTTAATAATGTAAAACAACAAATAAAGGCATTTTCCATGTTTAATGTGAACTTGCAAAAAACAAAATTCAAGAGAAAACAGATAGAAAAAATATGGAAAAAATATTTGTTGCTTAATTGTGCACAGATTCCAAATAATACTTTCTGGAAGTGTGTTTTACATTTATAAACCTGTAAGTCCCAGACTGGATCATTCCAAGAATTGGATGTGTGCATGTGTTTATATTGGAAGGTGATATTTGTCTCCATCTGCATCTTTCTTTCACTGGTCAGCAGGTTCTGTGCCAATGTATAATGATATATGGAGGGAGTCCAATCACCTGGTTGGTTGGGGGGGGGGGTGTGAAAGAGAGTGTGCTGAAA
>JANRMT010027041.1:106674915-106686908 GCA_026402145.1 Polypterus bichir lapradei
GTGAAAGAGAGTGTGCTGAAAGTGACAGAGTGGCTTGTTAGTGCCAGAGTCCAGGGTTCCCTGCCCTTCGCCAGGAAAGCAGCAGTCTCACACAATTCCAAGGGGGCTCAGACAGGGCAGGGTCTGGCTTCCTGCCACAGAGAGACCCATAGCATTGCTGCAACACAGAGCAGAAGGAAGACCTAGAAAAAAAAGACCGGCTCTCCAAACATTGCAGCACATGAGCCTGTGCACTCTCAGAGACAACCCAAACTCATCTGGGTGCAGGGCAGAGTAGGGCTTCCTGTCCTTCATCCATTCCTGCAGGGAGAGGATACGAGGTGGGGAGTGACGCTGCTATGAATGCACAATGCAGCACAGCGCCTCCCCACTATTTTCTTGTTTTATCATTTCAGGGTGAAGCCGTGGACCAGATCATGTCGACTCCCCATTCTGGAGAAAGACAGCCCTCGCAGGCCTCCCAAAGGGCTTCATGGGATTTGGACTTTGGTGCAGACCTGTTGGGTTCTGTAAGTGCTGCCAGGGGTTGCTGCCACAACAGCAGAGCCCTTTTATTGGAGCACTTCTACCACACCCATAAGTGCTGCAGGAAGAAGTGCAAATGCAACAACAAAGAAGCTGTGAAGGCTTCAACGTAATTAATGGCACTAGAGGACAAGGGACACAACAAAGAGCAAGAGTCAGGAGAAAAAATAACACATAATATAAAGAAAACCAAGTCAAGGGAGCAGGGAACAATGCAAACATAAAGAAAAATGAAATCATGGGCAAGGAATGACCAAAACTCTAATAAACTGTTTTAGCTCTGCTCCTCTCTCCAGGGGCCTCATGTATAAATGGTATCTACGCACAAAAATGTTGCTTACTCCCATTTCCACCCTCAAATCGCGATGTATAAAACCTAAACTTGGCGTAAAGCCATGCACATTTTCATGGTAGCTCAAACCCTGGAGTACGCAAGTTCTCCGTTCAGTTGTGCAAACTGGCGGTTCTCAGCGTCAAAGCAGTGGTTTTGTTCCCGTGTGGTTTCTCTTTCTTTTTCAGATCCACATCCCTGACGCGGATTTATCAAATACACTGAAATTAACCGCATATTGTTTATTGGTTTAAGGTATCTGATTGTAATTAACCCGTAACAATATAATGGTCCACGGAATGGCCAAACTATTCCAAATACAATAGCTGCTTTAGCATTGTTACTCTCGTTGCACCTTCTTCTTTTCTTCTTTCCGCTGCTCCCGTTAGGTGTTGCCACAGCAGATCATCTTTTTCCATATTATTCTCACTGCACCACTCAGAGTATTTATATCATTGTATCTTAGTGTGGAAGCACAGCTCTACAATAGCTGATTGGAAAGAGAATTATCAGTATACAGCATCAAGCACACGATGCCTTGCCTATTTGAACTGCTCTCATGCGACAAATGCTTCAGAGCCTTTCCTGTAGGGACATGGCGGTTCAAAAACAGTTTCATCCCAAGAACTATAAACACATTCAATCAGTCCATCAAGTGCTCCTTGTAGAACTGTTTGTACTTAGTACAATTACCTCACTGTAAACTTACAGTTATATTTCCCAAACCTGAGCCACTTTATAAAGTGCGTATATACATATGATGACGATATCATTTTTAAGATGAAATGCAGCAACATATGTTTATTACATTATACAGATAAAATGTTAACATTATTTAAATAATCTATATTGTTAATAATTAAACATGTGAGGACACTGTGTCTCAGCACTAGCAACGAGCTGGCGCCCATTCAGTGATTGTTCCTGCCTTGCACTGTATTCTTGCTGGGGCTGGTGCAACACTAGATGGATAGAATAATTAAACATGTACTACAAAGATATTTCAATGTTCCTTAAAACTTTTAAGATTTGGCGTTCTAAGCTTACAGATGGCTTGATATCTATTACAGAGCTGATCATGTGGTGATTGGTTACTTGGAGAAAGAAAAGGAAGGACAGGAATTGGAGGTTAGTACATTTGAAAGAGACAGTACTGCTGCAATAAAGTATTTCATTGAAGGTCGTGTATGGCACAGCAAGCATCTTGCGGGAGGCAGGGACAATGTCTGGACGAGGTGCCAGCTCGTCACTATCACTGCACCACCGTGTTCCTAGGTTTAATAACATGCTTTAATTCCTGTCATCATGAAAATGATATCAAGTATACATCTCAGTATTTAAATTATTCAGAGAGCTCTAATATCACAAATGTAATGGATTCTGAGCCCTGTTGGAGGAAGAGAAAGCCTGTTTATGAAGCACGTAGTGATTCACACACATAGAGCACAAGGAAGAACAAATACAATACAAAGCATTTAACGTGCTACTTTAGTTACGATGGGATTTGAGAAACTGGTAAATTAAATGATTTTAAGATGAAGTTTATGATGTTCTACTTTAATGACAAAATAAACAACATAATTAAAGTGGAAATTTTGAGATTAAAGTTGACATTTCGAGCTTTTTTCTCATTTTGACCCTATTCTTTTCTTCTTTTCTCTGTACCCTAATAAGCTTCCATATGACACTCAGATGGTGGGCTACGACTCGCCTTTTCACGGCGACTTTGATATCTGACAACTTAAGGGCTATTTATATTGATTTGCATATTCAAAGAGGCGTAATTCTGGGAGGAGTTAGGGAGCGGCAGCAGGTGCGTGCATGTGCATTACTTTTCACACTGACTGGGATTTATGTAGCGGAAGAACGTGGAAGTTGGCCTACACACAGATTTATGCATCTGGATTTTTTGTGAATATGAACATTTCCGCTTTTGTCTGTATGCCATGTTTTAGTGTGAATTCTATGCACAGTGTTATGCATGAGGCCCCAGGTTAGTGCTTGGGTCTCTTAGTGCTAACACACCAAGTGCTGCATCAGCCTAAGTGACCTAGTGTAAAATTTTGAGCCTTCTGATATATACATATATTTTTACTGTTTGCTTTATGAGTTGTAACTCTTTGTTAATGGTTTCAAGAGACATTTTGAGTATAATCTTTTCAGTCACTTTGTTTCTGACCTGATGCAGAACAAATTCTTATAGAAGCAAGAATAGAACTCAAAGTTAGAACAGCGACATCTGTTAACTATTCCCAGGATACCTTCACTATTAAGTAAAGATAAGTTGACCACTCAGCAACACTCCTTATCTCTTTAGACCAAAATTTTATTGTTGAGGTTTGGACTAAGGTACAGTGTGTAAAGCAGGGCCTTCCTGTTCTTCACAAACAAAGAGAAGAGTGACATTTTCCAGCAGTATAGGGCCAGTTGCCAGCCAGGATAACGTGTGCTGATTTTTCTCAACACTTCATTTCTTCACTCCATCTCCTAAAATGTTAGTCATTTATAGAATCATGGGAGAGCGTTGCAAGCTCCCTGAGTATCATAATCTCACAATCTTACTCAGTTCTGAGACACTCCCAACAATGACTAGGCCTACTACTCCCTAGCAGCCCCTGTGCATTGCTGTTTGGGCCTATGCAGGATCTTTTTATCTGCCAGTGGATTTTTTGCCTCTCCCCAAGATGCCTTTATTGAAGGTACACAGGTCTTGTGTCCTGTCATTGACAATCCTGCCTAACCCTTTGTACTGCCTGAACTGCATCAGCAACAGTCTCCTGTTCCTCATAATAATCTCGTCAAGATTACTGTTTAACACTTGCAAGTACTTTCTTTCATTTAAGTCTTGTCTATTTTTTTCATTTAAAGTAGAAAGTGAAAAAACCTGATATATAACACCCTAATCAAAATTGCATTGCCTCGAAGGAATCTCAGCTGTTTTATAAGCTTTGAGTAACCTAGGGAGTTGAAGGCATTGTGTAAAAAGATGGAGAGTTTAATTCTACACTCTTTACATGGAGTTCTCTATTACTCACCTCAGGCACTACAGGCAAGCAATTACTGCTTTAGGAATACATTTGCAGTGCACATAACAGTGGCATGACACATTATAGATAAACTCATTGACAGGAACGTCTGAAATCTTGAACAATGAAAAAAACAAACACGGGCATTTTAATCAGTTATTAGTTTGGGAGGTTATGGGAATGGTGAAAATGGTGAAATAAGCAGCTTCCTGATGCAATGTGGGCCTGGTAAAGGTGTAATCCTTTGGGATCTGATTTAGGACGAAGAATGGCATTAGCAAGCATGAGCTCTGTGGGAAGCCATGCTGCCAAGAAATAATTACATGAGTGCCTAAACACTTTAGATAAGACCTATGCTTAATGGTAAAATGCTATGTCAAGGGTGTCAAGGGTATGGTTATTCACACAAATGAGGATCATGGGAGATACATGTAGAAGATTCTGAGAGCTCAAATATTTGCATCCTCCTTAGTTCGAAAGCAATTGACTCAGATGAAGATCCATTACCCCTGACAGTCTTCACCTACTGCATCTGTTCACCATATCATTACCCACCTTTAAAAGGGTCTTTGAGAGATGCAGCCATCCACTCATCCATTTTCTAATCTGACTATCCAGTTTAGGTTTATAGGTTATTGAGTATTCAAAAACAAATTTCCTCAAAGGGAAAGTCTTACATATTGTAACAGAGCTACATTTATCTGTCTGTGTGTTGACATTTACTTCCATTTATAAAAGTTGTGGAAACCAGGGGATGCTGCTGCTACCTATACACCTGACACACACACAAACACACACACAGAGGCTTGGACACAAGTTGCCAATAAACAAGAGGATTTTATTGTGGGAAACCATTCCAGTAAGCATTTCCTAAGCCACAACCACAAGTACAGTTTAATGCACCAAGCACTGTGCAACTCTGTCATCTTTCCTCTTTCTGCCTTTTCCTTTGCTCGTCATGCAAGCTTCATCGTCCTCCTCCCGACTCTGGCTCCCAGATTGAAGTGGGGCTGCTTCTTTTATCCTGCACCCGGAACTACTTCCGGTGTCAAAAGGTTGTGACTGAAAAGCATTTATGGGTACATCTGAAGCTCCAAAAAGTAGGGATTCCTGATCCATGGATCCCAACAGGGCTATCCCTTGGGACTACAATACTCAGCATGCACTGTGGGTATCTGTGTGGGGATCTCAATCTGGGTTGGCTGCCATCCAGCGTTTGGGGGAAGGAACCAACATGAATAAGCTGCCTTCCCCTGTCCTTACCTTAGAATGGCCTTTCAGCCGGGTATGAATTCCTGTTCAGTCCTGGCTGGGTTGCCAGCCAACACAGGCTGTCTCTCACATCCTGTTGAAAAAACTGGAATGTGAAACAGTATAGAAAGGGACAGTCCACTTAAAACAAAAAGTGTATCTAAGAGGCCCCCATAGCTGTACCTTTATTTGCAGAAAAAAGACAGTATAAGAACAGGAAGAATGTATAATGATTGGTTGTTTTTTTTAACTGAACGAAGGATAGATTATATAGGATATATAATATTTGCACATTATTGGTCTTTTCAAACAGAGGATTGCTTTTATTTGGAGAGAAGATAAGGAACAATTGGAAGTATATACCCCAGGGTAGGAACAGGCCTGTGAGCCATAACATGCGTGGCCTTTAACACAACATATTATTTGCGTAGGATCCATTTGTGAGTTAAACACAGGACTTTCTAAAAGATTTTAAATAGCAGCTGGTGCTGAGACTGAAAAATATAGTTGGTGGGACGGGCGTTACTTCTTTATTTTTTTCTTTTGTTGTTTTTTTTATACATAATCACCTAATATATGCCTCAACCTCAGATCATAGCTGTTCAATGTTGGAGCGTGGTTCATGGGTGAAGTAAAACAGTAAGTAATGTAACACAGACCAACAGGTAATCAAAAGTTGACTGGGGATAATTAAAACCCCATAAGTAGTAGCGTTAGGGATATTAGCTTTATAGTCTCGTACTGCTACAATATTACAAGTTGTCTAATGAGAAAGAGTGAAAGGTGGCATGTTCACTCTAAGTGTATGTATTTTAGCATTTGCTTCCGACATCATCCATCCATCCATTATCCAAGCCTCTATATCCTAACTACAGGGTCACGGGAGTCTGTTGGAGCCAGTCCCAGCCAACACAGGGCACAAGGCAGGAAACAAACCCCGGGCAGGGAGCCAGCCCACCTCAGGGCACACACACACACACACCAAGCACACACTAGGTACAATTTAGAATTACCAATGCACCTAACCTGCATGTCTTTGGACTATGGGAGGAAACCGGAGTGCCCAGAGGAAACCCACGCAGACACGGGAAGAACATGCAAACTCCACGCAGGGAGGACCCGGGAAGCGAACCCGGGTCTCCTAACTGCAAGGCAGCAGTGCTACCTACTGCTCAACCATGCCGCCCTCCGACATCATTAAGCATCCTAAAGCTGTGGAATGATCTGCCTGCTAATATAAGAGATGTCCCTTCAGTCTCAGCATTTTAATCCAGGCTGAAGATTTACTACTAGTCTAGCCTACCCTGACTAGAGCTACTGATTAACTGTGTATACTGTATTTCTGTTTGTTAGTCATTTGCACAGAAATATAAGCATTACAATATTTTTAAACTTTTACCAAGGCTCCTGTATTCTGTTTTTCTTCTTAATATCTGGATGCGGCACTTGGTGGCACTGTTCCACTGCCAGGCTGCTCTCTTGCACAGGAAGATTGTAGCAAAACCCCCGCTTATAGCTTGTGCAGAGGGTGCCACCAGATTTACATAGGAAGGAAGCCACCAAGCTTTTAAAATGAGGGCCGGCTAGAATCAGGCCAACACCTAAGCCTTACTGAATTTCCACTATGCCACCGGAATATTAACAATACTCAGGAAAATGACCCTTAAGATTAACACTAGAATTACCAAAGCCTACGAAAAAACTTGTAAACCTGGCCCACCTTAAATCCCTTCGCATCACTCTGTCAGCGTCTTTTGTCTTGTAAATGTGTCGATAAGAACAAGCAGCAAGCAGCCTGCTATACCATCCCCCTGCCACCACCGCAGAAAGGGCAAGAGGATAAAACATCGAGAAGCTTCTGTTCCAAGACTACTGCTTCTCCCAGGAAAACAAACTCAGTCAGTGTCAGGTGCCCCATCAATGTAACAGGAACCACAGCACTGAGAGAAGTGTGCACATTGCAACAGGTACACATGACGTAAATGTAGGAAGGACGGTCCTTGCATGTATGTGAACTGTTAACATTTGAATTTGAACATTCCAATGTACTATCCTGTCCTCTGCATGTCCTGGCATACAAAAGAAACACCACCAAGCACCAAAATGTGGAGATTGGTCAAGGTCAGAAAAAAAAAAAACCGCTGCCACTGATTACAACCGCAAGAAGGCATTTGAATGACTATGAATAATGAGAATAATGTTGCATCAGTGCCACAGTGTTTTCTGAAATGTACTATACAGGTCATAAAATGAATTATTCCAAATATCATATATACCTATAGTCACTGTTTTTTGTCAGTGCAGCTTTGACATCATGGACCATAAGGAGCATACTAATTTAGCGTGAGCAGGAACACTCATATACCAGAAAGGCATGATACACAAGGGTTTGTGTGTCAGCTTTTATTCTTCCAGATCAGAGAATTTCCATTTCCATTGTCTCAAAACACCACTCACATCTACAGTTATTCCCAGTTTCAGATAAAAACTAACAGCATTAGATCTGGGGCGGGGGCGGGGGTGGGTGTTGTATTGTGATCATGACTGAGAGAAGAAAATAAAAAGAAATGCAAACTTTTACAAGTACTATAAATTTACACTGGCTGCTGCAGACACAAATCAAATGTATGTTTTTATTGTGTAATATTAACAATAAGAGCAGCTCACTACTGAAAAGGGTAAGTTTGCAAGGGAGCAGGTTTTGAACTTGTGACCTCTAGATAAATTAGCATTTCTTACCGCTGCACCACAGAAGCTGTCTTATTAGACTTGTACCTTTTGTGAAAGTGTTTATTTGATATTTGGACTTCAGCCTTCACACACTGTACAGTTCATGTCTACATTTTGTCATTTATTACTAAAACATGAAAAACGTTTCTGTTTTAACAATGTGTTTACGTAGATTGTTGTTGACATGGAACATACATGAAATTATTTACCGTATACAACTCTAGGTAGCTCACTCCCAGATAATCAAGGCTTGAACTGGGAGAACTTCTTGCCCTTTCTGCGGCAGTGAGGGGGATGGTATAGCAAGCTGCTTGCTGCTTGTGCTAATCGACACATTTACAGGACAAAAGACGCTGACGGAGTGGTGCGAAGGGACTTAAGGTGGGCCGGGTTTACGAGTTTTTTTGTAGGCTTTAGTAATTCTAGTGTTAAACACACCAAAAACACAAATATATAAAATGATCCTTATTTTCTAGAACTACTTACAAACACAAAAAGTACTAAACAAATCCCATTAACAAACCCCCACAAGACAATGTTTACAGTCCTGGAAAAAACACTCCTTACTGTAAATGATGGAAGTGATTCTGGAAATGGAAACAAGGGCTAAATGATGGAAAGAAGTGCGGAACGCTCCTATTCAATAAACTGCTTCCCGCAACATGGATAGTGAAATTCTGTTCTACCACAGGAGTCCAGAAGAATAGTCTTCGGAGGCATACTTCTTCTCCAAGAGCATCAAAGGACTGGATTGGGAGGAAAAGAACCCACTGCCGTCCTTACATTCGGTGCCCGAGCACAATCCTTCTCAACTACAAATGTCCAGTAACTGAAATGTTTAGGAGCTGCTGCAGATAATGTTACTTAGAAAATAATCCAATTGAAAAGTCCCACCACATCCTTCTCTTCCAGTTTTATTGGTACAGTGCATACAAACCACAAACTGCAAATCCCTCCGCATCAGTGCAAACCTGTTTAAAGACACCAGTCCCAATTTACAAACAGAAATCGGTGCACCCAGTGTTGTCATTCACATTTAACAATCACTCAACAAGACATACTTACATAGAAACATCCCCCCCCCCCCCCCCCCATGTGGCCCCGCTACAAGATTATCTCAAATAAAAAAGCTTAAGAATTAAATAGATAGGAAGATTCTCACATCAGATTGAATGGCCAACACAGACTCTGCTATGTAAAACCTAGAAGGTGGTAGGCAGCCAGCTGGCGAAGGTCTCTAGGACTGTGATTTTGATTTTGATTTTTTCTTTTCCTATTTTAATCTCCTCTGTTGTCAAGTGACCATAGTTCATCAATTAATTAATGGACAGATAATATTTGTTGTTTATTTATGTTTAATCAGTTTCTAACCTTGTTCTCTGTGTGTTTTAACAAGTCTGCATTTATATGTGTATCAATTCAGTATATAATAATTAGAATGATCTATACTTGTATCTTACCGGAGAATTCTTCACAGCACTCTGTGAAAAGCACTATCCAAAAAATAACTTGTATTGTATTGCATCCTCCTCAGATCAACATTAAATGAGGTTTTCATCCTTCCACACCAACCTTCTCTTTTTCTGTTCCATTATTTTGCAGTAGCTGGCTGATGATAAAAACCAATGTGGTGGCCCAAAGAATGGTATAGTAATATTCCTAACTGGAAGGGCGAGGCTTAAAATTATGTGCATGTATATCTTACGGATCTTCTCTTGTATTCACTTCCCTGGGTGTGTAGCACACATACTGTACAGTATTTGAATATAATATGAAAATAAGGACTGTGGTGGGCTGGCGCCCTGCCTGGGGTTTGTTTCCTGCCTTTCGCCCTGTTTTGGCTGGGATTGGCTCCAGCAGACCCCCGTGACCCCGTAGTTAGGATATAGCAGGTTGGATAATGGATGGATGGATAAAAATAAGGATGAGAAAAATCTTTGCAGGATTTTGTGTTTTTTACCTGTAGAGTGGCTTCTGACATCAACATAGTGTAGTTCAGTCTTTAGGGCTACAGGGGAAATAAGCCTAACCTGGATGCTCCTGTTTCAAGGCAGAAACCATCTCAGATATACTATCTCCCATCACAGGATCTAGTGAACCATACTACCACAAAAGGCCACATTTATGTCTTTCCAATTTATATAGAAAATCTGAATACCTCAAGAAAACCCCCATGAAGACAAACAGAGCATTGAAAAATGCCTCCTGATCTGACACTATATGAAAGAAAATATATAATAAGAGGGAACGGTTTTATTGTTCTATTTGATATTAGTCTTTTTGTATACGTTGTGTTAAATCAATGAGGTGCTCAAAGATACAACTTCAGGTGATCAGTATAATATGCAACTAAAAACTATGGGTTAATTAAAGCTGTATAGTTTCTAGACATCTTTTCATTAAGTACCATCACTGCCAAATTGACACTGGTCTCTTGTTGGATACTAACCAAGTCCCTCTCTTTTGGTCACTGAAAATCTTTGGATAATCTTAAGTACGACAATCTTCAACCTTTCCACTGTGCAAGTTAAAGGGCAATCCAGGATTAATGTGAATAAATACATCTTAACTAATAACACATTGTGTTTTATTTGCTGGCTTCTGTATTTTGCTTTCTATTCAAATTTCTTTTCCGTTTAATTTTGAGCTAGTGTCTACTAATGAAAAATCACAAGAACAGCTATTATCTCTCTTGCTTATAAGGGCAGGGTTGGAGATGGGAGGTTCTTTTTTATCTATACTAATAAAAGGCAAAGCCCTCACTGACTGACTGACTCACTCACTGACTCACTGACTCACTCACTCACTCATCACTAATTCTCCAACTTCCCATGTAGGTAGAAGGCTGAAATTTGGCAGGCTCATTCCTTACAGCTCACTTACAAAAGTTAAGCAGGTTTCATTTCGAAATTCTACGCGTAATGGTCATAACTGGAAGCTGTTTTTCTCCATTTACTGTAATGGAGATGAGTGCGAAAGCCGTGGGGGCGGAGTTTCGTGTGACATCATCACGCCTCCCACGTAATCACTTAGAAAACCAGGAAGACCTCCAAAAAGCGCTGAAGAAAACATGCATTATATAATTGAGAAGGCAGCGAAACAATAAGAAGCGAGCGAGTGACATACAACCATATTCATGAGTGATGCTACTACGGAAACAAAGCACGGTGTAAACCTAAACTTTAAATTAAGTTCATAGACAGGCTGCCGCTGGTGTTTGTAATTTAGTGCCTGCCCATATAAGGCCGTCCGTCAGCGGCAATCCAATAGAAACACTGCCACTAAATATTCACGGGTGAAGGACTGTGCTTATGCAGAGGAAGATGAGATGGTCAGGGTGGTGTTTGGCACAAACTCAGCGAAACTGCGAGAGAAAGTTTTAAGTGCCGGGACTTCGGTAACATTAAATACAGCCATGGACATAGCACAACATGGCACCAGCACAGCTGGGAAACTTTGATGCATGTACACCAAGCGGCTCACGTGAACTGACGCAGTGCACAGACAAAAAGCAACAGTTCCAAAGAGCGCTGAACAAAAACCGAATTACACAATTGAAAAGGCAGCAAAACAATATGAAGCGTCTGATACATACAAGCATATTCATAAGTGCAGCTACTGCGGAAACAAAGCACACGATGGAAAAAGTCAATGTCCCGCTAAAGGAAGACAGTGTAAAAAAAAAAAACCCGTGCATGCAGTGTGTCAGGTCTCAGATAAAGAAGAAGACGAGCTGTTTATTGATGCAGTAAGAAACAAATCGATGAATGAAACCTGTTATCTTTACAACGATTGACAAACACGGAATGTAACTTGAACACAACACATCCTACAAATACGAACCTGATTGAAAGAAATAATGATAATCAAGTCCTTGATGACAGCAACACTCAATAACACTCACAAAACAATTACTGTATATTGACAGTCATGTTATGTTATTTTTAAAATGTTCCCTTTTCTTTTTCATAGCTTCTTTAACACACTACTTCTCCGCTGCGATACGCGGGTATATATATATGTATATATACCCCGATCTACATACTCGAATAATGGATACTTTATTCGCCATCAATGATTGTTTTGGTAAAGCCATACTCAGTGTATTCATTAGATGAACGGTAAAAAAG
>JANRMT010027041.1:106687308-106706272 GCA_026402145.1 Polypterus bichir lapradei
GGGTATTTTGCTAGTATATTATAATTGCAAAATGTTTGCTTGTTTTTTTTTTTTTTTTAATTTATACTTTAATCAAATAAAAAACAATCACACACTAAAAAGCTAATTTTGTACAGTGGAAATTGTCATAACCTACTTATACATCATCAGGATATACAGTTGTATTTGATCTTGATTAATATCCCTCCATCCATGCATCTATTCTTTCCTAACCTGCATATCCATTTCAGGGTAACATGTTCTTGATGAATATGCTAACTAGAAGATCCTCAAAGGGGAAGCCTGGCATATTAACATTGCCAAAGCTGATGAAAATTGCACATTTTCAGAACTAAACATAGAAGAAGCCTGGAAATAATGCATATGTAAAATGCTACAACATCAGCAATTAGTACTTTTGTAAAATAAAGATACTCAGTGAAAAATAAAATTATCAACATGTAGGTTATAGCTCAGAAAACACTAATATTTGACATCTTCAGTACTTCCTAGCCTGCTATAACTTTGACTTGCTGTAACATATTGTTTTTCACTTCATTAAACATCTTTGTTGGTATTTGTTTTGTGTTAATCACAAAATCAATATCAAAATTATTTGAATTAAATTTAATGCCAGTCCTTATTTTTGTCCATATTTAATATTAAAACAAGCCTATTGTCAGAGCATAAAAGATTAATAATGGAAGAGAGCAGGGCAATGGGAAATACATGGTAATAGATGGTAATCAGAAATGGCATCTATTGTGTGACTAATATTTTATTAGGTATCATCAAGCAGAACAAACCGCTCTACAGAGTATAGTTAGCATTAGTGCATATTTCAGTGATTTGCATTTGTATTATTATTTAGCATGCCAAAAATCATTTCTCATAAGCATTTGATGCAAGTTCAATTACACAATGATGAAGCACTGATTAAATGTAAAGCGAAATCAAACTCGAATACATCACCTCTTCTGAGATTCTAACAGACTGACAGTCCTACTTCTTTGATGTTATATTTGCTGGTGGGAATTGCTCAGAGCTGATTGCAACTATAGAAGTGATACCTTAATCTAAGAAATCCACTGATGACAATATAACAGCTTTATCTTTAAACTTATGTAGTCTATCTTGCTCAATTCTCTCAGTCTCAAGGTGGACTTAATTGTCTCTTAAACAGCTGAGACCATTTGTATGTCCCAAGGAAATGTACATAAGTATTATATTTAAACTGTCTTCTAAGTAAGACTGGGCTTATCCTCAATATTACTTAGTACAGCTTGTCTGCCTGAAATCAAACCTAGCCATGGTACGGTCAACGTAGACATTAAACAGATGGAAAAGCAACCTCACTAGCAAAACCAAAGATGGTTATCTGCAGTTAGCATGACTTTTTCTGAGAGGATGGATATATCAATACATGTTAAAACACACATGTTGTAATAGATGGTTCACATTGCAGGGGCGGAATGGTTACTTGGTAGTAAGGACTGCTTCTTTACAACTCAAGATTTCAGCATCTGCACACTTTGGAGTTTACTTGTTTTTGCCTAATGTTCATGAGAATCCCCTAAGACATCAATGATAGGTTGATGGGCAACCCAAAACTGATTTTCTGTGTCCCTTCTAGTGTTGATATTTGCTTTTTTATGGTGTTGCTGATATAGTCAGTTAAGCGGAAACTGAAAGTTTACAGGATTAGTGGATAAAAGTGTAAAGGAAGTTTGTAAGTGGATAATAGGATGGATGGATGAATGTATAAATGTTAATTTCAGTGAATATTTTCTTTTTTTTTGATTCCGTAGAAATGATTAAAATAATAATAAAGTCATTTTTTTTGATAAGCAACCATACACTCGTGAATGATTCCATTACCGTTTCGTTTTCAGGTAATCTTAAACTTTTTATGTGAATCAGTTTCATACACAATCAGCCACATGGAAATCACATTCAGTATACATCAGTCCTCCTAGTACATCTAAGGACCACTTGTTGCATTTTTTGTCACAGATTTCCATTACTGTTTTTGTAAATATCTCACCTAACAATAATCCATACTAACCAAGAAAAAAATCTACAATATGTCTACAAAACACAGTTTGTTCGTCTATTGAAGGGAACAACACTTAAACAGGTTCTTCTTTATGAGATTAGAGGTTCTTTTCTATGACTGGCTTTTCATGTAGTTTCAATTTCTCTTTTAGTTAGTAAAACATTTATGGCAAAAGGAACTAGCATTAATATTTGCACCTTGTAGTTTGTGAGCAAGAATAGTTCCACTAGCATCCTTATCCTTCAGAGTCACAGAAACTTGCAAATAAAGCTAACATTTTCATGATCATCCATCATATTTTGCAATAATATGTCAGCACTTTGATTTGATATAATACAGTCACCATTGTTAATAATATTTATGAACTTGCAAATGAAAGCAAAACCTATGAACAATCATGTACATTTTTTTTTTCAAAATTTGACATCAAATTTGAAATCAGCATTACAAAGTAACCCTAAAGGAATTATTATAAGTCAAATATACTACAAAAAGTTTTAAATACAGTAGCATTTCTGGCCAGGAGCCATTTTGAAAAGCTGCAAAAGGGGCATTATTCTCATGGATGGAGATCAGAAGGTAGATATGTTTTAAGAAGATAGTCTGGTACCACCAGAATGTACTTTTCTTTTCCAATTTTTTTTAAAGTGAGACCTACAGTATATTCACCTGACTATTACCTGGAACTTTCAAAAAATACTGTATAGAGATCATCTCTAGGTCAAAGGACCAAACAGATGCATTATAAAGTGAGACTCCAACCAAAAGGCAACTAATTTACTAGACGTAAATTTATGCCATGCAAAAATATATATTTTTTCTCATACAAGTGAGCAATTAATGCTGATAATTATGAAATGTGATTTTGGCAAAATGCTTCATTACCCCAATAAATATTAAAGCATCACAGACCTTTTATAAATTAGCAATACTTCAAATCATCCAAGAGCGATGATGAATACATGTCACGAAAGAAGCAATGAGCAGCAGACTTAACCCGTTCCAAACCAATTACTTGCATTCATTCATTACATTCAAAATATAATTGTACAAGATTAAGGTTAAAGTCTGTTTTATAGGATTCTTTGTTCATCCTAATGCAACTACACATGCTAGAATCAGGTACTCACTGTGTAATCTGGTGTATTTTCTCTAGTAAATTTTAAATATGTGCTGAAATATCAGTAAACTACACCTTTACTGCACTATTCCTAACACTCACAATGACCTAAAAGTCGCTTATCATGTTCGTAATGAAGAGTGAAAAAGATTACGACGACTCCAGCAAATTTCAATTGACTTATAGACTGCTCTGTTACTTCAGTTAAATGGTGATGTAAAGGCACAACCCCTTTAGCAATCATTGCACTAACATTGAAATGGTCCTACTCTTTTATATGAAAATGTGATTCACCTTTGTTTTCAATCCTATTTTTTTTTTGTAAAAATTGATCTATTTGTATGGAATGATTACAATAAAATCAATAAAATTAAAAAAAAAGAAAAAAAAAAATGTGGTTCACCTTTAGGGAAAAATATAACACAAGTCTGGTCTTCTATAACAGAGAATCTGGTCACTGAAAGTTTCATTTTCTTTTCTTTGGTGTTTATTCTGCATGCTAATTTCATATTTTGTGAAATATGTTTAATTTTATTTTAAACTATCATTTACATATGACCAGTATTGTTAGGATTTAAAAAAATCATGTGACTTTAACTTGACATCAAAGTAACATCGATTTCAGGATTTAGGGCAGCTCTTTTGTAATTATGTCTGAAAAAAGAGGAATACAATTTAAGAAGCAAAGCTGTTAAATAGTTACCTAGGCACATTAAAGATAATGCCAGCAAGCATTCTCTCCCAGCCTTTTTTCACCTCAAATTTTTCAATTTTCTCCATCATTACTGTTCTGTTTTCTTTGTGGAAACATGAAATGTGAACAAAACATAACATGCCATCTTAATGATAATTTCCATTCTAAAATATGCTTTAATTCACTCAATTAAAAGCTCTACTTCTCCATTGAGGATGTCGTAATATCTGTCTCACCATTACTGAGTGTAAGTTATAAGTTGAATGCTTCTGCATACACCTAAAGTTGCTCAATCCATAATATACATAAGACAGCCAATTAGCCAGTGAGAAAAGTGGAGAAAGTCATTGGGCAAAACATGCAATATCCACACAAGCAGTGACTGGGTTTGGAATTTAACCAGGGTATAAAGAGGTTGAACAATAGCCTTAATTACTATTTTGAAGTGAATGGCATTTAAAAAGGGTTTCAAAAAGATTTACATTCATAGATGACCGAGAGAGAGAGAGAGAAATCTATTGTATTAGTCATCTTTATGGTATTTTTAAATTGTACTCAATAAAATATAAATTACTGAGTTACTTAGTTTAAAAGTAAAGGAAAATCTACATTGATCTTAAAGATATTAGACAGCTCTGAAGTATTATAAAATTAAATAATTACATTTTTAATGTGAAAACTGCCATAGATGTGGTCTTAAGTTAACCATGTAAAGCAGAAGTGTAGTAAGACAACTGCAAACATATGCTGATCACACATGATTTATTGTTATTATTGTTAATATATATAAGAACCCAGCCATAGGGTATACAATCTTTTGGTTTCTTCGTGCCGGTCCCAAGCCCAGATAAATGGGGAGGGTTACGTCAGGAAGGGCATCCGGTATAAAATTCCAGATCAATATGTGGAAAACAATACAAATTTCCATACTGGATCGGTTAAGGCCTGGGTTAACAACAGGGTGCTGGTGGAAATTGGGCTATGGTAGGCCAAAGAAAAAATGGGATAGTCAGAGAGATGCAGAAAGTAGACAAGAGTACAAGGAGATAAGGTGCAAGGTGAAGAGAGAGGTGGCGAAGGCTAAAGAAAAGGCGTATGATGAGTTGTATGACAAGTTGGACACCATGGAGGGAGAAAAGGACCTGTACTGATTGGCTAGACAGAGGGACCGAGTTGGGAAAGATGTGCAGCAGGTTTGGGTGATAAAGGATAAAGATGGAACATACTCACAAGTGAGGAGGGTATGTTGAGCGGATGTAAAGAGTACTTTGAGAGGTTGATGAATGGAGAGAATGAGAGAGACAGAGAGAGAAGGTTGCATAATGTGGAGATAGTGAATCAGGAAGTGCAGCAGATTAGCAAGGAGGAAGTAAGGAGCTCTATGAAGAGGATACAGAATGGAAAGGACGTTAATCCAGATGACATACCTGTGGAAGCATGGAGGTGTTTAGGAGAGACGGCAGTGGAGTTTTTAACCAAACTGTTTAATGGAATCTTGGAAAGTGACAGAATGTCTGAGGAGTGGAGAAGAAGTGTACTGGTACCGATTTTTAAGTATAAGGGGGACATGCAGAGCTGTAGTAGCTACAAGGGGATACAATTGATGAGTCAGAGCATGAAGTTATGGGAAAGAGTAGTGGAAGCTAGGTTAAGAAGGGAGATGATGATTAGTGATGGTTTCATGCCAAGAAAGAGCACCAGAGATGCGATGTTTGCTCTGATGGTGTTAATAGAGATGTATAGAGATGGCCAGAAGAAGTTGCATTGCGTCTTTGTGGACCTGAAGAAAACACATAACAGGGTGCCTTGAGAGGAGTTGTGGTATTGTATGAGGAAGTCAGGAGTGACAGAGAAGTGCATAAGAGTTGTACAGGATATGTATGAGGGAAGTGTGACAGTAGTGAGGTCTGCGGTAGGAGTGATGCTTGCATTCAACATTGAGGTGAGATTATATCAGGGATTGGCTCTCAGCCCTTTCTTATTTGCAATGGTGATGGACAGGTTGACAGACGAGATTATACAGGAATCCCCTTGGACTATGATGTTTGCTGATGACATTGTGATCTGTAGCGAGAGTTGGGAGCAGGTCGAGGAGACACTGGAGAGGTGTTGATATGCTCTAGAGAGGAGAGGAATGAAGTTCAGTAGGAACAAGACACAATACATGTGTGTGAATGAGAGGGAGGTCAGTGGAATGGTGAGGAAGCAGGAAGCAGAGTTGGTGAAGGTGGATGAGTTTAAATACTTGGGATCAACAGTACAGAGTAACGGGAAATGTGGAAGAGAAGTGAAAAAGAGAGTGCAGGCAGGGTGGAATGGGTGGAGAAGAGTGTCGGGAGTAATTTGTGACAGACGGGTATCGGCAAGAGTGAAAGGGAAGGTCTACAGGATGATAGTGAGACCAGCTATGTTATATGGGCTGGAGATGGTGGCACTGACCAGAAAGCATGACACAGAGCTGGAGGTGGAAGAGTTTAAGATGCTAAGATTTGCATTGGGTGTGACAAGGATGGACAGGATTAGAAATGAATACATTAGAGGGTCAGCTCAAGTGGGACAGTTTGGAGACAAAGTCAGAGAGGTGTGATTGTGTTGGTTTTGACATGTGCAGAGGAGATATTCTGGGTATATTGGGAGAAGGATGTTAAAGATAGAGGAAAAGAGGAAGGCCTAAGAGAAGGTTTATGGATGTGGTGAGAGAGGACACACAGGTGATGGGTGTGACAGAGCAAGATGCAGAAGACAGGAAGATATGGAAAAAAATGATCCGCTGTGGCAGCACCTAACGGGAGCAGCTGAAAGAAGAAGAAGAATTGCTATTATATAAAAGTTCAGAATATTACATAATTTTTTTGTAATATACTGTTGCTAGATATAAAACCATACTATATATAGTGTATATGTATATTTTGCATATATTTCCTGATATATTTATTATGTTTTGAACTTCCTTTCTTTATTTTGTACAATATTTTTATTGTATAACACACTGAACTTAAAAATTGGAATGTCCTTAATACAGAAAAAATTGACATTAAAATAAAAGGGAAAATTTGAATTAAATCTTAGTGTATGTAAAATTAGCACTAGTCATACATATTAATGAAATATTATTGTATTCATTCTTCTTTGTGTTAAACCCACATTTTCATCACACAATCACTTTGAAACAAAGCCTCTGTCAGTCTTATTAAACCCAGTGCAGCAAGCAATATTAGTCACGACACCAATGTATTGCCCACAATGCCAGTTTAGAGTCATTACTACCTTACAGGTCCTTTGGGTTCAAGGAGAATATCAGTGCAAATGTGGGGAGAACATGCAGACTCCACATACTGTATATAATGAGCCAGCCAGGAGTCAAACTAAGAGCCAGCAGCACTAATCAATGCATCACCCAGTAGTCATTGTTTCTGTTCTTCATTTAAACTTACTTACATTTTAAATTTTAAATGACATTTAAAACATAAAGCATCAATCATTATTTTAAATAGCAGCATTCAAAATGAGTAAAAAAAGCAATTTATAATATTATATCCTGCATCAAAAAAATTCTATATCCATCTTTACCTTATCATTGTGACAAGGAACATTAACTTATTCAAGATACAGCTAATATAAGGCAGGAAAAACCAAGTCTGGACTGGACTTGAATTGTTGCAGTGCAAGATAATTGAGGGAAGTTGTTTTATTTATATTACCATATATAAAGAGAGCACAGTAAATTTATTGGAATATTATACAAAAAGTGCATGGGTAGCAGGTTACACTTTCTATGAGAATGGCAGTTTATAAAGTACATCAATGAACAACTACTGTAAGTTATCACTATCTTTTTGGCAATCAGGTAAGCTTTATGGTCCCAGTTTGAGAGAGTTCAGATGCCTCAATGATGAATGAAGTTTGTAGAGACAAGTTAATAGGCTTTAGGACAGTGAGATGACCAAGGGCAGAAGCTATCTTATGTAAAGCAGACTAGGTAACTACCCCTCACTTAATTTTGCAAACTGCTATGTTTGAGGTTACAGGATGCTGGTGGCAATGCTGGCACAAAACAGCCCTGGGTGAAGTAGCATTCTATCATCTGGTACACTCATGCACTCACCTATACTCATTCTTATAAGGTGGGAACTTACAAACTAAGACACCCTCAGACTGGGATTCAAAGTTTGGTCCATCAGCTGTTCAGCTGCATTTATCACTGAGACAAAATAATGATGATTATTCCTTGCATGATATTAGAAACATTTAGTTTATAAAAAGAATGTTTACTGTTATCTGAGTGCTAAATCGCATCCATGGGTTCCCAGACAAGACTGACATAAGCAATACCATTCTTTGACGAGGGGGGCACAATCCCTAATGGTATTCTGTACTTTCTCCACAGCCTATAGAAGGTGACAAATAAGGGCATTCCCACCCAGCTGTAACATGCAGAGCAAGGACTGCCCCTTCTGGCTGATCCGTCATATAAAGCAACAGCATGAAATGTGGCATCTTTATCCTGACCTGGACCTGAGTCCGCTAAGAGCCAGAGACACTTACAAGAACGAACAGAGCATGAGAAAGCAAGAGTGACTGACCTTACATCAGTATCTTTTAAGTTGTGTGTTTAAGCACTCATTTTTGTTTCTTTATTTTTGTTCAATTAAACAAATAACTAGGGTGGTACCCCAATACTTCTCCCTGCTTCCTCATCACTGTCCATATAAGTTAAGAAAAAAAAAATCCTAAGTTCGACTAATCTGTAGTCATTTAGTTTTTAATAAGAACAGGTTCATTTTATCCGGTATACACTGTATGTGAAAACTTTTTCGAACACTTGACCTGTTGGAAATCATATTCTAAAACTATGGGCATTACTAAAAATAATTCCATAACCCCCCACCCAAACTTCTGGAAAGGATTCCCACATTATTTTGCAGCGTGTCTGTGGAAATTTGTTACTATTCAACCAAAAGAACATATGTGAGGTCAGGTAGTGATGTTGGACAAGAAGACCTGGCTTGCAGTTTGAGTTCATATTTATCCCAAAGGTGTTTAATAGGGTGGAGACCAGGGTACTATGCAGGCTACTCATGTTACTTCACACCAAACTCGTCAATCCATGTCTTTATAGATGTGGCTTTGTGCACAGGAGTAAAGTCATGCCGGAACAGAAAAGGGCCTTAAATTGTCGCCACAAAGTTGGAAGTGCACCATTGTCTAAAGAGTCTTTGTATGCTGTAGGATTAATAGTACCATTTGTTGGAATTAAGCAGCTTCACCTAAAATGTCTAAATCCTGAAAAACAGTTCCAGACCATTATCCCTTCTCTCATTATTTTCCAAACACATATTCATCCATCAGACTGGCAGATTGTGAAACATGATTTGTCACTCCAGAGAACACGTTTCCACTGCTCCACAGTTCAATGGCGGCATCCTTTTCAGCGTTTCCAGCCAACGCTTGACACACATTTCCTTTGCTTTGACTGAGCTGTTGTTACTCCTAAATGCATCTACTTTACAGTAATAGCACTTACAGTTGATGTAAGCAGGTTTAGCAGAGCAGAAATTTTATGTAGTAACTAATGGCAAAGGTGGCATTCAATGACAGTGCCATGTTTAAAGTCAGTGAGCTCTTCAGTATGACCCATTCTACTGCCAATGCTTGATAATGGAGATTGCATGGCTTAGGTGTTGATTTTATGCACCTGTTAACAGTGAGTGGAGCAGAAACACCTGAACTCAATAGTTTGGAGGGGCGTTCACATACTTTTGACTATGTAGTGCATTTAACTCTCACACAATATATGCCATGGTATGCAAAAGTCATTTTGTAAACTTAGGTGGTGCTTGCTTTCATTTAGTAGGTTGTGACATTGTCTATTTTTAAGTAAAGGCAGTAGTAGCAATTTGTAAACATTGCCTGTTTTGTCCAGGATTCAGAAAGCAGATGATGGTATACTGAGGTACCCTGATAGCTCAGTGGATACACTGAATACTGATGTGAATATGATAGTCGTTTCCATTATCTGAAGTCCATTTCTACGCATGAATTTTCTAGACCCACACTTACCACAAGGGGTGAGGATCTAAAGATTATCCTGGGAATTTTAGGCACAAACTAGGAGCACAGTTTTGTTGGAGAGATGAAGATCAGACTGCCGAACAGAGTACTTGGAACATTCAATATATAAGTATCATCGGTGCTTTTTTTTGTAAACAAAAAGGTGGCAGCAGGCATACATTGTGTTTGGATCGAGTTTAAGGTACTGTGAAGGTACTGTTAAGGTACATAGTGGCAAAGAGTTCTACCATTGCATATTTTGTTTATTTGGTGAAACATAACATCTAAAATTTGAAATTGACAAATTGTCAAGGGTACCGTACTGCATAATATTAATAATATTTTTTTACATTTATATACCGCTTGTCTCACAACTCAAAGCACTTTGCAAACTTCATGCAGGGAGATGAGAACTCACAATCTCTTTACTTGGTGAAACTGGAATACAACTAAAGCTCATTGCACAATTAATTATAGAATCATTTAATGTAAAGTCGTAGCCAAGGTGCTGGTATGCTGTACAGTCATGCACCGTCACAAAAAGATCCTGAGTACCATAAAGGAAAACAAGACAAGACAGATGAAAAGTTTTAGTCCCTTTGGAAACCACCTTTAATGTATCAAAAGTTTATTGGACTGTAAAGTAGAAAAACATAAGGGAAATAGAGGCTGAATGTCATATTCAGTTCTGTTACAGAAAGGTTCTCTTGCTGGGATCTCCATGTTCCACAGAAGCTGGTGCAATAATTAACCGAGAGTGAGGTCTCAGATTAAATACTTTCAGCACAGGAAAGGAGGACAGGGATTATGGCATGTAAGCAGAAGTGATGTCAGATGTGTTCTGTGGATTTCCCTCCACTCCAAAGATGGCAATGGTCAGGAAATTGACTGTGTAATACCTCTAGATATCCCCCTATGTTCATTTCACCAGAGCTCATGAAACACTCCTGATGCCTGCTTGACTATTGTGGATATCAAAGGTTTCCACAATCTTATTAAAAAGATTTTAGCAGTTCTTTATTTTTATTAAGGTCAACAGATACTTTTATGACAGTTTAACTGCCCAGCCAATTGAAGGACAAGACTTTCAAAGAGGAAATGACAATAGAGATTAAATGGGGGAGAGAAGGCTACACAGCCACAATATTGCATCTTTTAATTTCTTTCCTTTTTAGTGTGGGAATAATTTGCACTTTTTTTATTGGAAGTTACACACTAATGCAGCCCTCCACTGTTTCCTTTTACATGCATTATTGTGATCCGTATTGTAGTTTCAGTGTTATTGCATGTAATATTTTAGGATGAAACACTCCTGATGCCTGCTTGACTATTGTGGATATCAAAGGTTTCCACAATCTTATTAAAAAGATTTTAGCAGTTCTTTATTTTTATTAAGGTCTTGTAACCAACAGTATTTAAGCGAAAAACAAACGGACCATTGAAAAAAATAAATGAAAAGAAGCCTTCTGCCTTAACTTAATAATGTACAATTGGACAGAAATAAAAAGTTGTCTAAGTAAATGACTTTAGAACATCTACTCTCAATGCATTACGTTAAAATTAAAATGTTTATTTTCAGAATGCACTCAATATATTATAAACATTTTTTACTTTGTTGTGCAGTCCTGAAACAGTGGTTCTCATACTCTTTGATTAAATTAATAATACAGGAGACAGAGCGGGAACATAATGTATAGCAACATTTTCTTGATAGAGGATACAAAGGTTAACCAATGTAAATCTCTTGTTGCTTAATGCGTAATGAAGCACAACGTATAAAGCAATTGTACTCATGATTAGCACATAGGAGAGAATAAATTAGCCAGCCTACATCAAGCGATTTGAATAATGATGCTCTCAGTGACCTTATCATAATGTCACCACACCCTACTATGGTTATAAACAGGAGTTCAGATAATTGTTTCAAATCTTTTAATCAATGATGGTTTTTAAATTAGCAGTTTCCATGGCTTGTTAGTTTGAACTGATGATAAGATGGAAAATAATCACTGAAATTTTAGAAATTCATATCTTTCCATGCCAATGTATTAAAATAAAGCATCATATATGACACCAATATTTGTATTATGATGATTTTATTTTCAAAATATATCCCCATACCAATTTTTTAATCTTTAATACAGACTGCTTTTTTGCTGTCTATTCTTGATAAAATAGCAGGTGAACACATCAACATCACTATTTTAATTAAGATGTGTTTATAATCACATATCTTGATGTCCTCTCAATGGACCGTTAACTGCAATCTTTCATTTCATGCTATTGTTGCTTGACTGGTTAGAAGTGAACAAACTATGAATAAAAGAAAGTGTTGATTCCTACGTGTGTAAATCTACTTGCCCTACAGGAAGGGTAATTGGATTTTTGCAGTGTGGCAGACTAATGCAATAAACTCCAGGTCTATCCTAGTAGTTGGCAATTGATGTGAGGGCATATGTGTTATAGGTAAGTCCTCTCAGTCCTGCTTACCAGAGAGAAATAGAATATGTCGCCTTTTACAAAAGAAGGAAAAAATAATTCAACAGTAGGATAAACAGAATGGAAGGGAGTAGTGGATGTTGAAGCAGCATTGACACTCAACATCTACAGTGCATAAGAACAGCATTCACCCAGTTGTAAGTTTTCAGGGTTTCTATTATTATACAACATTAAATAACGCTGTTCAGCAGAAAAGACCTTTTAATGTCAAAGTGAAAGCAGATTTCTACAAAGAGGTCCAAATTAATTACAAATATAAAACATAAAATAATTAAGCACATAAGAATTCACTCCCTTAAATTCAGTATTTAGTAAATGTACCCAGGGCAGTAATTCCAGCCTTGAGTCTCTGTGCACAGGTCTCTCTTATCAGATTTGCTCATCTGCACACTGTTTTTTCCCTGTTCTTCTTTGCAAAACTGCTCAAGCTTTGTCAGGTTGCATGAAGAAAATGAGTGAACAGCTTTTTCATGTCCAGCCACAAATTCTCATTTAGATAGAGATCTGGGGACTCAGGTATAAATGATGTATACACACTAAAATGTTGCATACACCCATTTCTGTGCTTACTTTGAGAAGTACAAAAGCTAAACTTGCTGTAAAGCCACACACATTTTTACAGCATGATCCCCCTTTGCATACACACTTTTTTGCTCGGTTTTACAAACTGGCGGTACCCAGCATCAAAGCAGTGCTACTGTTTCTGCGGTATGCTTTTCTTTTGTAGATTCTAGATCATTTAGAAATGATGCGGGTTTTATCTAATGTACCAAAATTAACTGCATATCATTTAAAAATTTAATTAACTTGATTGTAATCATTCTGTAGCAATGTAATGGTGCATGGAATGAACAAACTATTCCAACTTCCTTGGTTGCTTTAGCGTTGTTAGAATACATCGCAAATGGAAGAATTAGAAGAGAGCGTGTATTTACAGATGATGATGACTGGCTTCTAAGTCGATTTTGGAGGAGGAGTCAAGGTAAACACTATAGAAGGAGAAGAGCAACTCCAGGAATAGAGAATGGTATTGTGCAGGAGCCCAAGCCCATTCCTAGGAAATGCTACATTACTTTACATAATGATTTAAAAAGCAACAATAAATAGTATCTATATAATATGAAAATGCATGCCACCAATGTGACTCAAAGTGAAAATGTTTAGAGAAGATGCTTGTCAAAAGGATGCTCTTTCTTAATGATTTATCACATGGTAGATCCACCTCTGAATCAACAGATACTTTTATGACAGTTTAACTGCCCAGCCAATTGAAGAACAAGACTTTCAAAGAGGAAATGACAATAGAGACTAAATGGGGGAGAGAAGGCTACACAGCCACAATATTGCATCTTTTAATTTCTTTCCTTTTTAGTGTGGGAATAATTTGCACTTTTTTTTTATTGGAAGATACACACTAATGCAGCCCTCCACTGTTTCCTTTTACATGCATTATTGTGATCCGTATTGTAGTTTCAGTGTTATTGCATGTAATATTTTAAGTATAATAAGCTGTAATTGCCATTAAGTACACTAAATAAAAGTGAGCTATATAAGATTAAACTGAGCTGAATTCAACTAATTTGACCTCACATCTTGGCGATGGTAAAACCTCCATACAATGAAGCAAATAAAATATTCCTGGAAAGAACATCTTCCTGAGCACAGAATACACCATATACATACCCACATAAGCAAACCTTAATGTGCTGTTGTCTTGTCCCAGGTTGATTCCTAACTTGCTTGCTTCTGTTGTTGTCTTATTAATTAAATAAACAACACTTTACTTTTGACTGACAGCCTAAGGTTGTGGCCATTCATGAATTGTATTGAGAATGCATGGTAAATTCCAATTAAATTCCATCCATCCATCCATTTTCCAACCCGCTGAATCCGAACACAGGGTCACGGGGGTCTGCTGGAGCCAATCCTAGCCAACACAGGGCACAAGGCAGGAACCAATGCCGGGCAGGGTGCCAACCCACCGGAGGACACACACAAACACACCCACACACCAAGCACACACTAGGGCCAATTTAGAATCGCCAATCCACCTAATCTGCATGTCTTTGGACTGTGGGAGGAAACCGGAGCGCCCGGAGGAAACCCACGCAGACACGGGGAGAACATGCAAACTCCACGCAGGGAGGACCCGGGAAGCAAACCCAGGTCTCCTAACTGCGAGGCAGCAGCGCTACCACTGCGCCACCATGCCACCCCTCAATTAAATTCCTGGAGTTGGAATTGAAAATTACAATCGGCTGTAAGGTAATGACACTTAACAAAATTGAAATTCACTAAATTCCAATTTAAAGACAGGGTATCTCGATGTAATAACATTATGAATCAAAAGTTAAACAAATCAAGTACAGTATATTCAATCATAATGCATGTATTATGATAACAGTACAGAATTTGCTAATGCAATTAGATTTTTTTTTTTTTACCTTTGATTCTGCACAATTATTTTCCAAAACAATTCTGTTGTGTTTGGCATTTGATTAACAAATCAAGGTTTATGACTTCATATGATTTTCTTTAACAAAAGAAGGAGAACTGTATCTGAGATGTATGTGTGTGTGAAACTGGTGATTTATTGTTATTAATATTTTGACTTTGGTTGAAATGATTGACGTTTAGCCACCTCGCCTCAACTGAATCCATGGAATGCATTTTCAGTGTTGCTGTCAAGACATTTGAGCCTTAGAAATGTAATTTAATTGATAAGAAAGTAAATAATAAAAAATAAAAAGTATGAAATATATTAATAAAACAACACAATTTTACCAATAAAAAAATTCTCAGTGTTTTGTTTTGAGGTTTGAGTCATCATGTATTACAGAATACTGTATCAGCAGGCTGCATACATTTCCTCCAATTTCTGCTGTACTCTAGCTAACATTTATAGATGTCAAACTATCTTTTTTGGAAAGAATCAAGCAATTCTTTCCTAGCGGAAACAAGGATAGTTTTCCACCAGTGCCTTTTTGCACCTTTCATTCCTTGTTTTCCTTATTACCAACTTCAAATTTTTATTTAGTATGTTTTAGATCAAGTATTCTTCATGCATTAAATACCAGCTGAAATATAGTCTTGACATTTAATGATATTAAGTATATATTTTACTACCTGTAATTTGAAACATGTACTAAGAAAAAACAAAAAAGGTTAAATTCAATTCCCTGAAATTTAAATTCATTTCTAATTCTTATTCCTGTAAATTTTTAAAAATTCCAATTGTTTTCTTGACTTACTTCATAAACTGACTCCACACCTGTGTTTGTTGTCCTGATTCTGGCTCCATGCAAGTTAACTGCATGAAAGGCTGCATCAAACTTACCACAATAAAATTTCAGATGCCTGCAGTATCATAAATGCTCTTTATTCTGGTCAGTCATGTCCTCTAAAAGAAAGGTATAAGTCTTGAAGATGAAATCAATTAAAAAATGCGAGGTATCTCATAGAAATAGGCTCTATAATACAGCATACGTTTCAGCCATCTGGCCTCAGCATCTGCAAAGCCAAGCCAAGGTAGCCAGGTTGTCTCAGAATACAGATGGGAAAGAAGGGAAACATTTATGTAAGTGAAGCAGAAGTGCTCACGATTCAGCAAATAATTCTCATGAGGCAATACATGTGCTCTGATTACTTCTTAATAAAGAAAGAGGAGGAAGAGGCATGGCCTGTTTATAGGGTCACCTTCAAGACTGGCATAAAGATTCAGAATTTTGTTAACACAAGCAATTAGAATGTAAGGGAATTCATATTTAAATTGCCGTTCGCCCTTAGTAAGCAAAAGCAGTTTATAAATTAGAAAAAAAAAAAATCATGCATTGCATAATTGAAATTAAATATTAATAAAAAAATATTTACCTTTTTCATGTTGTAAAATTTGACTTTATGCAACTCATATTGAAATACTGAATTTTCCTCAATATACATTATTATAAGTATGGTCCTGAAAAGTTATTTAGTACATACAAGAAAACAACTCATTTGTAATAACATCATTGCATATAAGATTGAACAAACTTGTATATGCATTGATTGATGTAATTGATCATGCTAGAAGTGAGATGCCACAGCTTTGTACATGATTTAATACCATTTATTTTAAAAAAATATTCTGATTAGTTGGGAAAGTCTGTATGCCAGATTCCGAAGATGACTGAAGACTCTGATGTACCCTTGTATAAATAACTGGGGTGTATGAGTGTGTGCGCTATATGACTCACCTGTATCCCATCTGTAATTGGTACCCACCACACATCTTGTGCTTCTGGAATAGACTATGGTTTCCCAAAACCCTCTAATAAAATACGTGGGTTTGGAAATGAACTGGAAATATTTTTACAAACAGAATTGCATGGTTCTTCTTTTTAAGATATGTTTGGGCAAGCTGACACCAGGACTTGGTCGTACTACTCTTATGAAATTTAACTATGGATGTCAAACCAGGTCAAGGTGCAAGATTTATCTCCTCATCACTGAAAACTGATTTGTAGAGGTCCATTGGTAAGACGCTATATTTATGAACCAGTTTCTTGGTTAAGATAGCTTTCTTTTGATTGATACAGAAAGAGACAAGTTTCCCACTGTACAATATATACAACATAGTTGTCAAAACCTTAGGGTATACCTTATGTTATGTATATTTATAAGGGAATATTTTAGCACTTGAAGTCTGAAAAGAAAATAAGCCATGAAAAAATATGTAAAACAGCTAATTATTAACATGCATTGAAATTATACTTTCACTTTCTCCAACAATCCTGACCAGGATACTAGCCTACAAAGGTTAACCTGGTTCAAACTTAGTATTTGGAAGATGAGCTAAAGGCAGAATATGGCAGAATGGTCTGACATTAATAATGTATTGTAAAGTCAAACAGATTTTGTCCACCAAATAATTTGAAAATGATAACTCCTTGATATCTAACCCTCAGGTCGGATGCACACTGTACTTGTAAGAACTGTTATTTATTTGTCATTGTTAGCGGACATACAGTGAAACAGAAGTGCATTTTAGTGATGGTATGCACTGGTGCAGATTACTGGCACCTCTTTCTACACCATAGCTCTTTCTCTGGCTTAAGGATAAAAGAAACCTGCACACTAACTTCAGAAAGAAGACTGTGATGGCAAAATAAACCTTTCTTCCTTGAAATAGTTTAAGGGGTTTAATAATACCAACATTTTTTTTTAATTTGCAGGAAATCCACTGACTAAGAATAACACTTGTTGTATATGTGGATCAGTCCATTCAGAGAGTAATAATTAATTCAGTCAGTCAGTTTGTTTTCTTGGTTTACATCTGGGAATGTGCATTTTTCTTTTCTAATTATCTAATTCAAATAATACTACTCCCTTTGATAGTTCAGTGGAAGGTTAATGTGATTGTCTGACATTTACTTCCAAATAGACAACAAACCAAAGTGCTAAGAATACATACAAGTACTTTCTTTAGACTGACAATTGAAAAAGGCATGTGCTATCAGGACAGTATATGCTGGCGGATGAAAATCTGATCTTTGGAGAAATTAACAATTTACATATTACATAGAATTACAGCATAGCCATCATTCTGATGTTAATACTTATGTTGTGCTTCAACAACAACAGAAAAAAATCTTCAAAAATGCCTATGATAAATGCAGTCCAGGTATGTTCTCACAGGGGTTGAAAGATATGCAAAGTGTCAGTCTCGAGAGCAAGTTGAACTGGCATTAACTCTATTGCAGTTTATGTGTTTATTTGTTCCATTGCATGAGTTTTGACCTCTGACTTAAATGATTTTGTTTAGGTCCTCATAGCACAAAAAGGATAGGTTTGGTAGTACAAAGGGAAAACAAGTAAGTTTGTCCACCAGAATGCATGTTTATGTATTTCCAGTATTCTTTATTTTACTGTTTCTTTAAATTTACCCTATTCTATGTTACTGTACATAATTATGATTTTACCATTAATGAATTGTTAATTATTGTAAGATTTGACTGATTATTTCCCTGCTATTGTTCCAGCTATTAATGCTGGAAAGGTATAGCTCTTTTTCTGTAAACACACTGAAACACAGTGTCTGAGCTTCACAATATTTGGAGAATATTCTTAAATTATTAGGTTTAATATAAATGTAACACATGTTAAGTTAGCTGCCTAGTCTTTGAGGTTTTATTTTGAAGCACACACTAAGGAACTGTGCTTAACCTGAGGTTGCAGATATAACACATATAGCACATGCTAAGAAAGCTCCTAGCAGAGGTTTACCATAAAGCACATGCTAGTTAGTGTTTAACCTCTGAGATTACATATGAAAAAGCAAATATTGGTCATAGTCATATTATTTTCCAGCAGTATATAACCTAACACTAAAACGAAAAGTCAAGGTAATTCAAAATATTACAGTAATATATAAAGAGAAAATTTTACAGTAAAAGCAATCATTTATAGTCAGACTAATGGTCCATGCTCTTATTCTGTTGGTTAGAAGACATGAGACTGCAGATAGATAGATAGATAGATAGATAGATAGATAGATAGATAGATAGATAGATAGATAGATAGATAGATA
>JANRMT010027041.1:106706282-106804960 GCA_026402145.1 Polypterus bichir lapradei
ATAGATAGATAGATAGATAGATAGATAGATAGATAGATAGATAGATACTTTATTAGTCCCAAGGGGAAATTCACATACTCCAGCAGCAGCATACTGATAAAAAATAATATTAAATTAAAGAGTGATAAAAATGCAGGCAAAACAGACAATAACTTTGTATAATGTTAACTTTTAACCCCAGGGTGGAATTGAAGAGTCGCATAGTGGGGGGGAGAAACAATCTCCTCAGTCTGTCAGTGGAGCAGGGCAGTGACAGCAGTCTGTCACTGCAGCTGCTCCTCTCTCTGGAGATGGTACTTTTCAGTGGATGCAGTGGACTATCTATGATTGACAGGAGACTGCTCAACACCTGTTGCTCTGCTACGGATGTCAAAATGTCCAGCTCCATGCCTACAATAGAGCCGGCTTTCCTCACCAGTTTGTCCAGGCGTGAGGTGTCTGTCTTCTTTATGCTGCCTCCCCAGCACACCACTGTGTAGAAGAGGGCGCTCGCCACAACCGTCTGATAGAACATCTGCAGCATCTTATTGCAGATGTTGAAGGACGCCAGTCTTCTAAGGAAGTATAGTCGGCTCTGTCCACTCTTGCACAGAGCATCAGTATTGTAGCAAAGTTGGTTGAAAGAAAACTGATATTTGTGTATACTCATAAGCAAGTAAAATATTTACTTACAGTACATGATCATTGGCTACTCAGCTAACTGACCAAAGATCACAGGTTGACTTAGATGGGACTTTTTTCCTAAATGTGATGCATCGCCATAAGGATGTGTCATTTATGCAATCTACCAAGTGACTTCTATCTCAATGATCCTTTGAAAAAAGAACTTTACTGGTAAGCAATTGGAAACTGATGATAATGTACAGAATGCTATAAAATGTAGTCCAGATAGCCTTGTAGTGTCTCAACAGCTTTCATATATAGCAGATTCAAATTCACCGTGATGTAAAAATGACAGTGATTGTTGGTTGTGGAGGGTCTACAACTTTCTTAGACAAAGCATTTTTATAAGTACTACCCAATGGAGACTTGAAGTCTCACGGTAAAATTGTTGGTTGGTTTGGACCTTGATTAAGAGTAGGTCTGGAGCTTTCTCAATAAATTATAGTATCAGAAATATACTGAATCATTATATTGTGCAGCTAATGTAGCCATGAAGTTATTGGCAGTGTAACATAAACAATGAGCATATATTTGTTCACTCTTTGATTATAGAGTAACACTTGCATAGTTTCTTTCCTCTTACAATAATCTCTAGATACTACTAGCTGAAGCCCGTCGTAGCATACGGCAGTGTAAGAATAGGAACGGGAAACGGTGAGAAAGGAATTCAGTATAAGAAAGGCTTAAGAAACCACCGTCGCAGTATAACGAAAATAGCAAGGAGCGAAACCAATGCCAATGGTTGAGAGAGTACTTTCCTGTAGCAGGCTACGGAAAACATACACATGTATAGATAGACGCCGCATTCACTGTGTTGCCCAGTCGACACGATAAATCAGCGTGTCCGCCCTATTGCCAGTGGTAAAAGTGCCATTTAAACTAATACAGGTAGACGTGGAAACCGGGTTTTCTAATGAAAAAACAATAACGTTTTAAACAGTCATTTACATACAACAGATTTTGGCGAATCGTTTACATGCAATTATTTATATCCATTTATACACTAATAATGGCAATTATTATTATTATTATTATTAAATAATTCCTCCCGTATAAATAACATTTCTCGGACTGCTTTCTTCCATCTCCGAAACATTTCTAGACTTCATCCTGTTCTTACACAACACAATATTAAAGTATTGGTTAATGCCCGAGTCACCTCACGTATAGATTACTGTAATGGTATTCTAGCTGTCTTCCCACAAAAATGTATCCATCACTTACAATTTATTCAAAATTTTGCTGCCAGGATAATAACCTGCTGTTCTAAATCCACTGAAGATACTACACCTATTCTCTCTCAACTTCACTGGCTCCCTGTTAACTACAGAATACAATACTAAATACCGCTCTTAACATTTAAAGCTCTCCACAACCTCACTCCACAACCAATCTCCTACAGACTGACACTCGTCTCGCTCACTCTGATTCTCATCTGCAGTTGTACTTTTTGTATAACACACATCAAACTCTGTGCTATGGGAGCTCGAGCGTCTCTCATAGTGCTTCTCTAACTCAGGAATTCTCTTCTCTCTCATATACATCAGCTCGATTCAATAACACATTTTAAAACTACCCTCAAAAGTTATCTTTTCAAACTGCCATACCAATTGTAAATTTTGCACTGTTACTGCCAGTTATCTTTGTTTGTTTGCTAATTATTGCTGTTTGATCGAGAGCGACGGTGGACGCACAAGTAGGATTAGAGATGGTGGGCGGGGCTCTGTCGTGCATATCCCATGTTCTTAGAGTTGGTGGGCGGGGCACTGTGAGTTGGCGGGTATGGCTCTCTGTCTTGCGTGTGCTCTCTGTCTTGCTTGCCCTTAGTTAGAGTTGGCAGGCTGGCTTTGGCTGGCGTGGCTCTCTGTCTTGCGTGCGCTCTCAGTCTTGCTTGCCCTTAGTTAGAGTTGGCGGGCAGGGCTCTGTCAAGCGTATCTCATGGTCTTAGAGTTGGCGGGCAGGGCTCTGTGAGTTGGTGGGTGTGGCTCTCTGTTTTGTGTGTGCTCTCTGTCTTGCTTGTGCTCACTGTCTTGCGCTCACTGTCTTACATGCCCTTAGTGAATTATATATATAGATTCTTTATTTTTTTGGTTAACTTGCCTTAAATGGTAAGGAAAGTTAGGCGTGGAAGCAAGTGAACAACAATATAATTAGTAGAGAAGGATCTACAGTAAGGCTAGTGAAGATTAAGCTTCAAGACCCACATCAAGACACTTGAGGGGGTTCTAGCAATGTGTTAACATTTTTTTTTTTTGCAAAATTTGAAAAAGATATTTCAACCACCATAAGAGGGGCTATTTCCTCTTCCAGTCTAAGATCCCCACAATCAACTCATGTGTCTTGTAATTTGGAACATCTGTAAGCTCCATCTTACCACTCACAAAGGCTCATAGTTTCCCTCTCACATTGGTGGAAATAAGTCATTGATCCTGGTAAAGGTTGTATACAATGCTTTGAGGTAACTGGGGAATGGGCCTCATTTACAACTTAACTACTTGTGCTGGTGTATTTTGTACACCAATCTCAGTTATTTTTGTCCAAAGTCATTTTACTTGAACCTACTGGCACCATTCACCATCTACCCTCAGTTTGATTCACTACAAGTACAGTATTGCAATGGTTTCCCCCCTGTCTGTCCCCAGCCGGTTTTATGAGTGGATGCACAGTTGTAAGTTCTATATTGTGCAACTAGTACACCGCACGGGTACTTACGTATATATATGACAACGATTAGATGTTCTTCTTGCAATATCTTTGTCTGCAAAGAACATTCAACAAATGAAATGAAATGAGATACATTTGCAAATCCTGCAGTGGATGAAAGTGTGATCAGTAATGAATGAGCAGTGGAGAAGTGGATCAGGTTCATTTTCAGATAGTCCTAGACTGTGTCATACTATTCATTACATATACAATTTAAAATTATTGCAATATGTTATATTACAATCTCACAGCATGCATATAAATAGCCATTTTAAATCTGTTGCATAAAGTACTCCGCACAAGTACTTATGAAATGAGAAATGGTGTGAGTAGTTAAGGATTAAGGAGAAATTAGAATATGGGAAGTAGTGGGGCCCATACAGTATATGGAATTCTTCTGTGTACTGGTAAGCTATTTCTAGATCATTCCTGCTGCTCCTGTACAAGCTTCCTATTGTGAAGAGAACAGAGCTCAGTGCAAAGCAAATTTCCTACAGTTTTGCCAATAAACAGAAGACATCTACACTACTTGAACCATCTTAGCTGCCTAGGCTACAATAACGTCTAAAACCTTCATGGATGCTAGTTCTATACAACGATCCTTGAAATACTCTGATGGCACACCTAGTTGCTACTTGCTAGCTTGTATTACCAGATAGCCCACCACATTTCAGGTATTTTTAAAGCCATAAATTAATTCACACTATTCAGCTGTTGGATTTCTTAATTGATAGAGTTTGTTTGCAAAACTACTTTATTTCAGATGTGTTATCTTTTATTATTCTGTGTACTAATATGTGAACTATGTAATCATGATGGTGAGAACTGAATACAGGAAAATTTTTGTCATATGAAGCGGCCATCAAAGAGTATGTAGCCAAAAAAGTACAAAAAAGCATGTAAAAAGCCTGAATGATTGTTCATTTTCTGGGTTTTGTGTTGTTTGCGATATTTCCCTTTTTTCTCATTATAAATAATCACTTTTGTGCCTGTTTTGGTATTTGTAACCTATTCTTCTTCATAAAGAGTGTCTCAAAAATCCTGCATCTGCCCCTGATAATAGAGCATGTAAAACAGAAAAATACAATGATAACAAAACATTTTTCTAAAATTGGCCTACATTAATTTAAACTGATCTGCAAAACATTATTGTTACACAAACTGAAGAAAACATTTTCATACAAATTATTCTTTTTAAAAGAAAGTGTGATTCAAGAGGAAGGAAAAGCCTGTTAGTGAACTCAGCCAAATCTATTTTTGAAATCTACATCCTGTTTTGTTTCCTGCATCTGTCTTCCATGCTTTAACAACCCCTGCTGCTGGGCCCTTTACAGGGGGTAAGGGATTAAATTATCTTATGTAACATTAGGAACTAACCCTCAATCAACAGGATATTCAAAATAATAATTTAATAATAGCATCTCTTAATTTAGATTTATATATATTTATTTACTATTTTTTCTCCAGTTTAAATTTGGAGGTATGAGAATTGTTGTCTTAGAGGTAAAGTAAATGTTACCTTTTCTTGTAATAGCAGAAAATGAGGCAATACATATAAGGAGCATGGTATACAGAGCAGTGATTGTATCTCTATAAACGTAGGTAAGTATATCCATTGATCCAAGAATAAATAACTAATTTAGGATGAATATCAGTCAATTTCCCAGATGGAATACATCATGAAACTTGACAATATTTAGTTTAAATAGTCCAAAAACACAAGAACCAGTTTGGCAGCAGTAGATCGCATTAGCCACTATGCCAGAAATGTAATAGATATTTTCGTAACCTGCTTACATAATATTTGCTTTTACATTTTTTGTAAATTACTTTATTGACATTCTGGAGAAACCATTTGTGCTCTGTTTTTTGGATGGCTGCCGCCATTTTGAGACAACCAGTGATGGTCACAGGAAACTATAAAAGATGGCAGAGCTCAGCATTTAATCAGTTTTTGACTCTCTCTTTAGTGTTAGAGGAAGCCAAAACCAAACAACTTTTGTGCTAGGCCATATTGCATGTTATTTTGTCTTTGGTTCTTGTTTAAATGTATTGGACTTTTAGCAATCATTATTTTGACTTCTCTCAGTATTCTGACCATTCTGTCTTCTTCATTTTTGCCTCTACCTTCTGGTCACATCTTTTCAGTTATGTTTATGGGTTATTCCTCATAACCTTTAACAAAGAATTGTTAAAAAAAAAAACTCAGAAGACCAAAACAAAGACAAGAACATATGGTGCCAGGAAACCTAACAGATCTTAGTGCAAACTGAAAATAATAGCAGTACCATGACAAACTTTCAAGAGGTCAACTCAGGTCAGGTTGGAGAGCATGCACTGGTACTGCACCCACCACATGGCATAACAACTCGGGATCCTGACTGGCAACCCCCAAAGCAATCACTCAGTCCTGTCTCACCCTCTATCAATCTGCCGCAGCCAGGTGTTACGTGGGCATCCCCTTGGCCTGGTCCAGCCACTCAGGTCCTCTACAATGAGGATCCTGCAAGCTGGATCACCCTTGGGGAATCACGCGAAATGGCTATAGTGTCATAACTGACGCTTCCTCACAATGCAGGTAATGTGCCTCATTCAGGACTCTGTGAGCAATTGCTCATTCGACACAATGTAAAACCAGTGGTACCCAAGGATTCTCTGAAGAGACACAGTACCGAAGAAGTCCAGTCTTCATCTCAGTTCACTGTGAATAAGCCCCACCAGACAATTTTGAGGACTTATATTAATGTGTGTGGCTGTAAGAACATGAGAAGTGTATCAATCAAGAGACCACTGAATCCATTAAGTTTGTTTGCTTAGCTAATGCAATAGCTATAATGTCTCAAATAACATCTCATCCAGGTACATTTTAAAACTTGCCAAGTTTTTTGCTTCAGTTGCATGACTTTGTAGTTTCTTCCAGATTAGCATAATCTTTTATGTGAAGATGTGCTCCCTGGCCTTATCAGCAACACATCCAATTTTAGACTAGATGCCAGTTCATTAAAGGTCACTAACATTCATCTACACATATACTTTTCACACAAATCACCTAAAAAGAGCAGTATGTATGCTTTAGAAGTGGGGGAACAAACTGGAATCTAAATGAAAATGTTCAAAGGGGAAATGCAGTGAAAGACCTTCATTTATTGTAAAGAATTATGAAAAAAATAACTACACACTTCAAAACATTTATTTTATTTGTGCAACTTACTGTGTTTTCACATTAACTCTTACTTAAAAACAGCAATGAGTCTTCCGCAAAGTGTTTGAGCGACATTGCTTATCGACATTAAAAGCCGTCATGTCACATAGTGTAGTTCTGTTTGTTATGAAGGATTCATTTTTGATACCTCACATGGAGAGCACAGCAAATGCAACTATCAGAAATCACCTCCTCAAAAATGAGTGTGCTTGCAGTGGTTAAGCAACAGTCCTGTTGAAAGAAATGATGAAATTGGTGCTGTGATTGGGATTCAACAGATTTATATGGAATTGTCACCACAGAATTTGAAATAAAAGACGCCAATGGTTCAGATACATAAAAAAGTGATATGAAATATTGGAACATTCGAAAAATCTAGACAAGAACAAGCCATTCAGCCAAACAAAACTCACATTGCCTCGAAGTTGATAGACCACTAAGATGTACTTTTGATTTTAAGACCTCCCTTTGTGTATTCAAGCCTAACATTTTTACTACCTACATGTAATACCTCACATTATTGACATTAAATTTTATCTGCCACAAATCTGCCCAAGCCTGTATGTTGCCTAAGTCCCTCTGTAGTGATTCAATGGATTCCAGATTATCTGAAAATCCACCTGTCTTGGTATCATCTGCAAACGTAACCTGCTTGTTACTTATATTCCTATCCAAATCATTTATATATATTAAAAATAGCAGCGGCCCTAGCGCCGACCCCTGTGGAACACCACTCTTCACATCAGCTGGTTCTGAGGTTCCTCGCACCATCACCCTCTACTTCCAGTGTCTGAGCCAATTCTGCACCCATCTAAAAACATCACCCTGAACTCCCACTTCTTTTAGTTTCATGCTCAACCTCTCATGTGGCACCTTATCAAATGCTTTTTGAAAGTCAAGATAAATAATATCATATGCTCTGTGTGATGGATGGCTGGACACTAGATGGTGTCCTCCCTGCAGCCTTGCGGTATCCCAGATTCCCGCAGGGCATCATGGAAGATGGAGTTTGGCTTCACAACCCTGCTGGGTACCCTGGGGGCCACCGTGTAATGCTGCAGGGAGACAAGGGGATTTTTGTTTCCTGTATAGCCCGGAAGTACTCCCAAGTCACGAGGACAGAGGAACAGAAGTACTTCTGGGCTGAAGAAACATGTAATTCTCCATCTTATCCGGAAGTGCTGACAAGTCATGTGAATAGAAAAGGAAAAGCACTTCCGGGTCAAAGACTATATAAAGGACTATGGGAGACCCAGCAAGCCGAGCTGGAGTTGGAAGGGAGTGTGATGGAGCTGCTGGGAGAAATGGTGGAGAATTATTGTGGTTACTATTGTGTTTATGGTGGTGGAGGTGCTTTGGGGCACTGTAAAGAAGAAAATTAAAATACTTCTGGGTGCTTTTAAACCAGTGTCTGAATCTGTCTGTTGGGTTTCACAGGGCAACCGTGCCCTCAAGCGTCTGTTCATTGACATCTGATTTGATCATATCCTTTTGTTGCTTCCTCATAGAATTCCAGCATGTTGGAAAAACATGACCTCCTTCTTATGAACACATGCTGACTGTTCAGAAAAACTTCTGTACTTGCCATGTGTTGCTCAGTCTTAATAGTTCCTTCCATTAATTTTCCTGCGATGCATGTTACGTTTACTGGCCTATAGTTGCTTGGATCTGCCTGCCACTCTTTATATATAATGGGATAATATTTGCCATTTTCCAGTCCTTCAGAATTTTCCTAGTGTGCAATATCGTCCTAAAAATATTCATCAAATGTTTATATATCACTTGTTAACCTACTTAAGAAAGAATGAAAAATATTATCTGGTCCTGGAGATTTGGTTTGATTTCAGCCTTTTTAATCTAATCAGTATTTCTCCCCTTACAATTTCTAAATTACTCAGTACCTCCTTAGTAGTCCTTTTAACTGCAGGGAAGTTATCTACTTCCTCAAATATAATGACATCAGAAAAACACGAGGTTTGAGCAGGTCAGTAGCTCCCCAATGAGGATATACAAGCAATTATCTAGTTCAAAGTCTCAATTTTTGCTTTTCCACAGGGAGGATGCAACACCTTTTATAGCCCATCTGACACCTTGGTGGTGTATGCTCATGGCTGCCTCACAACAATAAAGATAAAGAATGGTGTAAAGATTTTATGGTGAAGATTACAAAACAAAAACTAATGTTCAGTTAAAATCTACAAATCTTTACATTAACTGAAATTATACTTTAATTAAAATAAAAATAAATCGTCTTGCCATGTATTTGTGGTGCAACGTTTTTAGCCTTGACTTCCCGGTTCTTATTTTACGGAGAAACCAATCGTTGACTCCTGGTATCTGACAAAAAACATAATTCTGACTGTCATTTTGCAGATGTTGCCATACAGTCATTATGATGTATCCTTAGCCTGTCCCTATGATCTTCTACTTTACAATGGTGTTTCACTTAAAGCATTGTCCAATGTAACACATACAAAATAGTTATACACCTGATTCGTTATTTTTCCCTGGCTTCTGTCAAATGACAGGCATGTGCTTTTCATAGTTGCTAGTTTCTGGACAACTTTACTTTCCATCTTTCATTGTAAAACTGGTGCTAAGCCACAATCATGCTGACCTGAAAAGAACGCCTCTCAGAGTCTCATGAGAACTTCATTGCATGCATTTTAAACAGGATCATTCGATAACTAAGGTCTTTTGTAGCATATTTTCTTTTAAAAAAATGCATAAAGATTACACTTTCCATGGCGGAGTGGCCATCAGGAACACTGTGAGATTTCCTGTTGCGCTGGTCAAGCTGCTATGCACACCATTTCAAATACTCATAAACAGATGCACTTGTATTTAGTAAATCCATAAAAAGACAGCCCCTCCCAAAGTGGTATAATCCTAATTTTCTTGCAGGTATCCGATATAAAATTGGTGACCCCTCCACAAATGGTACAGCCCTACGTCCATAGATATACATCCATCCATCCATCTTTTTATCCGGCTCACTGCATTTAACCATTCTACAATGGACACCAAAGGTAAAAGAAAAAGAAATGCAGTGCCAAGAAACCAAGGATTAAGTAAAAAAACAGTAGTTAAGGAAGATACAGTGTAATGAACAAAAATATCAGATTTATTTTGAACATTGAGAAAAGTTGTCATCCATTAACACTTCATTAGCTCACAACTTCTGTAACAGTAGGTGACAGCAAATTTGCTAGCTTGCTACAGTAGCAAATGTGATTGCCTCTGCCATATTGCCTAAAATGCAGTGAGTTTCTAGCATTATTAACATGCTGTGTAAAGCAGACATTGATGTGTGGTGCTTCACATGACAGCACTGTTAACGTTAGCTGACTAAATAACTTGGCGCCACTAACTAGCTTTCACTTTAGGTGTTAGAATTTAGGCTATATGCAGCCTATCAAGAAAGGGAAAATGTTTAGTGAATTTATGATGCAAGTACTGTATTATGCAACTGAAACGCTACTTGCTATAAAAGGGAAAAAATGCTGTCCACATTTTATAGTTCTGCTGCAGCCACAGAAATTCAGTGAGAGATGCTGATCAGAAAGCGCAGGAGATAGTAAAGGAAGGACAGCAACATTGTGGTGCTGTGGTGTGATGATAGGATGTAGATTTGCTGGAATTTTTCAATATTACAGAAAATTAAATGACCTTGTGTGAAATATTATTATAACTGCAGGATATGAAAAAATTACCTATGGAAGGATATGGAATAATATAGCTATACAGACATCATGTATTATGTATTGAAAAGTTATAATTAGTCATGGACATGGTAGAACACACTACATAGTATTAGTCATATTAATTATTTAATTTTTGTTATTAAAGATGGCTGGCCCTCTGGGAAGGGAGGAAGTTAGTTTAACTGCAGGATTCCTGCCAGAGACAGGAGGGGATTGTATTTCTGGGTACATAACAGAGGCTACAACAGTTGAAGAGGACAAAGAAATATATGCAGGCAAGTGAACGGAATGTATAGAAGGCTACAACACTCTTCAATTACTTTGTGCATCCCCAGTCCAAAGATCTTTATCTGTTTTTCTATTATCATCTCCACCAATTGCCAAGACAAAGCATGTTGTGTATGAGGTAAAAGCGATTGGATAGCATGGCCTTAACGATCAAGAGTACAAATTTGAAACTATATGTAATGTATAAGACAATACTGTTGAGAAACTGTAAATAGAACCCCTGCTTGCATCAACATTTGTACAAGTGCGTGGATAAGAGCAAGAGTCAGGAGTTGTGTATGTCTCTTTTCTTTTGTTGGTAGTTACACTGGTGGCCTACTAATAATGCCCGCTCCAAATGGAGTGAGGGTTGGGGTGGGCTGTCTATTTCATATCACTCCAGGGCAGACAGTCCTACTCACTATGGTTTATTAGTTTCTCCAACTTTTGTGCAGGAGAAACCTTTAACTTTAACTTTCATATTCATGGAAGATTCTATTGCAATACATTTTTAGTTTACAGTCAAAAAATAAAGTGTGCTGTGAAAGAAATGCTGTTATTGAGTAATAACAACAAGTAAACTAAAAACGTTGGTGAATATTTTTGGTTTGTGCAAAAACCTCATCTCTATTTATTATCATCATACAGAACAACCCAACCAGCACACCGACGTTTTTTATCCTTTTTTGTGCAATTAATAGCAATAATTTTATTTCAAAATGGGATAGTAAACAATAGCCAACATAGGTTTTCCTCCATTTCTAACAACCTAAAAAGAGGCACACACTTCTGTTTGAAAGCAATCATTTTGATCCTAACTGTGGATGGGGTCATTGGCCCTACGTAGTCACCCACTAGTGCACACACCAATTAGAACCAAAAGACAAGAATAACTCTGTCATTAAAATATTAGCAATCACAAAATTACTACAATGAATATTAAACCAGTGTTAAAAAAAATTTAAAAACTTTGTATTGGCCAAGTAGTATTATCGTGTGATTTAGAATTCCTTACTTTTCTGCTGTTGCTGTTGCTGTTCCAGTAAAACAATACTGTTTAAAAATAAAATGGGCAACAAGATTGAAATAAAATATATTGCCAGTATATCAAAATGTCTGCCTAGGTTACATTTTGTCCAGTTTCATTTACCCATAGTGAAGCTTTAATTGAACCCTTGAAAGAGCTATTCATCCGTCCATTTTTGGGACTCGTTCAATCTGACTATAGGTATTCTGGAGGCTAGAGTCTACCATGAAAATGCTGGGAGGGAGACACTAGAAGAATATGTAAATTCCAAGCAGAGAGTAGCCTAAACTACTTTTTAAAAAGGCCAGCACCTCAAGCTATAATTAAGTATAACATGATCAAAATGTTCTTTTAAAAAGTAGTTCACTGCTATCCTGTGATATATTTTAGGAGGGAAAGTCTAGAAGAACAATTAAGAATAATTTACTGAAGAAACTCAAAATGTTTTGAATGTTTTGACAAAGGTTTAAATAAAATTGACATCCAGTTTCAGAAGAGAATTTCATTAATCAGTAATCCATCTATCTTTCTTTGAACCTGCTTAAACCATCTCAGGCTCACAAGAGTCTAAACCAAACCTGGTGGCACTTGGCAGAAAATAAAGAAGAAATACCCTTTATTTTCTATTTAGCGGACAATTTTCAGAAATCAGATTAGTGCATTTATTCACAGAGAGGTCCCTAATCAGCTGAGAGAAAAAAAAACCCATTAGAATGTGGTTGGCTAAATTGGTCAAAAATGAATAAACAATAAAGCTTAATTTTGGTAACACGTATATATAAAGAATACTAGGGGGCTCCACCCCCTGCTTGCTTTGCTCGCCAACCCCTGGGTTTGGTTAACTGGATATACAATTTAAAGAGATTGCTATCTTCATGGGAATTGTTACAAATTCATTATTTTCACTGTTACTTTAAAATTTACAGTAAAAACATTATTTGGAATTAACTTTTCTTCAAGATCACATTAAATTTTGATTCCTTAATTGGACTTATATTGTGACAACGCAATGTATTGAGTGAGTGAATGAATATCTTTTCTTTCTCTCTACTAAATAAACCGACTTTTTCAAATGTTTGTCCCAGTGATTTGTTAATTGTCATAGCAAAAGCTATTCTCACGGGAAACTGTAAATGTTTTAATACAAATGGCATATCAAAATCTCCTTTGTGTTTAATGTTATTCGCGGAATATGTACTACATTACCTTGTTGCCTTTAAAATTTGTTCTACTTTGACTTCTACACTTTGATTTTTATTTCTGACCTTGCTTGGACCTGCTAGGTTTTCAATTCCACCTAGTCAGGAATGATTATTACTTTCCCTTATTTCACCAAGTAATAATTTCTTTTAGCGCTAATGCGATCTTTACTATCTTTTTTTTGATACTTTAAAATTTCACTACTTCCATATTCTTTAACTTACCCTGCAAGTGTATCGCTCAATTTTTTTTGAGCCTTTCAAATTCCACTGCTTTCATAATCTCTAACCTGCTTTGCATGTGTATCACGCCAATGTTTTTGAATGTCTTTTTGAAGTTCTACTTTGTCTTTTACTCTTTGTCTTTTATTTCTGACCCCGATAGGACCTGCGAGGTTTTCAATTCCACTTGGTCCGGGTTGATCATTACTTTCCTTATTTTCAGAATTTGCACATAGATTATTATTTTTCTTTTTTGCATTCTTTTCTCTTCAACACATTTGGGTCTCTTTTTGACACACTGCTCTTTCTTCTTCGCTTAGTCGATGATGTGTCATCTAGAACGTATAAAATTATTGTCCTGATAAAATTTATAAGAGCTGAGAGCGCAGGAAGTGTTCTTGCCAAACGCATTCACACGACTAAGAGCTGAGAGTACAATACAATACAATACAATTTATTTTTGTATAGCCCAAAATCACACAGGAAGTGCCGCAATGGGCTTTAACAGGCCCTGTCTCTTGACAGCCCCCCAGCCTTGACTCTCTGAGAAGACAAGGAAAAACTCCCAAAAAAACCTTGTAGGGAAAAAATGGAAGAAACCTTGGGAAAGGCAGTTCAAAGAGAGACCCCTTTCCAGGTAGGTTGGGCGTGCAGTGGGTGTCAAAAGAAGGGGGTCAATACAATACAATACACAGAACAGAACAAATCCTTAATACAGCATAAAAATAAAAATTTTAGAAGTACGGAGCAGGATTTAACAGTAGATGATATCACATAATAAGATTTGGATATTTTTAGAGTCCTGGAGACCTCATCCATCAAGCTGCCTCCCCCATTTGGCCATTCCACGGCTAAAACAGTGCTGTGCCAGCCAATCTGATGAAAGGACCCCTCTTTCCCATGATTCCTGCGATCCTCCATCAGGGATGACTTTACCATAGGCAGGCAAACAACTTGGCAGGTGGGTCGTGGCACCAATTGCCACATTTGAGTACCGAGAACAGAAACAGAATAGGTAAGGGTTAGTATTCAATTATAACTATCATGTTACTTATGTTTTAGTGCTAATGACTAACAACAGAGATGCAGTCTGTACAGTTAATCATCAGCTCTAGTCAGGATATGCTAAACTGAAATAGTGAGTCTTCAGCCGGGATTTAAAGGCTGAGACCGAAGGGGCATCTCTTATAGAAGCGGGAAGGCCATTCCACAGTTTAGGGGCCCTGTAACTAAAAGCTCGACCTCCCACTGTTATTTTATTAATCCTTGGAATCATAAGCAGACCGGCATCTTGAGATCTTAATGCGCGCTCAGGTTTGTAAGTCATGATAAGTTCAGACCTTGGCCATTTAATGCTTTATATGTTAAAAGGAGGATTTTGAAATCTGCCCTAAACTTAACCAGGAGCCAGTGTAAGGATTTAAGAACTGGAGTTATGTGTTCATATTTTCTTGTTCTTGTAATAATTCTTGCAGCTGCATTTTGGATTAACTGGAGGCTGTATAGAGAACAGTTTGAACAGCCAGTGAACACCGCATTGCAGTAGTCAATCCTACTAGAGATAAATGCATGAATTAATTTCTCAGAATGCTGTTTATTTAGAAAGCGCCTTAATTTCCTAACATTTTTAAGATGGAAGAAACATGTTTTGGACAACTTTGTAATATGTGCTTTAAATGACATGCTAGAATCAAAGATAACTCCTAGATTGCGGGCTGATTCAGTAAAATTAATTGAGATTCCAACTGAGTTAAATGATGACAAAATATTGTTGTGATCCGCGTCATTCCCTCCAACAATTAACATCTGTTTTATCTGTATTTAAAGACAAGTAGTTATCATTCATCCACTCCTTTAATTCGCTAACACAACTAATTAAAGACACCATCGGAGAAACTTCATTTGATTTAAATGAAAGGTATAACTGGGTGTGAATCTGCATACAAGTGAAAATTAACATTATGTTTCCTAATGAGAGATCCCAGTGGAAGCACGTAAAGTGAAAACAGTAAAGGTCCCAGTACTGAGCCCTGCGGGACACCATATTGAACTTGTGTGTATGATGATGGAGTACTGTCAGCACATTTCTGTACATATTGGAATCGATTTGATAAATAAGAACTAAACCAAGCGAGCACGGGGCCTGTAAGCCCAACATCGTTTTCTAGCCTGTGCAGTAAAATAGAATGGTCAATGGCGTCAAATGCTGCACTTAAGTCTAACAACATAATTAAAGTGGAGTTTCCTTCATCAGAGGATATCAGAATGTCATTTACAACCCGTGTTAGTGCCGTTTCTGTACTATGACCAGTGCGAAAACCAGACTGGAATTTCTCAAATAAATTGTAATGCGTAAGGTGTGACTGAAGCTGACTGGCGACTACTTTTTCTAGTATTTTAGAGAGAAACGGTAAATTTGAAATAGACTTATAATTATTTAGTATGTGTGGGTCTAGGTCTGACTTTTTAAGTAATGGTTTAATGACTGACACTTTTAGTGCATCAGGTACTGTGCCATGCAGTAATGAACTATTGATAATGGTTAGAATAGGCGCCGCAAGAACATCCATAGCACTTTTTACTAGTTTTGTTGGCACTGGATCTAGGGAACAAGTAGTGGGTTTCATTTTAGTAATTAAAGTTAAGACTTCCTGCTCAGTTACAGGATTAAAATTATTAAAGTGCTGAATGCAATGTGAGACAGGGTCTGCTAAGCTAGTATGTGGTTTGTACTGTGATGCAGAGATCTGGGATCTTATATTTTTAATTTTCTCATTGAAGAAGTTCATAAAGTCTGTACTGCTAATATCTGTTGGTATTTTGCACTGTTGATCTGAATTCCCATTTGTTAATTTAGCCACTGTACTAAACAGTACCTGAGGATTTTTATTATTGCTATCTATTAATGTAGAATAGTATTCTGAGCGAGCTTTAAAGAGGGCTTTTTTATATTTATTAACACTCTCTGTCCATGCAATTTGAAAGATATGTAGCTTTGTTGTTCTCCATCTGCGCTCCAGTTTTCTACACTCTAATTTAAGAGCGCGAGTGTTTTCATTAAACCAGGGAGAGTTTCTATGGGCTTTGAGCACTTTTGTTTTAAGGGGAGCCACTGTGTCCAGAGCATCTCTCAAGGTCACATTATAATGTGATGTTAGCTGTTCTAAGTTGTATTCCACGTTTACATTTGATGTTAACTGATCTAAATGGTTTTCCACAATTACACTCGACTTACTCAAGGTATCTATAAATTTTGAAGCAGAATTACAATCTAGATGTCGCACTGTCTTTGTTTTAATCTGTGACTGCATTGGCAAGGGCAGGACTAAATCAAATGTAATTAAGATGTGATCGGAAATAACTTCATTTAATGGAGCAATATTTAAATTTTGAATTTCAACTTTGTAAGTTATAATTAAATCTAATGTGTGGTTATGATTATGAGTTGGACCTTTGACAATCTGACAAAATTATACTGAATTTAACAAATAAGTAAAACATTTGCTAAAAGTGTTAGTTTCCACATCAATGTGTACATTAAAATCCCCCATCAGTACAACGTGATCATAATTTATAGCCAAATCAGATAAAAGGTTGCTAAATTCAGTCATGAACAATGAATATGGCCCTGGAGGTCTGTAGACTAGCACTATAATTGTGTTGAAATCTGTTTTAATATTTAAAATGAATGCCTCAAAGGATGTAAAGTTGCCTAAATTTTTAGAAGTGATTTGCATTTTGTTACAATGAATTATTTCAAGGCCTCCTCCTCGACCAGAATCTCTAGACTTATGAAGGAATGAGTATCCATCTGGTGATGCCTCAGCTAGGGGAACAGTGTCATATTTACTAAGCCAGGTTTCAGTGAGAAGACACAGATCAGATTTTGTACTTAATATAATATCATTTACCAAAACAGCTTTAGTGCCAAGAGAGCGAATGTTCAATAAACAGCATTTAAAACTGCATGGTTCTTTCTGAACTGGTGATATATTTTTTGTTTTAATTTGAAGTAAATTTCTATTACAGATGCCCGTGGTGGAGGGTCTGGTTTTATCCCTTGGTCTAATTATACAGCTTATTTTTTTGGTTATTAATTAATTTAAGGTTTGTATCAAGACTAAATTTACTGGATGCCCCATGAGGGTTTTGGGTAACAGCTTCAGGAAAATAACAGGTGGGATAAACAACAGCCTGTGATTTAAGATCACATGACTGTGGCCTGGATGGTGCTCTAATCAGTCAACCAGGCAGTTTTGCTGCCATATTTTGGGATAATACATAAGATCCCCTCCAGTTAGGATGAAGACCATCTCTTCTGAAAAATCCAGGCCTTTCCCAAAAATCATCCCAATTGTTCACAAACGCTATGCTTTTATTTGCACACCAGGTTTCTAGCCAGCAGTGAAGGGAATGCAATCTGCTATAAATCACATCCCCTCTATATAATCTTGGTAAAGGACCAGATAGAATTAAATTCCGACATTTTCTTTTAGCTTTGGTGCATAGAGAGATGAAGTTCCGGTTTAATACCTCAGATTGCTGTAAATAAATATCATTAGTGCCGACATGCAGCAATAAGGTAGATACTTCATCGTCGGCGACATGGTTCAATGCGGCCTCTATGCTAGAAATCTTGGCCCCTGCGAGGCACTTAACATTAACTGCTGGTTTAACATAGTTTGGAATTCTAACATTCCGCACTATGGAATCGCCAATTATGGGCACTTTATTATTCTCAGTTTCCACAGGCACGCTGCAGAGAGCTGAGAATCTGTTCTGGGTCCGAATTGGTGACCTGGGTGTCGGGGGACTACATTTTGGATTCTTAGACCCCCGTCTTAATGTTACCCACTCGCCCTGTGGTTGAATTGGTGCTGCTGATTTCAGCCGCGCACTGACTACAGTGGGACCTGGAGAGACTGGCTCCGAATCAGAAGTAGCCGAATTGTCTAAACAAACCGAGTCGATCCAATTTTTGGTTTGCCTAATAGCTATCAGATTCCTAACGCGGTCCTCCAATTCACGTATTTTCCTGACCAACTCTAAATTAACTAAACACTTTTGGTAGGTGAAGCTATCTACACTGTCGGCCGGAAAACCTGAACTGTACATACTGCAGGACACACAACATATACAAGTGCCCTTGACGGGCAGAGAGCAGATAGAACTTACGTTAAGTGTTGAAGTCATCTTTGCCGTTTTTATAGGTGCTTCGCCGCTTTCCATCTTCAGCTGAATCACTAAGAGACTGTTGGCTTTATGTTTCCACGACCCGCTGAGCGATCGACTTTAATTTCTCACTGCCGGTTATTTCTACTGGTCAGCTGCCGGCTTTACCTCAGATGAACTTGCTCGGGTGTTTGCGAAGGGCTACGTGCCTGTGGGAGACGCCGCTGCTCTGTGCTTCCGCTTGCTGATCCGCTCTGTGCTTCCGCTTGTTACATAGTTGTTAAATAGGAATGTGCTGTGTCCAGAGTACAGGAAGTGTGTCTGACAAAAGCATATACATGCCTGAGAGATTAGATGACCGTGGTCTTGTTTGAAAATGGTTGTAAGTAGGGCATGATGACTTGAAAGAATCTCATGTCCAAAGTCTCTGTCTCGCAGGACTTCATTCCAAAAAGTCTCTTTAAAAAGTTATGTCTCACCTCATGATTTTTTTATTATAATAGAGAGATAAAAATAACAAGGTCTTCTCATAAAAGAACTTTACTTTCTGTAGAGTTTCAGTCCTTGAGATAACACCCAGAAATCTGAAGTGGGAAGATTTCAGCACAGTGGCAGTAATTTTCTGTCATAAAACATAGTATATGGTCTTTAAAACAATGGTAAGCATTAAGTTCCAGAAAGTCAGGCACAACCATGGACAACATGCTAGTCCATTTTAGTGCACACTGGCACAGACATGCACACTCAGACTAAAGTCTCCTAACAACCTTACCTGCCAATCTTTGGTATGTGAATGGAAACTCAGAGTAAACAGAGAAAAACTCAAAGTATGTGAAAACTCCATGTGGAACCTGGCCAGGTTGGAATTCACAAAACTGTGAGCTTTGAGACAGTACTGCTGCCCTCCAGAAGTTCAGTAACTAAAAATAAATTCACAAATGAGTTAACTAGCAGGGTTGGTTGAAGTTCATTTGTGTGAAAGCCATGGGATTCTATGCTTGTGTTAGCTTAAATGACAAACCTGATACCATGTCATAGACATGTAAGTGTATATGATGTAATTTCTGAGTCTCATTAAAATGTTGATGGCAACTTTCAACAATGTCATCAAAACATGATCCCTATAATTTTGCGACTAACAAATAAAGTTTGTCTGTCTATAAACGTTTTTAGTCACTGAAGAAAGAGAGAGAAGTATTTGAGACCGTAAACCAAACTCATAAACATGGAACAGGTAGGACTCAAAACAATCAACATTTTCAATTAATACCAGTGACAAAACATTGGACATCCATTTCAATAAACAACTCTTCTAGTCAAAGCTGTTCTGAGACCAAAAAAACTTGAGTTGACCATAGTTAGGCTTCAAAGGCCTTCTCAATGCTTACCGTACAAAAGTCTCAATCAACATCACTATGTGGCTATTGCTGTGAAATGTCAAAAGTGCAGCATAATTAATCAAGCAACAGTTCACTTCGAGAGAACACAAATTTGTGGACGTTACTACCCTGCTATTCTTAGATCTGTGGTTTTAAGATTAAACTTTTCTGTTATTTAATGTTACACAAATATTCCTTCAGAGAAAAGCATATGCACAAGAGACAGGGTTGGGTGTACCACTATGGTGAGCCCCATATAATGAAGAGAAAAATAAAATACAAAAATACAAAAACAAATTATGACTATACAGTTATAGTAAATCAAATTCTCTTAAATATTCAATTAAGTTGCTAGTGTGGTGATGTTGCACCCTCAGCTATACATTTCTCAGTGAATGGAGATTCCCGGTGTCGACTTTCCATATATTCTGTCTAAGGCAGAAGGGGTTGCACATTCAGTTCAGGGGCAGAGGATGTGACATCAGTAGTCTTAAGGTGGGTCTGACTTGGTGAAAATGAGGAGGAGAAGGTGAAACAGACAGCGCCCAGTCACGCTCAGGAGTGGAATTGCCCTTCTTATTATAGCTTTATAGTTAACCTCTACTTGAACGTGTCTGACACCCTCTTATTTTGATTGACCTTTAAAGATGTGGTAGTTTCACTCATTTGATTTGATACGAATTTAAGTGAAGATTGTCTGCTGTTTATTTGGTGAAACTAGTAACAAACCAAAAAGTAGTAGGTGGTTCATATTATCATCGTTAAAAAATATATGATGTCCTCTCTAATAATCAACACATCTTTGCAACCTCTTACCAAAAACTCCAAACAGGTTCATGGGTCTCAGTGGATATGTGTTTATTGACAGGCCCATGACAGAAGAGACAAATTAAGGCAGTGAGCTATGCAGAATCCGTTTCATGGATTTTGATTATCTTTCTTAACCATAGCGATTAAAAACAATCAATATCCATAACAAAAATAATATTTTAAAGAGATGCCCAGTAGCCACTTGATTGAAGCTCAAGGTCAGTTTTAAAAATAACGTTCTCCTCTCCGTCCTTCGTATTTCTTTCTTTGGGGTTTCCAATCAGCCTGAGCCATGATGACTCATGTGTAGCAGCCCTTAGACCAGATAGCAGTCCTTCACTCTCTGTTTATCAAGTTGTCTTATTTGCCACAACCCAGAACCTCGAATTGGATTAAGGAGGTCAGACAGTGCTATGTTACATTACTTGCCACAGAACATCTTTCCTTGTTTTAAGTTACATTTAAAAACCCACCTGCCTGCACTTTTACATTTACATTTATTTATTTGGCCAATGCCTTTATCAAAAGCGACTTACAACATTTGAGATACAGTTAGTTACGTTTTTCTTGTTTTTCCAATTGGAGCATAGGTGGGCAAAGTGAGTCGATCAGGATCACGCAGTGTCAGTGGTGGGATTTGAACCCACAACCTCATGGTTTGAAGTCTAAAGCCTTAATTTTTCTCATTCTTCAAAGTTACATTGTTTATAAAGGCTATTGCCTAAAACTCATCCAGCAAACATGGCCAACCAGTCAACAAACAATGGCTCAACATGAAGATGCCAAGTCCTGCAGCAATATTATAAAACTCTGCTTATATACAGTTAAGGAAGAATAAACAAAGATAATAAAAGTGCAAAAAATGAATAAAAGTAATTTTACAAAATCACAATCAGAAGCACGCATTTTATGAAGTAAAACAAAAATAAACATATGAAACATGGTAGTGTTTGCATTAAGTCCCACTTGTCCTGCTTTCTAGTTTATTGGCAGTCACTGTGGCATATGGAGAAACTAAAGTGTGCAACAGATTTTAGGTTATTTATTTTGCCACATGTTCTGAAAGTCTTAGATTTGTGTATGACTGCAGGACATCTGCATCTGACATCACTCATCACACAGAATAATGCAAAAGATGATATGTATATGACAAGTACAAAACATCAAAATACAAAATAGTAGAAACAAGTAAAATAATATCGTAACATTTCAATTGATTTAGCTATCATGCATCTTGAGACACCATCAAGCAGAATTGTTGGTCTATTAGTCCACTTTCTAGTTCCGCCACAGGTCTCTCTGCCTTACAACCCTGTGGTCTTTTATGCTTGCCAGTGAGACTTTGCCCCCATGTCACCTCCCTAATGCAGACTCGTAGTAGACCTGGCTTGCTGTGGGTTTAAGTTCCATCCAGGTGCCACTTTTGAGCCAAACCTCAAAATCACTTCCAGGGTAAGGATTTGGTCTACAGTTTGTTTCAGTGATACCAAGGTGGAGGTCCCTCAAGCATGCCTTGATGCTCCTGCACCTTTCGTACTTCAGTAGCTGTTGTAAAAGTCCATGTCTTTAGGGTAGCTCCTAGCTTATACAGTGTAATTCCTCACAACCAGGAAGAGTGTGACTGCCTTAGTCATTAGGCAGGAGAGTACTGACTCCATGGCCTCAACCTTAAATGGATAACAAGGTTGGGTCTAAGACAGGTCCCTTGGCCTCCATTATGCCTCTGTCTCATGAAGTAGAGGGTTATGCATAGCTAACCTTTCTTGTCTTGTCTACCCTATGGTGTCTTTATCAATCTTGAACATCTACAGTATACTTTTCATTGTGATGGTTAAACTTCTGTGCCACAGCACATAGTGGGCTCTATGGTTATCTAGTCTTCCCACACGTATATGCAAAGATTGTTTTCTCACTAGCCTCTCTGTCTCTGCTATGAAATCCTGGTGTTTTTTGTTAGCTTATTTCAACTAAATGTGCTACTTCAAATTAATTTTGTTAGGTAATTAGTTTTTTTTCTTCTAAGTATCACATGTCATTCATGTAATGCTTTCAAAAATGCATTCTTAAATCACTTACACTAAAAAGTATGCCCAAATGTTATTTCTTTATTTCTCTACTTGTGCCCTATAATTACTGGGGCAGTCCTTAATTCACACCTTCCAATTGGGAACGCACTTTAATGAAAATTAATATTATGCTTTATTGCTGACATGATAACCACTACACTGTCATGTAGTTCATTTAGACTGCTGTATTTTTATTAGGCAATTCTATTTCTTTTCAGTTAGGAATGTATACCAGAGGCGTTACGCTTGTCTATGTAGTAGAATTAATATAACATTGCTCTGCTGTTCACAGGAGACCTAAGATTACATGCATAGCACATGCTGTTAATTTCTTATGAGAGATTACAATGCTTTTGGGCAATGATTAACATTTGGCTGATAATGTAAATGTCTGATTTGTACATAAAAAGAGACAAAATCCAATTATCTAAATAGCGAGGGGACCTAATTACCACAACTGCTTAAATTTGTGTTATATTTACAGGCAATACATTATAGAGTGTGGTGTTTTCACATCTTATGTATTAACCTGTATTTGCAAATGTCAGTTTCCACATAGCAACATATTTTGTATCATACTGTGCAGTGACTAGAATTTAAAGCATAGCACAAATTGAATTCCTTGTGTTTAGGTAATGAGTGGCTGCTGGCCAGCAATTCACTACACCACGGCAGATTCTGTGCCAGAGTATTCCGATGGTTGATCAGTGCCATTCTTAATTAAAGCAAGACTCCACTGGCCTTAAATATTCTATAAAAAATCCATATACTTTCAACAAAGCTGCCCTGACTTATGTCAGCCAATGTCCAAAATTCTCAGGCTGCCTTATAATATAATGTTGACAACACAGTGTGACAAAATAATGCATCTTTCAGGATTACAAAAGTGTAGTTTAAAAGATATTCAATCTTGCCAGTAGAAAGTACAAGTTAAGCTAAAGGCAGAAAAGAAGTGTATGCATTATCTGAATCCCAGAATCTTTAGCTTGGCCTTCCTCCAAAACTGTTGCTGCCTTATGCACCTCTGTGGCGCCACAATTGTGAAATCAACAGTGCAGAGTTTTTAGCTTTGGTCCAGCACTCTGAGATGTCAGATTACATCTTCAACTGATTATGCTTTAAAGCATTCCACTACGGGCGGCACGGTGGCGCAGTGGTAGCGCTGCTGCCTCGCAGTTAGGAGACCTGGGTTCGCTTCCTGGGTCCTCCCTGCGTGGAGTTTGCATGTTCTCCCCGTGTTTGTGTGGGTTTCCTCCGGGCGCTCCGGTTTCCTCCCACTGTCCAAAGACATGCAGGTTAGGTGGATTGGTGATTCTAAATTGGCCCTAGTGTGTGTTTGTGTGTGTCCTGCGGTGGGTTGGCACCCTGCCCAGGACTGGTTCCTGCCTTGTGCCCTGTGTTGGCTGGGATTGGCTCCAGCAGACCCCCGTGACCCTGTTTGGATTCAGCGGGTTGGATAATGGATGGGCATTCCACTACCTCAGAACTAGGAAGGTAATGTTCCGTTTTAAAGCTAGTGTCAAACATTGTTTTACTGTGTTATCAGACCACTTATGCAACACATCTAACACAAAAGGGACCAACTAGCCCCTTATGTTCTTGTACAGAATAGTGTATAAAAAGATATCAAAAAAAGCTAATTAACACTAGAATTACCAGAGCCTACGAGAAAACTCGTAAATCTGGCCCACCTTAAATTCGTTCACGCTTCTCCACCAGCGTCCTTTGTCCTGTAAATATGCCGATTAAGATAAGCAGCAAGCAGTCTGCTATTCCATCCCTCCACCGTCGCAGAACATTCACAAAGTTCTCCCAGCTCATGCCTTGTTTGATTATCTGGGAGTGAAGTGCTAGAGTTTTAGCGTGGAAATAATAGAGCGTTATTTGGAACACATGCATTTCATGTGTGTTCCGTTTCTACAATAACCTGTGTAAACACATTGTTAAAACAGAAACTTTTTCATATTTTAGTAATAAATGTTACAAAATGTAGGCATAAACTATAGAATGTGTGAAGCCTGAAGTCCAAAGATCAAATAAACACCTTCACAAAAGGTTCAAGGATGCTACGACAGCTTCCATGACGTAGCGGTAAGATTTGCTGACTTGTAATCAAGAGTCCCCGGTTCAGTCCTGACTGCCTCCTATATTTACTGTTTTCAGTAGTGAGCTGCTCTTATTGTTAATACAGTGGAACCTCGGTTTGCGAGTAACTTGGTTTACGAGTGTTTTGCAAGACGAGCTAAATTTTTTAATAAATTTTGACTTGATAAACGAGCAATGTCTTGCAATACAAGTAGTATGGATACACTTTGTCTGCTGAGCGTCATGTGATCACAACTGAGCTGATGGTTCTTCTCTCTCTCCCGTGTGTCCTTCTCCTTATCTCTCTCGCTCGCGCGCACGTCTCTCTCTCTCTCCTTAACTCTCTTGCTCACGCCCACGTCTCTCTCTCTCCTTATCTCTCTCGCGCCTCTCTCCTTATTTCGCTCGCTCACACGCTTGTCTCTCTCTCTTCTCTTGAGGGCAATCGTCTCCTATTCTCTGTCTGAGTCTGCATGCCTCACTCATATAGTCAACATCCGTACGCGCGTATACTGTTTACTACAGCATTGTGACTGTGTGTGTGTGTGCGCGCGAGCACATGTGTGTGCTGTGAAGTGTGAGTCCCTGTCTTGTGCCCCAAAACACGAAGCTCAATACTTTAACAACACCAGCTTTATTCAGCTTGAAGCAGCAACAGCGCGGTTATTTATTGTAGCGTGATCTTTATAATGTTCCTTGTATCACCCATCGACGGCAGGCGCTTATAGCATGTCTTCGATCTTTTTGGATACGCTTTTACGGCAAACTACTACAGCGCTGGGAGACTGCGATTGCTTTGGGACGCTCTTCCGAGTGTCGTCCCGTTGGGTGGAATCCCACAAGAGTTTAGAAACTCACTCACACCAGCCATGATTCTTTTCAAAGGTAAAGTGCAGGTTAATTTGCTTTATGTATTTTTACTTTATATTTTGTATTAATCATTTTTATATGAATAGTTTTGGGTTGTGGAACGAATCATCTGAGTTTCCATTATTTCTTATGGGGAAATTCACTTTGATATACGAGTGCTTTGGACTGCGAGCACATTTCCGGAACGAATTATGCTCGCAAACCGAGGTTCCACTGTATTATACAGTACACACATACATTTGGTTTGTGTATGTAACAGACTGTGTACATTTATAGTACTGTACTTGTGAAAGTTACCGTGTTTTTTTTTCACTTTTATTCTCTCAGTCACGATCACAATACGTACTGCCGCCCTAGGGATCTGACGCTGTTACTTTTTATTTGAAACTGGGAATAATTTTAAATGTGAGTGGTGTTTTGAGGCAATGGAACTGAACATTCTCTGATCTGGAGGGTGTGGTCCCCGGCCGGGACGCCCAGGAGGACGTGAGGAGGGCTTGTGCCTCCTCCAGACCGCGAGGGGGCGTCCGTCCTGGTTCTGTTGGGGACCACGGGTCGAGGGCATGGAAGCCCTACCCTGTAGGGGCCCGTGGTCACCGCCAGGCGGCGCCCCGATGCCGGTTTATCCCATCTGGTCCTCGGCCGGGGCTGGAGCCCGGTCGGGACGCCTTGGAGGACCGGAGGAGGGCGTGTGCCTCCTCCAGACCGAGTGGGGGCGTCCGTCCTGGTTATGCAGGGGGCCTCGGGTACAGGGCTTGGAAGCCCAGCCCTGCAGGGACCCGTGGCCACCGCCAGGCGGCGCCCCAGTGCCTAATTATCCCGAGAGCCCGGCACTTCTGCCACACCAGGAAGTGCCGGGGGGAAGACGACTGGGGATGCACGGACGGCTTCCGGGTGCGCAGCCGGCACTTCCGCCACACAGGGGTGTGGCCAACGTCAGGTGCCGGGAAGCAGCTGGAGCTCATCCAGGTCCCCATAAAAGGGGCTGCCTCTCTCCAGTCAGGAGGTGGAAGTCGGGAGGCAGTAGACGGAGCTGGAGAGAGAGGACGGGAGGCGGCCAGGAAGGCACAGAGACTGTGGGCCCTGGACATTGGGGAAATCGGTGCAAGAGGCACTGGGGTTCGTGAGTGCACAGGACTTTGTAAATATTGTACATAGTACAAATAAACAGTGTGTTGGGTGAGAAAATGTTGTCCGTCTGTCTGTGCCGGGGCCAGCGTTCACAAGGGATAAAAGCTGACACACAAATGCTGGTGAATCTGCCTTCTTCGTATTTCACTGTCACTTTATTTTTTTTTATTCAATTTTATTGAGTGTTCCTGCTAACACAGAATTAGTATGCACCTTATGGTTTATGATGTCAAAAAAAAAAAAAAAGACATAGGTATATATGATATTTGGAATTATTCATTTTATTACCTATTATGAGGTCAGTTCAGCGCTATATGCAATCATCAAATTCAAATGTTAACAGTTCACACACAAACAAGGACAGTCCTTCCTACATTTATGACGTGTGTACCTATTGCAATGCACACACTTTTCTCTATGCTGTGGTTTCGATTACATTGAAAGGGCACCTGACACTGACTCAGTTTACTTTCCTGAGGAAGCGGCTGTCTTGGAACAGAAGCTTGTTATATTGCAATAGGTACACATGTCGTAAATGTAGGAAGGACGGTCCTTGCGTGTGTGTGAACTGTTAACATTTGAATTTGATGATTGCATATAGTGCTGAACTGACCTCATAAAAGGTCATAAAATGAATAATTCCAAATCTATACTAATAAAAGGCAAAGCCCTCACTGACTGACTGACTCACTCACTCACTCATCACTAATTCTCCAACTTCCCATGCAGGTAGAAGGCTGAAATTTGGCAGGCTCATTCCTTACAGGTTACTTACAAAAGTTAAGCAGGTTTCATTTCGAAATTCTACGCATAACGGTCAACAACGTCCGCCATGTTAAACTTTCTTATTTATGGCCCCATCTTCACAAAATTTGGTAGGCGGCTTCCCTGCACTAACCGAAATAGATGTACGTACTTATTTCGGTGTATGACGCCACTGTCGGCCGCCATATTGAACTTTCCAACGGTCTTTGTTGCCCTCACTGACTTACTCATCACTAATTCTCCAACTTCCCAGGTAGGTAGAAGACTGAAATTTGGCAGGCTCATTCCTTACAGCTTACTTACAAAAGTTAAGCAGGTTTCATTTAGAAATTCTACGTGTAACGGTCATAATGGTCGTCAATGTCCGCCATGTTAAACTTTCTTATTTATGGCCCCACCTTCACGAAATTTGGTATGTGGCTTCCCTACGCTAATCGAAACCAATGTACATACTTATTTCGGTGGTATGACACCACTGTCGGCCGCCATTTTGAACTTTCCAACGGTCTTTGTTACCTATGGGCCCATCTTCAAGAAATTTGGTATGCGGGTTCCCAACGCTAACTGAATCATACTTACGTACATATATACATCCATAGACTGCAGCTAGGTTGCTGTGTGAGGTGGCGATGGGTCCCCCATCCCCACGCCTCCCACGTTGTTAGCTGCCTGCCTATATAAGGCCGTCCATCGCTCCGGTCTCTTCATTCCCTTCCTTGCTTTGCCACGGTATTCACGTCTCCCTGCTGATAACTGCAGCCTTTTAATTTAATCCACGGCTTCTCCGCTGTGTTATTGTTCGTTTATTACAATTATAGTTATTGTATAGGTATTTTAGACTTAGTTTATATTGTTTAGGTACCCATTTCCTTTATCGTTCCAACCGTACCCCCATTAACATGTCTATCGAGGTGATCACCATCGATCAAAGAACTGTCACTTACTGAGTGGTTTCCATGCCCGGAGATGGCACCTACCTTTTCCATTCTCTTTGTTACATATTGCACGGCCATATCAGGCTCACTCTTGATATCCGGAGGAACATTGTGTCTTATGTATTGAATGACTGGGACAGGTTCAAGGTGTGGACTGATGACGGTACAGGAGATAATTATACTACACAGGAGCACTATAAGAGTGAAATGCTTAAGCCCTTCACCTATGCTTCTGCATGTGAGTTGATGGCTGCCACTGAATTGTTTGGTTGTCGCTTTCAAGTGTACCGAAATGGCCAAATATTTTACACCTTTGGACAACTGCCAATGCCTCTTAAACATCTTAGATTCACAGGTGATGATTTGAGTAATGGACACTTTGATGTTTATGAATGTTTAAACTCTCAAAAGCTGGATGCGAAGTTATCGATGAAACCGGTTGTATGCTTACAACACTTGACAGATGCTGAATGTCACTTCAACACAACAAGTCCTGCAAATGCTAACATAATTGAAACAAACCATGAAACTCAAACCGATTATGACAGCAGCAATCCAAGCTGTGAGATTTTAGGCAAGATTGCTTTTCACATGGCCAACTATACGTTGCATGTTTAAGAATAAGCTCAGCGCACAGCTTGGTCATATTACAACTGGAGGGCCGAACTGACAACGTGGCATACAAAGAGATCCTTAACAAATAATTATTGGTATATTTTTCCTTAGTTTAAAAAGGTTCACTATTCTTCTTAATAAAAATTTTAAGGCAGTACTTCGCCGCTGCGAAGCACGGGTATTTTGCTAGTATCATATATACCTACGTCTCTGTTTTTTTTTTTTTTGACATCATAAACCATAAGTTGCATACTAATTCTGCGTGAGCAGGAACACTCAATAAAACTGAATAAAAAAAAACGTGATGGTGAGATATGAAGAAGGCAGATTCACCAGCATTTTTTGTCAGCTTTTATCCCTCCAGCTCAGGGAATGTCCAGTTTCATTGCCTCAAAACACCAGTCACATCTACAGTTACTCCCAGTTTCAAATAAAAACTAACAGCATCAGAGCCCTAGGGCGGTAGTATGTATTGTGATCGTGACTGAGAGAATAAAAGTGAAAAAAAAAAAAAAACGGTAGCTTTTAGAAGTACAGTACTATAAATGTACACGGTCTGTTACAGACGCAAACCAAATGTATGTGTGTACTGTATAATATTAACAATAACAGCAACTCACTACTGAAAAACGGAAAATATAGGAGGCAGTCGGGATTGAACTGGGGATTACAAATCAGCAAATCTTACCACTACACCACAGAAGCTGTTGTATTGTCCTTGAACCTTTTGTGAAAGTGTTCATTTGATCTTTGGACTTTAGGCTTCACACATTCTATAGTTTAGGCCTACATTTTGTAACATTTATTACTAAAATATTAAAAAAGTTTCTGTTTTAACAATGTATTTACACAGATTACTGTAGAAACAGAACACACATGAAATGCATGTGTTCCAAATAATGATCTATTATTTCCACTCTAAAACTCCAGCACTTCACTCCCAGATAATCAAACACGGATGAGCTGGGAGAACTTTGTGCATGTTCTGCGGCTGTGGGGCCATGGAATAGCAGGCTGCTTGCTGCTTGTCTTAATTGGCACATTTATAGGACAAAAGACGCTGATGGAGAGGTGCGAACGGATTTAAGGTATGAGTTTTCTTGTGGGCTCTGGTTATTCTAGTGTTAACTGTTACCTGTAAACTCGTACCTGTCTCACTGTCCATGCTGCACCCTATGTGTTTAACCTTTGGGACCTCTATGACAGGCTGCTCATTAACCAGGGCGATCTTTACTTTAAACCTTTACTCCAACCCAGTTTAGCACCAATAAAAGACTTCACAAATGCGATTTGACCTTGCATCACTAAAGGATCACGTTTAGATAAGAAACGAACATTCAAATCTCCTGGCCTTCTAGTAGCAGTCAGACTCTGACTTTATTTACACACAAACTGTATCTATTTGCATTAAAACCAATAATAACAAGAACAAAGTAATACAAACTCTAGAATCATACAACGTGTGTGGTTTAAGTCTTCATGTAGTAAAATCAGCAACAACAAGATGCTAGTGCTAAAAATTCTTTGTTAGTTGTGGTAATCACAACTCAAAGACACATGATATTCTATATGGTGTTCCACAAGGCTCTATCCTGGGTCTGCTGCTCTTCTCAATCTATATGCGTCCGTTAGGTCAGATTATCTCAGGTTACAACGTGAGCTACCACAGCTATGCTGATGACACACAGCTGTACTTATCAATAGCACCTGATGACACCGACTCTCTTGATTCACTAACACAATGTCTAACTGGTATTTCTGAATGGATGAATAGTAATTTTCTCAAGCTAAATAAAAAGAAAACTGAAATTTTAGTGATTGGCAATAATGGATTCAATGAGGTTATCAGAAATAAACTTGATGCATTAGAATTAAAAGTTAAGACGGAAGTAAAAAACTTAGGGGTAACTGTTGACTGTAACTTGAATTTTAAATCGCATATTCATCAGACCACTAGGACAGCATTTTTTCACTTAAGAAACATAGCAAAAGTTAGACCTCTTATATCATCGAAAGATGCTGAGAAATTAATTCACGCTTTTGTTTTCAGTCGCCTAGATTACTGTAATGCACTCCTCTCAGGACTACCCAAAAAAGACATAAATCATTTGCAACGAGTGCAGAATGCAGCTGCTAGAATCCTAACTAGGAAAAGAAAATCCGAACACATTTCTCCAGTTTTGATGTCACTACACTGGTTACCTGTGTCTTTCAGAATTGACTTTAAAATTCTGCTTATGGTTTATAAAGCCTTAAATAATTTCGCTCCATCTTATATATCGAAATGTCTGACGCCCTATATTCCAAATCGTAACCTTAGATCCTCAAATGAGTATCTCCTTACAATTCCAAAAGCTAAACTTAAAAGAAGTGGTGAGGCGGCCTTCTGCTGTTATGCACCTAAAATCTGGAATAGCCTGCCAATAGGAATTCACCAGGCTAATACAGTGGAGCACTTTAAAACACTGCTGAAACACATTACTTTAACATGGCCTTCTCATAACTTCACTTTAATTGTACAGTATGTTCAATTCATCATAATAACTATTCATGGTGGCTCTAAAATCCGTACTGACCCCTACTCTCTCTTCTGTTTCTTTTTCCGGTTTCTTTGTGGTGGCGGCCTGAGCCACCACCACCTACTCAAAGCATCATGATGCTCCAACATTGATGAACTAAAAGCCAGAAGTCTACGTGACCATCATCATCAAGTCCTTCCGTGAGAACCCTAAATACAAAGAGGACTGTTTCATTTATGTGAGGTAGAATGCCCAGAGGGTACTGGGCGGTCTCGTGGTCTGGAATTTCTGCAGATTTTGTTTTTTTCCTCCAGCCGTCTGGAGTTTTTTTTGGTTTTTCTGTCCTCCCTGGCCATCAGACCTTACTCTATGTTAATTAATGTTGACTTATTTTATTTTCTTACTGTGTCTTTTATTTTTCTATTCTTCATTATGTAAAGCACTTTGAGCTACATTTTTTGTATGAAAATGTGCTATATAAATAAATGTTGTTGTTGTTGTTGTTGTAGTGAACATCCAAGTAGCTCAGTTCCTTTTTTTAATGGTTTAAGTAAAAGTAAAGCAATTATAAATATAATATACATTGTCACACACATGCATATGACAGACAACCTCAAGGGCTCATCCACTGGTTATTACATTCTAAATCAGAGGGTGGTTCTGCTCCCTAATGCCTTTTCTCTTCCTCCCTCTACAGAATGGATGATCGACTATCATTCCAACTTTGATGTCACTTACGGCTTCCACCGTCCTGAACCTGACTTTTCCTGGTCTCATTTCTAAAAGCCTGCTCCATCTTGTGACAATCTGAAGAAGACATTGCAGATTTTGTTTTCCTCAACCAATTTCTGGTAATTATACAGGGTTCACCACGGTGCCACAGCACTTTATGACATGTCACTTGATTTATTTACTCTCTGACTTTGTAGGGCAATGGCACTAGATCAACTTACCTTAAAAGGTACAACTGGAGAAATTTCAGTCAATCAAGCAATTAATGCACCAAGAGAAAAAGTGGTAACAGTTGTAGCCAGAACAGACAATAAAATCTCTGTACACCAAATGGTGTTTTGTATTTTTTGCCTGTTCTTTTTGCTGAACTCTTTGGGAGGATTTCTACTCAGAAACTTGCATTTGTATTGCATAATTGCGTATTGCGTATTGCAAATCAACTGATAAATAGGACGAATAATCAGTATCATTGACTAAAAAGGTCATGAAGAAAGTTGAAAATACATACAGTCCACACTTTATATACAGTATATATATTGAGGCAGGCGGCCGGGTTCCATGCCCGGCCATGATGCCCCTGCTGCATATGTTGCAGGGGAGCAACCATGGGCAACTCAATACCTCCCCCGGGACGCTTGGTGGCAGCCTTCCTGGCCGGCGGTGATGCCTCAACCTCCCGCAGGGCTCCATGGGAGATGGAGTCCTCAACAGACTGGTTGGGAGTTGGGGTGGATGCCAGGGGGTGCTGCATGGATTTCACAACCCAGCTGGACAACTCTTCAGCCCCACCCAGTAGTGCAATTGGAACCAGGTTTTTCAAGCACCTGGAACACTTCCGGGTGGGCTATAAAAGGGGCCAGCCACCACCACTCAGTGTTCAGAATCAGGAGGAAGAGAACAAGGTTGCCAGGGAGGAGTGGTGGTGCCAGAAGAAGGGTTGTGTTTTGATACTGTGAGTGCTTTTGGGACTGTGTTGTGGTTGAAGGGATTATGGGGAAGACGTGCCCTGCAGCTGAAGAAAATAAAGTCTTTGTATGTTTTTACACATGCATCAGTGTGAGTCTGTGCCGGGTCGGGCGCTATATAGAGCCTTTTCACAATATACATATTTATATGTTTATATGTAAACACAAATATACACAGATATACATATATTCAAATGTACATAAATATATATATACACACATATATATTTAAATATATACACATACATAAACACACACACACATAATATATATATATATATATATATATATATATTGAGATTTCTGAGACTTTGACAACTCTCCAACTGTGCTGTGTGCCAAAACTCTGGCAGGGATTGGTTGTCCGCTGCCAGTGCAACTGCAAGTTCACATGTTATTGTAGAAGCTCCACAGCTGGGTTCAAGTGCGAGTGCTTTCCCTGTGATCAACAGGGACATCTGGAGTGGCATCTGTCAACTGCACGGTCCATGGAGACTTGAAAGGTCTTGAAAGAAGGCAACTTTAAAATCTCTGTCAAATTGGTTGGACCTTACACTCTAGTAGTGACCTCTTCATGGTCTGCTGTGAGTTGCTGTGACAGATTCTCTGCACAAGCATGGAATGGGTAAACATTTGCTGCATTCATTGGGATGTTAAAGAGTAGGAGACTGTCTTACATCCTGGGAAATTTAAAGGGAGGAACTTTAAAGTTTGGACTGCTGAATCAGACACATCACCCTGGCCTCTCTTAGTAGGGAAGAGGAATGCTCTCTTCCCACTTATCCTAGCCACCTGCAGAGTGCCTTTTTCTATAGTAGATAGGGAGGGGCTTGCCGCTGACAAGGTCAGTCAGGGAGCTGGCTTGAAGACTGAACCTGATTTGTCCAGTGAGGATGGGGACAATCCCTCACCTGGGTTTCTGGAACAGTTGAAGGACTCTTCGCAGGACGCGCTAGCACATTCAGCATCGGGCTCTGGGGAAGGCTTCACCAAAGCAGGAGCTACAACACTGACAGAGTTCTTGAAAGCACCACCCCTAAACCAAAAGCACTTGCATCCATCTGCAGAACAAATTCCTTTGAAAAGTCCGGATTCTGCAGAACTGGGTAATGATGATAAAGTAGCTTTTACGTCTGAGAAGGCTCTGTCACAGGGATCGGTCCAGACAGTACTATGGTTCTTTCTACCCTTTGTCAAGTCAGTGAGGGGGGCAGCCCAAAGCGCAAAATTGGGAATGAACTGCCTGTAGTACCTTGCGAGCCCAAGGAAGGCACGAACGTGTCTCTGTTTTTCAGGACGTGGATAAGCAAGCACCTCCTCCACCTTGTCCATCTGAAGCTTGAGCACACCATTCCCCATGGAATACCCCACATAATGTTTCCAATATACCCAGCCTGAACTTCTTAGCCCGAGCTGTCTGGTTTTGAGATCAGAACAGCTGGGATCCGCCACTCACTGTTTCTTTTGCGGATAACCCCCAATTTGAGCATTTGTTTCACCTCCTCATGTATCACCTTCCTCGTTGCCTCTGGCAGGCAATATGGGGGTCACATGTACAGTAACACCGGTTGCAGTTGCAATCTTGTGTTCTGCAATTTCTGTCTAGCCAAGCAAGACCGAAATGATTTTCAGAGTTCCTTCTGATTAGTGCCAGCAACTCTGCCTTCAGGGCATCTGTCAAATCATTGGCAATAGAAATGTCAGAGTGAATGCTACTGACATGACCAGGACCTCGTGTGGGTTGTGCAACTCTTTCAACAGATTAATATGCAAAACCTTCATGGGCTTCTGCTGACCAGGAAGAATGACTTTATAATTCACTGGACTAATCTTTCATTACTGCTGGGCTCAGCCATTTCGCCTGAAATTTGTGTGGGTCAGAAGGGATCAACACCAGCACTTAGTCTCCATTCTTAAACTAATGGAGCTTGCTTTTCATAATTATAATTACGTTTTTGCACCTCCTGCTTGCACTGCATATGTTCCACGGCAATAGAGGAAAATTTCAATATCTGTTCTTGGAGCAAAATGACTTGATCGTCAAATCTTCACCCGCGAGGTGCTTCGCAACCCCCATCTGTTCCTTCTGAAAAATATCTAACACCCCACGTGATCACCGGCAGAACAGCAGTTCGAACGGACTCCACACGGTGTATACTTGAGGGGACTCCCAAAAAGCAAACAAGAGAAATGGCAATATGGTATCCCAGGAGGTTGGGTTATCATTCACTTCTACCAGCTATATCATCTGTTTCAGTGTTTTATTAAACTTCTCAGTCAGGCCATTTGACTGCAGATGATAAACAGTGGTGCTCAATTGCTTATTTGCAAGACTCTCACACAGCTGCTTCATGACGTGAGAGATGAAAAGCGTACCATAGTCATTTAAAATCTTGTGCGGGATGCCAATATGTGTGAACATTTCCAAGAGAACTTTAGCGACAGTCTGTGCATTTGCCTTCTGTAGAGCGTCCACCTCAGGGTATCTTGTCGTGTAGTCACCAACATGAGCTTATACTGAAAACCATTTTCAATCTTGGGGAGTGGGCCCACAATATCTAGCCCAACCATGTCAAAGGGAACATCCAAAATAGGCATTGGTGAGAGGGAGGTCCTAGCGGGTCTATTAGCGGAAACAGTCAGTTGGGACATGCCCTGCAAAACTGCTCCACAATCCCGCCCATGTTCAGCCAATCAAAGTGTTTTGAAATGCAATCCCTTGTCTTCTCCGTATTGAGGTAACCCCAAAAACATGGGTGTGAGCAATTTGTAAAACAGTCTCCCTATGCCCACTTGGCACCACCAACTGCTGAATTCGCCTGTCCCCCATGCAATCAGAAATCACCCAATACAAGAAACCATCCTTATTTAAAAAGTGTGGTGCTTTAAAGTTTAGGTCCTCCCTCTTCAGACAGTAAAAGTCATTTGCGACATGGGCTTGTATGAATGCAAAATTTAAGTTGCTGTTGGCTCGTTGCAACAGGCAAACTCTTTTTTTATACAGCTATAGAGAAAGAATAATGGGTGGGCTGGGAGAGACTGAATGCCTGGAACAGTTCATCCAACCAGTATGAAAGGTGTCTGTGGTCCCCTGTCATGATTCCCGTTTAGACACCCACAGGTTTGCACTGAATTCATAGTTCAAAATAGCAACCCTGTTGCAGTCCTTGGGCGCTGCTTTAAGAAGATCTCCCTGTTTTGTAGAGCACCTGTGTGACCTAGAAGTGCTTCTGCCATGCAATGCTGTGGCACTGGAAGTACTTCCAGTTCCAGCAAAATAGAAGCCATCTCATCTCACTCTGGGTGTTGGAGTTGGTGGACTGGGCTTGTCTGGAGGAGAGTAGAGGAAGATAAAGGGGATTGGAATTGTGCTTGGGACTGTTACTGTCTTGCATGAAGAAGAACCAGCAAAAGGTGGTTTATATAATACATATATTTTATTTGAGCCTGTGACTTTGTCTGTGTACTTGTGTCCAGAGTCTGGGGCTCTGTGGAGCCGAATATTGGTCACAATCAATATATTGTAAATAATGAACAACATGTATAAAGAGATTATCTGACAATCGCGACATTTACAAAATTATTATACATCTTATACAACAGAAATGTTTTAAAATATGCTCCCTTGTTTCCTCAGATCTGAGTCGTCCTCCTAACACAAACATAAGATAGCTTCCCCGAGAGACCTTGGAACAATGAACTGCTCTCTGTACTCAGCAGCACAGCAGTACAAAAACCTTTTTTATTATAAAATGCAGAGTTTTCAAATTGTATGCCTCCTATTACTTTTATTCTCATCATCTACCAATCAGTGCACTGGAAGACTCACACACAGAATATTTCAAAATAAAAGCCGTTTCATTTAATACATTACAAAATTGTACATTACTACCAGAGACTTCTAAATGCCACTCTAATCCCACAAGCTATAGCATCTTAAGGATATTCTTCATTCTAAAATTGTTTTTCCTTTGTATTTGTGTTATTTTGGCCAATTAAAGTCTACCTTTCTTCTTTCCTGCATTGCATTTTGGATATTTTTGCTTTACTTGGTTATTTATTCTAGGATATGGTGAGAGTTACCCATTGTACTATACATACAGTATATAAGTCATAGGAGTGTTCTACAGTCTTTTGAAATGAAACACTTGAGAGGTACACCAATAAGAGACCATTGTCCTAAGCGGTATATATGTTCTCTTTGGTCATCGAAGAAACTCTCTTGAACCACATATACAACATGTAAAAGGAACATTTGGACTTTTTATTCTCATCTCAAAATACCCAGGTGGTTAAGGAAACTCTCTTACAGAAAAGAGTGGGAGAGGGAGAACAAAGAAGAGCACCACTGGTGCCAACTTACTTCATTGAATCTGCTATTCTATATACCAACAGGAGCTGACTCCAACAGCAGTATGGTGGGTCAATGACTCTTAGGTACAGTACTATCTTCAATTAACTTCATACCAAGTTATTAAATGGGGAGACCTCTGTTTTCTAAAGCCTTTGGCTATCTGTGTTCCATCTGCATCATTCACCTTGGTACTTATATCTACAATACACTCATCTACCCTTTTTCTGAAGCTGCCAAAATAGTGATTGGGAAAATAACCTACCCTGGGTGCCCAGGCTGTGAGACAGCAGCACAAAAACACTAAAGCATATTTAATTTACATTTTTATACACATTGTTTGTTTTTATTTTAAAGACAATAACACAGCAGTTGGGTTTGATGTTAACAAGTTCACCCTCAAAGTGTTTTCTTTACATATTTACAGATACAGGCTTTGGGAAAGTATCATCATTTTTTACTTAGGTCAAACAGTTGGGCATCTGACTAGACCGAATCAGGAGTCATAAAAGGAAAGTCAGAAAGTTAAACTCACTTCCATAACAGCTCCTTCAAAATTTAAGGGTATGTAAGGAACTCAGAACCAAAATGGGCCACACTTAGCATCTCATTATTGGAGGTTGCTGCAAGTTCCTTTGGTTGACATCTGCTTTGTTCAAGTCAATGACTAAAACTCCATAAAACTAAGGATGACCCAAGCAATAGGAAAAGTAGTTAAAGGAAGAGGTCTACCATTAAATGTTGGGGAGAAGGTCTTGTAGCAAGGTCAATAAATGAGCCAACAAAGCTGCAGCTGTAGCAACAGACAAGTACAACATCTAAATGTGGGAGATATGCCATACTGTGGAAAACTCGTACCAATGGGGCAACCCCAAAAAGGATTTGGCAAAGTAGCTATTGACTTAGGATGAGGCTAGGAAAGACAATTGTAAGTTGTAAATTTATAAGTAAGATCTGTATGTAATCTGATGGCCTCTTCTTCCTGCCAGATACTCTTCTATCAGGAGTGGAGCTGAGTGATACCTCAAGGTATTTCTGGCCTAATACAGTTGAAGCAACACCATCAGACACTTGTAGGAAAGTCTTTCTAAGATGGCTGAGTAGACTGTAGGTTACTTTGTTTTACTCTGTTTCTGTTTAATACATGGAATGCTTCCTTTTTTCAACAGCCAACTTTTCTATTTAGATTTGAATTGTAAATTATAAGCTTTAAGTAGTGTTTAACACTCTGACTTTTTATTTTTTCCTACATTATTATACATTAAACCTATTGTATTATATACACCTTTTCTCATATTTCTATATATTTTACCTACAGCGCTAATTTGCTAAAAATAGAGACATGGATAAATGGCAAAGAAGCAACAGAGCTTTTCAGTGTACATATACCATACTCAGCCTTCAAAGCATGCTTCAATTGCTTTTATTATACAACACTTACAGTATTATTTACAACACATGCACTAGTGCAGACAGTCCTTGCTCTGCCACTGCGATCAAGACACAGCCACTACTCTGTGTTATTAAAAGGAAGCTGAAAGGACCGTACTGAAATCATGTTGCTATTCAGGTTTTATTCAGTGAGAAGTCTGAATAGGGTGATATAGAAAAATAAATAAACAAATAATCAGCCTCATGTTGTACGTATATCCCTACTGCACTCACAGAAAGAAAAGGGGGAACAAGTTACACTGCAAGGCTAAATGAATGTCAAAGAAAAAGAAAAGATAAATATCACCCTATTCATTGCTTTCACACAATAGAAAAATAATCAAAAAAGGAACTCATGCATTACTGTACGTACCTTTCTGTAGCCAGATTGGGCACAACTGAAAAAAGGGTGCACAATGCTGGCAAGTAATGACACAGGGACAAAGATCAATAATACGTATATACAAAATATAAAATAAAAATAATTTTAAATAATGTAAACTTAATTTAATATTAAACAAATAAGGTATTTTGATACGCTAATACATGCAATTAAGAATTTCTCTGTCCTCTGTACATATGACTATATTGTTCTCATAAACATGAAAACATTAGTGGTAGGGTAATACACAAAATATTGCTAAGTACATCAAATACTTCTCTACTAATAATGGAGACAAGTTGGTGTACAGGAGGCCTGTGGAGGATGTCTGTGGCTAAGGAACTGTACTGGTATCTGGAAGGTTGCTGGTTCAAATCCTGTTACTGCCAGAAGGGATCCTACTCTGTTATGGCCTTTCAGCAAGGCCCTTAACAAGAAAATTGCTCCAGTGGCACAGATAAAAGGCTGACCCTGTGCTCTGACCTCCAAAAGGTCAGAAAGTGGTGCTGTATCAAATCAAATCAATAAATAAATAAAATGTTATCTTATAGTGCAGGAACAACCTCCTGCAGCTCAACATCAGCTAGACAAAATAGTTGGTGGTGGACGCGCCAAAGAGCACTCAACATGCCAAAGAGCCTCTGAGATCAACCAACATTCAGGGAAAGCTGGCGTACACCTACAAGTACCTGGGGGTTCGCATAAACAGCTAACTGGACTGATCTGACAACACAGTGGCACTGTGCTAAAAGGGCTAGAGCAGACTGTACTTCCTGAAGAGAATTTGGTCTTTTGATATATGCAGCAAGCTGCTGGAAATGTTCTATTAGTCCTTAGTAGCAGTGTGTTTTATGCTGTGGTCTCCCAAGGAAGCAACTTGAGTTCAGCCAATGCAAAATGCCTGAACATACTAATCAGGAAAGCCTGCACCATTACAGACCTAACCCTGGACATACTGGAAGCAGGTGTGGAAAAGAGAATTATGATAAAATCGGGTGCCATCATGGAAATCCCCTTTATCATCTTTAGGAGGTGCTCTCCTGGAGCCCTTTTAACCACAGATTCATTCCTCCTCGGTGTGCTATGAAGTGCTTCTGGAGGTCTTTTCTGCCCACAGTTATCTGGCAATTCAACACTTCCTCCCAACATCCCAGACTAAACATTTATACTCTTTTATTTTCTATATACATTTTCATTTAGATACTTATCTGTTGACTGATTGAATTCTATGTCCTGTGTATCTTTTTTATGCTTTTGCTGCTGTATACAGGTACATTTCCCCTTGGGATTAATAAAGTTTATCTAATCTATGTAAATAGCCAAAATTTACAACTGCATATTGTACAGATTTAGATTTTTCCAACCTTAAAACAAGTGACATTGTATGACACACTTACTCAATCAATACTCAGTTTTGGGTCACTAATAAACACCACATACGTGTATGATGCCCCAAACTTTACTTCAGTTAACAAAGTTCAGTTTCAAATTCAAAAGCATCCTCACTGAGGAATTCTCCCAAGGTGATGTCAGCCACAAGTCTTCCCCTCGTTTAGCTGTGGGTAGGACCTTGGGATTACATAACTGCCATTTCTGCCCTTGTGCTAAAGAAGATCTCCATTGGCCAAAGGCTGATTGAACTGCTGACTACAAGAGGGCACTCTCACACAGTAGCCGGCTCTCTCTAACCCTAAGGGCCATTGCCCCTCCACTTACACTCACTTTTCCCCAAGGAAATCCAGGCCACATGTCCATTTATAATTTTATAGGAAGACATGCATGCAAATAGCTTTAAGGAAAGGTGTGATTGAAATCAAAGTTCCTTCCAATTAGAGAGCTAGTGATTGCGTATAAGGATGTTATTTTATCATTTTGACAGACCCAGTTTTCAGCTTGCAGTTATAAGCTTTAAAGGAAAGACCTTTCAGACCTTATTCTCTGTAGGATTGGCGTAAACCCACACACATTTTCACGGCAGCCTCACATCGTGTGTACACAAGTTTCTGCTTGGTTTTGCAAACAGGCGCCACCCAGCATCAAATTGTTTCTGTTTCTGTGTGGTGTCTCCTTCTTTTTTAGATTTGCATCAATGATGCAAGATTTATGAAATACTCCAAAATTAACTGCATATCATTTAAAAATTTAATATACTTGATTGTAATCATTCTGTAACAATATTATGGTGCACGGAATGGACAAACTATTCCAACTACCATAGCTGCTTTACCATTGTTAGAGGACTTTGCAAATAGAAGAATTAGAAAAGAGTGCGTATTTATAGATGATGATGAATGGCGTCTAAGTCGATTTCGATTTCCAAGAGCTATCCTCTTTTCGCTGTGTGCTGAACTGAAGTTCTGTCCACTCTGGGGTTTTTATTCGCAGACGCTTTTCAATGTGAACCTGATAACTGATCAGGTATTTCACAAACATCACTGAGTCGCATCGTGCCATGTGTATAGGATGGTATTATCCGCTTGTCATCCAAATGTGGTACAAAATATATCCTTACACTGTGGTTGAAATGGGAAACATCAAAGCACAATTCGCAGCATCATCCAATTTTCCAAATGTAATCAGAGTGGTCACCTGTGTGCATATTGCTATTGCAATGTTGTTGGACAAGTTACATCTGCCAAGGATGAATCACAAAAAGAATGAGCTGGCATTACATCATCAATAACAGGAGAGCCTATAAAAACAGCAACTCCACACAATCGCAGGTGCTTTTTCCAACTAGTGTGGCAAAAGGCAAGCAGTCTTTTTAAGAATAGTGAGTTACTTCAAACAGCTATATAAAGAGCAGAGAATCTATCCATTGTGGTGCTTGATGCTGATGCTAAACCACAAAGGTGCCTTCAGAGAATGAATTTGCGCATGTAAATAGAAAGCATTTTCACTCTATTCTGTGGCACACAATCTGTTACAGCATTCACTATTGCATTTTGTGACTCCAGAATTGTGTCTATCAGCACACAGCCAAATGGTCACCCAGGCGTTTTTGAGGCAGGGTACAGGTGTGTGTGCAACCAGCGCCTGAAAATAAGCTGGCATAGCAGCACCTTCACTGCCTGGTTTGTGTTCTTGTCATTGGTGTCAGCTTTTGTACTGAAACAAAATAAACAGACAATGGACTCCAACTCACCTTTTCATGTTGACTTTGATATCTGACCACGTCTTTTTTATTTCGGGCACTGTGCGACTTTCTGAACTTGAACTTTCAAGTGTCTCCGCCATGCTCTATCACACCATCAACTTCCTTTTGTTGCTTATACCACTGCTTAAACAAATATTACAAAAAATACTTTGGATTCGCTGAAATTCTTCTTTTTTCCATGTCCTTTTGCCATTCTTTTTATCAAAACTAAACAGAAGGGGCTATTAATATTGATTTGCATATTCAGAAATGCAAACGTCTGGGAGTATTCGGAGTGGGTTAAATTTCACATTCATTGGGATATATAAAGTTGAAGTGCGTGGAACTTGGGGTACACAATTTTATGAATCTGGATATTTTTTGTGCATACACACATTTCCAGTTTTGTCCGTATGCCATGTTTTAGTGTGAATTCTACACATGTTCTTGTACATGAGACCACAGGTCTTTACCGAGTCTGAGCCCAAAATAGTCCTCAACCCAGGCAGCCTGACTGTAAACTCAAAAGGTAGGTTTCAAGCCCTACATAAGCTTAACATTGGGCTCAGATTGTTAATAGTTTAAAATACTTTAAATGTACAAAAAACACAAAGATGTTCCTTAAGGGAGAGGAAAACCACAAACCTCTGGCATTAAATGGCAAAGCCAATGAAGAATCTTTATGAAGAAAGAATTTGTTTTTAAACTGATAAAGAAAAAAATATTAAAGCAAGGGAAAATAAGTCAAAAGTATTTTTTTCTGAAAATGGAAACCCAAGTCTAAAACGTGTAAAACACAATCCAAGGTAAAACCCACAAACAGAAGCAAGAATATCGAACAAACAAACAAAAAATAACAGTACCTACAATAAATTATTCAGAGTCTGTGGTAATGTGCCTGTGAGGCATTACCAGTTCAGAGAAACAAGTTTAAGACCAGTGTGAAATAACTGCAAATCAGCAAAATAAAGGTACTTATTTTTTTAAATGTCAGAAGTGCGAGCATGTGCATCTACAAATATTTTAATTTTGCTCTATAAGGACTGCGCTGTGTAACACTGATGGCTAAGTATATGTGGATTCAGGAAAGGCCTACTGAACTTCACTTGTGCCTGGTCAAAATGTATCTTCATAGCCCTTGCTGATGCAGAACAAGAAGCATAGACCATTAGTTTAATGTACTGTAAGGCATGCATTCTTTCAGTGAAGAGATTGTGAGTTAAAACAACGCAAGAGTAACTTACTATAGCAAGTGTGGAGAAAGAGTCAGCGTGTCCATCTTTAGTACTTTGTGGATGTGCATGCAAGACTGCTATATAATTTAATAGAATAAGTCCGCATCAGCTGCGATTGGAGGAAGGGAGCATTGTGAAACAGGATTGGATGAAAGTAACACTCCCCAATATAAGAGACACTTCCTGCCTGCAGGGATTGTCTTTCTTTCAACCTTTTCACCGAGTTTAGAGAACAAGTTAGTAACATTGCAGAGCATTTCGGAGTGCAATAAATGCTAAAGAGTTGTGCCAATTTTTATTTATATTTTTCTTTTTGCTTTATTATAAATTTATCTTAGTCATAGTGAAGGTTTGGTGCAGGTATTAATATTGATATGGGTTTTGGTGCACTTTTTGTGTTTATTTTGTATATTCACTTGATTCTTCATTTTGCAAATATTTTTGTGGATTACTTTTGGACTGTGAATTGTTTTGTCCTTTAAGGAACAACTTCCTGAACAGTATTTTAATAGAGGAAAACTCACTTTCCTGGTGAATATACTATACATTTTTCCTTTTGATTTGGGGATATTTGATTTCATTATAATTACTGTAAATAATCACCACTTTTCCAATTGATTGTTGCGTGTCATTGCCTTTGGACTGTGTTACAAAAGTCCACATGGCACTGTTTTTGTCCCTGCACTTCTAAGTAAACTGCACCTTTGTGATGAAACCCAATACTTTGTCCATGGCTCTCTGTCTTAAATTTCTATTTCTGGTCCTGTTAGTTCCTGAACTACAATGACGGCCAGCGTGTAGCTTATTCTCCATATTCCCACTGCATGGGGTGTCAAAAAGTTATCAACTATCAACGAACCTCTGAGAGAAATATTCCCCATCCTGAAATGCAAATGCTGAGGCCGGCCCTACAACTTTGACATAATGGTGGCACTGTTCCACTCACAGAAAACAAGAAACTTAGATAGACAGCATAGATATACACAATGTATAAGTACTAAACAATGCATAACAGAAATTTCATAAAAACTGATAATGTGAAAAATAATTAAAAAATACAATAATCAAAAAAGGAAAAAACAAACATAAGTCAGGGAATCCTGACTGAAACATAACATGGATGATCTCAGTTGTTTGACTGCTTGATAAAACAAGTGTTAACAGGTAATTTGTAGTGTTTAAATTAATACTTCTGTAAATCAGAAGTAGAGTTTCAAACATAATACTGCACAGATAGCCTACGTACTTGGACAGTGCCTAATGAATAGTAAGTGGGAGCATCCATTAGTGACTGCTTACTGTATGTATTGTGATGCAGAAACAGCACCCCATGCTGTAAGTAACTATCACCTGCTATTCAAGCAGCTTCCATGTACTGCACATTTAACCTAAAAAAAAAAAAAAAAAAAAAATAAAACACACTGGGAGTTTAATATGATGTTTTTTTTTTCATTAGAAGTGAAATTAAAGACTGGCACAATCACTTTGATATATTTATTTGGAAAATTCCACATCCACAAAATAAATACATCAAATTCTAAACACACACACTTCTCTCTTTCTTTCTGTCATCTCTGTTAATTTTCATTTCAACCAGCAACACATCAAAACATGTGATTTTGCTTTGACATGAAACACAAGTGTGGAAAAGTAAAGGTTATTAAAAATTAAACCATCATTACATTATAGTACAGATAAACATGACCGTAAGAAGGACATCCCTTCAGCCATTTTTCAAGCCCCCTTTTTACTATCATTTTGCTAGTTGGAAGTGTTCCCAGGTAATATTCGGAGAAAAGGTGTGTTAGTAAAAGGTGTGTGTTACTAAATGTGGCCACTGGGTTACTCTGAATTCCAAAAGCATTGGTGAAGTTTTAAGCTAATTGTTAGTTTAAGACCCATTTAACAAACTTCTCAACAAACTTCTCTGAATTGCATTTAAAGTCCAACTTCGTATCTTTTGTGGAGAGTCATGTACAACTTACAAAACACACAGGTTTTGTTAACAGTGGCCTCTTGGGAGAAAGCCACACTTCTGAGTCAGTTCTTTAATAGGCCAGACTGATATGGCTGTTCACATACTCTTCGTACTTGGGAAAGGGTCCCTCCTATCCCAATGGAGATACTCTTTATTTTACTTCACTAGAAACGCTTATTTTCAAATAAATAGGCAAGCATTTTTGTCACCTCACAAATAGCCACCTTTAGTAATATTTAGTGGTTTACAGAAGACTTAATGGCTTCCTGAGAAGTTTTTTGTAACCTCTCTCTCATTACTGTTCCCCCAGGGAATCATTTAAATATAAAACTTTGATAATCTAGCCACCAGGGCAGCAAACCAACTTATCCTAGTGCCCATCCCAAGCCTGGATAAATAGAGAGGGTTAGTAACAGGAAGGGCATCCGGCTGTAAAACCTAGCCAAAACCTTAATGATGGAATCAATCTAATTGGCTTTGGAAAATGCTAGACCATGCCCAGTAGGCAACATGCCAGGGTCTCATCTGAACCCTGTGGAAAGTGAGTGATGGCTACCATGTCAAGGACGGGATCAGCTAAAGAAGTTAGTCCAGAAGAATCAATCAATCAATCAGCTTTACTTAAAATGTAAAATCACCGTGCAGCATGGTTCCAATAAACTGTACAAATTAGACGAATACATGGGACAATATATAAAATAAGCAAATAAGAACAGAAATTAAAATAAAACAGCATCAATGTTGAAGGAATACTAACCAATAAAACTGAAATAAAATGATAATAAAACATTAAAAGCTAAGGTGTTTCAACAAAGGAATAACATAATAAGGAATATGTCAAGGATGATAGACCTGACTGAATTTTAAGGCACTGTAATTGTAATGAAGGGAGTAAAGGTATGTTTTTAGTCTTGATTTAATAGTATCAATTGAGTGTGCTTCTCTTTCACATAACGACAGGCCATTCCAAAGATAAGGTACACAGTAGGCAAATGCTCTTTGACCAACTGATGTTTTTTTAACTGAGGGAATGACCATAAGACCAGCATTAAGACAGTGAAGAAAACATACCAAAGGGTATGGTGTAACTAGTTCAGCTAAGTAAGAAGGTGCAACTCCATCCAGCCTTATATGTTAAAAGAGGAACTTTAAAATCAGCTCTTGCTTGCACTGGTAACCAGTGAAGAGAAACTAGAAAGGGTGTTTTGTCAAGATTCTAGCTGCAGCCTTCTGAACATGCTGAAGACTTCTAGTAACACAACTTAGGAAGACCGGAGGAAAAGGGCATTACAATAATCTAGAAAAAACAAACGCATGTATTAATGTTTCAGCATTATGCATAGATAGAATAGATCAGATTCTTGCAATATTACTAAGATGAAAAAAATTATATCTTAGTAATAGCCTTGAAATAAGACTGGAGTGTGAGACAATTATCGAAAATTAATGATTGAACTTTCACAGAGAGAATAGCCATCAATATTAACACTCAAGCTGTCACACAAAAGTCCATATTTGGATGGTCTAACAACCAATAATTATCAGCATTTAAGAGCAGAAAGTTCATACTCTTTGTAGTGTTGTGAATTTTCTATTTTATTTTATTTTTTGCTCACACAAACAAAAATAAACCTAATCTTACAAGGACAGTTAACAAAATGTATCACTTTAAAACAAATATTTTGCCCAAATGGACAGGATAAACTTAAAACTTAAGGAGGCAGGACATCAAAGCATCCTATTTTCGTGAATTGTACTAGTAATCAAAGCACAGTGACATCTGTTGCACCTAGAACTAAATTGGTTCACAGTTTGGGAAGGGAAGACATGCTAATGCTTCAAGCTGTATCCAATTAATTTACAACCTGTGAATAGAAGGAGATTCCGTGGGACTAGAAATAGCCAAACCAGTTTACAGCTTGGGACAGAAAAATTCTTAAAACATCAAAAACTTTATTGTTTCAGAAATGGACATATTCAAACAAATTAAAGAGTTTAAGCAAATTCATCCATCATATTAACTAGATTGTTTAATGGAATCTTGGAACGTGAGAGGATGCCTGAGGAGTGGAGAAGAAGTGTATTGGTGACAATATTTAAGAATAAGGGGGATGTGCAGGACTGCAGTAACTACAGGGTAATAAAATTGATGAGCCACAGCATGAAGTTATGGGAAAGAGTAGTGGAAGCTAGGTTAAAAAGTGAAGTAATGAATAGTGAGCAGCATTATTGTTCCATGCCAAGAAGAGCACCACAGATGTGATGTTTGCTCTGAGGCTGTTGATGGAGAAGTTTACAGAAGGCCAGAAGGAGTTGCATTGCATCTTTGTGGACCTGGAGAAGGCATATGACAGGGTGCCTCGAGAGGAACTATGGTATTGTATGAGGGTCAGGAGTGGCAGAGAAGTACATTAGAGTTGTGCAGGATATGTACGAGGGAAGTGTGACAGTGGTGAGGTCTGCGGTAGGAGTGACAGATGCATTCAACATGGAGGTGGGATTACATCAGGGATCGGCTCTGAGCCTTTTCTTATTTGCAATAGTGATGAACAGGTTTGCAGTCTTCAATGTCCTTCAGATCAACTCTTCTGCATAGTATGTAATCTACCTGTGTGCATCTTCCTCCACTCTTGTACATAACCCTATGCTCTTCCCTCTTCTTAAAATACATATTCACCACAGCCATGTCTATCTTTTTGGCAAAGTCCACTATCCTCTGACCTTCTTCATTCCTCTCCTTAACACCATACCTACCCATCACCTCCTCATCTCCACTGTTCCCTTCACCAACATGCCCATTAAAATCCGCTCCAATCATCATTTCTGTCCTTTGGGAAAACTGTTCATCACTTCATCCAACTTATTCCAAAAATCTTTTTTCTCAACCATTGTACACCCAACTTGTGGGGCATATGCACTAACAACATTAATCATTACACCTCCAATTTCCAGCTTCGTAATCATTACTCTGTCTGACACTCTTTTCACCTCCAAAACACTCTTGACATACTGTTCCTTCAGAATAACCCCTACTCCATTTCTCCTACCATTCACACCATGATAGAACAATTCTTACTCCTCTTCCATTTAGTCTGTTGCATGCACAATATATTAACCTTCCTTCTCTACATCATATCGGCTAACTCTCTCTCCCCTTACCAGTCATACTGCCAACATTTTAAGTTCCTACCCTCAGTTCCACTCTCTTTACTTTCCTCCTCTCCTCCTGCCTCCAGACACATCTCCCCCCTCTTCTTCTCCTTCTTCTTATTCGGCCAACAGTAGCCCATTTTCCACCAGCACCCTGTTGGCTAACAGTACTTGTGGTGGTCGTTGTTAACCCGAGGCTCAACCTATCCGGTATGGCAATTTGCATTGTTGTCTGCATATTGATTTGGCAAAATTTTACACTGGATGCCCTTCCTAACGTAACCCTCCCCATTTATCCGGGCTTGGGACCGGCACAAAGAAACACACTGGATTGTGCATTCCCCTGTGGCTGGGTTGTCTTCATATCTAGAGTGATTGGATTAAAAATATATATATTAAGAGCATCTGGAGCAGTCTGAAGCTTGACATATGCTACAATCTGCAAGGTCTACTAAGGCTGAGGGTGAGAGCTTGATCCAATTGTAGGGAACAGTACGTAAGGTAAAGTATTCTTGGTTGAACCAAGGATTTTATGCCTTTGTATGTTTAAATATATTCCTGGAGGCCAAAGTAATATTTAAACATATTTAATATGTTTAAAACACTGTATGTTGTTCGAGCTGATAATAAGTATGTTTCTTGAAGTGCTAAGAGAGTGACAAGTTTGCATGTGTTATTCATAAGGCACTTGTGTGGTTATAAGTGCTAGAGATTAACCAGCTGTGTATGCATCTGTGTAACACTGTTCTGATTAGGGTCTGTGTGTATGTGTATATCTATGTGTAAGTGTTAATCTTGTAGCAACTCAGTAACGAACCTGATGAGTACACTTATCCCAGAATAAAATAGGTAAAGGTAAGCAGAGGGAATTATCACAATAGTACACTCATCCATTTTTATTTCTGACAGACATGCCTCAAAGTTATCAGCTGAGAAAGGTCATTTGGGTTTACAGGTATATATAGCTGTGTATCAGTGAAAATTAACTCCATATTTACAAATCATGTCACAGAGGGAAAGCATATAAATGAAAAAAGTATAAGAGCTAAGTACTGTAGTAAGTACTAAGTACTTGGGTACACCAAAGTTTAATTCAGAAAATTCAGAGATTGTATTGTTGTATCTTACACATTGAGTTCTATTTGATAAAAAAAACAGTGAAACAATGAAAGTACTGTCCCCCGGATGTCAATATATTTCAACAAGTGTCAAAAGCTGCACATAAGTCAAGAAGTAGCAACACTAACATCAAATTCAATTCAACAGTAATCAATAGATTATTGAATATTCTGGTCAAAGCAGTTTCTGGAGAATTAAGAGACCAAAATCCATATTGAAATTTGTCAAAAAATTATTGTCAGGCAAGTAGGCAATAAGCTGATCAGCGACAGCCCTTTCAGGTAATTTAGACATTGGAAATTGGTCAATAATTATTCAAAATCTTTGGATCCAAGTTAGGTTTTTAATCAATGGCTTCATAATAAGCAGTTTTAAAAGCAGAAGGGATATATATAATATAATGTAATATTCAGACTAGGACTAATTAAACCAGGAGACAGTTCCTTAAAAAGATAAGTTGGTATCAGGTGTAATATGCAGGTTGTAGGTTTAGAGGCAGTTATCAAGCTGGACAAAGCCTCAGGAGAAACTAATTCAAATTGTGAAAAATTGAAGAGGTCCGAGCCACAGTGTCTGTATTCATGAAAGTACTGAGAGGAATGTAGACCATTGATTTTATCTCTAATCAAGTCAATCTTATTTATGAAAAATCTCAGAAATTCATCAGCACCGAATGGAGATCTATCTGCAGGAGCATTCTGAGTAAGCTTGATAACAAAATAAAACAAAAAAATGTACATTATTTCTATTAATGTTAATGAAATTAGAAAAATATGTTGTCCTAGCAGCTAATAGTGCGTTTATAACTTTTAAAACTTTCTACCCAGACAAGATGAAACCCCTCTTGCTTCACTAGGATGAATATGATGTGTTTTTGGCAATAAAAATCTTGAACTAGCATGCTATATAGCAAAGGAATGCTCTAACCCAAAATAGCATTTATGTTACCAAATATAGTTTGTAGAGATGACTAATAAAGCAAAAACTAATGTCATGTTTTGATTTCTGACAGACTAGGCATTTATGGGGACCAGTGCTGAACAACAGGAAAAAGCATCAAAAACGGTCAAAAAAAAAACTTTCATTACTCTTGTTGCATAAAACAAATCAAGTCTTCCAGTTGTAAGCTCACAATGTCCCACCCACATGTATTTATACTAAAATATTGTTAGATAAGCCACTTCTAGAAAACACTCTCATGAATGAATATGGAAAACACCCAAACACAAGGAAGCATTGTATATGAACACCTGCCTGCTTCCCTCTTTCACTGGGCACAAGTACAGCCCAATAAAAGCTTATTTATTGGCTAACATTGGGCTTTACATGATTTCAACATTACAAAGTGAACTGAGAGAAGAGTACATCCATCCATCCAGCTATATCATGGTCATGGGGGTCTGCTGGAGCCAATCCCAGCCAGTACAGGGCACAAGACAGGAAACAAACCCCAGGCAGGGTGCCAGCCCACCACAGGGCGCGCACACACACACACACACCAAGCACAATTTAGAATCACCAATGCACCTAACCTGCATGTCTTTGGACTGTGGGAGGAAACCAGTGCACCCAAAGGAAACCCACGCAGACATGGGGAGAACATGCAAACTCCATACAGGGAGGACCCGGGAAGCGAACCTGGGTCTCCTAACTGCGAGGCAGCAGCATTACCCATTGTGCCTCCAGAAAATATAAGGATGCATTTCCCAGCCATACACTGATGCCCAGGTTGACTTCAACATTAATGGCATAAAGCTTACAGCACTCGGGGTTCCAGGCAGTCTCCCATCCAAGTACTGGCCGAGCCCGAGCATGTTTAGTTTTCGAGATCTGATGAGATCGGGCGTGTTCACACTGGCATGGCCATAAGCGAGAAGAATACAGCTAATGATAAAAAGTTAAAGAAAAGTGAGTGAGAACACTACCAGGAGGAGAATCTACCTCATGCATGTGCACATCTAAGATGTTTTAACAAGAAGATGATCAGTTCACCTGTACAGTTTCAGAGACCACTGCTAAATAATCTTGAGGTACTCTAGATTTGGATATGAGTATCATGCAATGACAGTGTGCATGATAATTGCTTTCTTACATCAAGAGTGTTCTATTTTAATTCACAAGAGTGTTTTCCTTTAAGTGAATTATTTAACCATAGTTTTAGTAAAAATACATGTGTTTGGGACATATGACTAATGACTTTACGCAGCACTATGAGACACAAGTAATTTGAAGTTTCTTTCCTGGATATTTTGATATTGTTGGCTGTTGTCCAGCACTGGTCCTATTCTATCAAAACCTGTATTTCCGCTTTGCATGTAAATAGAAGATTAAAAATTGCCACCACCACAAACTAAGTATTAGTAAGTAACATATTATAAAAAAAAAATAATTCTTGGGAGTATTCCTTTACATTTCTTGAATAAAAAGTAGAACAAACAATCCACATTCCACTGTTAAATTAAGGGTAAGTAACAATCACACAGTTGCATATAACACAATTTGCAAACAGTATGTAAATTTCCTACTATTATGTCTCCTTCTAGATACAAACAGCTACATATGATGCTGTACACAGTTTCAGGTGGCTGTCAGTAAAGCGTCCTGCATTTTAAGCCTTTCTAGTCCAGAAAAATAACGTTGGTAAATAAAGAATCTGTTGGTAAAAATGTTGCTCACTGGTATGTTTTACAGAAAACAAGAACTCCATTTGACAGGTATACATTATTTATTGAAATTGATATTTATTCCTTTTTATACTTTATATTTATTTTAAAATGTATCAACATGTACTCAAAGTGTTTCAACTTGTGTTCATACTGTGTTATATACTGAGGATATTTTTTATTTATGGACTTGGTGTTCTTTCAGCATTGCAACAGTTTCCACACCAGCTTCGATCCCTTTTTATCAAAGTGGAGAAAAAATTAGTAGCTATTGAAATTGAAAAACATTTCAAATTTCACACTTCAGAAAAAGGAAGCAAATGACCTGAAGCTGAATTTCTTGCAGTTGTATTTTGGAAAGACTACCTAAAAGATGCAAAATGTAATATATAAAATTGGGTTTATTCCAAAATGAAGTTTATTTTTATTTTGCACATATTTTAGGTGTGGCATAGTAGCATACGGCTACTTCTCAAATCCAGTGTCCTAATTTCGAATTCCACGCCAGGTTGTTGTGTATGTGTAATTTTCATTTCCTCTCCTTGTCTGCTTGGATTAAGTTCAGTGGGAACTTTAAATTGGCCCTGTGAAACTAAATTTGGGTGTTTGCGGTGTCAGACCATTTCCAGGGACTGATATTGCAAGGATAGAATCTGGCTCCCTGTGACCCTGAACTTGATTAAGTGTGTTTTACAATGCTAAAATACCATTTTTTTAAAAAAATATGTGGAATATTTTTAAATGCGGTCTCAGTCTTAACATTAAACAAGGTCAGGTGCTATATCTAATTTTTGCATACCTTATTTAAATGAAATACTCAGTGAACGTACTAAGGCATATAGTGCACAGACATTTCTTCTGGATTAAAAAATTGGTTTTGTTTCTACAACTTTGGGTCAACTACCCATAGACTTCAAGTTGAAAATAGGGGAAACATACTAAAACGAAGTTGTGTCATGTTAAGGAATGGTTCAATGGAGGTTTACTGTATGTACAGTAAATTGTTTATTTCATGGTTGGTTAAAATAATTTTACTGGTATATTTTGGTCCTGGGTATGACATTAAACTACATCCGGCCCTGCAAGCAGTCCTCCAACTTGCAAGGAAATCATGGGGGTTGGTGGCAGGATTGGCACTTCAACCACCATTAAAACTTCATAAAGCTGTGAGATGACAGAAAGAACCCCTTTTTGCTCTCTGTGGGAGTAGCTCTGCTACAGCTGCCCATAAGAAAGCTGCTCGCATCATGAAGGCGATGGGGGAAAGCACTTGGGAGCCCCATCCCTGGAAGAGCTGAAACCGTCAGAGAGCCAATGGGGTCAGGTGTGTTGGGAATCAGAACTGGTGTGGTGCTGAGGCGTTGCCTGCTGCACGGCAGCACTCGAGTCCCAATTTGAGGTGGCCCATCTGGGTAGGTGAATAGAACGTCTTGTCTCTCCAGCATGATGATCATCTTCCTCTGCTGTCGTAGGCGTTGCGTATACTCCATATTTTAGTGGCGGCACTCTCTGAGCATGCGCAGATCTGGGACACATTATCTACATTGTGAGGGAGCATCACTTACGGCACTTCGGCCATGTGGCGCGATTCCCAGAGGGTGATCCAGCTCGTAGGATCCTCATTGTTGGGGACCCGAGTGGCTGGACCTGGCCAAGGGGTCGCCCACATAACACCTGGCTGCGGCAGATAGAGGGTCATTTCTGGAGGGTGGGACTGGACTGCGTGTCTGCCTTGGGGGTTGCCAACTGGGATCCCGAGCTGTTTCGTTGTGTGGTTGATGCAGCAACACACTGTACCAGTGCATGCTCCCCGTCTTGTATATTTTGGGTACATCATGTTTGAAGCTTCTGCTGTTATATACTTGGGTTGTTTACATACTGCAGAACAAAATATTTGGTGAACTATAATGGTAAATGGTATCAAACATTGCGTTAGTTAAGAGAAAAGTATAATATTTATTTTTAGCCACTTATGTTTAACAGTATGTCTTTGAATCATGAGTTATTTTTCTGTTGAAATGGCACACAATTGGAAAAATTGGAAAATACTTGCTATAGATGTGAGAATTGATTTTGTACATTTAAAAGTGATAACATTGTCAGATCCTGCTTCCTCTCAAAATCATGCTATATATGCAGTACCACACATTGGTGTTCATCTGAGAAGTAGGACATCCATTTTTTATGTATAAAGTTGCATGCAGATAATGGGAATCCAAATAGCATGCAGACAAGGGGAGAAAAATAAACAAATTAACCAAGTATGTCTCCATGCCTCTGTGATGTGTGGTTCGTGGCACTGGGAACATTTTAAATAAATAATTGTGCCCTAGAACATGCAAGCATGAAATCGTGTGTAGGCGTTGGTGTGTGTGGGTGCGCTTAGCTCCAGGCATGGTTGGGGTCCCTGTCTGATTGCACATACACGTGCAAATGTGAGCATCAGTCAGGGGCGTCATTCGTGCTGCAGAGGGAGCGGCGTCACACACCTGCGTCCAATCAAGGCAATAAAAGGAGCCTGCACAACAGAGGGAAGGGCAGACAGGAAAGAACAGAGAAAAAGAGACAGAGATTAAAAATGAATGTATGACACAGGTGAAGGCAGGATCGTGAGATGTCAGGGTGTGGAAAAGAGGAAGCAGGTAGACGGGAGGAGAACCCCTCATAGGAGCATAAGGCTGACACTTGGGGCTAAAGAGTATCACTCGGCTAAGTATTTTACAGAGGAGCTGACAGGAAAGGAGGCTTGGAGTGGATACCCTGCTGGGACACATGGACAACAGGGACTCAAGCTGGTAGAAACATGTTGGCCTGCCTGTTGGTTGGGCATCTCCTCTGCTGCAACATCCTGTGCAGTATAAGCAAAGGAGGTGTAAGTTTTAAAAGGATCCATTTTTATGGATTTGTTTTTTGGATTTTAACCACTATGATTGTCAAAGTTTTTATTGGATATCATTAATATTTTATTGGATTTATTTATTATGGATGGAGCGCTGCACTATACAACACTGTTTGATGGATTGTAATAAAAGCACTAATCACATATGCACCTACTCTTTGCTGCATGTGTGTGTACTCATTTGCTCGGCTCATCTCAGTTATGACTATCAACAGTTTGGGCACATAAGGCTCCCGAAAATGACAGGGAGCATGGAGCCAACCTGTACTGTTCACAGCCTTAAACAACAAAAGTCACAGGAGGAACAAATACCACAAACAAAATACAACAAATATCCACAAATTAACAATGAGTATATAAAATATAAATAATTTTACTCAGAGTTCCAATATTTGGGCACTCGCTGATCGTACCATGAAGTGGCGGCATGGGAGAAGCTTGTCCCATTGATTGAAATCATGGCACTGGGTGCAGCTCAAACTTCAGTAGTTTCTCAGGTATCTGTATAGATGCTTTGCATGTTTTACTTCCATCAAGAATAAAGAAATGCCTTGTAAATAGTAATAAATATTTTGTCATTAATTCATAGGGTCTAATTCTAATTTGAGGAGGGGGAATCGAGGACTCCTTTAAGGCATTGTTTTGAGATCAGAGCAGGGCACACAACTAATTATGCAAAATTGGACAAACAAGCTAAGTTTGAAGAATAGCTTTATAAATTTACCAATTTGAGTGAATTGAACAGAAGCCAGCTCTTTTTATTTAATTATTAAAAGAAAAAGAATACTTGCATTTAAAGCTTTACATTATACAAATATGGAAATTGTAATAGGATGAAATAATTTTTTTAGTTTTGCACTCACCATTTTAGCAAGCATGTAAATATCTTCAGTAAACATTAACATGACTGTAGCTACTGTACATTTGTCCAAGGTTACCAAAGTTCTGCAGCTTTTAGCTTGCTTCATAGGACAGTTCAGGAAAAAGTGTGATGCGTGTTTAAATAATTCTACAAATCAATAGTCAGTGAGACTATTTCCCAATTGGCTTAATTAACACTTAGTTTTACAGACATAGCAAAGAAAGTTCTATTTCATGTTAACTCACAGAGGGTAAAAGACTATACCATATTCTAAATAACTATGAGAACCTGGTATTCAATATGTATGTATTCATTTTTTAATGCTGTCTTTTATAACCTCTGTCTTTTTAACTAACATACATTGTCAAATAATTTATTAGTGCAAAGTCTGTTAAATATGAAACTGTATAACATCACATAATGATTCAAGTTGGGTGTAACTTTTAAAAAAGGAAAAATTATAATATAAAGGAAAACAGTTACTTTAAAAATAAGGATAGAAGAACAAAAAAATTATTTAAACTACAGAAGGATCATAGTCCTAAACCTCACTACGGAAGCTTATGCAGGGTACTGAAACAGAGGATCAGTGCTTTGTTCTTTTACAGATATTTCAGGGATCATGGGATCCTGTCAAATATGTGGTTTGTGAACTCAGAAAAAACCCTAATGACTATTATTATCTGGGGAAACATGCTGCAGGAGTATACGGTAGAATTTTGAGGCTACTGCAGCAGGCCATTTAGTTTGTGCATTTGTGATTTTTGTCTTTACTTTACATATGTGCTGTTGAGTCCTTTCAATGTGGGAGTCAAGCATAAGGCACATTTGGTCCACTTCTATTTGCAATTTTCTTGGACAAGATATTATGGCACAACCAAACTTTGAGGAGAATTCAGTTTAGGAGCTTAAGTGTTCAATATGTGTTGCCAAATGAAAGAAAGGTAGATACTTATATAAACAAATACATTTCAACCACAGTACAATTTCCAGTAAGCTGGATTAAGCAATAATTTCCTATTCAAAAATGTATTGATCACCACATAGTGCACATATCAAATAGTGCTTCTACTTGCACATAGAAATGCCATAATATGTCCATCACACATGTTACATAGTAAATAAAAAGTGCAGAAGGAAACAAAACACAGAGCACAGTTACTGAAGAAACACAATGAATATTTTCTTAATACAGAATATCACCAGACACTTATTATCTAAAACTGGCAACCCATATTGTAAACAGGAATAAGGAAAATTGTTGACCAAAGCTCAGACTGAATACCGTGCTATGCTGCCACTTATTCTGCCAAAGATGGAGTTGGTAGCCCACAAAGGCAAAAGGGTAAACAGGACTGGGAGACTGTGATGGTCCAGGTTGGCTCCATGCTTGCGTTCAGGAATTTCTTCAGCCTCTAACTGTCGATACTCATAGACAGAGATGAGCCAAGCAAATGAGGACACTTACATTCAGCAAGGGGTTAGTGTATAAGTGTCAGTGCCTTTACTAAAAATTCAACAAACGAAAATGCAAATAGTGTAGTGGTCCAAAGAGTCAATCCATTACTAAATAAATAATCCATTAAAAACAGTGACAGTCCATAGGTTAAAATCCAGAGTTGAAATCAGAGTAAAACAAACACAGTAACCGGGTCCTTAATGTTACTTCTCATATGCTAGACATGCCCAGCATGACTCTATCTCCGTCTCCCCAGCTTACTCACAACTTGCTTAGCCAGTGAAGAGTCCACCAGATGCAGTCCTCTCCACCAAACCTCATCTTTGCTGCCCCAAGCGGCATTAGCCAGACTGCTTGAGATTAGTTGTCCTCCTTTCTACTTTGTCACTCCCCTGGCCTACCTTGGATTCCTGGGGAGAACTTCACTGCGATTGCACCCGCTCTTCTAAAAATAATCGGCAAACAATGATCCACCATTAATGTACTGTGGAGCTAACAATCGCACTGCATCTCACTCACTCGTTGGTATCTCATCCTATTTCACCACCCGATACTATTCTCATGGCTGTCTGTTTCTCTCTGATTTATTTCTGTTTCTTCTTCTTCCTCTGTGACCATTCTTTGCTGTACAAGCTCCTTTTATATGGCCTGATTGAGCACAGGTGTGATACATCATCTTCTGCGAGGTGTGAATGAGGCACATGAGGCACATGAAAGTGCGATGAGCCAAGCACCCAAACCAAACCCGAAGCAAAGTGTGCTTGTGCAGATCTGTACCTGATTGGAGCCTGCGCACTCTGGGTCACAATTATTTGTTTAAAAACTTCACTGTACCATGGACCTCTCATCAGAGAGTTGAAAACTTAATCAAACAAGTAGGGGTCCTAAACAGGTAAAAAATAAGCAAATCTAGAATAAAACCTAGAGACTAATTTAACTAGAAATAATTAAAAGGAAAAGGCAAGCTAAGGTTCAACAAAGTATCCACAAACTAAGGCAACTGAATGACAAACAAGGTCAGTTCATATAGTGTCATGTCACCAATGGGACATAACATGACATTTGTTAGCTAGGATTAAAAAAATCACATAAAGGAAAAATATAACTTAATCATATAGGTTAATAGGGTCAATATTGTCACAAGTTCAAAGTATAGTGAGATTCTTACTTCAACATGTCACCACTCACCGGGTCATGATCAGCAAGTATAACCACCTTATCTTGAAACTTTTATCTTCCTTCTTTGTAATAACTACCTTAGTTTGAACTTACAGAAACTGAAACTGGAACAGGGAGAATCCCGAGGCTTTGGAAAACATCTTGCATCACCAAAGTCCCAAAGGTATCACGTCCTAGTGAGCTGAATGACTTCTGACCTGTCGCTCTGACCTCACATGTGATGAAGACCATGGAGCGGCTAACGCCTCACCACCTGAGGCCACAGGTTCTCCATGCCCTCGACCCTCTGCAGTTCGCATACCAGGAGAAGGTGGGAGAAGAGGATGTCATCATCTATATGTTACACCGATCACTCTCCCACTTGCACAGAGGCAGTGGTGCTGTAAGAATTATGTTTCTGGACTTCTCTAGCACCTTCAGCACCATCCAACCTCTGCTCCTTAGGGACAAGCTGACAGAGATGGGAGTAGATACATACCTGTTGGCATGGATTGAACTGCAGGTCTGACATTGTGGTCAGCAACACAGGAGCATCACAGGGAACTGTACTTTCTCCGGTCCTGTTCAGCCTATATACATCAGACTTCCAATACAACTTGGAGTCTCATCACGTGCAAAAGTTGACTGACGACACTGCTATCGTGGGCTGCATCAGGAGTGGGCAGGAGTAGGAGTATAGGAACCTAATCAAGGACTTTGTTAAATGGTGTGAATCAAACCACATACATCTGAACACCAGCAAAACCAAGGAGCTGGTGGTGGATTTTAAGAGACCCAGGCCCCTCCTGGACCCCGTGATTATCAGAGTTGACTGTGTGCAGAGGGTACAGACCTATAAATACCTGGGAGTGCAGATGGATGATAAATTGGACTGGACTGCCAATATTGATGCTCTGTGCAAGAGAGGACAGAGCCGACTATACTTCCTTAGAAGACTGGTGTCCTTCAACATCTGCAATAAGATGCTGCAGAGGTTCCATTAGACGGTTGTAGCGAGTGCCCTCTTCTACGCATGGTGTGCTGGGAGGCAGCATAAAGAAGAAGGACACCTCATGCCCGGACAAACTGGTGAGGAAGGCAGGCTCTATTGTAGGCATGGAGCTGGACAGTTTGACATCTGTGGCAGAGCGATGGGCGCTGAGCAGGCTCCTTTCAATCATGGAGAATCCACTGCATCCACTGAACAGTACCATCTCCAGACAGAGGAGCAGCTTCAGCGACAGACTGCTATCACTGCCCTGCTCCACTGACAGACTGAGGAGATCGTTCCTCCCCCACACTATGAGACTCTTCAATTCCACCCGTGGAGTAAACGTTAACATTATACAAAGTTATTGTCTGTTTTATCTGCATTTTTGTCACTCTTTAATTTAATAATGTTTTTTATCAGTATGTTGCTGTTGGAGTATGTGAATTTCCCCTTGGGATTAATAAAGTATCTATCTATCTATCTATCTATCTATCTATCTATCTATCTATCTATCTATCTATCTTACATTTGTTCAGTATTTTACTGATTTGATTCAAAGTTGCTGTTTGTTACTTTAAATTAACACACACATTATAGAATAGATCGGATGGACTTTGTACATACATATTGAATTTATTATTGCCACTCTCTAATGTGTCATGTCTTAACAGACAAAATTACCATCATAACACAACTATAGAGTAATATGGACAGAAAAGGGACTTTACCGAGTTACTGCTTTGGAAAAGAAAAATAGCCAGCTGTGGTAAAAATGAGATTACATTATTAAAGTTACATTAGTCTCTTTCACATGTGCAGGTTATCCCATGAATTTACCAGAAATTTCCTTAGTGAAGTGCATGTGTGAACAAAGCTAATTTATAATTTCAAAATGGACAGCAATTTTAGATCAATAACTAGTGAAAATTCATGGAATTTCTGAGGATGTCTAAAAAAAATTAGAGTTTACAGCATACAAAATACCATTATTTCCTTATGTACATGTACTGATATTAATGTAACTGAGTATCAAACAGAGACTGGGACCAGCTAGCTTGACCATTTCACAAAACATTTTTTTTAAACCAAAGTGTCTGTAAACTGCCTTCTTCTCCAATTTTATTTGTTTACAGGGGTGAAGAAAGAGAAAAGTCATCTTCTTCCATGCAATTATGTAATCAGCTCTGCTTTTTCTCCTTTTCTTGAATGCCCCACCAAAAAAACAAAAGAGGTGCTAATAATCCAAAATTTCTCATTTGAAAATATACTTAACTTATGCTCAGATTAACGTGGACTAATTTTCTGTTCTTTTCAGAGTTCTTTTGAATTTCTGAATTTTGACACGACACATTTTTTGGCTTCCAATTGCATGGCATTTAAAATAAAGTTCAATTTTCTTCTGACATACAGCTTAATATAAAAAAAACACACACACACAGATGTTATGTAAAACATTCTCATTATTATGCCTACATACGAATAATAATATTATTAACTTGATTTTCCTGTGGTATATTTGACATGGAAATAGTTCTGGAAATGCATTCCTACAGATTTTCTAAATTATTTGATTGATTAGTGCTTAGCCTTGGAAAAGAAGCTTTATACTGCAGGAAGTGAAAAATGAGAAATTCAATAAAGCATGGATTTCAATTAAAACCTTTGATTGACTGCAATGAAACTAGCAGACACTGAAGCCCACCAGAAACAGTAATGAACACTATTGCCCTTAGACCTCTGAGTGACAGAAGCCAATATGTGCTTTATGACTGGCCTCATTATTAATATGCTCTGAATTCCTAAGATTTGCTTTTAATGACTGCCAATGGACTGAAAAAAGAAAATGAGCTTGTAGGCATACTGGCAAAGTGAAGCAATTTTCTCTTAATACCAAATCCATCTAACTTAAATGAAATAAGATTATTACTAATTTTTAGAACTATATATTAACAAAAATGTGTGCTGACCCTACATCATTTATGGTTAAAATAAAAAGAAGTGTATTATAAGATTGGAGCATTTATTTGTAGAGCATATATATGAGAATAGTTGGGCATACAATGGCCACGTTTCACTTAAGAGCTTATAAGAGTTTGTGTGGTTTATAAACCAATTCTAGTGAAACAAGATTAAATTTGCATCAGAAATTTTAGTTCACACAATATTTTATATAAAAATGTAATGATTTGCATGATTTTTCTCAGTCGTATTGTGATTAAAGAAAAACAAGTCACAAATTTAGTAAAAAATAGATGAATTGAATATCTCCATCCAAACCATCAAGTCTCTCTGTATCTCTTCTTCAAGCACCAATTATTTTTTTTTATAATAGTCATATATTTTTACTTTTCCTGGCCAATATCTAGGTCACAGTAATGTATAAAGTTTAATTACCTGAAATACCTCATAAGAATGAAAACTCAAAACATAGATCTTCTTAATATCTTTCTGGTTTCTCCTAGAAAACAATGAGATCAGAAAGAAATAAAATGGAGACGTGTTGTTTAGTCTCATGCATCTCAGATTTTTCTCCTGAGAAAAAATACCCCGTAGTCTCATTATGTATTTCTTCTTGAAATTCCAGCAGACGTCTCTGCAAAGTCACATAGTGAGCTCCGATTTTGCAAGTAGCGTCTTGACTTTTTTTTTTTTTTTACAATTTGAAAGTATTTGCATTGCATGCTCAGTAATATATGGTGAAATGTACGGATAGTCGTTGTAAAACTGTAGTCATTGCTTCTGAATAGTACTATTAGCTGCTCTACGGTATATTGATGTGCTCCAATTAGATCATACTTATTCTTAAAGAAAAGGCAGGTAGTTTGCCATTTGGATTTCAAACGCCGAGGCTGTTCATTTAAGTCCTGTTACTAACACTGTGTGACTACAAACAAGTCACTTTATCTGCCTATGAAAATTGAACAAATGATATCTCAGATGTTGCAAGTCATCTTGGATAAAGGCATCAGTCCAATAATAAGTGAAAACTATGACGTTTTGAAAGAGATTAAAACAAGACTAGAAAGAAAGATCACAAAATGTACCACACTTTTCAAACCAAATTCTCAGTTTTGACTACTTTTAACTCAGTTGTAATTAATATCCTCTTTTTTGTCTAAAGCAATGTCTCCTAAGAAATCTAAACAAAAACATATCTGACAAAGCTGATTCTTAAATGAAATATGCAGTATTTGTCTCCTGAGCCATCAAAGATTAACCTTTGAGCAATCCTTTTTTCCTATGGGACAGGCTTTGAAATTATTGAACTATTTGGTTTTTTTTTTGAGATGAAATTTAGTTTTATTGATTATCAAGAACAGTCATTAGCCATGAAACAAACAATATAAAAAGTTTGGAAACATGATGCCAACCATCAGCCAGCCATCTCCAGACCAAGCACACAGCAGCCTGCAACTTTATTAGAGCCAAGTGAACTGTTGATCTCCTCTACAGAAAGTTAAGGAAAGACATGGATATAGTATTTTTAAAGATATTGTGTGTGTGTGTGTGTGTAAGAGAGTTCTATAGGATTTCAAGCAAGAGGCTGGAATTAACTTAGTACCAACTTTTCCTCCCATAGAATATAACCTCTGCTGGAAAAAAGTAAGGGGAACGAGAGAAAAGTCCAAAAGAATGAGGTAGAAGGAGAATGTCAAACACAAGGAATGAGCGTTAGGTTGATAGAGAAAGCAGACTAAAAGGCAGAGATTGGGGGACAACCCGAAAACATAGGAAAAAACGTGCGAGAGGTACTTAGGTAAAGAAATGATTTGTTTAATGAAGTAGAATCTTTAACACATATTACCAAAAAGAGAAGAAAAAAATACCTAAAACTTATTGTCGTTATTTCATCTGGAATATATATGTAGGGTTGAGAAAATGTTCAGTCACCCCTTTGTAATGACCGGCTCTAAAGGCCTTGGTTGGCTGCCTGAATAAGTTCAGACTAAGCCAAATCAACTGACTCCACTTAAAAGTTTCCCAATCTCCCAATCCCAATCGACTGTTCATAGGTAGTAAATAACAGAAAGATGAAAATATCATAAAGGTAAATATAAACAACAGAAAGTGCCCAGAAATATACAGTGAATGAATTAAAAAAAAGAAATTTACATATAATTGTTTCTTTACCAAATAAAAATTGCAAGTAATACATTCAAGAAATATCATAAACTAAACACACACTAAGTTCAGGTTGGAACAGTAACTACAAAGCCTGCCTAAATTATACAAACACATGGCAGAAATGATTGCACTATTGCAAAGTGGCTAAAGAATCTTCCAGATAAAAATCAGAGACAATTCCTTTCTGTAGACCTGTGGTGAGATGGTTGCTTGAGTTCCTTCAGCACTGCTAAAATTCATCAAAAAAACTGTTTGCAATTTACCTCAAAATGGCTGATCATGGAGAAGATCAAGACCGAGAGAGACTGAACTGAGTTCTAAAGTCCTCTATATACAGAAATGACCTGAAAATCTTTACGGAAACAGGAAGTCCCTCCTCAAAGGGACAGCATCTGTCATTCGTCTTCACAATTTTATTTCAATGTGTGGTTACTCTTGCACAAGGAACAATTCACAATTATTTAAATTTATAACAATTGAAATGATGAAACAAATTGAAAAATCATGTACCACTGCTACATCGTCAAACCTATCTTTGAGAGGCCCCTTCTGATTGAATAGTTACTCTGGTTTAAAATGTTACAAAACTGTGGAAGACAGAAGGTGCTATAACGCGCTGACCCAATCAGACACTTTCCTTTCTTTACTTTCTTAATTTATCTTTATCTCTCAGTTCTTTTCTTTTCTCTTCCACTCCTCTTCAACAAGCTTCGTCGTTGTCTTGTTCTTCTTCTTCTTCGTTGTTGTCGTCCTCCTCCTCCCGACTCTGGCTCCCAAAGTGGTGACTGCTGGCTCCTTTTATAATGCCCCTAGACGTGCTCCAGGTGCTCATTGACCTACATCCGCCCAAGAAGGCTCAGCAGCTGTTGCAGCACCCTCTGGAGGCACCACTGGATCCCAACAGGGCTTTAGAAAACTCCAACTCCCATGAAGCCCTGTGGGAGTCCAAGGCACTGCTGCAACCTAGGGGGGCTGCCATCTAGTGTTCTGGGAGAGGTAACATTCTGACCTCACTTGCTCCCCTGGTCCTCCCAGCGTGGATGGGTCCCAGCCGAACAAGGACGTCAGCCGTCTGCCACAACACACATACACATATTATATAAAGTCTGTTTGAAATTATTTAGTTCACTCTTAGGCTCACACAATGCATCTATTGTTAAAAAATTGCAACACTGCAGACCAGAAACAAAAAAAAGAGAGACATGCTGTTTAATTGAACTTCTGCTTGGTAACTGAACCCGAAGTGTTGTTTAAATATACCTTTATAACACTGGCATCTTTAGTGCATTCATGAAAACTAAAGTGACTGCAAAGTGTCATTTACATTTGGAAGAGTTTCTGGTATCCAGAATTTCTTGTGTTTTCTTGAACACTGATGGACCAAAATAAGAAGAAGAAAAAAAAAAATAAGAAAAATATTTGCTCTGAATTATCTACTTAAATTGAAATCAACATAGGTAAATCAAATTTAAATATACTGTACCATATAGATCAAAATAATCTAATTTTAATTATATTAAACCATATTTTTTAAATAAGTTTGACAGCTTTATCATCATAGTCAACATCTGATTATTTAGAAACTATAAGAAAAACTGAATTTGTGAAACATTAAATCAAGTATCTGATTTTCTTAGTGTCTTATACATTTTCATTGTTTTTTCCCCATTTTTTGTATTGTGAATATACATACTCACAGCAGTGGATCTGGCAGGTTGAGATAGTACTGCACTTACAAATCCAAGAGTCTAACCCAAGGCAGGCTTTTGGAGGTCACTATAGCTAGAAGAATGTATCTGCTCATCTTGACAGTGATGCACCCCACTGGAAATCCTTCTAGAGAATACAGACACTTGGGCATTCCTCTCCCTTAAAACAATTTACTATATATTTTTTGAATTCCTCTATTATTATACTTCATGAGAATAATAAAACATGTTCCTAAATACTGGATGTATTATACAGATATTGATTATTTTTGTTTTCCACATAATTTTGGGCTATTTTAAATCTTTCTTTTTTTCCTCTAGGTAATTAACATTTACTGACTGTGCGGAAGACCCAAGTGGCACCCGCAGCAATAATTCCCCCATTACATTGGCATCTCCCCCAATGGAAACTCTGTTGCAAGTGTCATCGTGTTTGTTGCACCGAAGTGGCCTGAATACCAACACTTTCCAAACTATTCCTCCATATACTGGATTGGACCATTGGTGCTGCAGAAGCCCATTCTGTAAATATAGTCTGTCCTTGTAACCAGAGGACTTTCAACACTGCCCCCTCTGAAGCCACCTCTCCCAGGTTGACCCACATTCAACCAATCATGGACCTGAATGCACCTCCAGACCCTGCTACTGAAAGGCATGCTATTCACTTCAGCCAGAATGATCATTTTACAGGTGTGGTCCTCAGTCTTTTTACAGAATTGCGTGTACTTTCTGAAACACTGCTTTGCACCAAAATAAGAAGAAGAAAAAAAAATAAGAAAAATATTTGCTCCGAATTATCTAACTGCTTAAATTTTTTTTGTCGGGCACAATACCTACAAATTCAGATTAGAGACTAGAGATGCCCTGTGGGAGAGGGAATAAGCTTTGTCAACCCATACATCAATGCTGAATGGTAAAGTTGAAGTTTTGCAGCCAATCGTGCCACCAGTCCATTTGCCTTCAGGTTTCTTAAAGAACAGCTATAAGAGCATGGCGTTTGCTGTTCAGGGTGAAAATGCTCCCCCCACATATAGTGTTGGAAATAGCAAATGGCCTCTAATACCTCTAACAGCTCTCAAAAGGTGACACAGTAATTGCTCTCTTTTTTGTTATGGGGCCTACTGAAATATGTGACCACATGCTTTCCCTGGCATACACTCGGCTTATAATTCTTTCTTTTCATTCTTAAACTGCTGGTACCAGTGTCAAAAAGGAACGTTGGATTGGGTAGGGTTCAACACTGGACTATTACACAATGCATATTATAGCTTCAAAGGCCTATTGCTCTTCTGTTACCCTTCAAAAGACCACACCTTCCTAGTGAGTTGATGAAGGAGACAGGTGGCAGTTGCAAATTGGTGAACAAATCTCATGAAGTATTGATGAAAGTCTTCTAGCTTTATAGGGCCCAGACCTGGGATGTCTCCATGACCATGCCTTGACTACTCATGCAATGACCAAAGTAAGTGACTTCTTGCTGAAGCAGGCAGCAGTTTCACGGGGTGAAGGTTTAGTCCTGCTGCAAGTAATACTTCCAAGATGGCCTTCAGTTCCTCCAGTGCTTTGTCAAATGAGGGACCATGCTTTAATATATTGTCCAGGTATCCAAGTCACAAGATATACGGCAGTCCAGCCCGGGTCCATTAATCTTTCGAACATGGCTGGGGCATTACACAAATCAGGAAGAAGCACTTTGACCTGCTACAATCCTTTCTTGGTGGAGAAAGCCATTTTTTAACAAGTGCCAAGGTCAGTTCCATGTATCAATACCCACTCTCGCTCTGCCAATTCAGCCTTTCGAGCCTAATCCTTTCACGAGAGTGGGTACAAGTCCTTCCTTGTTACCTGGTTAAGCTTTAAGTGATTAACGCAAAAACCTTAAAAAAAAGGATAAAGAAAGCTGTGAGAGCAGCATCAGGAGGAAGTTGTAGGACGAGCCAGCAAGCCAGTGTGGTGAAGGGCAGCACGGGTGTGAGCCCCACAAAGGAGCGAAGGATCAGCACTGTAGGGGCAGATCGTCCTCACTGAATATTGGTGAGGAATGGGTGTGATTGAGAGGGAGTCCTACCCCAGGGATCCAAGGTACACCAGGGGAGCAAGAAGGAAGACGGGAGTAGTTGAGGCAGCTAAGACAGGGGTCAAAAGATGTGGACTGCGGCTGCTAGTGTCTCCGCCAGCTGAGTGAGCAATGGGGCAGCTGAGAAAACTAAGGAGGAATTGTGCTGGGCTCATTTGGTAGAACATGAAAGACCCAATGACTGTTGGTGTACTTTCATTTTTAATTCTGCTTTTTAATCTTATGGATTATCACCTGGTTTTTAAGGATTATTTTTTTTATTGAAGAGAGCACTGCACTTTTTGGACACTGTTTTTTTTTTGCTGGTTTTAATAAAAGCACTATGTTCACGTTTGCATGCACCCCTTGCTTTGAGTGAGTATCCACATTTGCTGACTTTTCCCTCAAGTACTTAATCAGTGGTAGTGGGTTCAAGATGTTCTTGGAATGCAACCGGTAGTGAGGAGCCACCAACACGCACCATCACATTTGGTGGCAGCGGTGGGATGAGCTGAGGCAGTGATGATTAAAGATTGGATGAGAAATAGCAAGTGGGATAGGTGTCTGACTGTTTTCATAAGAACGCATGGACCTAAGCCGAAAGAGGACTTTTAAGAATTTTTAAAAACATTTATTTGTTGCTTGATTGTTTTAATTGTCATTTTAAAGTTTTTGTTTCTTTTAATGTCCTGTTTTTTAAAGGGGGCTTGGGTTTCATTTTAGAAGGGTTGTCTTAGTGCTTTTATTGTTTTAATGCAGTGAAAGGGCCAAGCTACAGACCTGGGCCACTAGTTGCACTGGGTTGGTTGAGGCGTGGAGTCTTCCTGTGCAACTGGAGGCTTAAACAGGGGAAGTATGTTGTATAGCAGCTCAGAGGGTTCAAATTTTAGTGGCGTTTTTTTAATTAATTGAATGGCTGACTCTCTATCCATGGGTGTGCATACTCGCTCAGCACTGGGATGTTGGTAAGGTAGTTGAGGCCAGATGCACCTGCATGTGAGGGTGCGGTCTGTCTCAATTGCCTCAGCGGGATGAAGAAACTCCCAGGATGCAATAGCAAGGAGCTGACCCAACTGACTCAACTGAGCACTCTTTGGGATATGTAAGAGCAATTGGAGATCTGGGAGAAAAACCCATGCAGACTTTGGGAGAATTTGCACACAACATGTAGACAAAGTGTAAATGTAGGATTCAAACCCAAACTACTAGTGATTATGTTTGAAGTCATTTCTCTAGCCCTTAGTTCATTTGGAGTTCATCAGTCATTGGTCAGTGTTTAGGATCACTGTTTTCAGATTGCTTATGATTCATGTTTTTTTATGCTAAAGGGATGTGGTTGCTCAGCTCAGCTAAAAAAAAAAAAAAAAAAAAAAAAAAAAGCTAGAGAAACTGGGTAAAAACAGTAAGGCATGTCATATATTATGTATTGCCGCAGATGGCTAGGAGGGCAAACCAGCCGGGATGCCTCGGAGGACTGGAGGAGGGCTTACGCCTCCCTCAGACCACAAGGGGGCGACCGCTCTGGTTGCTTTGGTGGCCACGGTTGCAGGGCTTTGAAGCTCAACCCTGTAGGGGCCCGTGGTCACCACCGGGGCTCCCCAATGCCTTGGGGACCCAGGACCTTAGCACTTCTGCCACACCCAGAAGTGCAGGGGGGAAGAAGAGCAGGGACACCCAGAGTGTTTCCGGGGATGTAGCCGGCACTTCCACCGACAGTATGTTTCACAAGCTCAATGAGAAAAAAGAACATAAAAACACAATTTACACAAAAAGTAAAAAACACAAGGTAAAAGGTAAAAAAAAGAAAAAATACAAGATGGAAATTTGCCTTTCTGCATTGAAGAATTATTGAATACTTGATAGACAGCAAGACATGGCACTCTTTTTCTACATTAGATTTTCATTATCCTTACCATACCCATTTATTTCTACTGGGGAAGCTGTAGCCTAATCAGGAAGCTCTGGATGCAAAAGATTTAAAAAAAATCTTGATAAAGCATCAGAAATATTTAATTATTCAATTTCAGTTCACTTTGTTCTATTGCACACAATGTCATTTATAGCCCTAGAGTGTTATACACATTTATAAATACTGTATTAAAAAATTCTGTTTTCGCTTTGTAATTCATGGGTATTAGGTGTTGCTTGATGAATGGAAAAATGAATTGAAATGATTATTGTATAAGGCTGCAACAAAAAAAATGTTAAAAAAGTGAAAGGGTTTTAATAATTTCTGAATACACTGTATATACATTTCTCTAAAGGTACCGATCTTGTCATAAATCATTCATAAATGTCCCCACTGTCCCAGGTTAGAAGAAGGGTCGGTAAAGAAAAATGAGCATTATGTAATGGTATTTAGCAAAATTAGAAAATAAATTGTATTAGATAAAAATGAGAAAAGAATTATTTAAAAATAAGAAAAACATTTTATTTTTCAAATTAGTTTTTTTTAAATCAGATAACCAACTAAGGAGTAAAATTGTATCAGTTGGGTAGCAGAAAGATGCATGTATTTTAAAACTGTAATTTTATTTACAGTTACGTTTAGTACACATCAAAATGCACCCAACAGTCTTTATAAATTCTTTTCTTCCTTTGTGCCACCTACTCATTTTACTCACACTTCTTTTCTGCTAGTAATATTATATATGAATGCTTCAGCATTTTTATTTTGGAAATGTACAGTGTTCATTTTTTGTCATGCTTTTTTTCAATTTGAATGCACATTCCATTTTTTATTCCACATTGTTCATTTCTGATTTATTTCAGTTTCTCTCAACCATGATATAGGAGAAATATTTAGACATTTGAATAATTCATATACAGTATAGCCTAATCTATCTATACAGTGTGAATTTAGAAAATTGTTTATTTCAGTTACTCATGTATATTATTTTTTCTTATTTATGTCAGTTCATTGGCTCAGGTATATTATACATCTCTGCACCGGGCGTCCGATTGCCACCAAACTGGGGATGGGGCTTCTTTGTGACCAGGAGGAGGTCCTGGGGTTTATATGGTTCGGAAAAATGTTCGTGGTGAACCGCAGGGCACCTTTTCACTGACACAACGTTTGGCACACGCGTTTCAACAGACATTCAGGGCAGCGCCATCTAGTGACACATTTGGTCCCTGTGCGTGGCTCTTTACCCATGTTTTTTTAATTTGCCAAGAGATGGCGTAAGTGTTCAAGTATGAGAAGGCCGACTGCTTTGATCGGGTGAAGGCGAACTGCCGTATGGATGTAAAACGTGAACAACCCAGTGCACGTGACCAGCTAACACACCCACATTTCCGCGGGTCACACACTGATAGTGCTGTATTTCATTCGCCAACGTCCGTTATATGCAAGCACGTTTCAACAGAGACTTGCCTTAAAAATACAGCATCCTTTCCCCCACCATTTCCCCCAGACACAGCAGCGGTTGTATGTCACTTCTCTCTGTAGTTATCATTACCAACGTTCGTTACATGGCAGCACGGTTCAACACAGATGCTCCTTAGAAACAGAGCACCCCTCCCCACCATTTTTCCGAGTACAGTTTCACTGTTACTCTATCTCACTGGCTTTACGTATTTGTAGTGCTATTTGCTCCCTTTCTGACTCACATTACGATTTCAGTGTTGCTCTTTCTGACTGACTGGTGCTATTTGTTCGCTTTCCGACATATTATAAATAACGTAAATTCATCTCACTGTGGTGCTTATTCTGTACGTAATAGCATGTAACACATTATAATTGCCATGCTTTTCGCTAATATACCCATGCCATCAAAAAAAAAGACTTAGAATTGGATGGTCTAGTTCAGATGCCACAACAAAGTCTATTTCAAGGACGTCTGAAACGCCACAGCAGAAACAATCCAGAGTGGAGGAACTTACAATAAAATGTCAATCAGAAAACTGTTTTTTCTGTTTCTATGTTCTGTTTCTTTCATTTGGGAAATTCACCAGTTATAGATTCCTGTGCAATGCCGGGTACTCCTGCTAGTATAGTATAAACATCAGCAATTAAGCATAAAGCAACAATTAAGAAAAATGCCTTCAGAAATTTGGAAATACTATTATGTACACTATTGCAATGACCAGTGAGACAGAAAAACTGATAGGTTAACTCACTCTGATCTAAAATATTTTGTGTTATTTTATTGTTATTTCAGAATTGTTATTCGATTTGAGTATTTCATACAAAATTTAACAATCATATGGTACAGGCTACAGCTGTCCTGCAGCCCTTCCATGGATAAATGAGTGGAAGGGTGAGATGGAATGGATTGCCTTTTCAAAATATACCAGTAAACCCCCGATTCTCTAAAGAATCGCAAATCCAAGAATGGCAATCACTTTCTATTCCCTCCGATCTTTGGAGGGATGAAAAATGATGGAGGTTGGGAGCGTCCCAACCAAGTTTTTTAATTTAATTAAATAAATATATTTGTACTAAAATTAGCCAATTTATTAAAACTAAAATTGAAATGTAATTGTTATATCATTTAACTCCAAAAGTAAAAAAAGTATCGGAGTGCAAAGGTTTAAATGAAGTAAATTGGAAACAAAAAATTAATAAAATGGTAAATTCAAAATAGTTAATCAAAAATTTCCTTATAAACAACATTTTTGGTAAAGATGGGTTCCTGTCCTTGAATTAGCTCTCCCTGGTATGGAGTAGTTAAAACCTTCACTTTAACGTCACACGAACGCCGGACTCTTGAAAAGGCAACATAAAGTTGTCCATGTCCAGATACAGGCTCAGATAGGTAAATCCCTACTTTGTCCATGGATTGTCCTTGGGATTTGTTGATCGTCATGGCAAATGCAGCCTTAATGGGAAATTGGCATTGTTTAAGTTTAAAAGGTAATTCCAGGTCAGAACTTGTAAGGTCAATTCTGGGAATCAAAACAGTATTGCCAGCATGGGAGCCCATAAGCACTTGTGCCTCAATAACATTTTCTCTCATGCTGTTCACGACCAACTGTGTACCGTTGCATAAACCTTGTTTATTATTAAGGTTTCTTAATAGCATGACTATTGTCCCTACTTTAAGGTTAAGATTGTGTTGTGATAATCTGGCCAGGTTAATAGTGTTTAAATATTCTAATGGGAAATTAAGATGCTCAGTTTCGTCTTCAGAATCAACACTGTCAGTACTTAGAAAGACGTGGCTTTCTCCAGGAAGCAATCCAATCACTTGGTTATTTATCTGGTCAATGTCAATAGGTTATATATGCAGTGGTGTGCGCGTTTGCATTCGGGCGGCGGTTGTATTGTGACCTGAAGTTTAATTTACAGGTTGTGTTGTGTTGTTTAGGCGCCACATACTGACTCTGGGAAGCCATTGGGTTTGATTCTGGAGCGCTGAGGCGCTGTGAGTGTGCGCTTTCAGTGCTTCTGGCCTCTGGCATCCATGCATATATACAACCTTTGTTTAGTAATATAGATTTTGAGAATAATGTGGAAATTCCCTGCTGTAGGCAGTATAGAAAATATACTGTATGTGTGGAATGTTAGATACGAAAAGGCTGGCATTGAGGCCCCTAGGGTAGTTAAGAATTTGCATGTGTGTTTTCTCTGTCTATCTGCTTTCCACCCTTAATCCTAAACCCAGATATTCCAGGGTGCAGAGATTCTGCATCTTCCTCTACCTAACATTTGCAAATTTTTTATACACAGAGTCCACTTGCCACATACCTTAAATAAAATATCACCCATGACATCACCTGTTTGCCTTCACATCTTCAGTAATGATGTCTGTAGCCTGTGTCATAACTAATGACATCAATGAGCAATGCTGCCAACACCAAAACATAAGCAAAATAAAGAAAATGTGTCAAACAAAACAAAAAGACTAAACAAGAAAAATGACAGAATGCGATTAGGAATTCTATTGTGTATTAAAAAACAGTTAATTTTGGTTACAGTAAATGATGCTTCAAGGCCATTTTCCATTTTTACAGATGCTTAAGGTTGAATTGTTCCCCCATAACTGATTCTACAGATCTTGTCCTGTTGCCAGTCTTCACCATTGTGGTTGATGACACCTATGGCCCCATCCACACTACTGTGTTTTAGTCTAAAAATGTAGACTAATTCATCATTCTTCCACACTGCCCGCCATTTTCACTCCCCGAAAATGAAGACATTTAAAGCTGTATTCTTCTGAAAGTGCAGCCTCTGTGTTGTAATACGGATGGGTGAAATCATACATTTTTTAAAACACACACTCTATTCACACTATGATTGATTTGTGCTTATAATGTGGCTCTTGTCTGATTGGATTCTGTTCATTACAATGTCTCACTCTCTTATTAGTCACCCTTCATGGAAGGTAACAATATTCCAATACAGTAGGCATAGAACGTGCTGCTTTCCTATACACATCTAAATTGTGTTTTCTACAGTTTGAATGCTGCACACATGCATACAAAATCAAACTGATAAATCCTGTGACTGGTGTCATTACCACCCTTTCACCTTTTTCAGCTAATGTACTCGTGCCCAGTGTACCCTAACTTCATGCCATTTGTGTTTTTGGTTGTTTTACTGTAGATGGAGATACTTTCATAAATGATGTGAAAAGGCTACTTTTAGCAGAGATAATTGTGGCATAAAATTTTGATGCCCCAACTGGGTCATCCCTTTTATTTGTCCAAAGACAAGAAAAGCAAATGAAAAGATCAGAAGTAGCGCACATTGGCACACATCAACCTAAATGGGAAATCAAAACAAAGAAAGTGAGGAGTTATCATCATTCTCAGCAGAGCTCTGTCTCATTGGCTGCTCTGGCCAAAAGTGATACCTTCTTTCGAGACACCTGGGATCTTATGGTGGCAGGACCAAAAGGGATGGGGCTAAATGCCTTCACCGGGTGGTTTCTTAGCACTGTGAGGAAACAAGAAGGCAGTGTTAGTGGCAATGCCCCCTCTTACCTTTATGGGTTATTACATACCTCGACTGAGCCTTTGAGGAAGTACTCCAACATGCATACGTGACATAAAAATAAAAATTAAAGATAACTCAACTTTCAAAACCATTAATTTCTCAGTCTTACATCATGCATACATTTTCTAAGTTGTGTGTGTGTTTTTATAGAGGTGCAGAAAATCTGGAAAAAGTTACATCCATGTGACAAATGCGTTTCTATAGTTATCAGGTAAATCATCACAACTAGAAAGATATCAGACAGTTCAAAATGGGCAGCTTTGATAGAATATCAGCAGGCTGCAGTGAGATATAGCAGAGAGGCAAAGTTCAAGTACAGTATGTGAATCCAAAAAGAGGGCAAATTGGTACTTGCCAGTCATGTACCTTGCCAAGGTTACAAAAAATGTTCCAAAGACCCCATTATACAACAGAAGAACTTGTTCAGAAGTGCATTAGAAAGTGAAAGGGAAGATACAGTAAAAACATTTTTATTCATTCTTAAGTGGCTTCGCATCAGAAAGGTTTGGCACTATGTGGACATCTGTAAATACTGTTACAGTTAACCAAAATGACATGCAATAAAATATTTTCATACAAATACACAATATACACAATTATTATTACACAATTATTCTAAAATATAATGCTGTATATATGGGGATTATTCACAAAATAAAAAGGAAGGATCATCAAAGGGTAAACATAAAGTATCAAAAGAGAAAACAATAGAGCTTGAATAAATAGCATTAATAGTGCCCCTCATTGTGAGTAGAGTTACAATTAAAAATGTTAAACTTTTAAATAAGCTAAATTTAAGTGCAATAAATCAATACATTCCTAAATTATATAACACTTTCTCATCACACTTTAAATTATATCATAGCCTTTTCTGATTTTAACAAAGCATCTATTATTTCTAAATTTCACAATGAAATGAATAATGGAATCAGTATTTAGCACAGTATTTTAAAAGTATAATATTCATTAGCAAAATGCAGGAAAGAGAAATCTCAAAATCAGGATAAGTACATATGCCTTTGTCAATCAGAGCTAAACCAGAAAATGCCATTACTCTTCTTTGCAAACCTCATTTAAGATATACCTATAAGGAAAAGAGATGGGGCTGTGTCCTGCATTTTTCATACTCTAATGCCCATGCTGTTTCTATTGCACTACAAGGGAATGAAGAAACATTTGTTATATACATAAAATAACTGCCACCTTGGAACAAAGGCCATAAAGCATTTATAAGATTTCACAACCCAGTACTTTTGTGAGCTATGACCTGCCTGATTCTGATACACATTATTATCTGACAGAAATTGAACTATGTTTATGCTGCAGTTATTGAGAAAGAAGGGAAAAATGGAAAGTAATATGTTGTGTGAAGCAAACCTTGAATGGAATGGTGCCATAGCTTTAATAAGAGAAAAGATCAGCCATATATATACAGTGTAATTGAAAACCAGGATAGCCTCAAAGGTGATATGTTGTAATTGTGTTTTTAGAAACATTCAATTTGAATGGTTGTCATGTTTTAGAGCTGCAATAAAAACAGTTGAGGTCTTTTTGTAATTCTTTTATATACAGCCTTAAATATGTTTAGGTAGCTGTGTAGTTAAATCATTTTTTCTTCAGTTTTAAAGCCAAAAATAATAAAATGCACAGTTTTTGTCAGGTTTTTGATTTGGCAAAATAATCAGTTGAAACCTTTTACTTTCTGCTATAATTAAAATTATTTTCAGCTTATAGCCAAAATTATTATTATGGGGAAAAGCTGAAAATCATTTCACATTAATGAGATGAGAAGACAAGCTCATTATATTGTTCTGACTTATATTTCAGGTTCAGTTTTATCAGCTGGTTTCTTAGAGAACTGCAGTAAGCTATTATATATATTCAAAACACCTTCTATGCAGCTAACAGATGTTTTCCAGCAGTTTTAAAAATATGTCATCTAAATCTAGCTTTGTAGTGAGACACAGCTTAATTTAGGATGTTCTGGTTCCCAAATCAGCTGTTTATCAGCAATTAATCAATACTTGCATAGAGTAAACATTATTTTTTAAATTAGCAGTTTTTTAAGATTACACTTGAATTAAGCAAACTTGCAATGGTGACAAGTATATTGATATTTTGAAGATTTTTAGAGAACTGTCATGCGCATGCACATAGGAGACAGGTTAAGAGTTTTGACGATGGTAATTATCCACTGATCCAAGGGTTGGCATTGTGTGATAATGGCCTTTCTTTTCCTCCTTCTGCACACAAGGAAGACTGAAAGCTGTCCTCCCTCAATGTCACCTCCGGGGTTCACTCACCTGGCTCGCCTCTTCATGCCTGATTACATCATAACATGAAGAACTGCCATCTTTGCTGGTCATTGAAACAGACTCTTATTTTTTTTTTTTTTTATCAAGCATCTTTCAATTATACAGGGTTTACCGAAACACTTTGACCTTGTTTTGTTCTTACAGAACATACTCTTATAGATCAAGCTATATTCAATTAATAAAAGTCTACAAACAGGTAGCAACGAAGTTATATTGGTGAATCAAGAGCTGGCACCATGTTTCACTGACACATAAGAATCATGTATGCTTAATGTGCATAAGCAGTTTAAGAAATTATTAAACACCAGTAACAGTGCACTGCACGATAACGTGCAGGGAATACACTTGACTTGAGCATTCCTAGTTTTCATCCTCTTTCTCTGTACGTTTAGCATGCGTTTGCTCTGAGGTTGATGCGCTTGCTGTTTCCTGAGCAGCTCTTCTTTTCTCCACCCTAGCGGCCTGCTTCTTCTCTTCGTTCGTTGGCATCTTTTTGCATTAAAACTGATTAAGTCAGTGTTTGTGTTGCAATTACTTTTGCAAGTACATTTCTTTCATTTTTTGCTTAAGTCTTAAATCTGCCTCAAGAATGACTTAAGATATGAAGTGGTAGGGGAAGTGACGGCGAAGGTGGTAGAGAATGAAAAAAGGCGCCTGTACGCATGTGCCACACGGCTGCCCTGCTGGCTGCTGCCAAGAGTTGATTCTACAATAAAATAAAAAGAGGAATAACCTTGGAGGTCAATCATCACCCAAAAAGCGAACAGTAGAGGTCACGTAGTATATGTGTACTAAATTTCAGGTCAGTAGTTGAAAAGGTTTGTGAGCTACAGGTGATTTAAAATCCTGGACAGACAAACGAACAACCACGGTAGCATATTATATATAAAGATTTAATATCAGAAAGTTAATGTTTTACTTTAAATTAAATTAGTAGCATACAAATTTTGTAAATGTATAATTTTACTTTTACCCAGTCTTTAATGTAAGACACATTTTTAAAGGGTAGCGTATTTAACAAAAGCACATTATTTTTATATTTTTTAAGCTATTTATATAAGAAGTATCAGTTACCATTAACAGTCTTTTCATGTCTGTGCACAAAGGCTCAAACTTTGTGGATATGTTGGGGAAACTTTTACGGTATTTGTATGTTATAATCTTGACACAGGCACAGGCAAAAGATAAATTTTATCTTTTACATTTGTTTATTTACAAAACAAAAACAAGAATACATAAAATTTGATTTTTAATTATTTTATAATAATGAAGTTTCTAATGTCGTTAAGTATAACATCGAAAGGGTCATTGCTGTTGGAGGTTCTACAAATGAGTGAATGGAGAAAAACTATCTGGGTTGAGTGGCGGGGTTATAAAACACCAATTTTACTTTTCTATTTGCTATCAATTAGTGCAGTAAGTTGACATATTTGATGGCAAGACATCTTTCCAGTGCTTAAGATCTTTGCCTGCTTTTTGTTATGCTGCTAGAAGGGGCACAGATAGGGGAAATGTAGAGGGTGCCCTGCATTGGGACTCAAAATTAGCCTAACTGTTCCCCATTCACATTGGACTAAAGTCCATCTCTCATTGTGAGAGAACAACATACATGCAAGTAAGAACTTCACTGTATTCTTTAAGTGTGGCAATAATCACCCTATAAACCATGGACATTTTTAACTGTGCCTGATTGTGGTTGTTCTCTGTTAAAGATTCTGTATGAAATACAATTTGATTTATTATCACCTTAATATCAGATACAACAGAAGGGCCTGCATTATAGTGTTGTTTTAATACAGGTGATATGGGAGAAATTGTCCAGATTATTAACACTGGTATTACCAAAGCCTACAAGAAAACTTGTAAACCCGGCCCACACTAAATCCCTTCACACCTCTCCGTGAGCGTCTTTTGTCTTGTAACTGTCTCGATCAATTCAAGCAGCAAGCAGCTTGCTATACCATCCCCCCACCGCCGCAGAAAGGGCAAGAAGTTCTCCCAGCTCAAGCCTTGATTATCTGGGAGTGAAGTGCTGGAGTTTTAAAGGGAAAATAACATATCGTTATTTGGAGCACATGCATTTCATATGTGTTCCGTGTCTACAACAATCTATGTAAACACATTGTTAAAGCATCATACAGTCCTAAGAAAAACACAAGCATCAGGATGATGAGCTCGGTAAGTCTCAGTCTGATTGAAGATAGCCAATCCACTGGGCCAACTCTGGTCACTAATGTACAAAAAGTTACATGACAGCCTGGATATGGTAATAGAAAAAAATGCAAAGGGATAATAGCTTGATGATTATTGGTATTTTTTCATTATATCTTTGGTTGATGGGTTGAAATTAACCATAAAAACAATGCCCAAAAGCCAGAGAAAGAGGCCCCAAGTGGACCTGGACCTATATATGTAGTCCCCTGATACAAGCCCAAATAGTATTACTAGGTACAAACACAAAAGAAATACAGTACTCCGATGTTTGTATAATACAGCTTACAATTATGAACATTGAGTCAAGTGAAGGTAAGAAATTTTACTCTTCAGCAATTAATAGAGATTCTTCAAAGATATAATCCTGTATCCATTGTTGTTGGTTATGGAAATAGCATTTGTGCCAAAATGAAATAGATAAAATGGCAATTGTGAAATAAATAATTGCAAGTAAAAGTACAGCAATATGTATAAATGAGCAAATCAATTGTGGAAAAATGCATAATTAAATAAACGCTGTCTAGTTATTATTAAAAGTAATCTAAACATTATAAAATACAAAGCCATTGTTTTATTATTTTGTACAGATTTAATTTCACAATGGCCTTATTTATAAAGACCATTTTTATTTCAAAATTACAAAGTAACACATTAATACTGAACATCCAAGACTGGAAATTCCAGATGACATGCTTTCAGGAGACATTCTGTGCAAACACAGCGCTGAACTGATCTTAGCTACCCAGAATTTCTTAAGCAATGTGAAGATTTTAAAGATTGCTTATCCATCCAAGTGTTCCTAATGTATCAGCAATTCATCTTAAAATAACATCATGTTGTGGCTGAGAGATCGGTGGAGACCCTCTGCTAAATGACACTAAATGCTTAACACAGGGTCATGGGGGTCTGCTGGAGCCAATCCCAGCCAACACAGAGTGCAAGGAAGGAACAAATCACCAGCCCACCGCAGGGCACACGCACACGGGGCAATTTAGGATCACCAGTTCACCTAATCTGCATGTCTTTGGACTGTGGGAGGAAACTAGAGCACCGGGAGGAAACCCACACAGACACAGGAAGAACATGCAAACTCCACACAGGGAGGACCCGGGAAGCGAACCCACGTCTCCTTACTGCCAGGCAGCAGCGCTACCACTGCGCCACCCTATCATAATTGCCATTTTATTTATTTTATTTTGAAACAAATGATATTCCATAGTCAGTTTGTAAATAAGTGATCAATTAAGTTTACTTTGCAGTTGTTATTTTAAGACAAATAATGTTAGGCAACTATTCTATTTAAGTTTGATAACTTATAGTAATCTTTTCTTTTCATTTTTATAAATGTTAAAGATGACTTTTGAGTTTTCTTTTACTGAAAATTAGTGGCATATGACAATGAAAATGCTTTCTTGGGGCCAAAAAAGCAGAATATTAAAGAATTGTTTTAACAACAGTTGGTTAAAAGGAGATTTTTTTTTTCAAATTATGCAAATAAAACATACACTTTGGACATTAGTGTGTTATAAATTACATTATTATAATAACCTTAGACAAACAGTATTATATGTAATCTCCAATTAATTTTTTCATAGAAAAATTTTGTGAGAATTATTTCTTTTTTTGGAAACAAATAAACCATATTGAACTATTAAGAAGACAGCATAAACTAGCTCACACAGCAAGAAGATTTACATTTTTATATGCTGTTACATAACATGTTAATTTAAAAATATGTTCACAGAATTTACATTTTAAAATTGCACAGAATATTAATTTAACAGAAATAATGTAAAACAGCATTTAGTTTATGAAATTAACGGAACATAAATTATATACATTATGTGGTAATTAGTGCAATTGTTCATAAGGTACATGTTTTTTACCTTTTTTAATTCTAACGCACGCAAAATAATATTTAGTGTTGAGAAAAGTTAATGAAAGTTAGTGAAAAAAATAATCACAAAATGTAAAATACTGTATAATGAAGAATACTGAAAATCATGAGAAAAGTAATAACCATGTAAAATAATTAAATTCAACATCTACACACATAAAACGTTTTATATTCTCATACACATATGAATGATGCGCGAGTATCTGTCGTGCACCCCAAAACATGAACGATAGGACTAGACCACAGACTCTCCTCAATAATGTCCATGTCCAGCATCCGCTGGATTTCCAGTTCTACCTCTGCACGTTTTGCTTCCGGAAGGCGATAGGGTCGCTCCCTGACTACCACTCCGAGCTCGGTGTGGATGTCGTGCTCAATCAGCGAAGTACGGCCCGGTGACTTGCTCACCACTTCAGGGGCAGCCAGGATCGCTTGTTCCAGCTCCTGCCGCTGGAGGGACGTCAGGTCGGGACCGGGTTAAGGGCTGATGTGCCTGAGAAAAGGGAGAGGGTCTTACCGGAGTCGGGAGGTTCTTCCCTGTCTCTCCAAGGCTTCAACAAGTTCACATGGTACACCCTCTCGCTTGGTCGACGATTCGGCTGTTTCACCAAATAATCGACGAGCCCCTTTCTCTCCTTAACCTTGTATGGGCCCTGCCAATGGGCTAATAATTTGGAGTGGGAGGTGGGAACGAGCACCATCACCCGATCCCCAGGGTGGAATTCCCTGAGAGTCGAGTTACGATTATAACACCGTGCTTGCGCTGCTTGTGCGCGAGTCATGTGTTCTTTTAATACTGGTCTGATTTTGTTTAGTCTGTCGCGCAGTTGCACGATATACTCCATCACGTTAGTGGAAGGCAGAGCCTCGGCTTCCCATCCTTCTTTTATTACTGTATGTCCAAAAGTCCCTGGGGCTGGCGCCCATACAGAAGCTCAAATGGGGAGAAACCCATGGAGGCTTGAGGCACTTCCCGGTAAGCAAAAAGCACGAGAGGCAAAAGCTGATCCCAGTTCCTACCGTCCGCGCTGACTACCTTCCACAGCATCTGCTTAAGAGTCTGTTTGAAACGTTCTACCAGCCCGTCGGTTTGCGGGTGATAGACAGACGTCTTCAAATGCTTTATACGGAGTAACCTGGCCACCTCCCTGAACGTATCCGAGGTAAAGGGCGTACCCTGGTCCATGAGGACTTCTTTGGGTATTCCCACTCTGGAAAAAAGGCTGACCAACTCCCGTGCAATATTTTTTGTGTTAGCGGAGTGCAGCGGAACTGCCTATGGGTACTGAGTCGCGTAATCGACCATGACTAATATATACTTATGGCCACGGTTCGAGGGCTCCAGGGGTCCCACAAGGTCTACCCCGATCCTATCAAAGGGAATATCATTTTTTGTAATTTTTTTTTTTTTCTTTTATTAATTTTATTACAATCCATACAAAGCAATCAAGTTTTTACAAAGAGAAAAATTAAGAACAGATCGATCCCCACCCCTGAGAGAGAGAGCAAGCCAAACGGCGTTAAATTTAAGGCTTGGAGACATACCTAAGTTAATAAATTCTCTGTGCCTTTTGAACTTATTTTAAAATATTACTGATTAGATCCTGCCATGTTTTGAAAAAAGTCTGTACGGATCCTCTGACTGAGTATTTGATTTTTTCCAATTTCAAATAATATAACACATCGGTTTCCCACTGACTTAAAAGAGGAGAGTTTGGGTTCTTCCAGTTTATGAAAATAAGTCTACGTGCCAAAAGTGTAGTGAATGCAATCACAATTTGTTTGTCTTCCTCCGCTTTAAACCCATCTGGAAGAACACCAAACACAGCTGTTAATGGGTTTGGAGGGATTGTAAGTCCAAGGCTATCTGAAAGGTAATTAAAAATGTTTGTCCAGAATAATGTTAATTTGGTGCAGGACCAGAACAAAGGGAATATCAACTAGGGGTATCGGAACGAGAGGAGCACGGTCCCTCCTAGGTATCTGACGTGTCTGGCACTCCGGGCAGGACTGACAGAAACGTCGGACCTCCTTGTTAATTCCGGGCCAATAGAAGCGGAGCTTTATCCTCTCCAGAGTTTTTTCGGCCCCGAGATGGGCGCCTAGGATGTGGGCATGAGCTAGTTCGCAAACCTCCCGCCGGAAGGTACGCGGTACTAGCAACAACTTCCGTACCTCACCCTTGTGACTCGCGACTCGATACAACAGATCATTCTCCAAAACAAAGTAGGGCTCCTGTGGTAAGGGACTGTCCGCCGGGCAGCTACCAATGGAAACAATAGCATTCCGGGCAAACTTCAGGGAGTCATCTTTCCACTGTTCCCTTTTAAATGAAGCAGGTGTAGACCTAAACTGATGGTCCATACTGTCTAAGGGATCAGGTTGCTCGGGGGAAACAATGGTTCCTCGACTTGTGCCCTCGCCAGGTGACAATCTTCCCCCCGGTGGTCTACGTCATCACTGTTTGCCCATGCGCATGGCATGGGGGCTGCGGGGAGGGAGGGTGCCTCGCCCAGTGCCCCACCCATGCATAACCAGACCCAACGAGGCTACAGGAGTGGTTGTTATTCTACCGCTATTACTCTGTGACCAGTCGTGTCCCAAAATCACCGGAAAGGGGGGCTCAGGTAACACAGTGACTGACAATCGAGTTAAGTTCCCTTTCCAGGAAATATAGCACTTTGCGGAACTATATGATCTGGTCTTCCAGTGTACGCAAGTGACCTGCAACTGTTGGTGTAGCCACTGTTGCGGTAGAATATAACGGCGAGCCACAATGGTTATGTTGCTGCCGGAATCAAATAGGGCCACTACCGAGTGTCCGTTCACCAACACCACTCCCGTATTTGGGATCGCCAAGGGATTGGCCAGAGTACAGTACCTTTCAGCAGCGGCCCAACTGCAGTCCATAGGCTCCACGTTCAAGGGGCAGGTTGGCAAAAGATGTCCGACCTCACCACACTTGAAATAGCACGGCGAGGCCAGCTTTTCTCTGGGCTTCACGGGAGCTTCCGCAGCGCAGCGAGTGGGCTCGGGGGTGACGACACGTCCCTGTCGGGCCCCGTGAGCCGACCTCTCCAATCCCCCGGTTCGGTGTACCGCGAGCTGACCGAGATTACCGGGCATGGCATTAACTAAACCCTTACATGCCACTTGTTCGACCAACTTATGAGCCTGGGGACCCTCAGGCCTTAGCCAGCGTCCCATCTTGCCCCAGAATTCAAAGGCTTGTGCTCGGGCCGGGCGATTGGGGTCGAATTGCCAATTATGCCATTCACTCGCCTGCTGGTCCGACGTAATGCCGTAGCGGCTCAGGATCTCGGCTTTCAGGAGGTCATAACTCGCGGCCTCCTCCTCGGGGAGATCGTAATAGGCCCGCTGCGCGGCGCCCTTCAGATAGGGTGCCAATATGGACGCCCACTCGGCACCTCTGCCACTGATTCCGGATGGCCATCCTCTCAAAGATGCCCAGGTATGACTCAATATCGTCCGCCTCTGTGAGCGGAACGATCGGAGGAGGTGAAGGTCAGGGTGGCTCTGGTCTTACCGTGTCTGCCGCAGTCAACCGCGCTTTGGTCTCCTCCAATTCCCGCTTCGTTGCGGCCTGTTCAAGCTGCAGGGACTGGATCTGAGCAGCCATCGCTGACAGTACGGTGTTGAGGTCCTGTCCTTCTGACATATCGGACGTTTCTCAATCCTGCCGACTACGCCACTGTGAAAAGAAAGACACACAATCATAAAGGTTTAGGGTTTCCGGCCCCGTATACTGTAAGAAATAATTGTACAAAATATTAATTGTCAATGCAGTACGCATTTGTACTATACAGTCAACAGTCAAAATGGCGGAGGGGGGAGCATTTATGAAGAGGGACCGGAAGTAGAGAGAGGTTTGCTGGGAAGGAGCCGAGATGGATGTTGGGATTGCTGACATCATCAGGAGTTGACAGAGGAAGAGCGGAAGTGGCGATGCATGGTTAGCGAGTCGGGCAGAGTCATGGCGGCGGTGCGTCTTTCCTTCTGCAGGAAATAAAGAGAGAAAGGTTAGTACCCCGCCATTCCCTTCTGGCATACGACTTTACGATACCGTTTAGGTCCGTACGCGGCCCCATAAATATATATATATATATTGTCACGCACGCGCGAGTAGGAGATCGCGGACGGACCTTAACACGCTTTGGAAGACATTCGCCAGCCAGATCCTGAAAGTGAGAATTGTATTTTTTACAATTTCAAATAGTATATTACAAAAGTTACCCACTGACTTAAAAGAATTGGGCTAGGATTCTTCCATTTGAGCAAGATAAGTCTAAGATAAGGCAATTACACTTTGTTTGTCCTTCTCCACTTTACACCCATTGGGAGTACACCAAACACAGCTGTTAGTGGATTAGGAAGGATTGTGACACCAAGGCCGTCTGATAGGCATTTAAAAATTTTTGTCCAGAACGAATTTTATTTGGTACACCTAAAACGTGGCCTATTGAAGCTGGAGCTTGATTGTAACATTTGAAGGTTGGATCTTGCCCTGGAAACGTTTTGGACAATTTTAAATGAGATAGATGTGCTCGATTAAAGATTTTAAGTTGAATAATGGTATGCTTTGCGCCTATGTAGCTAGAATGAATTCCGTGCATGGCTGCCTTCCACTCATTTTCTGAAATGTTGAGTAAGAGATCCTTTTCACATTGTACTCTGGGATCTTTGAAAAGAAGGGACTTTAAAATGTTTTTATATATTACAGAAGTGCTGTGTGACTCCACAAGACTGATCAATATTTCTTCTGGTATAGAAATAGGTGGGAGGTGAGGAAAATTGGACATTTAGCTAAATTTCTAATTTGGAAATAGTGGAAAAATTGTGTTGATGGAAAGGTAAATTTAGAGTGCAATCATTTGTAGGGCGCAAAGACTTTATCTATGTATAAATCTCTAAATGTTTTAATCCTGTACATTTTCCAAACTGCTAAGTTTAAGATGGTGGAAAAATGTGGTTATCATGTAGAGGTGCCACATATAAAAGCTTCTCTATCTTGAAGTGATTCCTACATTGGTTCCATATTCTGAGTGATTGAACTATAATTGCGTTGTTAGTATACTGATGATAACTTGTATTTGCTGGGGTTCAAAGCAAGGAATATGTGCTTTGTGCCCAAGGTTGTGTGTGTCATCTATTTGTGTCAATATCCAGGTTTTTATAGCTTGAATATTTGCCACCCAGTAATAAAATTGAAAGTCTTTGGATACATGAATGTTTTGAATACCAAATAAATGAGGTTATGATTGAATCTAATTTCTTAAAAAAAGATGTGTTAATATATATGGGGATGCTTTGAAATAGAAAAAGAAGCTTAGGAAGGATATTCATCCTGACAGTGTTAACTCTCCCATGGTAAAGTGAGATGGATGGTACACGATCAATACACATCTTGTTTAAGTTTTTCAATGCAGACAGCAAAATTTTGTTGAAAAAGAGCTTTATATTTATCTGTTATGTTTACCCCTAGGTATTTAAACTGATCTGCGATGATAGAAAGTTCACTGGAAAAAGCACACTTTTATTCAAATCAATTTTGAGTCCAAATATCTTTTGAAATTCTGCTAGTGTTGTTAGGACTGCAGGCACAGTATGTTCTGGATCTGATATACTGTATATACTGTAGTACCATATGCATATATTGATATTTTCTGTTCAAGTCCTTCTCTGATAATCCCCTTTATCTCAAATGCATGATGATTTTCAGTCTAGTGTTGGAATATGAGCTGGATAAAGGCTTCTTGACAGGGCCTGTCGAGCTGCATGAGTGTTTCTTTGTTTACTTTGCATTTTCTTGAAATAACCACAAACAAATAATCAAAGTGGAAATTATGCAAAAAAATGCAAGTCACTGCAAAGCTTCTTAGGCGGAAATTTGTAACAGTATTTCCGATTACTGTCAGGGCTGACACAACCTAACCTAACCTATAATAGATATGATTGGTTCAAAGAATTTATGGAATTTATAGAAAACAATGAAAAATACTTTTGAATGTGCAAGCTCAGAAGATTTCAGGGGCGCATATTAAAACAATATTGTTAGAGATAGGCATACTAATTCAAGAGCAAATAAAAACTCCCAGTCAAAAACAAGCAGTGGTCAAAGTCTAAATCTTTTTTTATTTTGCTTTCTTGATTGCTCAAAAATTAAAATCTCTTGCAAAGGACTTTGATTTATTTTAAAGTTTAACTAATCAGACAACATAATGTAATACTAATCAAAATAGCAGCAGCCATGAAAAATTACGAAAACAAATGAAAAAATAATATTGGTCAATAAATACTGTGGCCTGCACATGGCCCTCCTGTTGCCCAAACCTGACACAGACAGATGGAGGACACAAGCTCAGCACACATGTTTTTATTTATTTATTTTTCCCCTGGGAAACTCTTCTCTCTCTTTCTCTCTTATCACCTCCACTCCTGCTCCAGCAAGCTTTATCCTACACTTCTCGACTTTGGCTCCCAGAGTAGTGGCAGCTGGCTCCTTTTATGGAGCAACAAGAGGTGCTCCAGGTGTTCCATGACCTTCTTTTGGCAGCATTTCCGGGTGTGGCGGAAGTGCTGCAACAAAGAGCTTAGCAATACCTGCAGCACCCCTTGGAGGCGCCCATGGAACCCAACAGGGCTACTCCAAACTCCAACTACCGTGGAGCCATGTGGGAGCCAGAGGCACTGCTTTAACCGAGGGGGCTGCCATCTAGCACTCCAGGGTAGGCCCTGAATATGCTATCTTCCCCAATCCTTCCACTATATATCTGCCACACGGCCCTCAGCTGAGGCTTTTGGGATAAAGTTGCCCGTCTGACGAGGGCTGTCTTCTTCCAGGGTGTCCACGTATTCCAGTCCACAGCTCTGCACTGAAACAAATAGGAAAGCAACAGGATACTCTATGTTGATGCCGCGTCCTGGTGTCTACCTGTACCATATATGGGCAGCACCTCCAGCCGTGACTGGAGCGACGACACTTGTAGCATTGCCAGCCCCTTCTGGAGCCCATGTCCTATGGGAATGAAAGCAAGACAGGAGTTCCTGCTTCGCCTTGCACTAAGCCGAGGCTGGCTTGTCTCTCCGCCCCTATGGAGAGAGGCCCCCCATTGCCCGTGAGCATATGGGCTCACATGCTGTAATGTTTAGATTCCTGGGACCTCATGTATAAATGGTACGTACATGCAAAAAATTTTATCACTTTGTGATGCATAAAAACTAAACTTGGTGTAAAGCCTTGCACGTTTTTATAGTAGCCCTTCACTTTGCTTACACCCACCATCAAAGCAGTGCTCATGTTTCTGTGTCATTTCCCTTTTCTTATCATATTCGCTTCCATGAGGCAGGTTGTATCAAATGCACCAAAATTAATTGCATTATCGTTTACAAATTGAAGGCACTTGATTGTAATCAATCTGTAACAATATAATGGTTCAAGGAGTTGCCAAACTATTCCAGCTACCATGGTTGATTTAGCATTTTAGAATACATTGCAAATGAAAGAATCAGAAGAGAGTGCATATTTAGTGATCTCACTGATTTCCTGGCACTTGATGATGACTGGCTTCTAAGTCAATTTCGATTTCCAAGAGCTATCATCTTGGAGCTGTGTACTGAACTGGCGCCAGCTTTATAAAGACAGACTTTGAAGAATTGTACTCTCCCTGCTCCTTTGCAAGTTCTGTCCATTCTCGTGTTTTTAGCCACAGGAGCTTTTCAACATAAACTTGCTGACAGATTGGGTTTTTCACAATCATCACTGAGTCATGCTATGCCAGTTTTATAGAATGGTATTATCAGTTTGTTATTCAGATATATAAGATTTCCTTACACTGTGGTCGAACAGGCAGACATTAAAGCACAATTTGGAGCAACGTCCAGGTTTCCAAATGTAATCAGAGTGGTTTATTGCACACACATTGCTATAAAGGAGCTGTCACAGAATGAATGTGCTTATGTAAATAGAAAGCATTTCCACTCTATTAATGTTTAAATTATCAATGATGCAAAAATGCATCTCATTATTGTTGTTGCGAGATGGCCTGGCTCAACTCATGATTCATTCATCCTGAGAAACAGTGTTGGGAACAAACTTGAAAATGGTAATATGTGTCATGGCTAAGTAAGACATTTAAAATCATCCTTTTGGTTAATTTTGTAAATTATCTGTATAATGTATCTGTATAATATGATTACTTAGGTGACAGCGGGTACCCTCTTAAGACATGGCTTCTCATCCCGCTCAACAACCCACTGACTGAACAAGTGTGACGTTATAATAACTTCCACGGTCGTGCTCAGGCTGTGGTACAACGTACTACAGTGCAGCTTAAGGGCCGTTCACTCTGCATGGATAAGACTGGTGGAGTGCTGCTCTATAGTCCACAGAAAGTGTGCTGAATTGTGCAAGCATGTAGCAGAGATGCTGTATGATGAACTAGACCCTGACTCACCAACTAATCAACCAAATCAGACAGTGTTACAACTTCAGTTGAATGTAATTAGCAGAATGTAAACAAAGGTAATTATGTACATTTATTTTTTAAATCATTCATTTGATTTCTGGTCAATATTGCTGCCTTTATATTCCGCAGTTCATTCACTACATTCCGTAGTTCATTGGCTACATCTCTTACAGCATTTTGTGATTCCAGAACAGCATCTGTCAGCACTTGGCCAGATGGTTGCCCAGCGGTTCCCAAGAGAGGGGTGCATGAGCAGCCAGCACCCGAAGATGTGCTCAGCACAGCTGCAGCACTATAATCCTCGTCTGAAGTCATATCCCTGGCATGAGGATCAACTTTTGTAGTATTATCTGGAACAGAATAAACATTGATTAATAATGCTTCTGCTGCCTGCTTTTTTGTCTAATTAAACATGCAGATTATTTACAGGAGTATGAATAATAGTAAGCAAAAAAAAAAAACTCTTCTTCACCTGAGGTGATGTCAGTATTTGTGGTGGGGCAGTCCGGGTGTCGGCACATTGAAGCCGATACCATTCATGTGCCACGGCTCTTTCAACCCCCGACACACGATCAGTCATCACACCCACTTCCACTGTAGTGGTTACGGCTACTTGGCACCCAGTGTTATTTACTTTCAAGGCCACTTCGCTTTGCACCACTCTTTCCTGCATGGTACGGGCGTCACTCTCCTGTACCACCACACTTATATGGGCAGAGAGTCCAGCAGCGAGTTTCCTTAAACCCTCCTGTACTTCAGGGATTCCTTGGCTGTCCTTTCCAAGCATTCCAATGTCTGCTTCAGCAGAGTGATTATCTGCATGAGATACGTACTGGCTGAGGTACCCTCTCCAATTTGCATACAGCCAACATCAGGTTATGTATTTCAGCCACTGGGCCACTCAGGCTTTGAACCTCCTTGTTTGCTGGCTGAGAGCCATTGCCCTTGCGCGCCTTCTGCACAGGCCTTGTCGAGTGTCTGGGTGAACAGTCATCAATCCTGCCTTTGCTGATTTACCAACAGGATTGCACACACTCTCCACCCCTTTACCTGCATCGGGGGGTGTGGCCTGGCCCTCCACCACCCCCTCCTCTGTCTGATTGGTCCAGTCGGGGTGAGACTCCAGGCAATCCTCCTTAAGCCTTTGTCTTTCGGCATGCAGCAGGCCCAGATCATAATCTCTCTCCTTGCCCATGAATCGACATGCATCAGCCACAGACACGGATCCAGACATTCACCATCTAGGACAGCGATGGCGAACCTATGGCACGCGTGCCAGCTGTGGCACGCGAAGGCCTTGCAGCTGGCACACGGGAAGGTCCGCAATTAAGATATGCGGCGCGGCAGGAGGCGAGTGTGCCGGTGTCTGCTTTGCAGCTCACCTGGCAACAGGGCCGGACTGGCCATTGGGAGGACCGGGCATTGTCCCGGTGGGCCGCGGCCCATCCTCCTGTGCTGGCTGCAGTCCTGTGAGTGGATGTTTAGCCTGCCTGTCTTCCCCTTAGTATCCTATGAGCCAGGCAGTGTGTGAGGGGGCTGCTCAACCTAAAATGCCCGGGCCTATTTTTTGTCCCAGTCCGGCCCTGCCTGGCAATGTGTTCCTCGCGGCTGCCTGAACCGCCGCGGGGCTGTGAGAAGCAAAGTCTCACTCCCCGCCTCTGCCTCTGAACCCACCCAGGTACTCGCCTACAGCACCGAGCGTTCTTCTGTCACGCCCTCCCCCCCTGGCGGGAGACTTGAGGAGAACAGGAGACGCAATCTGCATTCTACATCATTTATTATTAGGTAAACTTCTACTTTGCCCTACCTGTGCTGCCTAAGTTTAATTGGACCAATAATACTAATGTTAATTATAAACTTACCTGGGCTCCTTTTTAAAAACCTATTAAATTATCTGGCTATTTGTCTAGGTGTCCAGGTTAGGGTTGCACAAGTCCGGTTTTCACCCGGACAGTATATTTTTTGACCAAAACGGATGTCTACAATTAGTAAAATTCCCCAATCACATATTTTTTTATGGGGACGGATTTGTATACAGCACTTCATTAGATTTTTTTTATTATACAAATTTTATCTTTTTGTAGACTTGAAGTCTTGAACAAAGAAAATGAGTACAGCAAAAAAAGCAAAAACAGATAGTGGAAGACCATTCCAAGAGGCCTGGACAGAGACATATGGAGTGATTGAATGCAGTGGGAAAGCATTGTGTATTATGTGTAATGAAAGTGTTGTGTCTCGCACATCAAGTGTCAAACGTCACTTTGAGACCAACCATAACAGTGTTGCTGAACTTGGTTTAGCTCAAAGAAAAGAGTTCCTTGTAGGAAAATTAAAGAAATATCACTCCCAGTCTCTTAGTTTTAGCAACTATCTTTCAAAAACTAATCATCTTACAGTTGCCAGCTTTCAAATTTCACTGTGCATGGCAAAACATGGTAAGCCCCTCTCTGATGGAGATTTTATCAAAAAGGCAATTTTGGCTGGGAGTAATTCACTCTCCCATGATTTCCAAAACAAGGATAAAATTGTGCAGTGCATCTCTGAGATGCCGCTAAGCAGAAATACTGCAAAAGATAGGGTTCTGCAAATGGCTGCTGATGTTAGTCAACAGCTTACTTGCGACTTACAACAAGCACCCTTCTACTCCATGTGCTTGGATGAAAGTACAGATATTACTAACCATGCAAGACTAGCGCTCATTTTGCGTTATGCTACTGGTGACATCATGAGAGAAGAGCTCGTAAAACTGCTGTCTTTGCCTGGAAGAACACAAGGGATAAATATCCACAATGCTGTGATGGAGGCTTTTTCATCACTAGACATAAGTCCAGAAAAAGTGGTTTCAGTTACTAGCGATGGAGCACCTAGCATGGTGGGGACAACATCAGGATTCATTCATTTCTTTGCTAAGGAAGCAAAACATCCACTGATTCAATTTCACTGCATAATACATCAAGAGGCTCTCTGCGCCAAAGAAAGCAGCAAAAAACTTGACGATGTCCTCAAAGATGTAACAAAAATGGTGAACTTCATCATGGCGCATGCTCTTAATTTTCGACAATTTCAAGCCCTTCTTGATGAGGTTCAGGCACAATATAACACTTTACTGATGTACAATAATGTCCGGTGGCTGAGCAGAGGACGAGTGTTAGAGAGATTTGTGGCCTGCTTGGAAGAAGTTAGGCTATTTATGAACGAAAAGGGGGAAGACTATCCTCAACTCACCAACATGGCCTGGCTTACCAACCTCATGTTCTTTACAGATTTTACTAACCACTTTAATGTACTAAACAAAAAATTACAAGGCATGGGAAAAACAGCAGAAAGCATGTTTAGTGACATCAAAGCTTTTGAGAGAAAATTGCATGTTTTTGAAAAAGACCTTGAGAGTGGACAGCTAAAATATTTTCCCAACCTAAAAATACATTTGGATAATTCTACAACATTTGTGGACAGTCATAAAAAACACCAGGAAATCCACAAAGCATATTCCACCATTGTAGCCGAAGCAAAGGAGAATTTTAGTAAAAGATTTTCTCAGTTCCGTAAGATGGAGACAACCCTTTCATTTATAACCTCCCCAGAAAAGTCCACATTTGAAGATCTTGATCTTTCCTGCTTACAGTGGTTGGATATTCAAAATTTGGAAATGGAGCTACTGGAATTTCAAGAAAGCTCTATCTGGAAAAGTAAGTTCAATGACCTGTGTGCGGCTCTTGAACGTATTGAGTGTGAAAGGGTGACAAATGAAATCACTGCTAGCAGTTCTGAAAATGAAATCCTAAAAGCGTGGAATTCTCTGCCAGACAATTTTAAGTCCATGAAAGCACTTGGGATTGCTCTTCTTACTTTGTTTGGGTCATCCTATGCTTGTGAGCAGCTGTTTTTGGCTTTGAATCATATAAAATCTGATGCTAGAAACAGATTAACGGATGACATGAGTGCTGCATGTGTTGCTCTGAAATTAACGCACTATGAGCCAAGGATTGACAAGTTATCAGCATGCATGCAACAACAAAAATCACATTAATTTTTTTCAGAGCATGCCCAATGCATATGTTTACATGAAGCAGTGTTTTCAGTTTGCAGTTAAGACACTTTCTAAGTTATTTAAACATTATTTAAAGATGTTATTTAAAAAAGGGACTTTACATGGCCCTGTTGTATTCCAATCTGGAATTTCCAATAAAAACGGTTGGTTTAATTGAAAGCTCTTTTGTTTTCTTTACATCATATTATTAGAAATGTAATGATTTAACTATTTTCAAATTTGATTGTAAATTTTACAAAAAAACATGTATAGACTCTTTGGGAATACACACCGAGTCTTGACACAGTTAACAGTTTTAAGAAGTTTATCTTTTTTTTTACTCAGGATACATTTGACATGTTATGTGAATAATACATTTAAAATATATTGTGTAACTGAATCAAATTCTTCCTAAATTCATTAAATTGAATGAAATCATTAAAACATTATAAATTGCCAATAAATTGAAATGAAAACCAAAGGATTGTGAATCAAATTGATTTTCTGACAATACAAAGATTCCAACCTTTAAAAATGACGTTACATAGTTCAGGCAACTTTATAAAGAGTTTTTAGATAGTAAAATCTTGTTATTAAGGTTTAATTGACGTGCTGGCACTTTGAGGAAATTCTTTGGTTTTGTGCGGCAGTTTGGGCACTCGGGCTCAAAAAGGTTAGCCATCACTGATCTAGAAGGTAGGCACATGGAACAGACATGAAACACTCCCAGGGCAAATCATCCCTGGGGCCGGCGCCTAACTTGTTGTGGATCCCATCTTCCAGAGTTTCTTTCTTCCAGGTGGCCTCTCTCCCTGGCATGCCAATCCGGTCATCATCGGCAATGGTGTGCTTGTGGCCACCCACTGCCTTTGGGCATTGCCAGGTCTTCTTTTCCCCTATTGGGGTAGGAGCAGTGCTTTACTGGGGGATTCAGTGCATGCTGCTGAATAGGCATGTGTACGTGCGTGCCGCTGTACTGCTGTGTGTACGCGCTTATGTTGCTGTGTTGGGTCGCCACAAGAATACATTTGCAGGCCCCTGTCTTGCAGACAGCCAGGTAATCCTGCTGACTACACCACTTGTGGCCTGCAGAGGACACTTCTGCCACCCAAACACAGGACACAAGTTCAGCACACACCTTTTTTTCTTTCCTGTGGGAAACACATTTCCTGTTTTCCACCTGCACAGCACAGTTTTAAAGAACCAAACACAATGAACACAGTATCTCTTTGCTTCCACTCCTACTCCAGAAAGGTCTGCCCTCCACCTCCCGACTCTGGCTCCAGGAGTAGTAGCAGCTGGCTCCTTTTATAGAACATCTGGAAGTGCACCAGGAGTTCTATGATCTTCTTCCAGCAGCACTTCTGGGTGTGGCAGAAGTGTTGCAACCAAGGGCTCAGCAGTACCTGCAGCACCCCCTGGCCACGCCCATGGAACCCAACAAGGCTGTTCCAAACTCCAACTCCCATGGACCACTGTGGGAGCCTGAGGCACCACTGCAACTCAGGGGGGCTGCCAATGCTCGGAATATGCTCTCTACCCTTGTCCTTCCACTGAATAGGCATCCTGACTGGGTAGGGGTTCCAGCCATCCTCCATAATACATATTATAACTTAAATCTTGACTTGTACTTGTCAAGTGCATCCTTTCTATGGGATGGATTTGTTTTGTCTCTGTCATGCCTAAATTTAGACTTCTGCAGAAGAGAGAGCATGTCCACTCTCAAAGCTGCTACTGTAAACAGTGCAACCCTTTTTATAGCAATAATTGAAATAAAACAGGTTAACATTATTCAGGAATTTATTGTGTGACATACATTGTTGAGCCCAAAAAAAAAGTAATAGAAGCAAGACAATTACGGTGCTAGCAGATGATCATTTTAAACTGTTAGAGCTACTTGAGTGTACGCTTGGTTAGGAATCAGTCACTTAATACACAGCTACTCCTGTTTTTGCTATTTTTTGCAATTGCATGTCTAATTCCTTGCTGACAATTGAAGGGAAAAAAAACATTACTTCACTGAAGTCAAGCTTAAAAGATCACACACTGTAAATTACAATAATAATGAACAAATAAGGCAGCTGTTGCAGAAAATACTTACTAGATAAAGTGGAGTCTTGAGCCATCATTACAAATTAACTCCAACATGGACATCCTTTATTAGAGCTGGCTAGTAGAGCCCCATGTGCTCTTGTATAATGCCACATGGCAGACTGAAGAAATCTAACAAAAAAGCTTTCTTTAATCAGCTGTGTCTATTTATATGTAATGACTATGAAGAATTTGAACTACAGCAGACCCCCGTGAAGTCGCGGTTGAGAGTTCACGGCCTAAGTCATTCACTGATTTTTCCTTAGAACCTATCTAATAATTGTTAGCGGAAACCACAAATATCCTCCCAATTTTTATGGCTTTTATCTTGGCAATACTGCACTGTAGAAAGAACAGGAAGCAACTGTAGTGGAAAACACAGCTTGGGATGGTGAAAGTAGCCAATAGAATTTGCAACTGCAACTCCCAGCAGTCCCTGCAGTGGCTCTGATTGGTCTTCTGCCTAGGATGCTGGGATTGTTGGGGTCAAAGGATGTCAGCACGGCTTTTACAAAGGGGGCTGGTGACCAAAAGCAAAAAAAAAAGATTTTGTAATTTGTGTTTCAAGTTCCTGTTTGTCTGCCTTCTGTTGGGTTACATGTACTTATTCGTTTTGTCCTGGATCGTTTCGTGCATCTGAATTGTCTGTCATCTGCCTGTGTACATGAGGACTGTAAGTGGATTCATGGCCATCCTGCAAAGAAAGGAGCACTAGTGAACCCGTCCACCCGTCTTCACCATTTCAGGAACTACCGGTAGGACTATCAGCACATTCCCATTCAACGTGCAGATCTCTGGACTATCTATTTTCATCATTACATTTCATCCATTGCAGTTTTTCATGAACTTTTTCATGATTTACTGTATGTGTTTTGTTTGTGCTTTGTTGTATTTAATGTGTAATCGCCATAAGGGGAACAGGGGTGGTATCATTGTTTTCTTATTTCATGTGTTTTCATTACATTCTTTATTTGCTGTTTGATTACCGGTTTGCTTTGTTTTTGTCTCTGTTTGTGAGTGCATGCGGGTTGGGTCAAGGCTGGGTGCATCCCTGGAATCTCCACCATAGAAATAAATCAATCACTGTCTTCTCGACGGTGTGAATCTTAGCGGCCCCGGACCGCTACAGCATTATTCATTTCTCCTTGCTGCTGATTGACTGTGATACATCTCCAGCTAAGTGTTCCTGTGTTCTCCATTTACTTAAAAGCCTGAACAGCACCTGCCCTTTTTTGCAGATTGCTTTGTTTCTCTCTCCTCCCCCAGACATTCTCTGCTCCTGTTGGGGGCTGTGCGCCCCTATGATGTTTGTCTATTCTTTAATCGATAACTAACTGCATACTGAGCTTGTTTTACTTCTGAAAGAGACATGTTTGTTTGAAGTGTTTGAATAAAGTTCCTGTCTCTTCAATCTTCTGTTTCTGTGACCGAAGCGTGACACCCTGCAGTACTGCAGCCTCACTGTCCCTGTGATTCAGCCGCTGTACTAGACTAGCCTGCAAGCATCAGCGCTTACCTCTGTGTGCTTGCGTGCAGCCAGTTCAAGCGCAGTTGGCTCAGTGATTTACACTGTTTCATCCATGGCGTCAGTTGCACTTTGTACATATTGTTCCAGTAGTTTTTTAAATAGTTTTTACAGTTCATTAGCAGTGTGTAAAATGATCAGTGTTGCAGTAATTGTGATGCTCTTTGCATGAAAAAAGTGTTCCATTAAAATTTCACTTTTTCTTCATTAATTGTGACATTTAATTAAAGTGCAGCAAAAAAGTATTTGGCATCCAGGGATTCATTAACCCCAAATATATGTCAGTTTAAGGGTTAAAGCCTCAAGATGCCACCGAAACAAGCTGCACTGTCTAAGGCTTCTGGCAATGAAAACGCGCTTGCATGAATAACAGTACATATTACCGGTAACATCGGTATTTTACATTCTAGCACTGCGGGAGACATAGCAGTACAGAATACAGGTTTACTGTTACATTCTTTAGTTTTAGGTAATGTATTAAGCTGAGTTTGAATTTAAATTAAAGTGTTTTGGGACCATATTTAGGGTTTAAACTATGAAAATAGGCATTTTTTTAACCACATCCAAATTCGCGGTTTTTCACAATTCGTTACGTTACGTGCTCTAGGAACATAACCCCCGCGAATTTTGGGGGTGTACTGTACACCAATTAAGCTGTATCCACTAGGGGTGCCACTGAGCCCCAAACCACAGACACAGCCATACCCAACACAATTTCACGTTCAAATAAATGATTGTTATTTGACGCAATATCTTCCACATACAATTAACAGCAAAATGAACCATTCACAAATCCTTCTTCCTCATCCAGAAAGGCATTGCCGACTGCCTTCTGACTCTGACTCAGTTTAAATGAAGCAGTGGACTTTCTTTTAAACTAGACCCCATAATTGCTTCTAGTCTTCTGTCTAGGTTGTCCATAGCATTTTGGAGATGGGTGGAAACCAGTGGAGTCCTCCCCTTACAATGCCCTCTGGTATCCAAAGACCACAAAGGGCTAAATTTCTGGACTCCAAATCCCATGCCATCCTGCAAGTGTCTTAAACTAGTCCAGCTTTTAGGAACACTGCCACATGTCATGAGGGGGAATGAACTGATCCCAGTGAGCCCATTCACTTGCTCCTTCCATTATGGCCTCCTGGCCAGCCATGAGTCCTTCCTTTATCCAAGCCAATATTCCAGTCCTTCTGCTCTGGCACCTACACAGCATACGGATAAATGGTACATTCCTTAAACATCCCTTACACCACTACGTATAGTATTATGTAAAGTCCAAAAACAGTTAATCATTAAAAGTCATGGGTTCATACCTGGTTCATGAAAATAAGACTTTGTATATGTAAACTGTTATCAGAGAACAAAATAAAATTTCATTGTTATATATGATCTTGTTTTCTAATTTATATTTCCTGGTACAAATATCAGGATGTCCTAGTTAAACA